>JAPDPK010000001.1:22577500-23777500 GCA_031772115.1 Heritiera littoralis
CGAAATCTGCAGCCAATAATCTTACAAATTTTCAAATTTGAAGTATTTTAACCTTTATGGAAGTCATGTGCAACATATGAACAAGTGAGCTTGCAATAAATTTTTTGTTATCGTTGTGTAAGGTCGGTTGCATCGCTTTCTTTCTCCACGTTATGGCAACAGGTAGCCAATGCGAAAACTTCGGATCACCAAACAAACAGCTTTCATTTCATGTCTCCATGCCAGATGCATGGAAAATTAACCTAGGATCTGTCAAAATCTTGCAAGAAAGATAAATTTCAAGAACTTCCCAAACCAAGTTTCTTCCCGATTTGTTTGGATTTGTCCAAGCACCCCAAACAATTGGTAATCCCTGACGCCATTTCCAGGTGAATTCTGCAACTCCATTGACCCGAGGCTGCTGTTAAAATCATACCAGACTTGGACGTAAAGCCACGAATGATGGCATTCATGATGTAAAAAAGAATTGTTTACCCATTTTAATATACGAAAATCTGTCAATGTCAACTTCTGCTTCACGGAAGATTAAACGATGGTGGGTCACCAATCAACATAACAGTGCTCTTGTATACGGATCCTCTTGTCCAAGAAACAAAATATAAATAAACAAGCCTCTCCCATGTGACTGAAGAATCAAACGGACAAAGCTATATTCCGTGGATGAGTTTAGAAAATCAGACATGAAATTCGCTTGGTATTAAAAGGCGGCTACTTGGTCAAAAAACTCTGCCTTTCTTTCTTCTGCTCTTTCTCGCTTGCTTCCTCTCAATCTCTGCTGCTCATATATTATAGCTCTTACCAAACTCTTAGCTCGTCACTCTGCTGCTGCAGAATCGATTTGAGGTAGCGATCGTAAAAATGGAAGTGGTGATACCAACTTCGCCTGTTATGGATTTTGATTTCAACAGTGCTAGATCGTCTCCTCGGTGCAGTGCTCCTTCTACGCCTAGACGATTTGGTGAATGTTTCTTCAGTGCGCCGACGAGTCCCACGCGGATGTCTGAGATTTATCGCGAATTTGATCGGTTCTCGATGGTGAATGAAAGGCAAAGCAGCAGAAGAAGCAGTTCTTTGGCGATTCCTTTTGACTGGGAAGAAAAGCCTGGAACACCGAAGTCGCCAAGAGCTGCAGTGAATTTTGAGGATGAAGGAGATGATTTCGCTTTTGATTTTAGTGAGGTCTTGGAGAAAACATCTCTCTCAGCTGAAGAACTCTTTGATGGAGGGAAAATCAAGCCATTCAAGCCTCCGCCTCTGTTGAACGTTGATGAATTCAACCAGAAAAGCCCGCTTTTATCATCACCAAGGTCGCCGAGATCGCCATTAGCGCAAGGCAAAAAGATTATCCGCGAGGTTTTTTCGCCGAGAAAGAAGAAGGAGCGAGACCCTTTGGCAGAAGCTGTTGAAAACAGTCGAAACAATTCAGAACATGGAAGAGGTAGAGAAAGAGTTCAAGATCTCTCCTCAAAGAATTCAAGCCGCAGAGCAACCAGATCGCTTTCTCCTTACAGAGTCTCGGAGTATCCATGGGAAGAAGAAGAGAAACAACAGCAGCATGAAACCACCAGCTCCAAGCAATCATCACTGAATTCAAAGCCATCTTTTTCTTCAAGTTCTTCAAAGGGTTCTTCCAGAAAATGGCGATTAAGAGATCTCCTGCTTTTCAGAAGCAAATCTGAGGGACATGCGACAGAGAAAGGTCCATTCAGGAAGTACTCATCAGCAGGTTCTTCCAAGAAACCTGAAGATAACAAGAATTCGAGTTTCCGATCCACCGACAGCTCTGGTTCGGTTGGATCCAGAAGAAGAGTGTCGGCCCATGAGCTACATTACACAAAGAACAAGGCGGCATCAGAGAACATGAAGAAGAAAACTTTCCTGCCATACAAACAAGGTCTTTTGGGAAGACTGGCGTTCAATCCTGCAGTTCATGCTCTTTCCAATGGATTCGGAACACTTACACGTTAATAATCAATCAATCATATTCTCTTTTAGTGATTTAATTTGTTTGTTGTAAAGGTCATCCTTACGATGTTTGTTCCTATAGAAGTGTAGAATTCATACGAGGAACCATAATCATGAGTTGTCTGAAAATCAATGGAACTTTTTTGTGTTGCACGCTAATCATAGCTTTCTTTAATTTTCCACGAGCATTTAAATTATTCCATTATTATCAGAAGAGGTTTAACAAATGATATGAAAATAATTAATTAATTAATTAAATGCCACCGTAGGCCGTTACCTGTGGTACCCTCCTCATTAATGCTCATCAATATCGGATAAGAAAAAGAAAAACCAACGTAACACAAATAGAGATTTCAAATTTATTGAAAGCATTAATTGAGAGAGTGTTCCAATCAATCAGTTAAATTAAATTTAAAATTACAAATAT
Organism: Heritiera littoralis; assembly: GCA_031772115.1. Classification (NCBI taxonomy): domain Eukaryota; kingdom Viridiplantae; phylum Streptophyta; class Magnoliopsida; order Malvales; family Malvaceae; genus Heritiera; species Heritiera littoralis. The sequence continues at coordinate 22,579,893 of JAPDPK010000001.1, forward strand.
TTAAATTTGAATTTCAAAATTATTAAAAGTATTAATAGAAAGAGTGTCTCAATCAATCAATCAATCAATTAATAAAGTGTGTTCGAATCAATTGAAATAAACTTAAGATTCAACATAAATGATATTTAATCAAACTAAAAATGAAAAAAAAATGGGATAGGACATCTCTAAAATTTCGAAACTTTATCTTCAACTCTACTAATATCTTTTTTTGTTATGAATTATCCAATATCTTTTTTATTTAAAGAAGAAACAAGCTAATAAGACCCCATTAAAAAAAGCTAACATACACTACTAGTATTTAAGATCACATTAAATATAAAAACTTAATCTAGTAAGTTACAAGTCTATCCCGCATATAAATCTCTTTACCTTTTTTATTGGTTTTGCTGATGATCTGCAGTCTTTGCCAGAATAGTTGGACAATCGCATTCTTATTTGTATCTTAATAACTTTAATCCATCCATTTTCCTAAATATGGGAAAATATTTAGGGATTAAGAAACCCAAAGGGGACATATCCTACCAAAAAAAAACTAAATACTTTTTATATAATATATTTTATCTCCAAGCACTTTGCAATATAGAGATACTTAACGGGACAATACATGATTAATCCCTACTTCCAAGAAAGTATTGTCATATCAGATTGTTAATAAAGAACAATTATAAAGAGAATAAAATTCAAGCTAAAAAAGGAAAACGTGTTTTTTTTTTAGTGATATTGTGTGTATTTGTTATGGTAAATACTTATGTTCATATTTATGAATTTTTTTTTAAACAAAATTATAAAATTTTTAAATCAAAATGATTAAAAATTTTAACTTGAACACTATTTATTTTTTTTGCTCGCGTAACGCTAATCAAAAAAATTTGATATGATGAAAATTTAAATATAAAATTTTTTATTATGAATTATTTTCACCCAACAATTTAATAAAAATTTATACGACTGAATTAATTCTTTGGATTGATTTATTTGCTTTTAATCAAGATATTTAATTAGGAATGAAAAGAGTGACGCTAGGACACATGATGTTTAAATTGAAATTACACCTGGCTTGTTGACTTCCAATCCATTTTCTATTTAATTTATACCGATAAAATACCTGAAACCTTACTTCTCGACGGCTGGCGTTTATCACTGGTCCTTTTTTTTTTTTTTTTCCTGGGGTAGAGACTTACAAATTAAAGAAAACAAGATATTTGATTGAGATAAATGACTCGGCGGAAATAGATTTAATTTTTTTCATTAAAATACAACGCAGTCGGCTTGATGTTAAAGGCTGTAGCAATTGTCAACTTCAAGGAGGGGAAAGCCATTATCCGCTGCTATCAATCAATGCTAGATATCTTAATGCCAACCCACTAATCTTGATAACGAGAAAAAACAGTCTTTCGGTAAATACTCAAGCAAATGATATATTTAATGACCTATATGATGATATAATATAAAAATATTAATTAAAAAATATAAAAATAATATGATTAAAATTTGATAAAAATTATATATATGATAAAATTTTTAAAACATTGTATTTAGTATATCCATACATGTTTTCATATTTTACATAAAACAAATATGATTTTAAGTAATATAAATATTTCATGCATTAACCTTTAAAAATAACTATAAATAATTTTTTTAATTTATTTATAATGATTTATTTATAAAATATCAATTTTTGATATATTAATAATTATAAAAATTATTCACGATAAATGTATTATATATAAATTCGCTATTAAGTCGAACCTCAAATTATCTCGTTGAAATAGAGATGGAGAGCTGGATGGGTCAGAAATTAGATTCGAGAAGGAAAAAATAAAGTGGTTCAGTTGATAATACAGACTGAATTTGTGAAAAAAAATTTTTAATTCGACTCTTATTAAATATATTTTTAAAAAAAATAAAAAATTTTAATTATGATTAAATTTTGAATAAGATTAATATTAAATTGTAAAAATATTTATAATTTACACAAAAAAAAAAAGTGACCCAAATAATTTATGGAGAAAATAGGCCATGAGTTCCTCGACTAATAAAAGATGGTGGCAACTGGCAAGGTACGATTGATCTGTCGCCTGGCCTGATAAAACATCGCGGACAATGCTGAATGCACGATCCATGGATTTGTTGAGAGAACTGAGAAGTGGGTCCGGAAAGTTTTTTTTTTTTTGGTGTAAAAGTGGGTCCGGAAGTTGATGCTTACAATGTGAAAGCATTGACTAATCGGTGGACTCGTGAGACAGATGAGTTCGCATGCAGTGGCTGGAGCCAGGGTAGCTCTTTTAGATAGTACATTATTAGACCAGCATCTATTATTTGTTAGGGCTTGACTTGGGAGTAACAGCCGCATCCGTAAGCAGACAGGTGTGAGCCTAAGAGCCACGAATCGACCAGGTGACATGACAGTGAGCCACACGTAAATCATCCATAGAGATGTAAACAAATGATTTTATGTTGGTGTTTATTTATTTTTTTAATATTATTTATATTCGTAATTTGTTAAACTTAATAAATAAACAAAAAACCGTCGTGCTGATAAACTGTTCATATATTAGATATCACCCTTAGTCATCTGATCGATTAATACACAACAGAAATATGTCTGAACGAGTCAGTGAAGACGAGCATTAAGGTTTTTACAAGCTTATTTGCAACTATAATGCAAAGAGACATTCAGGTTTACTGTTTACATGGATGAAAGGTTTTTACTTGCTTTAAGTGTGGGCTTCGGTAATAACCATTGCAGATTTCAAGCTTCCTGGAAAGTGAAAAGAATTCATGAGGCCAACTGAAATCCTTGAACCACTGGCTTCTCTTACGGCTTGTCGAAGTTGTCTATTTTGATCGGTGTAATGGGATCTGCAACATTGAAGCGTCCAACCAACCGAGCGAAAAACACCATTTCTTGTTCTAGTGTGAACTTAATGTTCTCAGCCTGTTCAAACACAGTATCTGAGGATAATATTTCACTCGGACAAAATCTTGAAATAAGCCATGCAGAGTAGTTTTATACCTTGCGGAAACCGTGCTGTTCTCCCTCGTACTCCACAAGAGCAACAGGCAAACCCTTCTCCTTCAATGCCTGGTAGATTTTACGAGCTTGATCTGGGGGTACAACCTGCGACATTTAACAGATTATTCAAACTTCAACCGACGGGAAATCAGAACAAAATGCAGAAATTAATACACTGATGTGCTTGAATTGCATAACAATTGTATAGATATATATTTTCAGGCAATAGGGCTATATGTTACAAGCTGAAATTCTTCTGTTCTACCAGAGAAACAAATAATACCAACAAAAGCTTCAAACGCGGTTAAATGGCACAGTCCACTTAACCAAAATAACCCTTCGATCTTCATTATTGTGTACCAAAAAACAAGTTTGGAAGAAGAAAATTTCTGTACCTTATCTTCCAGTCCCTGAAAGAGAATGATAGGGCAAGAAAATTTATCAACAAAATTGATAGGTGACCTCTTGAAGTAATCCTTCTCGGTTCCTGCAATTAGTCATGGATAAGTTAACCGATAAATGGATAAAATTTACAAACGAGCTAGCATTGAGTTTTCTTCCTAATTACCAACAAGGTTATCAAGATAATGGGATTCAAATTTGTGTGTCTCTGCCCTCAACAAGCTTAAATCAGCTACCTGTTCACAGAGAAACACACCATATAATAACTATCAGTTTTCTATTTCATGTTCATAAGATTCAAGGAAACAAACATGCATGCAGCATCTATAAACAAAGGACAAGGAAGACACAAGTATATTTCGGTGGACTAATTATTTACAAAGTCATCCAGACTCAAGTTCCTTTCACCTCCTTCAGTGATAATGACAATCTAAAAAATCAAATGTTTCGTAGAAAAACATTGGCCATACCAAAATTAAATTGAAAATAATTACGAAATGAAGTACTTACCCCATATAGGGAAGCTCCAGCCCTGAACGTATCTCTAAATGCTAGAGCCGCTAAGGTTGTGTACCCACCAGCAGAGCCTCCTGTTATACAGAGTCGTTCCGCATCTGCCTTCCCATGCTCCACCTTGAGAAAGAAACATGCATTATCACGACAGAAAGTGTTATAATATATCTCCATCTATTAGAAATTTGGAAACACTGAAAATAAGAAACAAATTACCAAAAATTTAGCACAGCTGCAACAGTCATCAACATCAACAATTCCCCAGCGGCCCAAAAGTCGCTCACGAAATTCTCTTCCGTAACCTACAAAATTAGGACATGTAATTCAATCAAAGCATCTCATTAAAATCAAATATAAACAGAAATGAAATTTGTTCGGGATGTCAAAAGAGTCAGTGCAGGATTATTTTGTGTCTGCATCTTTTGCTAAAGGCAAGGAGAACAAACCGGTGCTTCCACCATAATTAACATCCACAAATGCCCAGCCTCGACTAGTCCAGTACTGGATGCTAAGATTCAAAAATCCATGAGTTTCACTTGTAGGCCCTCCTGCCATTTCTCGCATATAACACACATCATAATGCATTCATATTCAGAAAAAATTTGCCAACGAACTAGAGACAACACACGTCAAGGGAAGGGGCCCTATATTGGACAACTTTTAAGGAAAGACAATCCATAAAAGCAAGTATCAAGGCATTTAAACTTTCTTTCTAGATAAGCAAATATCATACCATGACTTTTCAACAGCAATGGAGGCTTTTCTTCCTGGCTAGCTTGGTAGATGGGATTAGATGGTGGATAATAGTATGCATAGGCGTTTTGGCCAGGAATCTCTGTTGGAAATTCAATTAACTCTGGCAGACTGAAGAAGGACTCATACTTTAAACTATCAGGTGAAGATGTCCAAACAATCTTGAAATCAACTACATCTAATTTATGACCATCTAGAGTCACCTTCAAAGACAACAAAAGACAGTATATAGACTATCATCGAAGGTTTGCACAATATTATTAAAATTAGAGGAGGAAGGCCTTACCTTAGCCAATGATGAAGGATGAACTGCAGATGCTCCCTCAACATACAGATAATCATTCCATGAAGTCTGCAAAAGAAACAACTTACATCTTAAAAAACAATCATTATGATTTCCCATGCAAGAATGAATTTAAAGGCAATATTAGGAAGCATCCAGGATTTGGAAAGTACAATATTGTCTATATCTGTGAAAGGAATATCAAGCAGAGAAATTGAACCCTGAACATCATCCAGAATTCCAAGATATGACCTCCCATTCTGCCTGCATTCAAACATCCCACGTACTGATTAACAATAAACCAGATGACATGGTTTTTCAAAAACAAAACTTATCCATATATTGAAGTATGTAGGCCAGTAATTTTCTCAGAATTACCTGTAGCTGGAAGCAATTATGGTTTTTTCTACATCGCTCTTGATGAACTCATAAGAATTCATTCCAAAAACCCATAATGGTCTTGAAAACTCGGCATTCATGGTACAAAGTGGAAGCACCTCATTGTTAGATTCAACCTGTTTCCAGATATAATAAGAGGAGATGAATTCTGATGGACATTTTAAATGATGTCATAACAGGTAAGTGCAAAACCAAGCAAGATAATCCAGAAAACCACCAAATCATCACCTTGGAGGGGGAAAGAGAAAGAGAAAAAAATAATTGTAAAATATAAAAAAATTTACAAAAAGAAACTGATGTCCATAATACTAATTACAACTATTAGAAGCAACCAACAAAAATTTTGTGGAACTGCTAGTTTATGAAATACTGTTGGCCGTATAAAAATTAAATAAGCAATCGATATCTTGGTGTTATTGATCTTTAAATGACGAATGAAGTCTCATGTAGAATGTGTAGTAAAATGTTGGAAACCATAAATATTGGGCTGATACTGCTGGCAATAAAATGCAGTTTCAAAATTGTCAAAAGGGAACTTACCCATTTATGGAGATTCCAAAATCCATTTTTTCTATCTGTAATGAAAAAAAGTTCTCCTGCACCAATTAAAAAATAGCTTAATATTTAATTGATGAAATTGTTAAACAACTGATACATGAATCATCACTTTCCTATAAGATCAGCGAAAAGATCAAATGGAAGAGAAAAAACATCGAATTCACTGGCCCAAACCAGACACAAAATATGTCCCAGAGTCAGATTTGGACATTGATATTGCAAGAATAGGATCAAGTTTTAGGATTTCAGTGCTATTATCAACCAAAAAAAAAAAGGAAATCCATTAGCACAGATGTCAAAGGACATATTATTTCATTCATGCAAACCCCAAAACTTTAGTGTTTATCTTAGGATGATATCATGAAAGCCTATATATCATATTTAAGATTGCTCACACATTAAGAGAATTATAATAGAATACCTGTAGGGGACCACTTCGGTTCGGTGGGAGACTCCACGATTTTAGGATCACAACCAGCTACACAAACACGTTTGTACACATCTCTGCAGGAAAAATCAATCAATAGATATCAATGCTATTTATAGGACTTGAAAAGAATAGCATTCATCAATAAATTTGGGCTAAAACAAGAATTCTGTCATTCATAAACAGAACAAAATATGAAGAAGAAAATAAAATAGATGAAAGAATTCAGCTCACCCATTCTCAGAAATATAGCCAACCCAGAGCTCTGATTTATCCCACGGCATGTTAGGGTGGCTCCACTCAATCCATGCCATCCTTTCACCTTTAGGGTCCAAACGTGGGAAAGCATAGAAATCATTGCCACTCACTAATACTTTTGGCCCTGAAGGTTAACAATAGGCAACAAAAATCATTCTTTCTAAAAATGTGAAACAACAAATGATAACCGATAACATTAACATACAAAAACAAAAAACCAAACCTCTGAAAAACCATATCATAATCATAATGCAGAATGATTCATAATCAAGATCAAGTCTAATACTAGAGATATTTATACCTTGGATATTCCCGTCATCAAGTGGTACTGCTGCAATTGTTGTGGTTGCATTTATACTACTTTCACGGCGATCTATCAAGGTGATAAAATTGAAAAAATAAAAAAAGACAATTCGACAACTGCATTAACACTAGAGATAAGCAACTTATAATAAAGGTCTAACCTTCCATTACAGTGATATAACGATCAAACCTTGAATCGAAAATTCCATCAGCATAAGAGACAACCGGTCCTCCATAATCTGGAGTAATCGGTACAGGACAAGAATCTGCTTTGCCAACCAGTAAAATAAGTTTAGTTTCAATCAAAACCTTATCTTTAGAGTAAAATAGCTAGAGTAACGATTTGAACCTTCGGAACTGATTGATTGCTTGTACAATCTCTGATCTTTGTAATTGGAGAAAATAACAGTATCCCCAGAGATCCTAAATGCTCCTCCTCCATACTCTTGGCCACTGTCCGACAGCAAACTCCTTTGGCGTAATATCAATCGGTTCATCTCCAGGATTCGCCACTTCTTTCACAAGAACAGACCGTCTGTATAAGAAAAAAATCAAAACTTGCAGTCTCCAATATACAATAAAATCAAATGGGCAAAGGAAGTTAGTTACCCTGATTCCGAAGGGCGTGACTCGAGCCAAAAAAGATGGCCTTGGGAGTCAACAGCGGTGCCTCCAAGCCGCTTGGAGGAGCCTGAAACGACATCGGCGGTGATGGGGGATTTCCAGGAACCGTATGGAGATGTTATTTTGTCTTGTGATAAGGGCACTTGAGCCTGTGAAGAAGCCATTACTTTGTAGCTCCGGGGTTGACTCTTCTTGTCATAGCGATACCGAAGATGATTCTTTTACTGAACGCGCGAGATAAGGGTGAAGAAGTGGAAGTAGTGAAGCGAGTGAGTGTCGAAAGAGCCATTAACTGTTGACTCTAAGGAATCACATGTAAGCAGGTGCATTTAGGTGGATAGAGTTTGAGCCATCCGGGAATCATCGGAACCATTCGCTTTTGGAATCTTTCGTAATGGGGTGATTTGGACTTTCAATGTGGGACCCAATTCCGGAATTTTTGGGGAATACGAATTCTGGACCCTGTTTTTAGTTCTTTTGAGACCATTATTCTCGTCAGATCAAACACTGGTTTCGTCTTTTGTGTATTGCACAATTGCCTTCGTTTGGATCATTGATTGGGCTTTGATTTCCTATTAATAATGATCTAACATATAAACATGGGCCTTGCAAGTTGAATACAGTTGCAGCAGAAAAATGATCATTCTTCCGTGTATCTGTCCTCTGGATATAATCCAAGAAATTATTGAACTCAAGAAGAAAAGAAGCAAAGCAAATATAAGACGCTAAAGTTAGAGCAGACATTAGTTTGCTGAAAATCTAGTGATTTTTCCACTGTAATCCACTGCAACAAGAATAATTCAACTGTTACTGAGTTGAAATTAGGGAAGGGCGGGCTATTTCTAGTCCATTATTTGGAATTCCTGAGAATTGAATATGCCCATATTTCTTGTAAGCCAATGCCCTCTGGTGCATCAAGCTCAGCATTGCTAGTTTCCCACAAAGCAAGTAGGAAAGCAGCATCACATTCATTAGCCTCTTGCTGTCTGCCCATCTCTTGTAAGTTTTAATCCCACATGGTGATATTTCTCCGAAAGGAAAAGGAAGTAACGATAAGAAGAAATGAGGTTTTGATCCATTGCGTGACACCAGATCACATTTGAGGGTCCAAACCTGCCTATTTAGCTTGGGCCCAATGTTTCCCCTAGTTGTTTTACTTCCACAACATCCAGCCTGCCTTAGTTCTTTAACTCTTTGTCCAAACTCCATAGCTTCCTTGTTGAGGTCCAACTGGGGCACTATTTGCTGCAAAAGCTACAGGGGTTCAGAATTCAGAGGGAAAGTGCAAATTTCTGCTTGGCCATCTTTTGTAAACCATCAAAGCATTGTCTTATTCTGAGGCGTTTTGGGCCTGGAGGGCAGGGTCTCAAGTTCTCAGACAACCATGAATGATTAATTAATTAGTTTGGATGGGTTCTTCGTTCTTGAATATCATATGCTAGAGTTAGGAACCATTTCAGTCGGATGGCTACCAACTAGGCCTTTTCTGAACCTGAACTTAAACATGGTTAAGCAATCATCAAGAAAAGTTATATTGAAGCCATTAGAAGGTTGCCAAGTTAAATTTTCTGACAGTACAGCTTTAAACCCAGTGTCTGAATGTCTTCGATCATGGACGAGCAATCAACCTACGGTGGGAAAGTAAGTAATGCAGGGAAAGGAAGACCAGCCACAATTCAAGAACAACTTCAAGCAAAACTGACATGGGATGGGGAAGTCCCATCATTAGCACAATAATTAAAGGCAGGGACAAAACATTTAGATTGTAGAATCATTTTAGATTACTTTAATCCCATTTGAAACTCCCCTGATTTAAATATAATAATAATAATAATACCAAAGTCAATAGACTCAATCAAGAAAAGCAGGTAGAAAAGTTACTAGTAATATTCATCATCGTCAAATGATATATCAAGATTTTTCAAGCTAAAAACATCACATCTGTCATTTCAGCTTAGCTTTATTGATTGGGTGATTTTATCTTCAAACAAAGTCTAGACTTTTGCTAATGTTGCAAGTGATTGGACCAAGTCTGCTTCTTAGCTTGCATTTGTTTGCAGTCCAAATTCTTCAAATTCCGTTAGCAAACTCTCATAAGAACTGTAACCCTTTGTCTAATCAGTCTGGAGGGGCCAATAACCAGAAGCAGATTAAAAGAAATCAATCTCTAAATATTGAGAAACTTTCTTGAAGTGTTGTTGTAAAGGTGTGATCGAGCAAGTTTTTTCAGTGGTTCATAATTAGCTATCACACAATTATTGAAAACCAGATTGCTGTGTAACACTACAGCCAAAGATGGCTATGACAAGATTTAATTTTGTTTTAATTTATTTTTTTATTTTATTTTGAGATATTCAAAGGTAGTCTGATGATGCTGATGGTGCTTCTAGTCTTTTTCAGATAAACCCTACTCAGACAGCGACCTTTCTTGTTTTGACATGGCTGCTAAACCTAAGTACCATTACCATGTTAGTTGTTAGGCAACCATCAACAGGGCATGCGAGAAGAATTAGAAATCTTAGGCAGCCATTAACAGTTGCTTAAAATTCAAATGATGGAAATGCTTAGTTGTAAGCCAAAACAAGGTGCACTTCAAACATAAACAGTAAAATTGACATTATAGAAAAAATTGTAGGAATTTCAAAAGAACATTATCAATATTTCAGTTGTGCTGCTGCCTGAAAGGCCTCTGTCGAATGAGACTATGGTCTGACACAATAAAAAAGGATAAGTAACTGAGAGGCAGAGAAAGAGTCAATCACAAGCAAAAGCAAAGTTTTCCCATTTCATGGATAACCAGTAGAAAATTTGAGGGAAGATGAGTTGCACCTCAATAATTAGTATGAGTTTGTGATGGAGTGGAAAAGCATAAAGCAGGCGATGTTGATGCCCTATGTAATGATCAGAGAGGCACATGCTAAACCCTACATTAACAGTCCTTTTTCATTTTTGGAGAGTCCATTCCCCACAAGCTGCGGTCCGACTTCTCTTATCTTTATCACATTCAACTCCCCACTCTTTCGTCACTAAACTTGCCCTGTTATGCTTCAATCCATATCGAGCTATTGTGAGCTTATACTAAAATGTAAAAGTAAAATTTGAATTTATACTTTGAGTCATTTTTTATGGGACAAATCTGTAAAACTTTTGAACTAAAGCAGATAATATTTTACAAATTGGATGTGAGTCTCTACAAATGAGATTGAAATACTTCATCAGTCGAAACACAAGAGCTAAGTACTACACTGTGAAACCATCTTTAGAATCCTGCAAGAGTTAAGTACTACATAATAAGAGCCATTTCTAAAATTTCAACAGCTGTTGGTTTGATTTTGATTTTGTTTTATATTGAATTTGATGAGTACATCAAACTTTAAAGAAGAAGATCTTGTAACGTTCCAATCTCACATAAAAATATTACGAGATTGTGTTATAATATATAAGTAAAAATAATTTATAATTATGAGATATTTTTTGTGAGATAAAACTACAAAACTTTGAAATCAAATCAGATCATATCTAACAGGTTTAGTGCAAGTTTCATGTGATCACATCGAGCGTTAGTCTGATTTCCTCATTTCTCTTAACCAACTTGTAGCCTCTCTTCCCTTCTATTCTCTTCCCCACCTCAAAGATTCCAAGGACAATCAAAGCAAAGTGACTAGCCACCTGCCTAACTCCTTTTGTTTCCCATGGTAGCCCCCCACCCCCTCCCTCTCTCCCTTTTCTCTATTTAGTTTGATCTTTGTCATTCACATTAGAATAGCTTCCTTCAAGCTTCTTGATTGGGATTTGGGTGATCTAAACAAAGTCAGATAATGCCACCGGTTCACTCTAGTCCATATTTCCAAATGGACAATCCGGCAGCAGTATTGTCTTTGCTCCGGCCTACCGCAGGGGAGAAGCACCGGAAGTCCAGTAGTGGCGGTCTCTTGCGCATGTTCAAGCTCTTCCCTATGCTAACCTCCGGTTGCAAGATGGTTGCACTGTTGGGTAGACCCCGGAAGCCATTGCTGAAGGATAGAGCGACATCAGGTACAATTTTCGGCTATCGTAAAGGCAGAGTTTGCTTAGCAATTCAAGATGATCCCCATTGCATGCCGATGTTTGTCATAGAGCTACCGATGCTCACCACCGTGCTTCAGAAGGAAATGGCGTCTGATATTGTCAGAATAGCGCTAGAGAGTGAAACCAAGACTCACAAGAAGAAACTGCTGGAGGAGTTTGTCTGGGCTGTGTACTGTAATGGAAGAAAGATGGGCTACTCGATCAGGAGGAAACAGTTGTCTGACGATGAGCTTCATGTTATGCAGCTTCTGCGAGGTGTGTCCATGGGCGCAGGGGTCCTCCCAAGCCCAAACGACAAGGAAACAGCAGACGGGGAATTAACGTACATGAGAGCAAGATTCGAGAGGGTGGTCGGATCAAAGGACTCGGAAGCTCTTTACATGATTAATCCAGACGGAGCTCCTGGACCAGAACTAAGTATTTTCTTTGTAAGAACTCATTAGAATTTGTGTTATCTGTACGCTTGAAATTTTAGCTTGTTCAATGATGGAAAGAAACAGATAGCCATGGTTCAAGCTAGCTCATAGTTTTGCGCTAGATGCCAAGCCTTAATTAGCTGCTCTTGTCACTTTCTTGTAGTTGAAAGCCAATATGATCTCCTGTTTCTTCCCTGAGAATAAGACTGAATGCCGACATAGCAGGCACCCTTTGTCTCAAACGGGACAATAAGCATGAAAAAAATCATAAATGGCGGAATTCTTTTTTCTGGTTAAGCAAAACTTTCGGCCTGTGTAATTCAATAGCTACAAATTCTGCAGATAACTTTGGAAGACAGGGAAAAGTTGCCTGTCTTTTAGCATTAAACATTTATCTAAGATACTTTCGATGACAAACATTTCAAGATTTAGTTAATTAAGTTGGTGCTTCCAGGAAAGATTATCATCTACTAAAACACAATTGATTAAGAAAAGATCTTCCGTAAGCACAATCTTTGCTCAAAATGATCTGACAAATCCAAATGGAGTAGCCAAGAAGATGTTTGGGAAATACTACTGGTTCACATTTAAGCATACTCAAATATCAAAGTCATTATGTTTAAGTATTTGACAGACTCCGAAATAGAAGTTTCTGTGGTGGCTGAATTCCGAGCAATTACTTTCATAGGCCTCCTAGGCATGAATTCTTGCCGCCAATAACCACCTGCTTGCTTTTCATAGGCCATGCATGTTGACATCTTGTGCAGACAATCCCTTTCGCAGTCTGTCAATTCGCTCTTCATCAAGTTTGAAGTCAGTTTGATTTGGAAATCCTGGTTCTGTTAAGAAGATCAGAAAAACAAAAGCAACACCACAGGACTAGCTAGCTATAATCAAATGAAACTCATACTCATCCAAATCAAAGGGGGATTTGGATGGAATTCCCATTACAAAACAAGTGTAAAGCTGCTGTGAGCTTTGGTAGGGCAGGAAAGTGGAAGAAACAACTAGGCCAACAGAAAAAAAGAAAGGGAAAAAAGAAGGAACGTGTTAGGACAAAAACTAGAAAACAAGCAGATACACAACGAACTACAACAACAAACCAATCAGTCCATCAAAATATGAATTTATGTTTAAATCATGGCTTCTACAATGTCCTATTGTCAAGCTTATCAGGAATTTTCCATTCAATTCCCATCTCTAATTTCTGTTACAATGCTTTGACAAGTTGAAACAAAGCTGACAAGCAATAGGTTCAAGATTGTTATGTATCAAAGTAGAGTTCTTGTTTCCAATAAAATTAGAAAATGATGGTAAGGAAGAATGGTAGTTTTGAACAGATTGAGGAAAACTAAGGTAGCTGTATGAGAAATGGGATGAGAATAGAGCAATATATAGAGAGCTTATATTTGACACACTATTACAGTGTGAATCTATTATATTATCGTTGAATCGTGACACTTCATTAATTGGTAATTTAATGATATTTATTTTTGAAAACTTTTTGTTTTAAAATTTATAAATCAATAAATTATATGTTATAATTCATTAATAACTTACGAGATTTATACATTAACAATAACGCTCAAATATAAATTTACACACTTTTTTACACGAAAATGATCCGACTCAAAATAACTTAATATAAATCGGATTTGGTCATCCATTTGCCATCTCTCTTTATGGATTGATCAAAATCATGCAATTGGAACCAGACAACCCAAAAAATCTAAACAAGCCCTTTATGGCCCATTTTGGGAAATCTTAAGCCACTAGCAATATAAAAGCTCAATCCTCCCTCTCTTCTCGGTCCACAGCCTTACTGGACCAACCAGAAACAACACCAATTACCGAACGCCTCTTTTACATGCCCACAACAAATTTCTCTTTCTTTCCAAAAAACACAACAGAACAAATCTACTGTCTAAATTTAGACAATCCTAAATACAAGTACAAAATACAACAGTGACATAAATTAAAATTAAATTAAAATTATATATAAATATCGTCAAAGTTAAAAAATAGATTTTATGTTTTCCGTGTTGACATAAAATTTTCGTGTTTTACATGATATAAACACGATTTTTCAATACACAAATACGAATTAAAGACACGAAGTGCTATACATTGCAAGCATTTACAATTATCATACTATAATTAATTATAATTTAAAATTATATAAGATTTATTAAAATTTTATATAGAATCTACGATTATAAATGGTAAACTCTTACATAATTTTTTATTTTGATTTAATAATTAAAAAATTATGATAAAAAATTGCATATGTAATAATTATTTATTTATTTTATCTGCCAAACAAAGCTATTTGATTTAATAATTAAAAAATTATGATAAAAAATTGCATATGTAATAATTATTTATTTTCCATCTGCCAAAAAGCTTCTTTTAAAATATGGCACTTGGACATTTGATCCAACACTATGTATTCTTAATTTAAAAATTTTGTTATTGTCTAGTTTCGTGTTAATTGAAAGAGTATTTTCATATCTCTTTAGATAAATTAATCTAACATGTCAAATAAAAATATAAGGTTAGAATGTGTTTAAATTTGAATTTCAAAACATGTTTTGACGTTCTAGTCAATCAATATTCAAAAAAAGTGAATGGGAGGAAGAAAAAGAGAGTTTTGAAAACAGAAAAAGCAAGAGGAGTTTGAAAAAAGAGTTAACGAGTTGATTTGTTTGTTTTTTTTGAAAGTCCTATATCTTATATCTGTATTATTTATGAGATAAAAATCAGTCGCATCTCAATTTATTTTTGACAGCTTGTGAGGCTCAAATATTTCTGTGGCTTCAACTCCGACCGTATTTGAATTTGACAAATTAAAATTTCGTTTAATAAGAAGATGAAAATATGCGAGAATGAAAAATTTACTAATTTAATTTTAAGTTATAAAATAAAAAAATAATTATGAATCTTAATCATTAAATTATCAAATTTTCTATCATTGTCTATTTCTATTATTCTTACCGAACAAAACCTAAGAGATATGAATTTGAGGATATAAATACAAGGATTTCCTTTTGTCTTTGTAAAATTTATGACTTGGAGGCGAACAAGAGCTTTGAATACAAAAGCAAGACCATAAAACCAATTTAATAGGAGTTGGCTAAAATGAAACAAGACAAATTTAATAAGCGAAAGCCAATTCTTCTACTTCGTCACATAATGTAAATGGAGTGACCAGAAAGCAAGAAATAGTAATAAGGAACAAGAAAACAAAATGAAATAAAAATCAACCACCATGTAATGAATGTAACCAATGGGTTGACTGGTACCAAGAGGACAAGGACAAACCACCCATTCTCAATTCCCACGCGGAAACCGACCGGCAATTTGGTTGGAAGGAGACAGCACTGGCCCCAACCTGATTGTAAGAATCAAGCCGCTCAAAATCTGTTTGATCAGATGAAAGAATATAAATATAAAATACTAAAAGTAAACCGCGCGATTCTGCGGATCTATTTTTATTTTGTAATTTTTAAAGTTAATAATATTAATTATTAGATAAAAGTTATTGGTCATAAAAATATTTATTTCCTTCATGTTGTTTAGTACAAAAGAAAAACATGTTTACTAAGGATAGAGTTTATATATCAAACAAAATGTTAAAAAATAATTTTTTGAAAAAATTGGATTAGCTTGAATTAAAAAAAATGCACAATACTTAAGTTAAATAGTATGACTAATAGATTATCTGTTCTAGAAACAAACAAATTAAGATAATTATGCTATAACAATAAAAAGTAAAAGCACCAAAATATATATACGGCATAGTAGTTCAGACAATTTAACGAATAAGTAAAAAAAATTAGCTAAGAATGCTTTGTTCATAGAAAAATTAGCTAAGAATGTTTTGTTCATATTATTAATCAAGTGTAAAGTTTTAAACCCATCTGTAAGCATTTTTATTTTAAAAATAGGTAATTGAATTATTTATATTTACTATAAAGAACAATATGCAAAGTAAAAGTTTTTTTTTTGAAAAAGTTAGAAGTAAAAACCCTTTCATATAATAATTTTCATTCAAAAGCAAAATATATGCAAGTAGAAGAAGCAAATAGATAAAAAAATAATACCATAAAACAATAATAGAGGATTGGATTAAAAAGAGTTAAAAAGCTCTACAAAAAATAAGTTAAGGATTTAACTAAAAAAATTGTTGAGAAAACAAAATAAAAGGACCTAAGCAAAAAAAAATTGTTGAGAGCAAAAAAAAAAATGGACAAGTGTCACACTATGGGAGAGGAGAAGATAAAAAAATATATATATACTAGAAAATTACCCGTGCTTCGCTACAGGAAAATTTTTTTCTTTACAATTTTTTATTCAAATTCAGTGCATACAAATGAAGAGTTAAAAATTAAAATACTCAAGATTTGAATAATCATGCTCGTTAATTTATTACAAAACCTGATTGAAGTTTTGGTTCAATATAAACATGAATAATAAAAGAAGTAAAAGTAGAAATAATATCACTATTGTTACATATAGATTAATGTTACATTTAGAAAAAGTATTGTAGCAATTGAATAGAATAAAACAAATCTAAAACACACAATAATGTTAAGGATTTAACTAAAAAAATTGTTGAGAAAAAAAAACAAAAGGACCAAAGTAAAAAAAAATTGTTGAGGGCAAAAAAAGAATAAATGGACAAGTGTCAAGCAAATAGAAGGAGAAGACAAAAATATATAGATGTATAGATATATATATATATATATATATATATAAAATCGAATTTAACGACACGACAGAGTCCAAATTCAGGTCCTACAAAACAAAACCCTCTCTAGACAATTATTGGTGTATTAGTGGCAGTAGCAGCTTAAGAGTTAAATTATAGATAAATTATTTGAAATTGATTTAATAATTATTTTAAATTAATTTTATTTATTTTTAGCAAATTTTAATTTGAATTATGATTAAAAATTGACAAATCAAATTTATTGAATCAAGTTTGAACTTATAAAATTTAATTCGAGCTGCTTGAATATTTTTATTGAATTGAATTTTAATTTTAAAAATCAAATTCGATTAAATTTTAACAATTTCAAATTTCAAAATTTAAATTTTAAATTCAATCAAATTCAAACATAACATTAATTATTTCTGACCCGTTTCGATATATATCCCTAACTAATAGTATTCAATGTAACCAAAAAAAAACTCATACTATTCAGAATTCTTTTTTTTACTAACTGGTTGAAAGAGAAAAAAACTAAAACAGAAGTCGCTGCGGTTAGGGTCTTGCTGCCAGCTGGAATACCAACTGCCCAACTGCTTCTTGCTGAACTTACAATCACAGGCCCACCATAAGACTACAAAAAGAAACTATCAAAGTTGCCACGTGGGCGGCTACGATGTAATCATGATATGAATCGCCGTTCATATTACTGGACTGCAATTTACTTGTCTTTTTTCGCTAGCGCGTGCTTCATTCTCCCTAAATGGGCTTAGATCTTGGGCATGGATTTTCTTCGAGTGATTGAGACCAAACTCAATAAGTCCAATTAATAGTTTATGGTCAAGAAATAGTTTTATATTTTTACCTCGTGGCATAAAATTATATATATTGTTAATGAATTATAATAGATTATTACATTAATTTAAAATTTTAAAAGAACAAATAATTTTTAAAAAGTATTATTTAATTTATTTATTAATAATATATTGTGATATAATTTGATAACAATATATAAAATTTATACATGATAATGTATCAAATATAACTCTAAATACTATAACTTTCTAGATTTCAACACATTCTTACTTTAATTTTATGCAAAAAGTTTTATAAAAATATTATCAATTAAGTTAGTTGTAACATTTAAAAATGATAAATAAATCCACAATTGACATTCCATATTATGTAACTGTAAAATCAAACTATTTATGTACTTGGTTATGTTATGCTTGAAAATAAATTCTACTAAGTGATGTAATTTTTGAATTAACTAAAACAAAATTGTAAAGATATTCCGTTGGAAGAAACAAAATTTTATATTGGGTATAATCTTAACAATTTTTGTACATAAAAAAAATTGTAGATTACATCAACATTAACTTAAATTTACCATAATGTTTGTATAGTTATAAGCTTTTTTCCATACCATATGCTTCTTTTTAAGAAATTAATATGTTCATTTTTACTTCCTAGATAGTTATTAAAAGGTAAACTTTGTAACAAAATGATTTATTATCCGCTCCCAAATTGAATTAAACAGAATGATTAATTACCCGCTCCTCAATAACAAGAAAAGTGAAAAAGTTAAAAATTGATGGTAATAATTAAGAAAGTGAGGCACACGCTCCCTAGGGAAGAGTGGACTGGGAGAAGGAGTGTTTGCACAAAGTCAAAGATTCAACTCGAATCACGTGAGTTCTTACAGGCTGGAGTGGGCCCATCCTACGTGGAGGGCGTTGAAGCAATCGTCAAACTCGTCTATTTCTAGTGGGGCTCTCGCTTTATAACACACTTTTTTTTTTGGATTTGAAAGGTGATGGATTTGGGATAAGGTTAATAATTTTTTCTTTTGCGTCCTGTTTGTTTTACATTGGATGTGTAGATATTATAATTTGTGTAATACTTTGTGTCAGTAAATTTAATATAAAATAAATTTTTTTATGTAAATTACAGGAATTTTTATTTATTTTAACGATTTGAGATTAATTTTTTCGGAGTTTAATCATAGTTAAGGTTTTTTATCCATTTCCAAATATGTGTCTAATGATAGTTAAACCTAAGAACTTTTTCCTCAAATTCACTCTGCGTTATCAATTGAGTCGCAACCCATAGATATATAAAACAAAATTTTAATTTCTTTGAAATTTATATTTTTTCATGTATACGAATTATGTTAAGATATTTCCTTAATTAATGAAATTTAAAATAATTTTTTAAATACATATTATTAAATTTATCAATTAATAAAATAATAGTCTATTTGATTTATACATGTCAATTAAAAGAGTAATCGAGTTGAGTCGAAATGGTTTAATATCAAGTTCGAGCTTGGCTTTATTCAAAAATGCTTAATATCCAAATATGCACTTTAAGTTTGCTACAAAATAAAATTAAGCCTTCAATATTTAATTGCATAAAAATCAGTCTTAAATATTTTAAAATAACAAAAATTAAGTACATTTCTATTAAATACTTTAATTTCAGTTATCCTTACATAATAATAAAATTTAACAGGATTAGAGGAAGTTAACAAAAATGTAATTAATTCTATTATTTTGAAACGTTTAGGATTAATTTTCATGCAATTAAACGTTAAAGGTATAATTTCATTTTGTGATAAACGTGAATAACATATTTAGGTATTAAGCTATTTGAAAATTAAAAATTCTAAATTCAGCTCGAATTCGATTAAGTTTGATTTTTTTGAACTCAACTTGATAAAATATTCAAATCACTCTAGCTCTGCTTGGTAACCTCAATTGTCAAATTTCAATTATACATTATAAGGATAAAATGATAAATTAAAATACTATATATATTAATAAAAATTCAATTAGATTCAGAAATCGCTTAAATTGAATATTAAAATTTATAAATTTAATTTAACTCATTATTCGAATTATTCAAGTTCAAATTTGATTGAAAAAAAAAATTGATAAATCAAATCTAATTAATTAAATAAATAACTTAACACGTCCATGCTCACGACATCAACATATTAAATATAAACTCAAATTTAAATTTATTTTATTTTGACGTCAAGTTTTGTGTGCATAATTATTAGTATTAGACTTACAGCTGTAAATCTGGCTCAACCAAAGTTAGTCAAAAAGGCCAAAAGGGCCCCACTTTACATTTTAAAACGTTTGTTTTGCGTTAAACAGCTCCGCCTTTCCTAGTTTCCTGTCATGTTTTAAAACGCTCCCGATAAGTTGTGTGCGACTACGAGAATGATTTCACTATTTTTCTTTTCCTTCCTCAGATCCATTGGTCTTCATTTAATTCCAAATCTACCCTTTACAATTTTTTTGGCTATATATTTGAAGAGATTAGTCTGATTTTTATTTTTTATTTTTATGCTTTGAAGTCACTAAGAAACCAACAATTTTTTTTTACTGAGTAATTAATAATGAGTTGTGACATATTATAATATTTAAATTTGAATTTAAGTAATTTTATTATTAAATATTTCATTTGTAAAAAAAATGTCATCAAGAACACATGAATATAGTGTAGTTTATTTTTAATGTTTGCCACGCAAATGTACTTCTTTAACCTTCATCCATGACCATGTGATTAGTACAATAAATAATTGCTCGGGAACATAAAGTCTCCTACATTGTTGAAAAAATGGTACGATTTTGAGATGTGAATGTCTTATTCCTTTATCAATTGACATATTTAGAAAAGAAAAAACATTTTTGTTGATTTAGATATGGTTATTTTTAAAAAGACATTTGCTAGCTTTATTCTCCTCAATTCAACGATAGAACCAAAATCATTGATCCTTACCAAAAAGGCTTTAAGCGAAATTGATGATTAAGAATAACTCTATTTTAGTTATTTTTTTTTGGTGAAACTCTTTTAGTTATTCTCATTTATAATTAATTTCAATTATTCAACATAATTAATGTTGGAGAATTCTTTTGTAAAATAAAAAATTTTGATCTTACTGTAAGATTAATTTTTTATGCTTATTGATATTAAATTTACGCTTATTTTCACGTTATAAGTATAGTAAACATATAAGATTAAATGTTAAATTGGCGTTAATAAACAAAAAAAACATGATAATAAATGTAAATTTAATATCAATAAGGGTAAATATATAATAATAAGTGTAAATACATGAAAATAAATGTAAACTTAATATCTTAATGTCAATAGACATAAAATAGATTAACCTTACATTAAGATAAAAAATTTTAACTTTACCGTGAAATTTTTCATTGATATTCAAAAAGTTTCAATCCCAAAATTTATTTTTTTTCTATTTAATACGATTTAAAATTTTATAACAATAACTTATTTAAAAATTGAACATATCACCTATTAAAATCATAATAATTTTTAAAAAATTAAAATATTACATAACTTTAACTAAATCATATTAAATTTCCGTGATAATTTTCACAAAAATAAATCTAATAAATGAGATTTAACACACAAAATCTTAAGGTAAAGAATTAAAGCTTTAATTCTTCTCAATTCTCAAATTAATTTGAGGTGGACCCAAAATGGTAAATTGGCAAGTTAAGACAAAAGCAGAATGACAAGAAATCTTTCCCACAAGGAACAAATAAAGGAAAATTATTATGTAATAAAAATAAACCTAGGCCTAGGGGTAAGCATCTACACAAACCCTTCTCTCTCTAGTCTATACTAAGACCACCCACCCACTTTTGTCACAGACGCTTCTCTCTCTAGTCTATACTTAGACCACCCACCAACTTTACAAAAGCCAGTTTCCTCGAAGTAACCCTTCTCAAAATGCTGGGCGCCTTGGATGTTTGTTCATGCACCTCTGTTTCCTTCTCCATATATAAACTGGTCTCCAATCCTTTAACAAGCAAAAGATCAACCCCAGAAGAAAAAAGAAGCCCTTTTCTCTTCTACTGATCTCTGTTGGGTGAGTGATTGGAGATGGAAGCAATGAATAGGTGTTCTTCTTCTACATCTTCATCTGATACATCTTCTTCAGAGTCATCTTTCTCTGCGAGGGCTTTGAACAAAGCTGAGAAGATCAAAGGCCCTTGGAGTGCCGAGGAAGATAGGATTTTGACTCGGCTTGTTGAAAGATATGGACCGCGAAACTGGTCTTTGATAAGCCGTTATATAAAGGGTCGGTCGGGGAAGTCTTGTAGGCTTAGATGGTGCAACCAGCTCAGCCCCAGTGTTGAGCACCGTCCGTTTTCTCAGGCTGAGGATGAGACCATCTTGGCTGCTCATGCTCAGTATGGTAACAGGTGGGCCACCATTGCAAGATTGCTTCCAGGAAGGACTGATAATGCTGTGAAGAATCATTGGAACTCGACGTTGAAGAGGAGGGCAAGAGAAGGACAACATCAACAGCAACAGCAGCAGCAGATCATACAGAGTCATCACCAGCAAATAGAGGATGGTGATAGTGCATTGGGATCTGTGGGGGTGGTGATGGATGAGGAAGCGTTGACGGCTTTGACTCTAGCGCCGCCTGGTACTGGTGTTGGCAGCACTGGAAGTGCGGTGGTGGCGGCGGAGAGGAGGAGGAGAGAGGATAGAATACCGGCGGAGTTTTGGGATGCGATGAGAGGTGTGATAGCAAGAGAAGTTAGAGAGTTTATGAGCTCAACATTATCAGCTGAGACATCCGGGTTCCGTTAAAGACCAAAATAGAAAATATTGGCTAAGCCAATCTGTTTTGTGTGTCTTCTTTGAGAAGGGTTTTCACTTTTCAATTTCTCTCCTGGTGTTAATATGGTGATCTTTGTTTCTTTTCTATCTTTTGTTTTCTCTTAAACTGCAAAAAGCTTTGAAGAAATGTAAGATTTCATGAATGAATGCCTGACAGCTCGAGGCATTAAACAAGAATTACTCCTTGCAAGATAATACAGCCTGTCTGTCACCGGTAGCCAGCAGGAAAAAGCAGAAATATTGGTTGCTACTAAGATCAGCATTTACTACTAATTAATTAACCACTGCTCTCTAATTAACTCCCCAGTTATTTGAAAAATTGAATGTCTTGGGTGGAAACAATGTAGTTGTAGTATATTCTGCAGAGAATTCTCCCCTATTCTAGGAGATCAGGGATAGTTGTGTGCGAGGCCACTGGCGAGGCTATGCAAGCAGAGGACAAAATCATAAACTGGTTCAGACAATGTTGATTCTTATGACGACATACCGAGCAAACATTCTTTTCTCAAATGTTTTTATATTGGCCAAAGAGAATAATTAGAATTCTATTCACCCACTAGTCACTAGGTAATTGTATGAATGTTTGAGAATTAAATCTCATGATAATGTTGGAGGCCAAGGGTTAACAGCTATGCTTTATGTTGAATTCAGTAATGCAATGATAATGGTTGAAATGATTATTTATTAGGATTGGTGTATTTAAAACCCCTTAATATCCCCTTTGTTTTATTGCTAAATTTAGTTTCAGAGTTTATGGAACAATTATGGAATTTGGACACTTGTTTGTGATCACTTGGAAAGACAAGCTAGTTCTGATGTTTCTGCTCAAAGTGCAAAATCTCTCCCAACTTACATGTTTTGTCTGACAGTACAATTTGGAGGAACATTTGAAAATAGCAGGCTGCTTGCTGGTTTTTTTCCATCTGAAAGAAAACTCATAATTAATACTCCTAATGTTATTTGGCTTGGTTGCTGGCCTGCTTCCTAATGAATCAAATTGGAAATAACTGTAGACCAAAAGGAAGCTGTTTCTTTCACCACTCAAAAAAGCTTTACTTTTCCTGAAAGAAATGCAAATGAACAAGAATTCAATTGTACAAAACAGCAGTCTCCACTCTCCCATATTGAGCTTTGGGTATGGATTGTTACTATGTCAAGCATTCATTTTCAGGTTCATGAACTCTTTGCATGCTTTAGTGGCTCACTTGGATGTATCAAGCTCAATCAAATTAACTTTGGAAGCAACTTGAAAAAGTGCCAAAACATGCTAACAACCACACCTTTTTCATCTTATCCGCATGTTACAATCTGGGTGTCTTTACCCACATAAGTTCAAAGAATGTGGACCTTGCCTGATGAAAAAATGGGGAGGGTAGAAAAAGCAAGCATTGGAGAGAGGGGCGCACTCTGTTTCTATTTGGCTGGAAGCAGATTCAATCAAAGCTCATGTCCCACTTTACAGCAGCATCTTTGGGTTTTATAATAGTTGATCAAGATTCAAGGCTTGCACGTTTTAAATGTGCCGAGGCCCTGTGCCTTCGGCCGAAAAGAAAGTTTTTAAGTTATGTACCTTTCAATGCTGTTTAATTTCAGTACACCGGTCCAATTATATTACTGCACTCGCAAGATACATAAAACATCCAATAAACAATTTTTTAAACATGTGTGAAGGTAACCTTAATTTCAAGGGAATCAAGCTCTTTATTTCTTGAGTTTTAAAGGATGACAACAATATCTCAGAACCCGAGTTACTAAATTGTTATGCTTGAATCCTGACAAGATATCAGGAATCTTGCTATTTTTCATAAATCTGTCTTGTAAACTTTACCAGGTAATACTGATCAAAAAAAACTTTACCAGGTAATTAAGTTTCGTCATATCTGATTTGAAATTGATTAGTCTCCAGGAAGCACTCCACCAGTACTACTGACAATCTTTGCTAGATGCCACTGCAAGTATATTTGCGTGGGTCAAATTTGTGCAGAGAATCAGTGTTCCATTGATTTTGGTTCGATGTCTATCGTTTTATCTCATGGCATACTAGCTTGGCACAGTGGACAGCTGATGAACAATGGTCCCAAACTCCCAATTATTGTCAAAAGAAGCATCATTGCTAAGGAGACGTGGCCCAGGTAATCTTTCTGTTGAAGGATAAAGAAGCGAATTTCTTTCTAGGTTTTAACCTTTGTTTTATCCAACTCTAATAGAACACTTGGCCCATCACTAGATTCACAGATGAGCAAAGCCATGTGCAGATATAGATTTTTTTTTTGGGACGAATGTGCAGATATAGGATTATAATACTCGATTGTCAGGATTTGCATGTTCTAACTGTGACAAACCCTGTCATTTATTAGTGTAAAAAAATGTGTTAACCGCGTCAAGTTTCTGCTAAATGACTGGAATTGTCGCTGATGTCATGTGCTAATAGCTCCCATGTATCAAGGAAATTCAGTAGCCTACCATGCTTGACAAAGTTTGCACGCCAGTCTGCTAATTAGCTGACACTTTGCAGACATTGTTGAGACTTGAGAGAGAGAGAGCTAACATTTATGGAGTTGGTTTGGAACTCTATAACTCCAATCAGTAGAATTTGGAGATGGGTAGGGGACTAATTTAAGAGGAAGCACTAATATAAACTACAAACAAATGAAATTTTATTTTGTAAGACATATATATGCATATCTGAGATCCATTCAACAATAAGACATACACAACAACTTTGGTTTAACAAACCGAACACCAATTCACCACATTTTTCCTATAACTATGCCAATCAAAGGGAAAAATAAAACAAAATGTCTGATAACACTGAACAATCTTATTACTACTGATCAAGTCATGACCCTTTATTATAGTTATTCAATCATGGTTGATGGTCCTCTTCCATAATCAGATTATGTTTGTGTTGTATCAAGGATTTTAAAAACGTGGCCAAGGCACAATAATCAGCTTCATCTGCCCATCTTTGCAGTCATTACCTTCAGCAGAAGCAAAGTAGAAAACCCTCCATTGGTTTAGCACAAACTTGTAGCCATCACCTTGGCCTTTTGTTGGATTAGCCAAAAGCTTTGCTTTACTGAAATCGCATGTTAAGTAACTCCACAAGTTTGGCAGCAGGTAAACGCTATGAGCTGGGGTCTTCTCATACTTGAACACTGCACAAGTAATACAACAATTGGTAAAATAAACATCAGTAACATAGAAAATGGACCACAAAGGGGTAAAATAATGTGTTCATGAACTTAATATGGTTTGGCTGGTATGAACCTAAGGTGTCCTCAAAGTAAAAAGGTGCAGTGTTGGCTGCCCACTCGGTGTAGTTGTAACCATAGCGCCAGTTTTCAGAGCCTCCAACGAGCACGGTTGCAGCCTGAGTGACTGCCAAAAGAGAGGCAGCTAAAGCCACCAAGAGGACAATTTGTTTAGAACTGAAGCCAAAAGAAGCCATTTTGCTCCCTAGTTTCTCTAGTGGACTTAAAAAAACTTTGCTTGGGAATTGGAATGAAGTGATGCTGATGACAATGGGAGAATGTTTTGGGGCTTAAATAGAGAAACATGGCATTTTTCTTCAACGGGATCCTCCTCAAGAATCACATTTTTTACTCTATCTCTAGAAAGGGGAGTGAACAATTCAACAATTTCACAATTCAAACTTAGAGAACTTCATTAAAGTTAGTTTGAATGTCAAACCAGAAACTATCCAATAGAATGATGACCATTGCATTTCTCATTGCCTTCGAAGAATGTAAGCAAAAGTGAAGGTTGTGATTGTCATTCAAGGGGTTGAAGAGCAACATTTGGTCATAAAAAGTTGGGTGGATTTCCATTTTGAGATTGAGCAAAAGGGTTTGGATATGATTAGGGAACCGTTAATGTCATCCAAATACAACTGGGGGTGGGTTAGTTAAATGGTTTTCAATGTTACACACTTACATCTGCATAGTGCAGATATCCGGTCAACCGACGGCATTTCTATTAAGTCTTTTACTTGGAGGAGTTGGATGTTAACTGAAGTCTGTTAACTTAAAAAAAAAAAGAAAGTCAAGACTTAGCGCCAAACTCTGAAATGTGGTGGACTTTCACAAATACATTTTTATTTTTATTTTCAGTTTCAAGTTTGATTTAAAGATTTGTTAGGTTTTGCGTTTGGTACGAAACTTTTCTTTTGTGCTTAGAGGGTCGGACAAGACAAGATGGGCCAATCGCCCAATCCTCAAGGCCTAGAAGGATGGAACAAAGAAAGGGGTTAGCTTTAGACCAAAGAAATAAAATGAATCCATGGAAGTCAATAATGAGACAGACTGGCCCAAGGAGAAAAATTGGAAAATTTGTAGAAATCATTGTCGTTTTAAGTTGTTCCCATCCCACCAAGGACGTCTTCGTTCTTGCGGAGTTAAGTTTGGAAATGTTCAGAGGTAAGTGTTCTAGATTAGCACGTTTTAGTTTGTGTTGCTGATTTTCTTAGATTGTAGTAGCAACTACATCGTGTGGACAAAAGGATAAAAAACCCATTTTGGATTCATTAAAAAAAAATAGAAAAGATAATTAGAGAAGAAGATGAGTTCTGTTCCTGAACACAACTTGTTTTGTCTGAAATGGCAATGGGATGCGAACCAACAGCCTAAAAGTCCTAACCTTTGTACCTTTGAAGGCCCTTGGTTATTCAACTCTATGCAAAACCTTAGATCCCTTGTTCTTAATACCTTCGACTCAGTTTCGAAATCTTCTGGTTCATGGGCCAGTTATTTCAATCCTGCCCAATTGGCTGCTAGGACTGGTCAAACTAGCAACTTGAAGTTGAGAAGAAAACCATCGAGTCCTGAAGAACAAGGGGAGGCAGAGCATAGAGCTTTCGCATCAGCACTGGCGAGTGGGAAGGAGGCTACAGTGATTGAGTTTTACTCACCTAAATGTACTTTATGTAATTCCTTGCTTAAATTTGTGATAGAGGTTGAGAATAGAAATTCAGATTGGCTCAACATTGTCTTGGCTGAGGCTGAGAATGAGAAATGGCTGCCTGAGGTACTAATCTTCTGATTTTGATAATATGTTAGAGATTGAAATATGAATTACTACTGTTTTACCTTGAATTTGTTCTGCCACCACTTGGTAAAAGTTCTCTTTATTAAATCAGTTAGTTTTTGTTTCTGCAAATAACTGTATGGCATCAATATAAACAAACATGCTGTATATCATTGACATGTAACATGTTTTGCATTTAATTTTCTGGTTGGCATGCACTTTGATTGTGGATATTGCTTTGCTGTTGGTTGTAACTTGTAATCAATTGGTATTATTGACTTACACCTTATAGCCATAGGAGATAGTGTACTTTGTACCAGAAATTTTGACATTTAGTGTTGGTATTAGAATTAGCAAGTCTTTCGTTTCCATGTGTCAATCTCTTTCATTTCCAGGTCTGCTTAAAGACTTTGTAGTAATGAACTCAGAAGCTCCAATATTATGATTTCTTGTGACAGCATTGCACCACTCTTTTTATTAGTGTTAGTTAAGGCTTAGGGTTCTTTTCCTGCGTTTTGTATACTCTATTTAGATCTAGAAAGACTTTGGAGAACCAAAATTGATGATTTTCTATCATTTTAAGCATGTTCCACTCGTGCAAGAAAACTAAATCCTCTTGAACCTCAGTTTCAAAGTAATTTGGTACAAGTTCTGGTTGATTCAGTTATACTCGTTTTCATGTAGCTTCTCCATTACGACATCAACTATGTTCCTTGCTTTGTGCTGTTGGACGGGCACTTGCAAAGCAAGGTATTCCAAGCAATCGGCTACAAGTAGCGGCAGGTCTCTCTTATCTTTTAAATATAGGCGTCTTACATAAGGTGTAAATGAGTAAAGCTATTTATGAGCTATTCGAGTTTGATTCGATGATTACTCGAGTTTGATTCGATGATTACTCAAGTTTGACTTGTTACCAAATTCGAGCTATTCGAGTAACGAGTATAGTTGAGTTCAAACTTTTTAATACTCGATTCAAGTGGCTTGCGAGGCTTATCGAGTTTTTTTTAATATATATTTTTAATATTTTATTAATAATTTATTATTTTACTATCATAATATATAATTAAAAAGTGACAAATCGAGCTTAATGAGTCGAGTTTGAACTATTGAATTGAGTTTAAGCGATTCGAGTATTTTGTTCAGTCGAGCTTGAGCTTCAAAAATCAAGTTTTGAGTTGAGTTTCGAGCCTCGAGTTTTTGAATCAAGCTAAGCTCGAATTTAATACTGAATCGTCTTGACTTAGTTCGATTACATCCCTAAGTCTTACGTGTAGTGGTAGCCATCGCTCGTCTTCTCATGGATGAAATTTTTACCATTGTAAGTTCATAGAAGACAGGTTTTATCCCTTCCCTTTTGTGGGGACGAGGTGGGGGCGTCCGCAGTGCCTTAACATGGAGCTCTAGTCAACTAAGGAGCTGTACGGTTTCTGGAAAGTGGGTTTTAAGAGGTCATTACCATGAAGTCATAGAACTGACAGCTTAATTACTGTTGGCCATGATATTTGGGGCCTCATCTTTGGGACATTACCGACAACTGTCTTTATGAAGAAAGTAAATTGGTAAGAGTTTAAATACGTTTATAATCAATGTATTTCAGCGTTCCCACATTTGCACTTGTGCATTGATGTCCGACCTACAATATCGGGCCACCATTCGAGAAGATATGTTTGAATAAGCCCCCATTTTTCACCGCAGCTCGCCGGCAATGTTTGGCATCCGTATCCTCTGTGGATGTTTATCTTTCAGGTGGAGACATTTCACTCGATGAACGTTTACCATGGAGCAGGAAACCTTATAGTAATGGCTTAATCCGCCTTCCTCCTTAACAGAAGTCCAAAACTCTTGTCACCACCATTAGAGTACTCGATCTTTTCGTTTTGCTGTAAGTACTACGGAGAACAAAAAGAAATAGTTGCATAGAGAAAGATAAATGCAAGAAATAATGTGACTGACATGCCTTACGGTGCACGTATGCCTGCCTTGGCAAATGGCAACGAGTAATTGTTTCTTGTCGTAGTAATGTCTGCAAGGGCCTCCAATTTTAAATGTACCCTTTCGGCTGCAGAACTCGATACCATTAATTCTCACCAAACAAGAGAATGTTTTTCAAGTTTAGCACCAGAATTCGCTTTTCAATACATATTATTTGATTAGTAACTCGCTTTAACCTTTGTCAATGACGAATATTGAGAATAATCGACTGACACTAATTCAAGATTGACAAAGTGAAAGTGCCAAAATATTTCAATTCAAAACATATTTCAAACTTCGACAACTCCCTAATCCAGAACAGAATCTTCTCAAACTGAGCATGCAGCTCATACAAACTACCCAAGATGAACTAACAATCTAGCCAAAAAAAAAATTCCAACAGCAAGAAAAATGTTGTCATCTGCAAGAACCGGCGTTAAGAATCATGTTAGCTGGTGGGGGTTTCAGGAGATTGATCTTCTTGCTTGGATTCCTGCGGTGGTTGGTGTTGAATTGATGCTGAAGCAGAAGCATTAGCCCTTGGCTGGGGAGGATATATTCTACCGTCAATGCAAGAAGAGCATTTTGTTTCTATCCAACTTTCGATGTCAATCTGACCGAAGCCCATGATTCTTCTTCCTGTGCACAGCCGTCCGATCATGCCTGCGAGTATGCCTAAGATTATGATCACCGAAACTACAGCCACAACAGGACCAATAGAAGAAGCATGGCCGATGTGAGACTGAGAGTTGTATGGCTGCTGACTTACAGTCACCGGCGCTGGCTGTTGGACTAATGGCATTGACATTTTCAACCTGACCCAGAAGAGGACTGCTAAAGGTTCAAAAGTTGCCAAATGCGGTGTGCTCTTTAGCAAAGCGGAAACTATGCAGGATCTCGAAAGGATTTGGAAAGAGCATTAATTTTTTTTGCTTACGGGGGCAGAGAGGATGGAGAATCTTCAAAGTGAAGGTTCAGCTCTTGAAGAGAAACAAGACCTTACACATTGTTAATGCCAGCAAAGCCCCAGGTTGAAAACAGTGCCCAATAGAACGATGTCTGAAACTCCATCTATGGTGTGGATAGAGAGAGAGAGAGAGAGAAGAACAAGAGATTCTCTAGGAAGACAATGTACAAAAGGCAGTTGTATCTTGGTGCTTACTAGGTTAAATATCATGCATAACCCTCCCAAAGCTTGGGAGACGCTTACGATTGCGTATAGAATTCATGTTTGTGTTCATCTCATGTAACATCAAAATTTATGTCAATACATTCAACATAATTTTTTTTATATACGAATTTTATTATATATTACTTTCATAATGTTTTGGGTAGTTTCACTAGCAAATTACGAAAATAAGAATTTATTGTGAACCCTGCATTGGAGCAGTAAAAGGACGAGAGGAAAGAGAAACAAGTAATCTGAAAAGCTAGTGGGAATCTAAAGAAAGGTTAAAGTCCAAATCCTTTTCAGAAACGTCAACGAGCTTTTGCATTACTATTTCTGGTAAGAAACCTTGGAAAACAACCTTCAAAATTATCCAATTTTGAACCTCTTGTTAGGAAATAATCAGAGTATATGGCTTTGAGGCGTGTAAAATTATACTTTCTTGAGTGTAATATTACCTCACACAAAAGCAAGTTACCCCAAGATACAACAAAGTCTTCAGAATATTGTGAAAAATCAGAATGTAAAAGTTAAGAGTTTCTGGAAATCAACACTTATATAGAATGTGAAAAGGCTTAAATGAATGATTGTGATTGTCTGTTAAACAACAACCATTCATTTTTCAGACATAATTGTTCCAGACATATAACTGAAAATATGTCTATTGAAATAGTTTAAAACAATTTTAAATTCAAAAAGAAATTAAAATATTTTTGGCAAAAATAAAAAATTAGGATTAAATCAAAGAGCCAAGAGCCCAAGTGCCCATCTTTGACTTTTAAAATAGGCCAAGCTCTAGCCAAAGTCCAAGCCAAGCAAGACCAAGCCCAAGCCAAGCAAGCTCAAGCCCAAGCCAAATGGTCAAAGCCCATTTCCTCTTTGACTCCAAATTACTCTCAAGAGTTGATTTCCCTTTATAAATAAATCACTTTACACTTTTATAAGCAATGTGGAAACTTGTTCCCTTGTATTTATTACAAGCTATCCAACAATCCCTCACTAGCTTGTAATACAACAAATATGATGCTTACAAAAAGGTATCTTATTGATTTAAACCTTCAATTAGTGTAAGTACTTTAGGATGCTAATAAAAGTACATAGTGTCCTAAGATTAAACCATGACTTCTTACTATTATGATCGAAAGCACCACACACATCAATTTGTCACTTTTCACAAACTCTTACTTGCCCCTAGCACTATTTCAATGGCCATGTGCTAGCAATCCAGTTTTTGTGAATATTTCAAGAGTAAAACCCTTATACTCTTGTTGAAGCAGCACCACTTCATATTCATATAGGTGGAGATCCTTTTATTGTCCCTATTACTTTGGACAATTTTCAGAACGATCTTCGTTAAGAGCTTAAACTGAACCTCTCAATGTAACAGTGGCATTCACTTGAAATTCTAGTATGAGACTCCTATTATAAGTGCCACAACAGACACTGATCAATAACTTGTTATTACCCATTAAACTTTAGTAATTACCGGTTTGGTAATTCAAAGTTGGGTTACCATTATTGGTGTCTCAAGGGTTATGTATTAGTCCCATACTACATGCAATCCTCCACACTTTATCTTTTGGCAAAGCTTTAGTAAGAGGATTCGCCAAATTTTCTACAGACTTTACATATATGATCGTAATGATACCATTTGAGATTAACTCTCTAACATATTTCTTTGATATGGCAATGGTTACCAATCCTGTGTTTATCAATCAACAAGATCCTGTCAAGTTGAACCAGTTTGATGGGACAAACTTCACCAGATGGAAGGACAAGATGAAGTTTCTGTTGACAACTTTGAAGGTGTTCTATGTTCTGGATCCGAATTTGCAGCCACTGGCAGATCTTACACCAGAAGACACAGATACAGTGAAGGAAGAAAGAAAGAAACGTGCAGAAGATGAACTGGTGTGTCGTGGTCACATCCTCAACTCTCTTACAGCTAGACTTTACGATTTGTACTCCAACTATACATCACCAAGAGAGATCTGGACTGCTTTGGAGACAAAATGCCAGAACGAGAAAAAAGGTACAGATAAATTCCTGGCATTAAATTATTTTGATTTCAAAATGACTAATAACATGCCAGTCATGGATCAAGTCCATGAACTACAAATACTGGTTTCCAAACTTAGAGATTTGGAAGTAATTGTTATTGACACTATACAAATCGGAGCAATTCTATCCAAGTTGCCTCCTTCATGGAACAATTACAGGAAAAAGGTCCTACAGACACCAAACAGTTTCACACTGGAAAAATTTCAGACTCATCTGCAAATTGAGTGTGAAACTCGTCTCAAGGATGAGAAACTCCAGAAAGAGAAGGCAGTGAATTCAAATGGGAATTCACAAGTAAATGGCATAGGGAGTAATTCTGAAAAGTTTGCAAATAAGTCTGTGAAGAGCCAAAACAAACTTAATGTCCAGAAAACTGGTGGATTTAAGAAGTCCAACAATTATAAGAAGAACAAGGCCTGCTTTCATTGTGGAAAGAAGGGGCACTACATTAAAGAATGTAGAGTCAAAATTGCAGAAGACAAGAAGAATAAAGACAATGATTCTAAACAATCTACTCAAGCCAATATGGTTGTTGAAGATGACATGAACTTTGTTGCCATGGTTACTGAATTGAACATGGCAACAAGTGCAGGAACCATGGAGTGGTTTCTTGATTCTGGAGCCACAATTCATGTCTGCAACAACAAGGAATTCTTCAGCACTTACACTGAAGAAAACAGTGAAGACTTTATGGGAAACCATGCTCCTGTCAAAGTGCTGGGAAAAGGGAGTGTGATGATAACTTCACTTCTGGACAGAAACTGACTCTTCTCAATGTGCACCATGTTCCTGATGTCAAGAGGAACTTAGTTTCTACAAATCTGTTGTGCAAGAGAGGCTTTAAGATTGTTTTAGAATCTGATAAGTTTGTAATATCTAAGAATGGTGTGTTTGTAGGAAAAGGATATTCCCTTGATGGCATGTTCAAACTCAGTATTAATAAAATAAATGTTGCTTCTGCTTATATCGTTGAATCTTCTATTCTGTGGCATGCTAGATTAGGACATTTAAATTATGCTATGATTAAATACATGACAAATCATAATTATATTTCTTGTAAGCATGATCACCATGATAAGTGTCAAATCTGTGTAAAAGCTAAGATTACAAGAAAGCCTTTTCCTAAAGTAGAACATGAAACAAACTTGTTGGAACTAATTCATTCGGATATTTGTGAATTAAATGGAAAATTGACTAGAGGAGGAAATAGATATTTTATAACTTTTATAGATAATTGTTCACATTTTACTAGTATTTATTTACTAAGAAACAAGGATGAAGCTTTTGATAAATTTAAGGAATTTAAATCTAAAGTAGAGAATCAAAAGGAAAGAAAAATTAAAATTATAAGGAGTGATAGAGGTGGTGAATATTTCTCAATTGATTTTGATAAGTTCTATGAAGATCCTGGAATAATTCACCAAAGGTCAGCTCCTTTTACACCCCAACATAATGGTTTGGCAGAAAGGAAAAACAGAACCCTAGTTGATATGGTAAATGCAATGATTTTAAATGCTGGGTTACCTTTCAACTTGTGGGGTGAAGCATTGCTTACTGCCTGTTACATTCATAATAGGGTTCCTTCAAAGAAGACGCATATCTCACCATATGAAGTCTGGAATGGAAGAAAACCAAATTTAAATTATTTCAAAGTGTGGGGGTGTATTGCTTATTATAGACTTCCTGATTCTCAAAGGACTAAATTAGGTTCAAGAGGAATTAAATCTGTTTTTGTTGGTTATGCACAAAATTCAAAGGCATATAGATTACTAGATTTAGAATCAAATGTTATAGTAGAGTCTATACATGTTGAATTTTTTAAAAATAGTTTTGTGAAAAATCAAGTTATGCATGAACCAGAAAATGATCAAAATACATCTACTGCCTATGATTCCTTAGTCAAACATAAGGAAATAAGTGAACCATCTGAACCAAGAAGAAGTCAGAGGTCAAGAAAAGAAAAACATCTTGATTCTGATTTTATTTCTCTTGATCATATTACCTTTTTAGTTAAAGGTAGTAGAGACAGAATTATGAGAAAAATGAAGATATTATTAAACATTGAAGATGAGCCCAAAACTTTGAGTGAAGCTTTGACTTCAAGAGATTCAGCTTTCTGGCAAGAAGCTGTAAATGATGAAATGGACTCTAGCATGTCTAATAATATGTGGATTCTGGTAGACTTACCTCCAGGATCAAAGCGTATTAAAAATAAATGGGTTTTCAGGAGAAAGTATAATTCTGATGGTACTATACAAACCTTTAAAGCAAGATTAGTTGCTAAATGTTTTACACAAAAGAAAGGCTTGAATTATTTTGATACTTATGCTCCAGTAGCTAGAATAACTTCTATTAGAATTCTTTTTGCTCTAGCCTCTATATATAAGTTGCATATTCACCAAATGGATGTTAAAACTACATTTTTAAATGGTGATTTAAAAGAAAAAGTTTATATGGAACAACCCGAAGGGTTTGTTTTACTTGGAAATGAACATAAAGTTTGCAAGCTTGTTAAATCTTTATATGATCTTAAACAAGCTCCTAAACAATGGCATGAGAAATTTGATTCTGCTATTTTATCTTTTGGTTTTAAGCATAATACTGCTAATAAATGTATATATTCTAAATTTACTAGTGATTATGGAGTGATTGTTTGTTTATATGTAGATGATATGCTTATATTTGGTACTAACATGCTTGATATAAATGAGACTAAGAATTTTCTTACCTCTAAATTTTAGATAAAAGTGTAATTCTACACGCTTCAAAATCATATACTCTGATTATTTCCTAACACCTCTGTCAACCTTTCTTCCTTCCTCTTGCCCTTTCCCTTTTACCACTTGTCCGAGTGAAGTAAGAAAGATTCTGGAAGGACACTAGTCTGTTTGATAGTACTATTAAACCCGTAAGAGCGGTATTCGAATTTGCATGGCAACATTCAAATAATCCATATTATTTTATTTACAACAAGGCAGGCTGTTTTCCAACATCTGAAAAAGTGTAAAAGTACACCCTACTACCTAGTTAGAATTCTGTATAAATCCAAAGCATCAACCGACATCAGATGGGGTTTTAAGTTTTAACCAGTTTTATCTTCAAAAGGAACTAAAATTTTGCTCAGCAAACTACTTTAGTAACATGGCCGGCTGCTAATCTTAATTCGATCATATGATACGAAAATGTTAGAAAGTATATTTTTTTTTGATTTATTGACAAAAATATTAACATAAAATTTTTGTGTTTTACATTACATAAATACGATACGACAAACAAAAATAATCTCTTCTCCCATTTCTTGCTTTGTGATTGCAAATTCACCTTAGCCAAAATCAAACTGCATCCAATTCGAATAGACTCCGTACATATGTTCTTAAAGGCCATTGCAGATCTTATGGGGGGACCTCATTCTGACAGGTATGGTGGTTGAGCCCTGTTAAAAACCAGTAATGCATGGAGTGAAGGATATTATAATAACAACTACTCGTATTAATAACCTTACATCGTTCATAAACATTTGACCAACCCTATATTGATAGCATTGCTCAGCATTATTTCGAAAATAACCAATCAACTCGCCCGCAATTTGTGTTATTTCTTACCATTTTGGTATTCTTTGTTAACATGCTCAGCCTGTACAAATAATGTCTTTCATGATTCACTGGAAGCAGATCAAGTTGTCATTGAATTTCAATGTTCCAGGCTTCAATTCCATTAGGTTCCTCGCAATATGATTCAACTTTACTGAAGGCTTAAGCAAAACATCGATGAACACGTAATAGTAAACTGCAGAATCATTTTTAAAATTGGAAGAAATCTATAATATTAGCAGAAGGAATGAATTTCAATTTAACAAACGCATGAACTATGCATCTACATATTCTTTCGAAGTTACTGCCTGCTAAATCTACAGATGAACTTGTTTTACTGTTACAAAACCTAAACATAAAAGAACAAGTAGGACACTATCAGCTTATAAATAACGGCTGAGAGGATTTAGCAACTGAGAAGCCCTGTATTTACAGCACATGTATCAGCTAAACCTCTGCTAAATGCGTGAATCACCAAAGCCCGAGATGGTAATGAAAAGTCTCCAGTACTAGAACTGTTTCTCCAAGGTATGCAGAGGGGAGAATTGCTCTTATGCCTATCTGAAACAAGTTTCAGATGTGCGGGACTTCCTTTCCTTGCGTCCGCCCCATAGCACATGGATGATTGTTCACTGCACCAAGCGGTAAATTGCTGGAAACATGTGAAGAAGGGCTGAAACTGTGTGAACCATGAATCAGTCTTGTTGTGGATGCATGAGTGGAGACCTCAAGAGTGGAAAAGAGAGTATGATGAGAAGCTGCAGCACAGTTTATGGTTTTGGCATAGTCTAATTTAACAGTCTCACTGTAGAAGATTGAGAAAGAAAACAGAAATTATACATCATGAAGCCAGATCAAATAGTCATGCACGACAAGTATTCAAAAGCTGAATAGTCTAGAGTGGAATATTTGTGAAGCAGGATCAAACTCGTTCAACATCAGTGTGAATATGCATATTATATACCTATTACATGGCAATTTCCCATTTGTGGTCCTTGTGCCTGGGGAAGTAGTCCTCAATACAAATTTTTGTGTAGGGCAGTTTCCCGGACTATGTGATTTATCCTACATGAACATAGAGACATAGTATCACTGTACTAATAATATTTGAATTTCAGTGTACTAATAATATTTGAATTTCAGTGTAAGATGACTTTTACTTGGAGTTCACTAATGGGTCCAAAACGAAAAACTTCTGGTTGATGCTTACTGTTAGATTCATCATAGAAAGTACCTGCATGAAGACTGATCCATTTTGATCAGCTGAATTTCGAACAAAAGGATGCTCAAGTAGCTTAGCAGCGGACAGCCGCTCTGCAGGATTTCTTTGAAAGCAGCAATGTAGAAAATCCTTTCCTTCTGGAGATAATGCTTCTGGTATAGCAGGGGTTTTGTTCAGAACCTTGAACATAGCTTGAGGCTGATTGATACAAATTGAAAGTCAAAACATTGATGTAACACCCTTTATAAAAAGATTTTTCTTTTACTAGGCTAAGTATGAAGAACAATCTAATCTTACCATACAAGAGGCAGCAAGGATAAAGAAAATGTGTTTCTTGGAAAAGGTAAAAAAAAAATTCTTCAATCCCAAGTAAATTGGACTAACAAATATATCTTAGAACCATATGAAAGTCCATTTAATAATAACAGCAAAGCTTTCAGAAATAAACCGAAAGTAATTAAATAACACTGAAAAAAGGAAGATGCAATTTCAAAATAGTGATATGACATAAAATAACTTCTGTCACTTGAAATTGGAAATTGGTTCTGATCTAGCAGGCTCTTTCCTAACCAAAATACTTTGGTGTTGAGAAATGATACTTTTATGTTAATGAATGCACAGTTTTTCTTCAAAACAGACTACTAGTGAAAGATAATGATACACATAATAAAACTGAATCTACTTCCTAGCATATTGATTGATTAACTTAACAGCAAATGAGATTATACTATTATCAAGCTTTGAAAACAAAGAATTGTCAGAGTTTTGAAGAATCCAGTCTAGAATAATAATGAAGACTAAAGTTTGATCATAGGCACGTTCACATAAAAGTTAGAACATGGACTTACCCCTTCAAACTCACTCCAAGGAGGTTCACCAGTAAACATCTCAATGATGGTACAACCCAAGCTCCATATGTCAACAGCCAGAGCAAGATTTGGGTTAGAATCCTTTTTCATGACAGCCATTATGACCTGTAATAGAAATAAAAACAGTAAAGAAAAAGAGTAGAAACGGCCATGGAAAACATAAAAATATGTACAATTTACTGTAATGTGAATCACCTCAGGAGCCATCCAGTATGGACTGCCCTTCAAAGACAGCTGGCATGATAGTCCTGTAAGCTGCAGTAAAAAGAAAGAAACAATTAGACTGACAGCTTTTAAATGGTCATTCAGCACAAATCATCAGACTCACACAATGATCATCATAATCTCAAAGTCTATAAATATTGTCAAATCTATGTTAAGTACAGAGCAGCTTCTTCCCAACTTGATAGGACGCATAATTCCAGATAAACAACCATAAGGTGGCAATTGATATCATTGTGGTATTTATGACCATAAAGAGAAACAAGAGTCACCTATCAATTAAATAGAGAACCCTAAAGCTAAAAAACTTGGCCTTTGAATGTAGAGGGTTGACATAGGAAAAACAGCAAGTTCTCATTATGTAAGGCAATAGCATCCCCTACATGTATTTATAACAGGTACTGAAGCATGTAATCACAAGAATGATCCATATGTCATTGGAGAACACTTATCATAGAAATGTGCAAATGAGAAGTGATCAAATAACATATGTAAGCCAGAAAATATACTGCAGAAGAAGCATGCAAATGCAACATAATATTTGGAGAAATAAAATTTGCACCACACCATAATAATTAAAAGGATGCCAAAAACTTACATGTTTTGCCATGCCAAAATCAGCAAGTTTAACAACACCATTGGCATCTACAAGCAAATTTGCTCCTTTTATATCCCTATATGAACAAGCATTCAGGTCAAAGAAATTTTATGTCAATGTTGAACACTATATACTATAATAAAAAACAAATTCCCATCTCGACACAATGTTTCTAATTCAAACATTTGGATAGTTGTCATATTGATCACAATTTTCCTAACAATAATTTAGAAAAGGCCCTTGATACATTAAAACTTTACAAATATACACTTTGCAAAGGTTTGTTCTCCCATCGCTTATAGGTTCATTGACTTTTGAGAGTAGGAAGCGTAAATGTAAACAAAGAAGTTAAGCTGCAACGTCAATCGTCATTTCTTCTAATAGAGTATGATTTTCACCTGTGGATTGTCTTTGAACTGTGCAAGTATGCTAAGCCAGAAAGAATATGGCGGGTGAAATTGCGAACTATAGACTCTGTTATAGCTCCACAATGTTCCCGTACATATTTATTAATTGAGCCAGGATGGACATACTCCAAATATATGTAAAAGTGATCATCAACCTACATATGAAACAATGACCCCCCAAATTAACCAAGCTTACAAAAAAATCTATTAAAGCATGGTATAGGATCAGTGGAAGAACTACGTACTATTTCACTGCCATAATATTGAACAATATTTCGGTGCTTCAATTGTTGCAAAACACTAATTTCCTGCAACATGTAAGACCAGTAAGATTCTTGATTGTTTAAAAGCGAAAAGTTTACAGCAAAATTGAAAGTGCAGGTAATCTAACTGAAATGAAGGAATAAGTTCTTTCTTATTGCATTTAATGGAGAAGTCAAAAACATGCTATAAAACTTGTATCATGATTTCAGATAAATATGATTAACATAGGGGTTTCATAGAACACGTTAATAAGTGCTTTCAGATGCTTAGCAAAAAAAAAAAAAGGAAAACTTAATGAATGGTCTTAAACCAAACATGGGTACTTCTAAGACAACTTTCTTTCCCTTTTCTGTAATGAAAAAAAAAATTCCTCATACAATAGTCTGATTCCCACAAAAATCTATTACAGCATGATCAATTTTTAGGATAATCATGCTATGCTTAGAATCAACTAGATAAACAAAATATGAGAAGCTAAAAGAGAAGAGTTCATAAATCATACCACAGTTCTAAGACAATTTCTAACCCTAAATTGCAACATATAGTGGTGAAGTAAAGGTAGATTTGATGGCTACTAAAACATAAACTAGGAGTAAAGAACTTCAGAGAATAACCTGCTCTAACTGTTTTATACATTCAATAGATTTAGGGTCATCAGGGATGATATTAACTTCCTTCAGTGCACACAAAGCTCCAGTCTCTCTGTCAAAAAAAAAAAAATCAAAATAAAGAAATGTCACCACTGGTAAGAGGAACTCCAGAAACCACTGTAAAATTGCTTCGCAATGCTTGCGTACCTGTTGGTTGCTTCATAAACAATTCCATACGTACCACGCCCAAGAAGTCTTCCTTTCT
This sequence comes from Heritiera littoralis, assembly GCA_031772115.1. Classification (NCBI taxonomy): domain Eukaryota; kingdom Viridiplantae; phylum Streptophyta; class Magnoliopsida; order Malvales; family Malvaceae; genus Heritiera; species Heritiera littoralis. The sequence goes on from JAPDPK010000001.1 coordinate 22,620,555, forward strand.
GCCATTGACTTATCATTGATGTTGCATTTGGCTTTTCTATGATGTGATTTGGAACCGGTGATTGTGACGATGGCAAAGCTCCAGGAGGAAGGGGCAAGGGATGGGCTTGAGTATTATTTTCAAGGGGCAACTTATGGTGTGATACAAATTGAATTTTATTTGGACATGGGCTATGCAATGGAGAATGGTCAGGCGTATTTGCAGTTCTTACTGGTGAAGTATAAGCAGCCCTACCTAAATCTGGAACATCTAAACCTATCAACCCCTGTAGTTCTTGACGTCCTGGGGAGGAAGAAGGAAAATGATCTCCTGTTTTTGATCTTCGTGGGCTAACAGAGGGACTAGAAAAAGCAGTTGTTGGAGCACTCCTGACCGGAACATTGAGCCTCAAGTTGTAGTTAACACTTCCAAAGTTTATCTCATTAGACAAACCCCTGCGACGACCTAGTAAAGATTTGGTTGAATCTGCAACATTATGAGAATGAAAGTGATCTTGGGTGTTTGATCTTCGAGGACTTGCAGGGGTTGAGCAAAAATTTGCTAAACCATTCATTGTCGCAACCATTGGCTTTGGACAATTAGTAAAGCTTTCAACAGGTTCATCTTGAGAGGATCCCTTCCGAACATTAACCGATGATTTTGCTATACTTTTAGCAGCATGATCTGCATTCTTCCTGATAATTTTGCAAAGCATATATATATATATATATATATATATATATATATATATATATATATATATCAATTCAGCAGCATAACAACAGTGATATTAAAATGGAGCAATTCTAAGGCCAACAGCCCTGCTTCAACATAAAAAAATATCTATATATGAAACCACCGGTTCACCACCAGAAAAATTCTATCCTAGGACCATAAATGAGTGAGTGATAACAATGGCTGAGGTGTGGCCAATCCAGATAAGGAATTTTCTAAAGATGGAAAAAATTTATGCATCAAATATTTAAATCTAGATCTTTGCATTGAGGAGTTCATATACAGAATTCAACCACGATAACTTAATAAATAAATAAATAAATAAAATCATCATGAACAGGCGAGCGAGGGTCCTTTTATATTTCAATTAACAGTTAAGGAGCTACTCAATTGTTATCCGGCAAGAATAAAGACTTAAACTTGAGAGTAATAAACTAAAAAAAATAATGAAAAACAAATAAAATCAAGGGCTACCTTCCGACAGCAGAGGGGAGTCCTTCATCAGGTGATGCTAGTTGACTCGGTCCAGGACTCGAACCCGACATCTTCGATTTCCGATTCCCGAACAGCTCAGGCAGAGGCAAGGGTTTCGGCACGGCCGACGAAGACCAATGTTCCAACCAGTCAGGAGACCTCGACTTCCTTGCAAACGTCGTATCAGGCGAAGCGGGGGAGGAAAACGAAGGATGGACATCATTAAACCTTAAGCCAAGCTCATCATCAGTCACGTGCCTGAGCTTCCTCAGACGCGTGAGACGGCGTGGCTGCTGCTGGGCTTGGTTAATACAAGAACCACCAGCATTGCCGCTGGTGTCGTGAAGAGGAGAATGAGACGACGGCAGAGAAGAAGATACATGAGAGAAAGTTTTGCGGGAAGAAGGCATTGAGAAAGGAGGAAGAGTCGTGTCTTTGTTAATCTCGTCGTCGTCATGTGAGAATTAACAGAAAAAACATAAGAGTTCTCGAGTTATTCCTCTTTCTCGCCTGTCCGATAGAGCAATGGAAACACCTCGGTTCTTTCCCTGTTTACTTTGTCTTTTTTTTAATAAATTAAATGAAATTTATAGTCAACTGAACAGTTTAAAGAGATAAAATTTGAGACTAAAAAAGAAAGCTGAGTTGAAAAAATTTTCTGGTTTTAAGTTTGCTTGGGCTTTAATCAACAGGCTTGTGCTGGAAGAAATCTGAGTCAATTCTCAATAACACGACATATCTCCTTTCTATTTTTCTCCTCAAAAAAAGTCTATGCGTGATTTTCTCTGTATTTGCTTTTCTTTTTTTTTTCCTTTTTAGTATATTTATCTCTAATTCTCTATCTCTATCTATCTGACCAAGTGGATGCCACACTGTCTGATCCTGCAAAATCAAAATATGACGCAAAAATAATATAAATATAACACGAATTATGTTTCAATAAAAATTTATATTATAAATTAATACAAATTTTAATATAAAATTATTATATTTATACGAAAATAATATAAATTATATATGCCAATTATCAAATATAAATGTTATGGCGAGAGGTAAATATTTTCAATTATTAATAAATATGAATAACATAATATAATTTTCTTTGTTAATAAATAAATATTTTAAAAATAAAATTTAAAGTATATTAAATTAATATAAGAAATAAAGCTAAACAAAATTTAAAAATATAATAATTGTTAAGCTGAATGAATCAAACTAGTGTTTAGCCTCATTAATAAATTCCAACAAGCCTAACAATGTAGCATAGAATCATGTCACACACAGACACGAGATCTGTTTTCTGACAACTGGCAGTTTCTGACAGTTCTTGGAGTACAAGAATGCAAAGAGAAATCTTATGCAAGATCCGAAGAGTCACGCAATCCGCAAGCTTGTAGCAGTTCTTGTCTCTTTCTCTCGCTTCCCTTTTGAGTTATTTCTCATCTCCCGTTTCAATCAAACACTAATTTTAAAGTCGAAACGTGTCTTGAAGATCGAATTCTGACTCACTCACCGCAGAAAACATCAACGACGATAATTGTATTTAAAAAATATATTAATTTAAAATAATCGTTGTTGACAAAATCAATCAAACGCCGTGTTTGTACGGTAAAAGGACGCTTCGAGACTTCTGCGATTTCTCTCAAATAGCTTCAATAATGGAGCTAAAACAAATATTTTTTTTTCCTATTTTGTTTGAAATTTATTCTTACAAAAAAAAGTTTTAATTTTTAAATTAATGCATCATAATTTTTATTACAAAGACTAAAAACACATAAAAAATTATTAAAAAAATGAGACAAAAATATTATTTACTAGTATTAGTTATTAATATTATTTAAAAACAAAAGTAATCTTTGCTGCTGCTGCTAACGATTTACATCATCCTCTGTTTATACTAAGCTGGGTTTTAAAACATAAGTCCAAAAATGAACAGGTCAAACAAATTCATTTCAAACCATAATTAATGTTTTTTTTATCTTTTATAAAATTGGGGTTTGGTTGACATTTTTTTTTTCAAATGATCTGTAAAAAATTGTACTGGGTTTATGTTTACGTAAGCCATAATTTATATGCATGTATAAATACTATATAGTATTAGACACATGATAGTGAGTTCAAGCGTGACTCTTTCAAAAGGTCGCTTTTATATTTCCCACTTGCAAACAAAAAAGGTGAAACGTAGTACACGTACACCCACACTTAATTTTGACTCATTATTATGATATATATATATATATTATAATTCAACAAAGAATTAAAAATTTTAGGTTTAATAATCAAATATATCATCTACGTTTGTCACAAAATAAAATTAAGTCATATACATTCAATTGCATTGAAATTAGTCTTAAATATTTTAAAATAATAGAATTAAGGACATTTCTGTTAAATCTCTCTAACGCCGTTAAGTTTTATTCGTATATAATAATAACGAAAATCAAAGAATTTAACGAAAATATCCTTAATTCTATTATTTTGAAACGTTTAGGATTAATTTTCATGCAATTGAACGTTGAAGACTTAATTTCATTTTGTGGCAAATGTAGAGGACATATTTAATTATTAAGCCAAAATTTTATTGTTGATTAACCGAATATGAATTTATTAATTAACGAGTTAAATACATTTTATGGTTTTTTCTTTCTTGATATTTTAACATAGAAAGTTAAATTTGTTTATTGAAATTAAGAAATTAAAATTTTATCGAACTAATCGATTACCTTTTATGATAGGATTAGTTTTTGATACACCAGAGTAGAAATTTTTAATTCTACGAGTAAAATAAAAAACTGCTACACATTCTATTTTTTTATTTTTTTATGTTGTTTTATTAATTTCACTTATAAAACCTAAAAATTTAACGAAAAGTATTTGATAAATCTTCTTTGTTTGTATTGTTTCAATGTTGCTTATTCGGGCCTTATGTTGCAGGCTTGGCACCAAACTGTGTCAAGCTTATGATGTTATTGGCCCATTTCAATGGGGATAGACGAAAAAGACTTGTCACTTGCCTATGGACCATGATGGACTGATTTTATTATTATGGAATTGGACAAAATGGTAATGTTCTTTTTCAAGTTCATTCTGGGCTGAGCTTTGACAAGTTTTAGTGACACGGGTTGGGTAGTTCTTAGGGCGCGGCGCAATAAATCTTTGCAACTTTCTTAGATGCCTTGAGCCAGCCCAAAAAACGGTGTAAAAAGAAAGGACGTCAAAACATAAAATTAAATTTGATTATGTACTTTTATGTAAAATCATGTAAATTATAAAATTTATTATGCTATAAATTTGTGTTTTACATGATTTAACAAAAAGAGATACAAAATATATATATATATATATATATAGATTGTCAATTCTAATTAAATTATTAATTAATATTCAAATAAATTCTCAAACTTTACTAAAAGTGCAAGCAAACAATAATCTTATTGCATGTTAATAATGTAATTATAGTAATTAAATCTTACAAATGTGTAAATGATGTTCTTATTTTTTTGGCCAAAGAAGGAACACAGCACATCACAAAACCATGGTGATTTTGTAATGCCTGGAGCCCCTTATAACCTAAACTCACACACACTGAACAGCCGATGTGGGATCCGAAGACGCCCACCTTCGGGGAGCTCCCTCGAACACGCTTTTTTGCAGCTCCACACACCCGCCTAATTCACGCATAATGCTTTGTTTTTTTTTTGCCAGAGAAGGAACACATCACATCACAAAATGTGTGAATGATGTTCAATTAACAAAAATTTAAAGTAATATTATCTCAAATATTTGTCATTCAAATAAATCTATTTTTTTTTTTACAAATTAAAATTATCCAATTAAAAATTTTTAAAAATTTGAATATTTTATACCATCAATTTTCTAATTACAATAATAATAATAGAATAAAATTTACAACCTTAATTTAATGCAATAAAAAAATGAAGGATTTTTTTTATATTTGAATAATGTTTGAGGACTTATTCGAATATTCTTTAAATTACTTGTAATAGTAGAGAAGTAGGACTGTGAAATAATTGCAATTTTTTTTTTATAAAATAATAAGGCAATAAATAAGCAAGGAGAACAGAACCGCGGTTTAGTTAGCGCCCGGCCTTGAGGATTTGACTCATTCTTACTATCTTCCTCACGAAACGCTTTCCGTCGTTTATACTTTAAACCAGCCAAACATGGTGATTTACGACCTTTTCGCCGGAGAAGTCGCGACGGAACTTCTAAGACAGTTAATCGCCGTCTCCCGAAAGTCCTACCTCTGCAAATCTAGTGCGGACAATCTCATAACAAGCATCCAGGAACTCCTTCCCATCATCGACGAGATCAAGTACTCCGGCGTCGAACTCCCCGCCTTTCGGCAATCTCAACTCGATCGTTTCTCAGAAACACTACGTGGCGGCATCGAATTGGCTCGCAAAGTCCTCGCTTCCGGCCGTTGGAACGTCTACAAAAACCTCCAGCTGGCCAGGAAGATGGAGAAGTTAGAGAAGCAAGTCTCGAAGTTCGTTAGCGGGTCGATGCAGGCTCACTTGCTCGCTGACATCCATCATATGCGGTTCGAAACGACGAAGCGGTTCGACCAGTTGGAAGGCCGGTTGGAGCGTCGTCTCAATTCCATGAATATTGGAGCTGGAGGGTGGGTGGAAGAAGGTGTTGAGAGAATGGAAGTTTAAGACAACGCCAGCTCGGGAATTTGGGATGGAATTGGTTTGGATTCAGGAAAAAGCAAGGTGAGAAAAACGACAATTGGAAGAGACAATTAAGTTCAAAGTATTTCTTCCTTGATGTAAGTAATTAATCCAATAAGTACCAACAGGTTCCCATTTTTTAAGGTTACTTCAAGAACAAAATTTTTGTTTCTAACTGTATCACGGTCACCGGATCTGGAGCAATTGAGGGAAAAAATCTGGGGATTTCTTGCAGGCCACGAGGCTATGGGTCAATGAAGTTACAGTGTTAATGGGGGAGTAGACCGCCAACTCTGGTAGATTCGAGGTTTAAGTTTCCAGCAGTGTTGTTGATGAAGTTTTCAAGGTTGAGTTGTTGTGGGAAGATGAATCATTGTCCCTGTTTTGTGCTTTCGGGCAAAAATCGATCCTACTGCCAATGAGATTCTGGTCAAGCAGGTAATAATATATTTAAAGATTAAGCATGTTTGTCTCTTGGAGTCCATAATTGGTTACTTTTCTTTGCTGATGTGTTGAAATTTTGGATTTGACAGATTGTTAATGAATGTCCTTTGGCACTTGAGGAGATTTTATCTGCGAGTTTCATGAAAACAAACTGCTCGAGCGGATGGCAACAAGCGTCGAGTACTTGAAGGTTAAGGATTGTTTCTTCGATTTGGGATCATTTCCAGAAACTAAGAAAATTCCCCTCGATGTTCTCGTAAGTATGTTGGTTGAGATACACGGTGTTGTTGAGGGAAACCATGAATCTCTCCTATGTTTAACTGTTCACACCATATTTCAATTAGGAGACTGTTTTGGAAAAAAAAAAAAGGACAAAATCCTGAGATCTAATGTACCAAAATGAACAACACTTTGTAACTGGAAATAGACTGTGACAGTTGATATCAGAGAGAGCCGGCTCCGAGATACTAACAATGTATGTTCGGAAAAATGTATAGTTTTGACTGGCTTAATGACTGGAACAGTGTATCTGTCGGTTAATGTTACTTCTGTTATATAAATTTTTTTTAACAACTGTAATTACTTCTGCTAGATTAAAGGAAGCCTTGCTGGCTTGCTGCTGGTGAATTACTTTCTTGTATTATTGATAAAAGTTTATGAATCTTCAAATTTTCCCTGAACATTTTGTTGGTCCTGGCTCGGAACATTGTTCAACTCGAACTTTTCTTCTGGAGAACAGTTACAAATATTAGAATAATATGAAAACCCCCATGAGCAACATCTTTGCTTTAGCAGTCAAGTCAAGAACAGGCCCAGGGAAAGGAACAGAAATGAAAACTACACCATGGATGGACCCTATCCCTATGTTATCATCTGAGATGGTGATAGGCGACTAGGAAGCATTAGCGGATAGCTTACGGAAGCAACTTTTTTTGCATGGTTCCAAAAGTTAGGACCGGAAAATTTGTATCAATTCAATGAATGGAGATTGGAATTCAATTCTGACCATAATAGTTAGCAAAAGGATTGGACACAAAAACAATGCCTAAACTGTTTGCTTAGTTTAAAGTTCAAACTGAACCAAAAAAGTAGATTCAATAATTCACATTCAACTCACGTAAAACATGATAATTTTGTATTGAGTAGACAAGCATAAAACTTTCATTTTAAAGTTTTGTAATTATTCTATTAATATTATCACATTTGTATTGAATAGACAAGCACAAAACTTTATTGAGATGACCGTAAAAAATCCATTTTTAGGCACCAACAATATAACGTTATGTCATAATTTTTTAAATACATACAATAATTATCTTATACACATCTTCACCAAATCAACTCATTAAACACATTCAAAACTTTACAAAATCAAATTCCTCATAATTGAAAATAAATGAAAAAGGAAAACTCCTTAAACAGAAACTAATGCAGCCATATTGCGCTAATTTAGGGATATTTTCTTCTACTATTTTTTCATTTCCCCAAGATATTAAGACCTGCTCAAAAGCAAAATGATTGGTGGATGAAACCGACTTGTGTAACGAGGTGAAAAATTTGGAAATAAAGTTATGATTTTTTTTCTCTCAAACTCTAGGCCTTTAAGAATTGTTTTTTCCACAATAAATCATCTTTAGATTTTTTTTTAAGTTAGATAAATTTAATTTTTAATTTTAATTAGATTAATTAAAGTTGATTGATCATTTAATGTGGTATAAAAATAACTTGTGGTTTAAAAAAAATATAACATGGTAATATATTATTAGAGCTTAAAATGCGAATATTCTAAGAATATCTTAATATAAATTATTTTAAAAGTTGTGAGGTTACAAAAGAAAGTTTTAGAAGAAAACGAGTGAGGAGATAGAAACGCGTGGCTCCCACATTGCATGTTGCAAAACAAAATCAACTTCAAAGCTAGAGATCAGTCAGCAGCACCGTGTTTGTCATATTCTCTTACATTTCTTCTAGATACGAGCTATGCCATCCGCTGGTCAATGAAGCATGCAAGGCCGTTCACACTTCACGCTCCCTAATACTACTTTTAATACGGCTTTGAATCAACTTCAGTTCTTCACAAATCCATGATTGATCAAGCTAAACCAAATCATCATCCATGAAAACACGAGTTGGACTAGAGTCATAGAACGGTATAAAAACAATTAATTATTTAACAACTTTGGCCGCCCAGCTGATCACTTATCAATCAAAGTCTTCCTTGACTAGCCTATCTGATAACGACCCCCACTTTTGAAAAGATCAGAAGAAAGTGGTACATCACTCATGAATTTTGCTAACTCTGAGAAAATGGTTAGTTAAGCAATTAAAGTTACTGGATTCATTTGTTGTTCAATATAGTGATTACTGAATCAAATCGGGTTCGGTTTGAAGAATTGGTTTGTTGTTTTGTTCAGTTCAATCATGTTCCAAGCTTCATAAACAAGGCAAAGTCGAATCTCTCACAGGATTAGCTCAGTTGGCTCAATTGTCACAACCTTTAGCTACAAGACTTAAAAAAGTTTTAAACTACAAAGAAAATAACCAATGCGGTAGAAGAGTAAAATTCCGCACACTGACCGACAGTGACAGATTTGTAAATGATTTAACACATGACTCATCCATATAAACATGAAATATGCCCGTATCGATGTTGTAGCTAATATACAAACAATGTACTATGTTTAGAGAAACCTGGAGGGCATATATTCATTTAGTCTGAGGGGATAGCTGTAGAATTCTTCAGTTCTGATATCTCCCTTGCTGTGCTGGAATGGTTTCCACCATGGAATTCCTCTATCATTCACTTGCTTTGCTTCGAGTGTGTTATCGAGCACAATACCAACAATGATGGCCACAGTTGCAGGCGATGAGAAGATTGTGTTCCAGATGTCGTTAAACTGCATGCATTGTAATTGGATGTATATCAGACAGATGAAGCAAAGAAACAAGAAAATATGTTTCTAACTGTAAATGCATCATCTCAAAATCGGGTAAACTAATGGAAACTGATCAACATGGAGAAGAAAACAATTGCAGTACATAACTAGACTGTAACAAGCATTATGGGGAAGAAAACAATTGCAGTACATAACTTACCCATCCAGCACTTGTCCTAACTGGTCCATGGCCATCGTAAGTTGTGTTCATTGCAAAGTATTGAGAAATCGATAGCCCGAGGAATAAAGAGACACCCAAAACATAGATGTTTCTCATGGAATTATTATTTGCAAACTGAATGAATGTGATACCAGAAGCAGCTGCATCGAGGGGGGACCGAGAGGAAGGAAATTCCCATTAAAAGAAAATAGGATAGCAGACATAAAAACTATCATGACTACAAACTACAGAGTCACTCACCAACAATACCCAATAAAATGCAGTATATAGCAGCAAATATCGGCAATGGAATAGAGGCAAAAAATGCGCCAAATTTCCCTGAAAGATGTAATGTCAATCAAGTATGAGCATGATAAATATAGGGTAAAATTTTTTATCCAATTAATAAGAAGGTACAAAGACAAACCAAATATGGAGAAAAATATCATGAAAGCTGTTGAAATCTGCACCACCCTTCTGCTTCCTATAAGTGTAAGTCCCAGAAGGCCAACATTTTCACTGCATTAGCATTCGGATTAGAGATGAGACAGTGAAACAAGTTCCTAAATTATGGAACTGTCTATCAGTTATGCTTGTCTACAGTTCATAAACACTCTACGTAGAATGGCTCTTCTCTTTAAAAAGGAAAGCTTCCTTACACGGATGCAGTAGTGCCAACAAGAGAACCGAAAAGCCCTTCAAGCAACATTCCAACACCCTGCATTTAGAGGCAAGACGACTAAGTTACCATCACCATTGACAAAATAATATCACAACTCACAAGATTCAGGACTACATTTTATATATTAGACAAATCATCGACGAAAAAGTTCCAAAAACAGCAATCTAGGAACGGACCTGTAAGCCGATACTTCTGCTGAGTACATGGGCCGGAGGGGCTGTGGCACCAGAAAGCCGAGCTGCAGCAAAAAAAGTTCCAGTAGACTGCATTGAAAGTCATAGAAAGTTTAGTAAAGTTTCATTAGCAGCTGATTTCTCTGTTAAGTTTCACTGAGAAATTTTACAGATATAAAGATTCTAAATTCAGATTCTATAAGAGGTAAATGAACATAAAGTCAAGCTAAAACACAGCAAAGTATATGTGATGCAAACTAAAGTTTCAAATTGGATAGAGTGAAACCAAAACATTGAACTCACAAAATAAAAATACTAAGTACAATTAAAATCTTCTAAGATAGTGACTAAACCTCTGCAGACGAAACAAGAGCAGCACCTATCATCCCAAACACATGGCTAGCCCTAAATATCGGTGTACCCCACTGAAACGGGTATGGAATTTTAATCCTAGAAACAATAACATAAACGAGTCATAAAATGGAGGACTTCTAGGAAATAAATTTTAACTCAAGCAAACAAGCACAGTAGTATATCATAACCATACCAAGGAGCAGATGATATTAGGAAAGATCCATCTGTGCGGCAACTCTCTTTAGTTGCTGTCTTAACATTGTTGTAAGCACCAGATGCAGTAAGGATAGCAGCAAAAACCCAAATAATTCCGATGCAAAAAAGCAAAGCAAACCTCTCAAGTATAAGAGCGGCCCTAGAATGGATGCGCTTCAGGTACTGCAGCAAACAAGTATTCTTGTCAAATTTTAATAGAGAATCTTACTGTGAGACATTACACTCAGCAATTTATATTACCTGTTGGGATATAACTAGCAGAATGAGCATAGGCAGGCCAATTTCAACACAGTTACCAAGCTGTGTCATAAGTTAATTGCATCAAATAGCAGTTCGTATCAGTATATTATCAGTCCCAACCAAGCACAAAAGCGTTCAAAGAGAATTACCAATGGGAATCCTCTTGCAAACAGACCAAGACCAACGAGACAAACCACTGGCACCACAACTATGGGACTAAAGAATCTAGAGAGAAAGATGTTAAAGAGAAAACTATTAGAAAAATAAGTGTTGAAAACTTGATAATTTACTGATCACACATCTAAAGCCATAACTGACAAGCAGGCAAGAACCTGCAAGCAATAAATAAGATAGGTCATATGAAATGATATTCGGAACTACATTCACCATTACCTTGTCAGCTCCCCCCACGCCCTGCCATACCCAAGGATGATGTTGACAAAGGAAGAAACAATTAGAGATCCTTGAATGGTTCTCATACCACGGACAAACCTCTGCAATCAAGCACCCGGAACATAGTTTCACTAAGTAATACAGGCCAAGAATGTTCAAGGGGATACAGGAAGAGTACACCAACGATGAGCATATACACCAATTTAGTTATATAATATATGCAAAGTTAGAACAGCGAGGATGCCGTAGCTTATAACATATAAAAATAACATTGTAAATTGAACCAGATGTAATCAGAAAGAGCAAAAATAGTGGAGACAATTAAAACAATTTCTCAAAGGGGGATGGAAGAAAAAAAATTTAAAATTTAAATCGGAGAGGGAAAAAAGTGTCTTATGCAAAGCTGGCATATTGACATCAAGAAGTGAATATATTTATGACATTAGTAAATAGAAGTCTGTAACATATAAATCCTAACAACAAAATTTATAGTTCCATCTACCTACTAAATGATGAATATTACTTAGTTACAATGCGAAGAACATTATAATTCATAAGTTCTTATTACTTTTGCTTATATCTTACTGAGGTTTACGTACATCATGCTCAGATGCGAAGACCTCATCATTATAATCCTTTACGACAGACAACAGCGGTAAGATGTATACTAAAGAAGCACCCATCACTGTGGGAAGCCTTGAGCCAATAAGCGTTTGAAGCAGAGTATTAATGCCTGACATAAACAGCAATACTTGAATAACCCGGGCTATATCACCCTGTTCATGGCAAACAGAGATCGAGATATAAAAGGGCATCAACCCCATCAAAGATTTATTGTAATGAAATTATCTATACTGGTCATAAAACATACATGATTCCCACCCATCCGAGGCACGATAGTGCTTGCAATTAAGACTGTAGTTCCAAGATTCACAATGTAGTGTTGGAAAGCCAGTAAAAGCGCTTGGGCTGTTAAACAAGTTGGTTCTGTGAGATTAGTTGCAAAGGATTTCAATCCCAAAAAAAGTTTGAGTTACATGGTTGAGCTAAAGCCAATTATTCAGACACTAATAATAAACAAGCGATTTATCCTAGCTTAGGTGAAAAAAGGTGTTAATAAAAAGGAGTAACAGGACTAAATGAAATCAAAAGAGAATCAGAACAAATGATACATAAGTATCCCATAAAGATTTCACTGGAAAGAACCCATAAAGAGAAAAAATTCAAAAGTAACTTGAAACTTTTAAACAAAGAAAAATCTTTAGAGATCCTTAGATCTTCTAACTTCACCATCCAAGTACAACCATGCAAAAGAAAAGAAAATACTAGTTACACCAACTAAAAAGCAAGCAACTTTCATATAAAGTCTTCAACTTTAGTCAGCTTTCTTGTCAAACTAAACCGCAAAAACTAGACCACAGAGCCAAAAAAGAAGAAGAGAAACTGACGCCAAGAAGGGTTGGAGTGGATGCAGTACTGAAGCTGATGGAGTTGCTCAGCAGGAGTCCAAGTAGGTCCCCTTGAAAGCGCAAGATTCGGTGGTGGTGGTGGCGGCGGTGGTTGCTGATGATTCTCTGTTTCTCCCATATTTTTTTCCCTTCTTTTTGCTTTTCAGTTAATACCCTTTTTTGCTGTCCTTGTAATCTTTTCTTGTTCTTCTTCACTGGAAATAGAGAGCTAATAGATTTCTCAGACTCTTAACAAAAAAAGCAATAAACGTAGTTTGAAGTTTCGAAGTATTCTTTCTGTTCCCTTCCCAATACTGAAAACAAATCACCGACGCAAAAGAAAAACATAAATAAGAAAACAGAAACGATTAAAGAAAGTAGAAAGTACCGTTTGTTTTGTTCCGATAATGGAAAATATTTTTTCAAAAAGAAAACTTTGAAATACAGAAAAGAGAGAAGAGGAGGAAAGGGAGAAAAGCTAAAGAAAAAGAGGATGAGCAGCGCGGATTACGTTAAGTTTAAATAAGGAACGTGGAACTGGGCAGCGCAATTTCGTCGAAAATCACATTTGTGCCACTGGGACCGCCATACTAGTTTCTTCTTAACCTTTCCGAAATTTCATTTAGAACTTTATACTTAACTGTGAAGACAGACACCTGGCTTGGCTTGGTTTCTTCGCTCATCTGCACAGAGAAGAAGCGACACGACAGCACAACTTGTTAAAAGGTTTGAAACGGTCTATGCATCCAATTACTAAGGCGGTAAGGCAAAAGTTGTGTCAAATCAAAGCTTTTTTATCTGTCATGGAATCGAAGACAAACGAGACTTGGTGACCAAGCACAGAGTAACCGATCAAGTCACCTCCCATCCCCCACCCATTGAAACCAGGCTTTTAACTTTTTCAATAATTGCATGATTATCCTTTCTTTAGGCCATAAATCTATGATTGCAGATTCTCATCCCCCACATTATCAACATCTAATCGTGAAATTATAAGCTGTTCTCATACCGTAATCAACAAACCATGACTGGGATGGGGTTGGTTTGTAAATTTAGAAGATAAAGAGAGGCAGATTTGGCAAATTCAGCAGCAAAAAGTAGATTCAGGAGCTATCTATAATCGAAATGGCCGCCACGTGAAGGATATGCAATGCGTGGGGACAACGAACTCAAGTATTAAATATTCTCTGGCTTTCAAAACAAAAAAAAAAAATATTCTCTGGCTTTGTTTTCGTAAGCTTCAATTAATGAATTAATTAATCTCTCTCCGTGCAAGAACCGAGAGTGGAGAGGTGGCCTGGCCGACCTCGCCAATTTACAAGTTCTTTGGCTACATCGCCAAATCACAAGTTGGGCCGTCTTCACGCAATTTCTATATATAATTTGTATTAATATACTATAGAATTGTGTATATGTACGATAAAACACGAAAATTAAAATATTAAAATTTATGTTAACCTATTAAAAATAATTTTTTTAATTTTTATTAAATTTTTATATAAATTTTTATTTATATCACTTTCATAATATTTATATATATCATTTTCAAATCATTTTTAAATCGTATTTAATATTATCAAGTTAGGTATTATAATTAATATTATCAAGTCTAGCTGCCCTCTAGCAGTGCCAGACTCTATCAAATGTTATGGAAGAGCATGAGAAACTAAAAATCTTATATTTGTCAACCATGAGGGACCAGCCGGCCAGGGTTGGGTAACATTGGCCATGAATCTCAAGTGCCTAACCCAGAAGATTGGTTTCAACATTTAAACTTTCTGGCATTCATTAAAGATGCTACTTTTGACCTTTTTACTTGTATGCTGAATCGAAAGAGCAGAGGAAAGAAAGATAGTATACCATTTGGATGGATCAATCAAGTGATCCAGCTTTTACCACATATACTCGTTTAAGCTAAAAAACATTATTTATGCTACATTGGGTTTTCTGGCATTTGCAGAATAGCACACTAATCAGACAGTTAAATTGCACCACAATCTTCTGATATATATATAGCTGACTTAATCAGCATTCAAGAGGATTGAGCACCTGCCCAATGAACAGAACAACTCCAGTCGTATCTTCTCTGATCAGGAACAGGAAAGGATGGTCAGCCACAAAGTCTATGGGAACAGTATAACACGATTTTTTAATTAGAATTGCAGTAACAGCAGCAGCTTCTGTCCCTTCTTCATTGACTTCTATGAAGGACCTCTGCAATATATTTGAAACATATAGGTTGTGACCCACAGGCGAATCCACCTCTGGAAAGCCTCCTTCACCAGAGAAAGGCAATACAAGTCCTAATCTCTTCAGAACTTCAGCAGCTTCGAATCCAAATGAAATCTTGAATCTTGGTATCCTGAATTCACCCACTTTAATTGGTCTACATGGAAGGTGGCATTCTAAGAAACCAGATTCGGAACTCATTTTCTCTACCAAAGCAGGCAGACCATCTTTTGCGTCCGGAAGAAAAAAATAAATGGAAAATCGACGCTTATCTGCACCTTGCTGATATGGAAGCCTTAGGACTTTGAAACCATCATAGGCACGAACAGCTTGGTCCTTTTTGCTGGTCATGAAAGGCACCTTAACAGAGCTGCCATTTAC
Source organism: Heritiera littoralis (assembly GCA_031772115.1). Lineage (NCBI taxonomy): Eukaryota > Viridiplantae > Streptophyta > Magnoliopsida > Malvales > Malvaceae > Heritiera > Heritiera littoralis. The sequence continues at coordinate 22,636,096 of JAPDPK010000001.1, forward strand.
AAGGTGGAAGTCATAGTCTTTGGTTTCTGATGCATTGAATTTTTCACTCCAAGCTCCTTTGAAGTAAAGGGCATTAGCAAATATAAGCCTGGTTAAATCATCAACTGGTCCTGGAGGAAGAACTTGTTTAATAAGACCATTTGTCTCCTTTTCTGCCCACAAATTCACTTCAGCAGCCACTTGAACAGCCTTCCAAGATAACAACAACATGACGATGAATAAACCTCTTAGCATATACCCAGAGGTAAAAATTAACCAAAAAAAGGAAAACTGTTAACCAACAAATGTTACAGAGAAGAGCAAACAACTAAAATACCTGGGTTTTGAAATCAACTTGATTCGATGCAGCCTTGTAGACATTATCCACAACCTGTTTGAAAGAAGGCTTCAAAGGGAGAGACTTGTCGATCCAAACACCGTCGGCAAATGACAAGCGGGGCCCTCCCAAGGCGCTGCCGTCGGCGAAGACCGCTAAAATGACCTCGGAGGAGAAGGAGCTGAGATGGTCGTTGGACTTTGACTTGAGGAAACGGAGGAGCTGGTCAAGGGTGGAGCCACTTGAGCCAGCAGCGATCACACTCAGCACCACCTGAATAGACAGCGGCGAGAACACCAGGTTCGAGGCCTCGGCTTCGGTTTGAACAATTTGCTTGGTGAGACTCAAAGCGACGTCAGTCTGGCTCCTGATCATTTGACTGAGATCCATAGTTTTGGCAGCAATTCCAACTCTAAACAAGGAGAGCAGCTTCGCTTCGACAAAATCAGATTGCGGGGCTACAAGGAAGTAAAGTGCTGTATTTTTCCATTAATTTGAAATGATCATTTTTTTTTTTGGTTACAATTTAAATTTAAAATGATCGTTGCGGCTTTCCCTCGTAGCCCTAGGAGATTCCAAGCAAGCGTTGGATTTAAATCGCGGTTCTTTTTCTGGATATAAGGCCTCGTCCTGGCCCCTATCTCTTCTCACATTGGGCTCAAATCTATTCCATATCCGTATCGAGGTTGACATGGCCCATTTCTCTCTCACATGGGCCGATCCGTTTGGTCTGATAGCTCGGAATGGCTTTGTAAACGTAAGGGCTGAGTGTGGGTGATTCTAACCTTAAGAGCCAACAATTACACTCGGCTCTCTTCATCGTATGGTTAACGAAGAACTGTGGCGTGCCGTAAGATCAGAGAAAGAGTTAGCTCTTGTTTTTCGGAATGTGTCCAGGTGCTTGTTACCAACTCCAATACTGTAATCAGGCTCCACTCGGCTGCGAAGCAGCTCTGGGAAGAAGAAGAAGAAGAAAGAAAAACAACTTCTAATATGTAATTTGGTGATTCTGGTTTGAATGTAACATCAACGTGTTGAACTTTATTGTTCTGCCATATCCAAACAATGGGATCAATGGCTTTGAAATTTTTTTATGTCCCATTATTCAGTTTTTTGGTACATAAAACCCAAATGATTGTTAATTAAAGCCTTTTTCTGTAAGTGTATCCGTGCAAGAGCGAATCCCTGATCAGTGATCACCAAGACTTGAGGGAGAATTAAACAAATAAATGGAACCCATGTCTGTAGGACAGTTCCACCAGATTGATCAGCAGACATGCCAAACTAAATTAGATTCCTCACTTTCCATAAGAGGTAGATATAAGCTGAGCAAGCAATTTTGAGAAGGACAGCTGCTGGAGTTTTGCCCTAAGAATTTGCAATGATCCAATCTAACTCCAACAGTTTTAAGATGATTCACACGTCTGCGGGATTATATCATCGCCGTAGCAAAAACTTAAAGCGTGTCACTTCTAAAATATAACAGCCTATACCTCCCCATACCTCCTTTCAGAACTTGCAAGAGACAAAAAATAGGAGGTTCTGTAAAAGATTGATTCCCCAAGTCCTTAGGCGAGAAAGTGTAGTCAGCCTGTTCAGAACCGCCAACTAGGCTATGAACCCATGCTGTGGAAGGGAGACTCGGTTGAAGTGGCCAACTCCATTCACCATCTTTATACAAAGAAGCAACTGATTCATTCTCAGGTATAGAAATTTGCTGCAAAATGCCCCTGCCATACTTGAGAATGTGGGTGGCTGAAGGTAGCCTAGCCAATCATCATGCCGAAAGAAAATAGCCTCACCATTTAATGATTCTGATGCCATTATGCCAATGACATACCGACAAGACAGAGGGCAAGAGGAGTTAAATCTGAATAATAGAAAGGAGTCTAGTTCAGCTGTCCCTTCATGCTCGAATGCCTTCATTTTTTCACTTTGTTTAAGATAGCAACAAAAGATCACAAAAGCAACTTGCCAAAAACTCCAGTTTCATGAAAGACAATCAGCATATTTGTTCTCGTATTTAACTTCCCTGGAGGAATCCGCTATTAAGATCTAGCCAATTGACATGTCCCTTTTAACAGACTTTAAAAATAATTACCAACAATACCAAAAGCCAATCTTCCATCCTAAAATTTCTTTTCATTTTAGCTTATTGAAAGGAATTCGTTTAGCTGTTGGTTTTCACAGATCAGGAAAGAAAATGCCAGTGCCAATTGTCAAGTGAAAACTACAAAATGCCAACTCTTCAAACTTAATTTGCATTGTTGAATGAAAATTGCTTGCAGTCGCAGAGATTAAAAGTTTGGAATTTTGTCAAGGTGAAAGAATCCACAATGAAACATGTCGGCAATTCATTTGAATTCTTTAAAATGCCTTAAGAGGATATACCACACCACAGTGCAGTTGTCAACCTAATCATGTTTTTTAAAGAGTATTATGAAGCTGCATATGGCTTTAAACAATGAATGTTAGTCGCTACATTATCATCATAGTCATCATGTCGAACTTTCTCTAAATAATGCAGAACAGAATCATAATAATGTCAAATATTTTTCTAATTTCATGCCATGTTCTTAGCTTGCTAGTTTGCTTGTTGCAAATCAATCTGGGAAACATCTGTCCTGGTCAATTAAAATTCAGAAACTGTATAATCTAGTTATCACTACAGACCAAATTCGTTATTCCTGTGCCGTGGATCTGCTTGAATTATTCATTTTTGAATTAAAACGTCATACAGATGCAATGCTTTGAATTTCCCTGGTATTGAAAACACTGTCTGGTGAAAGAATATGACCCCTGAATTTTAATTGAGCCAAAAAAAAATTATAGCAATTTATTAAAGCCAACATGCATGCATATATCCAATGTAATGCAGTTATGCAGTAATGGTCTGAATTTTTTAAGGGATTGCAGACAGCTCCAAATGTTTTGTACCTGCCTGATTCGTTTCCAGCGCTGACTATGAACAGCAAAGATGCCTCAATCTCCTTCAATGACGTTATAGGTTAATTAAAACATGTCAAATAATTTTCAGAAAAGTATTTAATGTCTGAATCAGTGTCCAAATCCTGCGTAAACAATATTGACAGCCATTGATTTAATTACTACCCAATAAGAAGGATCTGCAGAATTCTTTGGCATCATGACAAGAGGCAAAGGTTTTTTTATGCCTCAAATTGGGGGCAGTGGCACTGCTTTCAGACATGGATTACTTAACCATAAACAGGACCACTTCTTGGAGGATTTTGAGTAAAACAAAGAAACTCCAATGGTAAGAAAGCATCTGAACATTTTAGATTCCACAACACTGTTAAAAAAATCATTAAGTCAAAAAAAAATGTGAAGACATTGATAAGAGTAGGTTTGAGAGAGAGAGAGAGGTGGCAGAAGAAACAAAAAGATCAGTTCAGAAAATGTTCAAAACATCTGAATTGCCATACGATTCCTTGTTTTTTAATTCTTGATAGCCTTTAGCCATGCCATCCTCCTCTATATATACTCAAATGAGTTCAAATTGTATCCTACAAGCCCATCTCTCATTAAGAGTTGAATTCTGTTCACTCTCTTTGTGCCATTGAAGATAGGAAGCAAGCTCTCTGCAGAAATGGTAAGTTCTTTAGTTGAGTTTAAGTTGGCATTTGTTGACCACTGACGAAATTGAGTTGGTCTATAGCCCATTATCATCATGAGAAATTTAATTTTACAGTTAGGTCAAAATTTTTTATTTTACTATAAAGTTGACTTATTTTATACCTATTGATACTGAGTTTACGATTATTTTCATGTTAGAAATATTATAAACCCATGAATCATGATAATAAGTGTAAACTTAATATAAAAAAAAACATAAATATATGAAAATAAATGTAAATTTAGGATCAATAGGCATGAAATTTTCCGAGAATAATGCAGACTTTTTCCCACCGCCCTTGTTTCTCTCTTATCTTGGTGATCATTTGCTTTAATAGGCTAACTCTCTTTTGTTATCACCTGACAGGGTATCTTTGGTGATTGCAAAGCCCATGGCAAGCAAGAAACAAGACTGGGAGGAATCAGAGCTACACTTTTTGTTTATGGTAACCATTCCTTTTCCGGCCCCTTAAAAGGATTTGCTTGTTTTTCAATGTCTTTGTTCTTAATTGTGATTTCATGGCAGCCATGGAAGGACTGGAGAACATGGCATTTATCGCCAATGCCATAAGCCTGGTAACTTACTTCTACGGGTACATGAACTTCAGCTTAACAAAATCAGCAACCACGCTTACAAATTTCATGGGGACTTCATTTTTACTAGCACTCTTTGGAGGATTCATCTCTGACACCTATTTGTCAAGATTTAAGACTTGCGTCTTGTTTGGGTGCACAGAATTGCTGGTAAAGTATTTGATTAACATACACATATTTAGGATATTAAAACATATGGTTAGATTTTTATAAACTATGCATCCAAACAGCAACTTGCTCACCACATGCTCCAACGTGGCAAAGCCATAGCATAGAATGAAAAGCAAGTCCACCAATAGAACTGACTGATTGCCATAGCATTTTCTATTGCTTCCTTGATTAGTTGTCTGTCTCAACTCCATGATTTGGCTAAGGGAAACCATAAAAAATCCAGAGGCCTAAAACTTCTACAAAGAAATGAAATGGGCCATAATTCGTTCACTAAATTAATAAAAACACATAAAATCATCTGTTTTTTGTTATAAAATAAAACAAATCCCGAATAACATGTTCACTGTTTCATTATATAGGAAAATACTTAATAAAAAAATTACTTATATCGAAAAAGTCATGCTATTTGTCTCATTAATTCTGTAGTAAATATTTGTATCGCTTAACATGGCATATAATTATGAAAACATTATTTGTCTCATTTATCTCAAATAATTATAGTCACTAACATGACATATAATTATTGATTTTATTGTAATATTTTATTTATGAATCTGTTGATTTATCCATCATGCAGATCCTATCTTTAAATTTAACTAATAATTATATATCATGTAAAAAAGTAAAAATATTTGAGATAAAAGTTACGAGTCAAGTAGTATAACTCATAATATGATCAAATTAAAATACATTTAGAAGAAATCTTGATCAATAAGATTTTTCTAAATATCAAGTAAACATTTATTTAAGTTACAAAAAAAATTAAAAATAATAAATTCGGTCCATAATAAGTATAGAATAAGATAATTTAATTTTCAGAACTCAATTATTTTACTATTCATGACTTAAACATGTCATTTAAAATTCTTCATCTATGACTTAAATAAGGGTGTGAGTTTGGAAAAGAAAAGAATCAAGTTAATTAAAATAGATGAAAAATTAAGTATCAATTAGCCCAAAAAAAGCTCTGATGATAAGAATCTGAGATTTGGTTGTTCATAAATTTGCAGGGATATGCGATCTTAGCAGTACAAGCTCACTTCCACGCACTAAGACCAACCCCATGCCAAGGCCTCGCAGCAAGCCAAACAACTCAATGCCAGGCTGCAGACAGCGGCCAGGCTGCAATGCTTTTCACCGGTCTATACCTCGTTGCATTTGGCACCAGTGGGGTTAAAGCAGGTTTACCATCACTGGGAGCTGACCAATTTGACGAAAGGGATCCCAAAGAATCAGCTCAATTGTCTAGTTATTTCAACTGGTTCTTGCTTAGTCTCACCGTAGGAGCAATATTTGGGGTGACTTTCGTCGTGTGGATAAGCTCAAATCAGGGTTGGGATTGGGCGTTTGGTTTATGTGCCGTAGCAGTCTTGTTTGCCATTGTGTTTGTGTGCATGGGCAAGGCGTTGTACCGTAACAATGTTCCCAAAGGGAGTCCTCTCCTACGTATCATACAGGTGTTTGTGGTGGCTATCAGAAACCGAAAGCTTCCACAACCGGAGATGGCTGATGAATTATACGAGATTCATGACAAAGAAGCCGGGCGGCAAAATGAAATTCTACCGAGAACTAATCAATTCAGGTTTTTAGACCGAGCAGCAATTGGCCAGAATACTGGCGATGCGTCAACATCAATAAGCCTGGGACCCTGGAGGCTATGCGCAGTAACACAAGTTGAAGAAACAAAGATCCTTATTCGAATGCTTCCAATTATTCTCAGCACTGTTTTCATGAATACTTGTTTAGCTCAACTGCAAACTTTCACCATCCAACAAAGCACAACCATGGATACTCATATACTTGGCTTTAAGATGCCTGGTCCATCAATTCCGGTTATCCCCCTGGTGTTCATGTTCATTTTTATCCCAATATATGACCGCATTTTCGTCCCGATTGCTCGGAAAATAACAGGAATCCCTACTGGAATTCGGTATCTTCAAAGAATTGGGGTTGGGTTGGTGCTCTCAGCCATTTCCATGGCGGTTGCTGGAATTGTGGAAACTAAACGCAAATCCGTAGCCATTGAACACAACATGGTAGATTCTGTTCAGCCTCTGCCAATGAGTGTGTTTTGGCTTGGATACCAATATGCTATATTTGGATTGGCTGATATGTTCACATTGGTTGGGCTGCTAGAATTCTTCTATGCAGAGAGTTCAGCAGGGATGAAGTCATTGAGCACAGCCATCTCATGGTGCTCATTAGCATTTGGTTACTTCTTGAGCTCGGTGGTGGTGCAGGTGGTGAACAAGGTCAGCAGTGGATGGCTGGCTAATAACAATTTGAACAGAGACAAGCTTAACTATTTTTACTGGCTGTTGGCAGCATTGAGTGTGGTGAATTTTGGCATCTATTTGGTTTGTGCCTCTTGGTATAGGTATAAGAAGTGGAATTCGATCAACAAGAAAATTCTGATAGCAATGCCGCCAAGGGAAAGCGACTTGAGATGGTGACAGTTTAGAATTACTAGGATTAAATTTAGAATTATTATCCAATACATTAATAGTGGAGACAAGCGAGATTAAAATGATGACATATATCTTTAACAAAATATTAAAAAAATAAATATAATAAAATATATGTCATCATTTTAACTTCGTTTGTAAAATTTAAAAACTTCACTAATAATATATTGGATAATAATTTTTTAATTTGAAGTGAGTGGTTTAATTTACAAGTTTGCATGTAGTGTATATAAGCTCCATAGAAATGGGCGTTCTAAAAAGTATATATGTGTTAATAGCAAGAATTGCAACCCCTAGGTTTAGGGTTCTCAAATATAAACATTTTTCTTATTATAAAAATTCGAAAGAAGCCTTTCTAAAAGACTAAAGGGTAGAAAAGAAGTGGATGATGGACATACCCAAGTGAGCACATGCTGAGATTATAATAATACTATTATTCATTTCTTCCTAGTTCTCTAACCAAGTGTCTGAGATGGGGTTTGCTTAATTTTAATTTTGTACATTTGATTTTAGGGAGACCTTTCAATATTGATTCGAATTTATTATTTAATCACTTCAAACAAAAGCTATTTCTTGAACTTAACCTAAGGAGTTCTATTCAAGTCTTTTTCAATTCAAAACCTCAATTCTGCATACAATAATCAATAATAAAACGAGATGTGGAAATGGCAAATAGATTAAAAGGCAAAACGATGATTGGTGGATTACAAGTTTAACAAACGAGAGAAGTACAGAGCAAAGTACTAAGAGCATGCCCAAGAAAGAGTTTTAAAATAAGAGAGAAGGCATTGGATCCAGATCCACTGCCAATAGAAAAACTCTGAATCATCGAGTCAACAAATAAAGTGAAGAACACTCAAGAGAGGTAAGTGTTGATAGTTGGGAATTGGAAGAGAGGGGGCGTGCCGAGGGAACAAAGAGTAGCGAGGATATTAATATTTCGTACAACTAGATGCCACATGTTTCCTTCTTGTTTCTGTGGTTAAGATTTACTTTGGATAATGCGATGTAGTTTAATTTTATATATATATAGATAGATAGATAGATAGATAGATGAAAGGCTTTGATTTTGATTAATTTAATGTATTACTATTATTGTTGCACAAAATAACAATAAATACTTACTAATGTTAATATTTGTCTTCTCTTCCCATGTGTCTCTAAAAAATTTTGTAAAACACGAAAAGTCAGAAGAACGCAAGGGTAGTTCCCTGAATATTGGAAAACGTAAAAGCCATAAGTCAAAAATTAGAGAATAAAGTAATACTTGAGGCTTATTTATAGGCGAATAAATTACCATTACTGCAGAGCAATCACGTAGAGGGTAATTTCGTCATTTTAGAAGAGTTCGTGTTCCAGTACGACTCTAATACGTCAAATTCGGGTAGCAGACGTCTGTCGCCGGCGGGAGACGGACGCGACACATATGGTTGAGAGATGTCTGTCGCTAAGCGAAAGTCTTAGAACGGTGCCACATGTGTAAGGCGAAAGGATACTACGTTGTGGCCTTTGGAGGTCTGCCACATGTGACAGACTCCCTATCATCCGCAGTAGGGTCTCCCGCACGCAGTCTCCCGGGTCAACGATGCCTCTCGCTCGATGCCACATGGCACATTAACCTGTCTACCACGTGGCGGTCTCCATGAGTTTTGGGCTTCGACCTGACTTCATTGTGCTTTGCCATATCAATTGTTCTCCACTCTTTTATTGGATTTTTCCAATAAAGAGAGTATAAATACTAGATTTGGGACATTATGGTCTTTTCCTAATTTTTTGTTGTTTTTTCAGTGTTTGTTGTAGGTGAAAAAAGGTCCAACTCTACGGGAGGTATTACCTGGCGCGACGTTTGGTATTCCCTGTCGCAACTATATAAGCAATAGAAGTTCAACGAAATCGAGCAAGAGAAACCTCTGTACCAGCACTCTGCCGTACGCTTTTAGCTCTCCCTCCAAACATACTCTGCCGCATCATATATCTATCGCCCTCGTACAGAAGTCTCTCACTCATCACTGTCACAGTAAGTGTCCCCCCGTCGCTTCATTTTTGCTATTTCCCGTACTTGCCTTAAGTTTTTCGTAGGAATCTAGTCTCTCACATAGTGCTTAGTTCTTTCACGTACTTAGGTCTCTCGCCTAGTGCTTAGGTCTCTCGCACCCTAGGTCTCCCGCAAGCCCTCAGGTCTGCCACCTGTTACTTGTCTCCTCTCACATTCAATCCTCGACCATGTCTTCGCAACGCGTAGGTAAAACATTGAGAAGGGCGGTATTGAATCTAGTTTATCAAACGTGGATTTAGAAAATACCAACACTCGTTTTCCCCTTCCTTCCGGTTATCAATATAGACTTCCAACCGATAGAGAACTTTCACCTGATTTGGTTAAAAGCGGCATAACTGTACATAAAGCGTCATTAGTCTTCGGTTTTCGTTTTTCTCTCCCCGAATTTGCTCAAGCTTTCCTTAGGTATAAGGATATAGTTCCATGTTAACTCCATCCTCATGCATGGGCTCAACTAGTAGGATTTGCAATAGTATGTCATAGTCTAGATATCGTTCTAATTTCCCCTTTTAAGTGCCTTTTTTTAGAGTTCGTGGGTTGAAAGGGTTAATTACATTTTCTCTTCAAAGGTTGAAGGTCGATGGGCTTTCTAATAAAATTTTTTCGGACCTTCCTAATAAATTGAACGGTTTTGATAGCGAGTGGGTCGTTGTTGAGATTCCAAGCGATTGGAGAATCCACACTAGATGGAACAGTAGCCAGTTGGGGAGTGAGCAGAGTGATCCTTGGGACTTCCACTGTTCCATCAAATCTTCCTACAACTTCGCATGCACCCGGTGCTAGTTCTAGCCATCCACCCGTGGTTCCTGAGGCCGAACTGACTAACCTTATAGGTCATCTTGTAGATGAATCTTCTTCTGACTTTGGGGGCGAATTACCTAGGGCCATAGATGCCGGTGGTTCATCCGAGGAAGATCTTGAATGGAACCAAGGCAACGCCTTTGGGAGTCCCTTTTATGACTTCCCAACTGATGCAAATTAGGCTAACTTAGATGATTTTGGTGACTTTCTAGGTTTTGAATGATGATTCCTTTTGGCTTCGCATACATTTTTATAGTTCTTTCAATCTAGCTCGTTAACTCCTTCTTCTTAGGTTATGCAGGTATGAGTTTTCAAGCTGCCATGAGTAGGAGGCAGACCACCGTGTCTGCTAGAGTTACTCCAGCAGCTCCTCCACCTCAAGAGCAGCCTCGGGTTGAGGCATCCACGTCAGATCATCCTCGCGCTCCTACTCCTCTACCTCCAATTATTATTGAACCCAGTCACCCAGCACAAGAGGCCGGGAGAAGTAAGCGGAAGAGGCGCCTCATTCGTGACCATAGCTCTGATGATCACGAAAGCTCGGGGTCGCAAAGGAGTGGGGTCGCTTCTCGAGAAGGTGATCCTGTTGCTGTTGGAGGTAGGCCGACTCCTCGTAGGCCTCGTCGTAAATACCGAAAGAGATTGATCATCGAAGACTCGATGTCTGTGAGGCCAATTTTGCCCAAGATGGCTGATCCCACACTTAGGCGATATCGAGTAGACGGGGGGTCATTGTCGACGGGGATGACTTTCAGACCTACCCTGGCGTTAACGATAATGATAGCATCGAGGAGCCTGGGGTAGCTTCTCACCTAACTTGAAGTACCATCCTTCCTCGTGACGAGAAGGAACTCTTTAAGAACCTTCCAGAGGCTGAAAACAACGCCGATTACCTCATAATGAAGGTGAGAGTGCCGCCCTTCTTTGATAATGATACGCTCTTTTTAACTTCTTTTGTTAGGTTTTTGAATTATTTTTCTTTTTGTTTTATCAGGCGGCCTAACAGTCATGCACGACACAGGACTCTTAAGGAGCAGGCTGAGAAAGATTTGCGTGAGTTTCGAGAAAAGTACATGGAGCTTCAGAATGAGGTTAACCAACTTCGTCCATACTCCGTCAGACTAGAAGAATTGAGGAAGGATAATGAGGCCTTGAGACAGCAGAATGCGAACCTCGATCAGAAGCTGAAAGAAGAACAAGCAAAGGTGGCATCCCTTCATGGATACCAGGAGGCTTACAATAAGGCAATGCATGATTTTGAGGTCACGAGATCACAACGGGATGAGGCCATCAACGAACTGCAAAATGTGCTAGATCAGCAAAGGGAGGTCCGAGCCGAGGCTGTTCGTGAATACCGCCTGTCTCAACAAAGCTTTGAAAAGAAGCAGGACTTTGCAGTGGGATTCATCAAGTATGGCTTTTATTGGCTCACGCTTGGCTAGAGAAGCAGAGGCCTAATGAGACCTTCCCCGAGCTGCTTTTTACCGAAGAGGCCCAGTACTATGATGCTCCTCCATGGACTAAGTATGAGCCCGACTCAAAAGATCCGAAGGAGTACTTAGAGGAAGGGGTCGTGGATGACCTAGACAACCTCGAAGGTCTGTGGCCCCCTCGACAGCCACGTAGTCTGCCCAGGTCGACTGTGGCGTGTGATCAGCCTAGGCCTATTGAGTGCACAATCAGCCCGAACTTGTTGAGGCACGCAAACAAACTCAAGGCTATCGAGGCATTGCAAGAGTTATGTCAGCATTGATCTTGGGGAGCTAGAGGAACAATTTCAGAAGAGGGAGCATCACTCGATTCAATTGTTTCGATAGACTAACTAGGATTTTTTTTTTCTTTTCACTTTGTTATTCATTCCAATTGTAAACTCGTACAAACAATTCATTTGCTTTTAATGAAAGTTACAATTCCCTTTTGTATTTTGCTTCTTTTCTTTGTATGCTTGTGGCAGAATATATGCTATGTTATTGCAATGTGGCTTTAATATGACATATCATCATATTCATTCCAATTTCAGCATTTTGCAGTCATAACATTATAAAGTATGTCAAAATGTTGTAACATTAAAGGTACTTTACTGATAAAGCCATTATACACTTCCAAAAGTTACAACATAACATACCTTTTGTCTTTCATATGGTATTGCTCCCCAAGTTTTTCTTTGAGACAACGTTACTCTTCTTGTCCAAAGAAGAACTTTTTGCTCGAGCGTTGTGCCTATTGCGCTTTTTCCGCTTAAGGACTTGTATGTTTGAGTTGCCCGCCTCATGCATTTTTCACTTAGGGACTTATGTTTACCCGTCTTGCACCTTTTTGTGCTTAGGGACTTTATATTTGCCTGTCTGCACCCTTTTGTGCTTAGGGACTTTAGAATTGCTCGTCTCGCACCCTTTTTGTGCTTAGGGACTTATTTTGGCCAACTTTTACCTCAGTCAGATTTATTCCTGTAACAATATACCAACTAATATATTGTATTAGAAAATGTAGAATATGAATAATTGGCATTTATTCATAAATCAAATGATAACAAAACAATGTATCTGCGAAGTAATGGAATAATGGATGCAAAAATAAGAACAACAACAATGAGGAAAGTACAGTGTTTTCATTGCCAGTACAACTTAAGATGATTGGCGTTCTAAGTCTTCGAGATCTTTTTTCCCTGTAAGTTCCAAAGTGCATTGTGCTGGGTCCGATCATTCTTCTAATTTCTGTTAAGGTCCTTCCTAATTGGCCCGGAGTTTACCATCCTCTCTATGAGCATTTGTGACCGCTGACTTTCTCAGTACCAAGTCTCCTTCTTGCAATTTTCTGCCTTATCGTGCATTGTAATAAGCGGCTATCCGCTGTTGGTAGTGGCCAATTTCATTTTCGCATGTCCTTTAGCTCATCTATCAGATCAAGATTCTCCCTAAGTTACTAGAGTTAAATTCTTCAACGTAAGGGACCATCCTAGGTGATTCAACTCAATTTCAACCGGGATGAGGGCCTCAGTTCCATATACCAAATTGAATGATGTTCTCCTGTCGATACTCGTCGTTCTGTAGGCCCGTAGGACACTCGGGAGCTCATCCACCCACGTTCCTTAGCCTTATCCAATCTAGTTTTCAACTCATGCAGTTTGTTCGATGCTTACTTTGGCCTGCCTATTGGCTTGTGGGTAGGACACGAACGATATCCTTAGTTGAATGTTCAAGCCTTTACAAAATTCTCGAAATGCGTCACAATCGAATTGCTTTCCAGATCGGCATTCAACACCTGAGGAATTTCGAAGCGGCAGATGATGTGTTTCCATACCATTGCCTCTACCTTCTTTTCAGAGATTGTTGGGTTCTACTTCTATCCATTTAGTGAAGTAATTAGTGGCCACTAGCAAAACTTTCTTTGACTGTACCCAAAGGAAAAGGGCCCAAAATGTCTAACCCCCATTGTGCAATGGTGTAGGTTGAAGGGTGCTTTGGAGGGCCGAGACTGGTGCAGACGATATAGGAGCAAATTTCTAGCATTTTTCACACCTTCGCAATTCTCAATGGCATCCTTTTTTAGTGTAGGCCAATAGAATCCTGTACGTATATCTTGGCTGCTAAAGCTCAAGCCCTAGGTGTTCACCACATAGCCTTCGTGAATCTGACCAATACATATTCTGCTCGTTCGGGCCCTAAGCATTTCAACAAGGGCATAGTAAAACCCTCGCTTGTAGAGCTCCCCATTTACTATCGTAAAACTGGCACTTTGCGATTTTAGTCTTTGGGCTTCATTCTATCATCAGGGAGTTTTCCTTCTATAATGTAGTCTCTGATCGGGTTTCTCCAATCACTACCGATCTCGACATCACAAACTTCCTCTTCTTCATACTTGGTTTGGCTACGGATTCCACTTACTATACCACCTTTAATTCCCCTAGAGGATGCCAACTTCAAAAGAGCATCTGCGTGACTGTTCTCTGATCGGTTTATTTGGGTCAACCGAAAATTCTGAACCGATTGTGCCAATAACTAGACGTTCTGTAAGTAGGGGACTAAGCCTGTTCTCTCGCTTCATACTTGCCAGAGAACTAATTTACCACCAGTTGTGAATCACTATGAGCTACTAAATTGCTGACTTCCAATTTCTCGGCCAGCTTCATGCTGGCTATTAAAGCTTCGTATTCTGCCACATTATTTGAGCTTGGAAGGTCAAAACACAGGGAATACTCATAAGTTTCCCCTTCAAGTGAAAGTAACACAATTCCAACTCCACTTCCATCTATGTTACGAGCTCCATCCACAAATAGCTTCCACCAAATTAATTCTGATTCTTCTTGGACCTCCCGGCCGGTGCATTCTATAATAAAATCCACCAATGCTTGCCCCTTTATTACTTGGCAGGGTTGGAAGTGTATGTCGTATTCACTCAGCTCAACTGCCCATTTAGTCAAATGTCTCGAGTGCTCTGGTTTCTGCAGTATTTGCCTCAAAGGTTGGTCGGTTAGGATGGTTACTGAGTAAGCCTAAAAATATGGCCTTAGCTTTCGTGTTGTGTAACGACCCGTTACTACATTTTTCCCCTTATTTTACACAACTTATCCGGTTGGGCTGTCTGTGATACTTCACTTGTACTTAATGTTAAACAATTTTACATAACATTGTTTATATTATACACATCCCCTATCTTAATTAATTAGACAAGTAGTACTGTAGACATGTCTAAATACAGAAAATAAATGATCGTACCTCATATAAATCAATCGGTATGTCACATCGTCCATTATGTGCAGCCGTGATCCACAATCAACTGATCTCATAATCATCAAAACCTGAAATGTTAAAATTGGGGAGTGAGCAAACCACAGCTAAGTAAGAGAGTTATATGCCACACTTGATATTCAGCTATCTATATGCTGAAAATATTTTTTTTTCACTTTCTTTTAAATCTTCCTAGCTGGCTCTAGGCTCACATGTAGGAAGGATACTACAGTCGGTTAGGAATCCAGATAGAGTAAGGCAGGTATTTTAAAATACCTGACTTGTTTCGAAACCTAGAAGCAACTGTAGAGAGTACTAATTCCGTTGTTTTCAAAACGATATAATTTTCGTTTTTCCACGGAGTAAACGACTTATTTCTTTTCTTAGAAATAATTCTAATGTTATTATTTTAGAATAAACATTTATTTCTCTTTTCAAATCAATAACCGTATCATACAGTTTAGTAAAACAGTAATTCGATACGGTTCAATCAGTTGACAGTAACCAGTAGCTACCAGTTCAGAAAATAGTATACGGTAGCTTTCAGTTCAATAAACAGTAAATGGTAGCCTTCAGTTCAATAAACAGTAAATGGTAGCCTTCAGTTCAATATACAGTACAGTTCTGTAAGCACAGTGTTTTGGTACGATTTTGCTCAGTAAACAGTAAACAGAAATCAGTGTCATATTTTAGTATAGTACAGTAAACAGGATTCAGTAAATCCTTTCAATAAACAGTAATCAGTATGTGAGACTAGGCATCACCCTACAAATAAATCATACTCTCATCGTTCCCCCAAGAACACAAGTCGTCCGCTTTTGGGGTGCACCCGTAGGCCATCGTCCCTCACTGCTATCTCGGCTAGATCTATGGCAATAATCTATAAGTGGTCCTCGACTCCACTTGCCAGGTGACCTCGAGACCTCTGATGACTTGGTCGGTCCATCAGCCTCGTAAATCATAATGCATGAAAGTAAGGGCTTAAAGTCTCAAAACAGTATAAACCGTACCATAGCCTTTATGGATTTTAATCACAGTAGTGTAAAAACATTTCACAATTATCTATAAGGCTCATATGTATAAATCATCACCTTTATGAAATTTATAATTTAAATCACATTTCTCAAAATATTTCATAAAGTATAAATCATATTTCTCATACAGTGAAAATAGTTATAAAATAGTCACACTGTAAAACAAATCTCATGACAATGTCTTTTTCACTGTAACTCATGTATGCACGCGTGCTATCCATCGAAAACATGATTTTTAAAATCGTCGGAATTCAATTCAAATATTTTTGTAATTTATGTAAAAATAAATTATTTATTTTCCAATTTTCAATAATTTCGGCATCATGTTTTCCTCTAAAACACGTATAGAGACCTTTAGTCTCGAAATCATAGTTTTTCATCATTTCTTAACCTTTATGAATTTATATAATTAATTATTTCCATAATTAAAACCATAAAGATTTTATATGAAATCAAGTGAATATTTAAGAATATTTATAAAAATATTCACTTCAGTCTCTTTTTCATTTTCATCTCATTTCACGTGAAATATCACCTACCGAGTGAATTTTCGGTGATTTCCTTTTCACCATTCTCGAAAACATGAATATTTTAAAATTAAATATCACTATATTCATGGTTTATGAAATTTACCTGATTTCTCGATTTTCGTACCTGAAAATCATTTCACGTGAAATCAAATAATTTATTATGGTTTTCGGTGATTTTCGGTAAATTTCAAAAAAAATTTCGAAAATTTTTCGGCAGTATAACGGCTGCGGATTTGGCTAGCCTCCTGCACGAAAAATACAGTTTATATTTCTCAACCGGTATTTCACCACAATTTAAAACCGATAAATCACCACAATTTAAAACCGATAAATCACCACACTATAAAATCGATAATTATTAATAGCATTTATAAAATTAAATGCAATTTAAAAACATGGCCGAATATCCTTACAGGCGGCACATGTCTTCCTTACTTGTTTTGGGTCGGCGACTGTCTCTCGAAAGTCGCGCTCGTGTTCACCTCGCCTGATTCCATCGGCTCGATCATCGAGGGAATTTTTTGAAAATTAAATTCTAAAATTTAGAATTTTTTTCATAATTATTTAAATAAATAAATTATTTAAATAATTTAACACTTTTCGGGATTTCTTATCGATTCCCGTAATTCCCGAGATTTTACGAAATTTTTGAATTCTCGGGAATTCTCCAAATTCCCGGAATTCCTTTTCTCTTTCTCTTCCTTCTTTTTCTTCCTTCTTTCTTTTTCTTCCTTCTTTCTTTTCTTTTCTTTTTCTTTTTCTTTTTTTTTCTTTTTCCTTTTCTTTCTTTTCCAATCGGACTGGTCACCCCCCTCACCATCGATTCTTCTCCGGTGGCCGATTCTCCGACGGTTCAGTGGCTCAGCAGCTGGCCAGCATCACGACGAGTCTAGATTGGCCTCCATTCATCCCGACTCGATTTAGGTCAGCCTTCTTCTGCCCCTTCGCCGGCCCTCCTCTGCCGTTTTTCGCCTGACAGGTGACCTCCCACGTCTTCCTCTTCCTCCGGCGAAGCTTCGGTGGCAGTGGCGGCAGCCAATTCCGTCGGTACCGCCAGATCCCATTTTCCTATTTTCTTCCTCGGTTTTCGTCGGTTTTCCTCTGTTTCGTTTTCTTTCTTCCGCCGCCGGCAGCTTCTTTCCTCTCTCTGGCCGATGGCGTCGCACCCTTCTCCTTTCTCCCTCACTGGAGGTGGCAGCTCCGCCACCTTCGGTTCTGGTTGGGAGGGTCGGGATCCTTCCCTGATCCTTCCTTTCCCCTTTTCTGTTTTATTTCCTCTTTTGTTTTTATTTCACTTCTATATTTAGTGTATTTATATATGTATATTAATATATTTTAAATTTGAATAACCTTTGCACATATTTTCTTAAACTTTAATGTAAATCAATATTTACATTTCTCAATTATATGTATATATATTTATATATACATAAGAGATTATACTGAAATACATATGTATTATTTAATTTCTTCAAATGGTATATATATATACACATGTATACCAATGTATAATTATATATATACCATATAGTATTTTAAATACATATGTATTTATATAAAAATACATTTATATAATATATAATTATATAAACATATTTTCTATTTTCCTTCACTTGGATTTCCACCATCCGTTCCTTTCTCAATTCTCAGGATTTTCACCGATATCTTGTTCTCAAAATTTTATTTATTTCCGCTTATCTATTTTCTTTAATATCAATTTCCACTATTAAGCAGTGAAAATATTGCGGTTATCACATGTTGCCACCACTAACGACATGGCTACCTTTTCCACTTTGGGATACCTTGTTTCTATATCGAGCAAAACTTTGCTCACATAGTAAATCGAGTAGTCCTTGTCCCCATCCTTCCTTTATAGGACTGCACTTACGGCCTTCTCTCCTGCACCGAGATATATAAAGAGTTGGTCTCCGAGTTGGGTCGAGACAATTGCAGCAACTCTTTCAGGTAGTCTTTCTCAAAGGCATCGTTACACTCTTCTGTCCATTTGAAATTTTTTTCTACTTTCTTTGCCTTAAAGAAAGGCAGACTCCTTTATGCTGACTTGGACAAAAAGCGATGTAGAGCTGCTATCCTCCCAGTAAGCCTTTGAAGTTCTTTAACAGTGCTTGGTGGCTTCATATCTAAGATAGCCTGAACTTTTTCAGAGTTGGCTTCAATTCCTCGGTTAGTGATCATGAAGCCCAAGAATTTTCCCGACCTCACTCCAAATGAGCATTTGTTAGGGTTCAGCTTCATATTGTACTGTCGTAATACTGCGAACACCTTTGCCATTTTCTCAGTATGTGATTCTTCTCTGCGGCTTTTGATGATCATGTCATCCACATATGCTTCCATGGTGTTGCCCAACAAGTCTTTGAACACTTTATTTACCATGCGCTGATATGTTGCTCCTGCATTCTTCAACCGAATGACATTACTCGATAGCAATATGTTCTGCTATCGGTAATGAAAGAAGTTTTCTTCTCATCTTCTGTATGCATCACAATTTGGTGGTACCCCGAAAAGGTGTCTAGAAAGCTAAGTAGCTCATACCCAAAAGTCTCATCCACTAATTTGTCAATCCGAGATAATGGATATGAATCTTTAGCGCATGCTTTGTTTAAATCCGTAAAGTCCACACACATCTTCCATTTTCCGTTAGCTTGCTTCACCATCACTACGTTAGCCAACCACTCAGGGTAATCGACTTCTCTAATGAACCCTGCTTGCAATAACTTCTGGATCTCCTCATCTATAACCTGTTGCCTTTCTGGAGTAAAATTGCTCTTCTTTTGCTTAACCGGTTTAACTTTTGGGACTACATTTAACCAGTGACAAGCAACCTTAAGATCGATTCCAGGCATATCGTTCGGAGTCCAAGCAAAAACATTGGCATTTTCTTTCAAGCATCAGATTATCTCCTCCCTTGTTTTTTTGGAAGCTAACATCCCACATGTACCACTCTTTTCTCATCTTCATCGTCTAGTCAAATTACCCATCTCCTCGTCAGGCTTCGGCTTAGGTGGCTCTTCGATGTAAGGGTCTCCTTCCTCTTAATTCCCTTACACGTGGTAGACGCAATATAACATGTCATGGCCCTCATTTGGTCTCCCCTCACTTGCCCTACACCCCGAGGAGTCGGGAATTTCATCAACAAGTAGCAGGGATGCACTACTGCCCCATGTCATTTAGCAATGGTCGCCCAAATATCATGTTGTACGCTACTGAAGTTGACTTCACCATCATGAACACTACCTGACGAACAACACTCTTCAGGTTCTCTCCCAATGTGACATGTAGTTGAACTGCCCCTACTACTTTCACCTTTTCACTGGAGAAGCCGTATAAGGGTGCAGGCACCGGCTTCAGCCTATCCTCCGAGATATTCATCTTCTCAAAGTAGTTCCAGTAAATCAAGTTCACCGAGCTCCCGTTGTCGACTAGAATTCGACTAACTGTATGCTTTGCCATAGCCACTGAGATTACCATCAGATCTTCATGAGGAACAGTAATATCTCCCCTGTTGGCTGGCGTGAAGGTAATGGGCTCCTCATCCTGCCTCTCCTCCATCACCAAGTTGACCTGATAAGCCTGCTGAGCATAGGACTTTCGAGACGAGGAGGATGCGCCAGCCAATATTCTCCCCCATATATCACATTGATAGCTGGCCTTGTGGGCTCATTATCTTCCTCTTGATTCCTTTTGTTCACCCTTCTGTTATCATTTCTCCTAGCATCTTCATTCCTTCTCACATGTTCTTATCTCTTCTATCCCTTGGGTAATTTCCCCTGTTATGCGCGGGATAGTAGCTCCTATTACTCCTCCACACAAATCTGTTTATCTTTCCTTCCCGTACCAACTTCTCTAGGTGATTCATTAACTCCTTACACTTTTCTGTCGAATGCTCATGCGCCGAGTGGTAGTTACAGTATGAATCCAAGTCACGGCCCAGATTTCCTGACGTCTTCTTTGGAAGTCGTATGAGACTTGACCCCTCAATAACTGCCAACACCGAAGTCTGAGATTCAGTGAGCGGGGTGTAAGTGGAGTATTTCACTATATGGGCTTTATCAGATTTTCTTGATTGACTAGAAGATGCCTCAAT
The DNA here is from genome assembly GCA_031772115.1 of Heritiera littoralis. Lineage (NCBI taxonomy): Eukaryota > Viridiplantae > Streptophyta > Magnoliopsida > Malvales > Malvaceae > Heritiera > Heritiera littoralis. Next base: position 22,656,528 of record JAPDPK010000001.1, read on the forward strand.
GACTACTCTTCCTTGCTTCCTTGCTTCCCTCTGCTCCCCATTCGACACCATTTTCATTACTTCTTCTTGAGTGATATACTTATTTGCTCGAGAAAATAAGTCTGAGATGGTGGTCGGTTGATCTAATGACAAGGACTCCTACAACTTCTCAGATCTAGTTCCTTGTAACATGGCTGCCACGGCTACTCCCACTTGCAAATCATGTACCTCCAAAATGGCATCTCTAAACTGATCCAAATAACTTTTTAACGACTCCTTAACTCCTTGTTTAAGGGTGAGCAAATAAGTTGGCTCTTTCTTCTTTTAGTTATTCACCACAAACGCCTTAAGGAACTCACCTCGTAGCTGATCAAAGGAGACAATGGACCCCTCGGGCAAATTATTGAACCATTTCATCGCATGCCCAGTTAAAGTTAACGAAAAGGCTCTACACATTATCTCGTCTTCCCATTCATGTAGTAGCATTAGGGCTTTGTAGTTTTGCATGTGATCATAGGGGTCCGGTTTTCCCGTGTATGTTGTAATCTGTGGCATTTTGAACTTTGGTGGTAGGGGCTTTTGCATTATGGCAGCACTAAATGGTACCCTTCTCCTCTGGTTCTCTTCTGTGGACACCAACTTCTTCTCTTCCAGCACTTGTTCTATCATCTTCTTCATGTCCACAGGGAGAGCGAGTTGGTTTCTATCTCTTTTAGTGTGAGACGAATCAGACAGATCTTCAACCACTACTTCCTTTCCTTTACTTCGAGGTGGACCACCCCGTGTCATCTGTGTGCTCCAGGTAAGGTCAAACTCATACCCAGCTCTCCAAGTGCTTTCATCATCATCATCGTTCTTTCTAGCACCTCCAGCACCATGTTCTGAGTTAATACTAGCGAGATTTGACACACTAAGGTGATGGGCGGAAAAGCCAGCCTCAACTTTTGCACCCTGTCGCCCAACACTCTGTCGCACAGCCTCTGGACCCTTTCGCCCAGCATTCTGCTGCACTACCTCAGGACCCTGTCGCCTAACACCTGTCGCATGCCCATACTCTGTCGCATCCTGCTGATTATGAACATCTCCTGTATGAGGCATCTCTTGTGGCAGCGAGGGGTCTGTCGCCACATGATTAGTCTGTCGCCTTGTCGCCTGCAGGGATACCCCGTCACTCATCTCTCTTGCGAGGTTCTATACAACCGGTGGCAGATTCAACTGCGGAAGAACTCCTTTAAACAAGTCCACCATGGCTTTCAGCGCTTGAGTCGTCTCCTCGCTCTGTCGCCTCAGAGCTTCAAATTCTGCCATGGCTACAGTCGTTCTCTCCTCTTCCCTATTCTCCTGAATTCTCTGGCAAATCGGTTGCTCGGGAGAACTCACAGAGTTCTCATCACTTCCAGCTCTCGCATTAGTTGATCCTGTTCTCACCATCTTAAAAATTTTGATTGGCTTTTAATACGTTTTTCACATACGATGCCAATTGTTGTTGCACAAAACAACAATAAATACTTGCTGAAGTCATTATCTATCTTCTCTCCCCACGTGTCTCCAAAAAGCTTCTGTAAAACAGGAAAAGTCAGAGGAACGCAGGGGGTGATTCCTTGCGTAAACACTCTGATGCTTAAGTCAGCTAAAGATCCTTGAATATTAGAAAACGTAAAAGTCAGAAGTCAAAAATTAGAGAATAAAGTAATACCTGAGGCCTATTTATAGGCGAATAAATTACCATTACTACAGAGCAATCACGTAGAGGGTAATTCTGTCATTTTAGAAGAGTTCGTGTTCCAGTACGACTCTAATACGTCAAATTCGGGTAGCAGACGTCTGTTGCCCAGCAGGAGACGAACGCGACACATATGGTCGAGAGATGTCTGTCGCTAAGTGGAAGTCTCGGAACGATGCCACGTGTGTAAGGTGAAAGGAAAGGATACTACGTTGTGGCCTTTGGAGGTCTGTCGCATGCCACAGACTCCCTATTGTCCGCAGTAGGGTCTCCCGCATGTTGTCTCTCGGGTCAACGATGCCTTTCGCTCGATGCCACATGGCACATTAACTTGTCTGCCATGTGGCGGTCTCCATGAGTTTTGGGCTTTGATCTGACGTCACTGTGCTTTGCCATAACAACTATTGAATAACACTTCATCCAAATTATATGTGGCTTTGACAATTATGGTCAGGCCATTCAAGTATAATTCTTAGCATATTTCTTTGTACTCCCTCAATAATATTTACCAAGAGTAAGAAATCTAACAAAAAGAAAAAAAGAACAAAGTTAAATTTAATTATACGTACACATGTATTGTATGTTTTCTAACTTAGATTCTTAGAATATAGATAGGGAACTTCAAACAATATCACTTGTAATGTGTAAATAAGTTTTTTGTAGTAAAGAGGAAACGTTGCAAATTAGTAAAATGTGATGTGTTGAGAGGCGACGAAGAAGAAGACTCGAATAGTTACTAAAAAATGAGAGTAGTGACAAGTGATGGTAGAAAGCTGATGAAGGTTGAGAAAAGCTGAGAGCAAGATTGAGTAGAGAATGTAGAAGATTGAATAAGATTTAAAAGAAAGTGGAGTGTAAAGAGAATTTAAGAAAGTGTTTGTGACATTGTTTGGAAAAAAGTCTTTGCAAAAATAGTGAGAACTCTTATATATAGATGTGAAGAATAGAAATTACGCGTTTTTAGCATTAAGAATAAAATAATGAGAATTAACAATTAAAAAAAAGTAATATTTTGTCTAATGAAAATTTCACTTTTGAAGACAGTGAGTAATTCATTACTTTGTTTTGAAATAAACAAGGAAAATCACTATTACTTCAAAGAAAGATTAAGAGAAAAAACTTTTAACTATCTTCTTATCTAATCCATCAATCCAAACTCACTAGAACATTTCAAAAGTAAAGTTAACCCAAAAATCATGTCTTGTTCCAGGATTAATTCCACTTTTTTGTAGTAAAAGTATTATTATGTGAATAAGCTATTCTAAGAAAAGTTATTTTATGAATGAGTTGCTCTAAGAAGAGTTATCTTGTAAAAGAGCTATTGTGTGAGTAACTATTCTAAGAAGAAGTTGTTCTATAAATAACTTTTAGTAGAACAATTTTATTATCTATTTTGAGTTACTTTTATTATATAATGATTCTTAATGAAATTTTTAAAAGATAAAATATTTGTAACAAAAATCAAATATTTACATTTTTAGGGTATTTACCTAATATAACTTATTTGAGAAAAGCATTTGGTTCCAACATCATATGATCCCCACCAAACTACTTCTAAGGTGCGACTTGTGAGAGATACGGTCTGAGATTCGAGTATATATCAATATTTTCATTCCCTTTTTTCCGGATCAAGAGGTTTTGTTTGTACTGAATAAAAACTTACTCAAATATTATATCACTTATGAAGAAAAGAAAGAATATTTTGGTCATGAAAGTAATTAGAACTATGAAACTTTTTATGATACATATAAAAATTATTACAAAGTGGTTATTATCTGTCCGAATATGTTCTTTAAAATAAGGGTTTTGAATCAAGTTGGACTTTAAAAATTAGCTGGTTTATTATTGATAGAGCGTCTTTGGTACGAGGGAGAAAGAGAAGAGCAGTAGGTTTGCGCTTATACATATTCATAGGGTTTGATGTTTTGTGTCCCACCAGACACTGACCCAGAAGCAACGTTCTCTTTTGCATCCTGGAAGGAAGAAAGAGATAAGAAATCGGGCACTCTGAACCAAATGGTAAATGTTTCCTCATTTAAATGTCGAGATGTTCTTTAAAAAAGCTCGAGAAATCAATGTGGTTTGCAATTAGCCTGCAGATTAATGCAGATCTATCTCTTTCATGAGAGAGCCTGAGCCACCACGCTTCTTTGATCTTTGTCTCTCACCTTTCTTTTGGCTAATCAGTGATTTCTTGTTGCATTGCAAACAGGAAATCAGTAGAGATGATGAACAGCAAGCAAAGCAAGACAGAAGGGTTGGAGGAATTAAAGCTGTACTTTTCGTCTATGGTAATAATTGTTAGCCACGATATTGCCCTAATCTTCTTTAAACACTTCTCTTTGTTTCTAATTTGAGAGTGTTATGGATGAGTGAAGAATGATTTGATTGCTTTCTGACTGCGAGAGAGTTCATGCAGTGACGGAGGGGCTGGAGAACATGGCATTCATTGCCAACGCAGTGAGCCTTGTGACTTACTTCATGGGTTACATGAACTTTAGCTTGACAAAATCTGCAAACACAGTTACAAACTTCATGGGAACTTCATTCATCTTAGCACTCTTAGGGGGAATCATCGCTGATAGCTATTTGACAAGATTCACAACCTGCGTCCTGTTTGGATTCGTGGAATTGCTGGTACGTTATTCATCATATCGATCCTCACATGAATATCTGCCCATTCAATTTTTTCTGTCCCCTTTAATTATTTTCCTAATTTTTGCAAGAACCCGTAATTTGTCACAAATTAATTTCTCACTTGAAAAACGACAACGTATATCATGTCAAAACTCAAATCTCTTTCATTCATCATCTCTTTCATATCAAAATTCAAATCAAGTTAGATAATTATATTACTAAAAAAATTAACAATCCATTAATGAATCCACAAGTAATAATTGGTTGAATTTTTCTAATAAGATAATTATTCAATATAATTTGAATGAAAGAGGCAATTACTATTTCATAATTTCCATTCACGCAATGTTTTATCTATTAAGTTTTAACACCTTTACCATAATGGCATACTCTATTAATTGTGATGAAATAAAAAATGATTACGAAATGGAAGTTACTAATAATTTCAAAGTATAGCTTTTTTTCAGTTAGTTCATGTTAATTATGGAAATCATTGCTCTGTGACATAAATTCCTCTAGCAAGTGGCCACTTGCCAGTAGAGAGACAATACTTTGGCAAATTTACAGAAGCAGCAATTTGATGAAAAGAGCAAAATCTCCTACATATGAAACTTCTTTTGTTGAACTATGCTAATGGACGAGAGCTTCATGGTGTTTGCATGATTCATCTATTCCTCTTGTTCTTTAATTTTTGATCCCCCAATACAATAAATTAATCGACTAATATACATAATTAGTTTAGACTCTGATTAGTGTTTTCTTTTTATAAAAAATAACAAAAAACAAAAAATAAATAGAAAAACTTAAAAAGTAAAAGCACTTAGCAAACAGAACCTTAATTATTTCCTTCCATATAATATTTTTTCATAAAAACAAGAAAAAAATGCACAAAAATTTAACCTTCTAATTTTGCAATAAGAAATAATTTGATGGGCAACTAGATTCATTGCTTTTGTTTTTGTTAATAACTAGGATAGGAAAATGGTATATGAGTTTGAAACCTAATTAATTCGGGATTTGATAGTTATGTTAACTATCTAAATTACAATTACAACACCTAATACTGGTTTGATTGAGCTATGAAAAGGATGAGCTCACACCTAAGCCCTAAACCAATATCTTTTGTTTTAGTTTGTTTTTTTTTTTATCAATCTTTTGTTTTAGTTAAGAAAAGACTAACTTGAATATCTTTTTCAGGGATTAAACATAAGATGATTAATATGATGTTATTTTTAAGAGAAATAACATGTACGTAGACATGTATGTACATATAATTGAATTTTTTTTTAATTACATCAAATGTTTTTAACCTAATAAAAGAAGCCCTCTTATTCCTTTATTTTTAAAAAATGTCTTAAAAATAGTCATGTATGTATATGTGTGTATTTATTATGTTTATATAGTATTATCCATACTTTAATCTTTAAAAACAATACATTATATGATTCATTCAAAGAAGATATATATATATATATATATATATATATATATATATATAGTACGAGGAGAAAAGAAGATTATTATGATTTCATAAGAAAAGAGAACAATTGACAAAAACCAATCTTTAATATTGTTCCATGCATATTTTAACAATAATCCACATGCGACTTGCCCGGTTTCCACATACTCTCTCGCTACAGAATTGCATGTCACCAATCATAACAATGGCTTTTTTAGAACTTTGCTTCATTGTTATCTTCCATGAAAGTTGGCTGCAATTAGATTATTCAACAATTAAAGTCATCTGATCTGACAAGACTTGCCCTGATTCCCGCAAATTCACAGGGATATGCCCTGCTGACAGCACAAGCACACTTCCATCAACTGAGGCCAACTCCATGCACGGATGTTTCAAAACAATGCGAGGCTGCAAGCACTGGCCAAGCAGCAATCCTTTACACTGGCATATACCTGGTGGCGCTAGGAACGAGCGGGGTTAAGGGGGCTTTGCCATTACTGGGAGCTGACCAATTCGACCGTCAGGACCCTAAAGAGGCGGCTCAACTTTCAAGCTTCTTCAACTGGTTCGTGTTTAGCCTGACCGGTGGATCTATAGCTGGGGTAACTTTTGTTGTGTGGGTAAGTTCTGACAAGGGTTGGGATTGGGCGTTTGGGGTGTGCACCATCGCTGTCTTGCTTGCAATTGTGATTGTGTGCATGGGCAAGCCATTTTATAGGGACAATGAGCCTAAAGGAAGCCCTATAGTTCGTATCGTACAGGTAATAGTGTCTGCCATCCGCAACCGAGATCTTCCAAAACCAAAGAAGGAAGACGAGCTCTATGAGAGTTATGACAAAGGAACAGTGGCGGTGCCTAATGAAGTTCTTCAGAGAACCAATCAATTTAGGTAAACAGTTGAATCTCTCATGTTTCTTTTGTCTGAATAAAAAGTTGCTTTAACAAGCTCTCTCGTGAATATGTGATCAAATTCACAGATTCTTGGATCGAGCAGCAGTTCATACGACATCTTGGAGTGAGTCACCATCAATGACTCCAGGACCCTGGAGGCTTAGTACAGTGACCCAAGTTGAAGAAACCAAGATTCTACTTCGCATGCTCCCGATTATACTTAGCACTGTTTTCATAAATACTTGTTTGGCTCAACTCCAAACTTTCTCCATACGACAAAGCATGACCATGGATACTCGTATCTTTGGTTTTAAGATCCCTGCTCCCTCCCTCCCTGTCATTCCCTTGGTGTTTAACTTCATTTTTCTTCCAATTTATGACCGCATCTTTGTTCCACTTGCCCGAAAAATAACAGGAATTCCAACAGGAATCCGATATCTTCAACGAATCGGGGTTGGATTGGTGCTCTCAACCAGTTCCATGGCGGTTGCTGCAGTCATGGAAGCCCGGCGTAAATCTGTGGCTGTTAGAAACAACATGGTGGATTCTAATGAACCTCTGCCAATGAGTGTGTTTTGGCTTGGATTCCAGTATGCTATATTCGGGTTGGCTGATATGTTCACATTGGTCGGGCTGCTAGAGTTCTACCATGCGGAGAGCTCAGCTGGAATGAAGGGAACTGGCACAGGCATCTCATGGTTTTCACTAGCATTTGGGTACTTTATAAGCTCGGTAGTGGTGGAGGTGGTGAACAAGGCCAGCGGGGGCTGGTTGGCTTCCAACAACTTGAACAGAAACAAGTTGAACTACTTTTACTGGTTATTGTCAGTGCTGAGTGCTGTTAACTTTGTTATCTATTTGGTGTGTGCCTCTTGGTACAAATATAAGAACGTGGAAATGAAGTCAGAAGAAACTTTTACTGATGGTAATGAGAGAGACTAAGAGAAAGCTTAAAGATGAGAGTCTATGATCGTTGTGTCCTCAAATATTTCCTACTGCAACTCTGCCTATATCGATGTTTTACGCATCTGTAACAAGTACAAGTGATTTACATGAATAAAATCAGAATTATGGAAGTTAATTAAGACTCATCAATGGTCATTGCATTTCTGTCAGGTGTGCTTGGTCCATCTTTGCTGTAGGAAAGAGGGTATCCACTACTTGCCTAGCTGTGAAAATGACAGTCATATATTATATATACAACGCAATCACCCCTCCAATTAATGCACAGATCTAAACAAGCAGACGTGAATTAAACATGATCCAGTGACGTTTGCTAGGTTTCCATTCCAACCAAAGTTACATGAAACTATGAAGCAGAGGGTACAAGTTCATCTCCCGATTAGCAGAATGATTTCTAAAATGCATCAGTTTCTAATGATTGAAAGTCCTCAGGTATCTAAAACAGGAAAGATAAGAATCACCAATCCAAACTATGAATTTGAGTTCAACATCTATAAATACAAGACAAATGGGGGATGGGAGGGAAGTAGAACAAACAGGTTGAGGTCCATCTTTGCCTAAAATTAGAAGCTTGGCCTTCCTATAATACAAGTTAAAACGAAACAGAGATCCTAATATCGATGTTATTGTACAGTAAAGGAGGTAAAGCAAATGCAAATGAGTGGAAGTTCTTTCACCACTCCTTTTTCTTTTTGTAAATATTATTTACAGAACCAATCAAAGATGCTTTCAACATAATTGACGTGCATATGTTACAGCCATCAACCGAAGATGAACAAGACAGATGATGGCGCATAGCATTGACTGCAGATTTCACCTGTAACAAAACCATCTTCCAAGATTTTCCACTACCATTTGACATCCAGCGTCAAAGCCTCAGAAGGGACTAGTAAAGATGGGATCTTTGTAAAAGAAAGGTTTGACAATAAATTACTCCATGAGACTGTATCTACACCAACAAAAGGTCTGACCTTCTTGATTGTTAGGGGCTTCAATTTCTCTGCTTCAACTCTTGCCATTATATCAAACCAAAGTCGTTCAACAGTTGGCTTCGTCCTCCATTCAGCCAACACACCACGAACACTCTCATTCCTCTCAATGTTTTTTTCCATCTCTAACTGGAAATGAACGATGGGCGATGCTTTAGTTTTGACATTAAGGGAACCTAGAAATCCATTTCGATTGTTTCTATCACCTAGAAAGGTCCTAAGGACCTTCTGCAGCCTGGCTACCCTCAAACTTATCAAATCTATAGGGGAAGGTTGTTTCATGTAAGCATGATTGCCATAACATTTTTCAGGCAGCAGCTCAATGGTATCCTCGGATGGGAAAAAGGCTTCAATGTGCGCATCAGGGTTGTTAGTCCGGTGGGCAACAAGAGATACCGAGCCTAAAACACGCACCGGAAGTAATGGCATACAGATCGAATGCGGGAAGGGCCAATACCCACTGTTCTTCTCCTTGACATCACTTTCATTCGGCAAACCAAAATTAAACGAATGGAAAAGAGAAATCTCTTGAGCTCCACTTACTTGTACAGTGATGCCTTCACCGACAAGAACCCGTTTCAGATCAGCATGTGATTTGTTCAGCTGATGGCCAAAGATCAGAGCTTCAGAATAGCAGTAAATGATAAACAGATGCAATGTCCAATTAAAATAAGGAAGTGCATAAATCAAACATTAATTAAGCTACAATAACAGCACGAAATTTGTTCTAAAAACTAAATCTATAAACATATTTATTGTTGTGATATGTATTAATTACAGATTAATAAAAAACGAAACTTTTTTAACAAATTAATGAGGAAATCAAAATATAAAAGGAGAAAGAAGGGAAAATACCGGTAAGAGAAGGGAAGCTTGGTGATTGGGAGCGAGGCGTAACTCGAAGGGACCTTCCATTTTAAAGGAATCGAGTAGGGCTGAGGAATTCATTTCCGTGACAAAATCAAGGAAATCGCTGCATCTTCCTTTGGTGAACTTGTTCAAGGAAAATACTTCATCGGGGAATTTGAAGAGTAAATGAGTCTTTCCGAATCGGATCCGAAACTCGTATCTTTTGCCAGCCCCAAACCTAGCCTTGCTGACTTCCAGTTTCGAAAAGTTAAGCCCTTCCAACTCCCACTTCTGCTTCAAAGCAATCTTCTCAATTACATCCTAATCCAAGAAAAACACGAAGATTAATGAAAATTAAAAACATTATTATTATTATTATTATTCGATTTGATTTAAATATTTATACCTGTAAGATTTGGGGCTGGTTTGATTGGAGAGGGTTGAAAGCGAAGGATAAGATCTGAGAGAGAAGGAAGAAGAGGAGAGACAAGAGGAAACGGAGGCTCGCCATCGTGGCGGTTGTTGGTGGTGGTGCGTGAAGGGACTGTGGTTTAGCGTGCAGCCAATCGTAAAGAATCCGATGAGTCACTCACTCAACTCGCTCGCTTTGAACAACGTTCCGTCCTCGCACTCAGGTCACTGGGATTAAGAAGATGAAATGACCGTTATGGGATTGTGGCACGGATCTTAGTTGGCGGTGATTTCTCTCACGTGAAGCAAGTAGAGGCAATTTGATGGGGTTAGTCCCCGTGGGTGTGGGCATTCGTGTGTACTTGCAAGAATGGCCTTTCAAACCGCCACGTGGATATAACACTTTTTCTAATCCATAAAATTATATTTATAATAAATTGTACACATTAAAATTCAAATTTAATTCTTACTAAAAAATAATTTCTAAAAACTTTGCATAAATAATTAAATTATTTTTTCTTGTGCTCGAAGGCTAGACAGTAGACACTGCTGAGAATGTAAAGGAACAAAACACTTGATAAACAATTAGGAAATATGTTCGATTTTTATTTATTTATGTTCATTAATTAATTTTAACAAACGATCAAGAAAAATAGTGTAATTTGTTTGTTTATATTCACGAACAAATTTATTTAAAATTTGTTTAATATTCATCCGTTTAATGAATCAATAATAAATTTTTAAATTATATAATTACTCATTGGTTATTTTAGTATATAATTATCAAAATTACATATTTATGTAAATTTTTTAAATTTGGTATCATATATATTAGGGTAAATACAATTTATTTGTATAATTTTTTTGTTTACTTCTCACAAACATATTTGTTTAATGTTCACGAATACATATTTGTGAACATGTTAGTTCACTATTTAAAAATATATGTTCATGTACATGTTCGTTAATATTCATAAACGAACTTAAATAAACATAAATTGAATACAGACAATATTAAAAAAATAGATGAATGAACACAAAGGTAATAACGTTTATTCATGAATTACAAACATGTTTATTCATGAACACAAAGGTAATAACGCACAAAATACAGGACGAGAATGTGAATTATCAAATTTTATTTTATTACATATGAAAATAAAGTTCAAACATTGAAATGTGCCAAACTTGAAAGAAAGTTCTACTGGGGAATACATGAATTACAAACATGTTTGTTGAAAATCAACAGCGTCCCCTTTCTACTTTCAACACTTCCTCTGCTGACCAAATTACCAATTGAGAATCAGCACGGCACAAATACTGTCTCCGAGCTCCAGCTTCCCCTTTCTTCAACCATCAAGACAGAATACACCTGCTTCATGCCAAACAATCACGAATCTTTGCTATCAATCCCTTCAGACCTCAGAACTTGGATTCTCTATTTGGTTCAATTCATAAAGGCAGCCCACTTTCTAGCATGCAATAATAAAAATGATACCATACAAGCACCAAAATGAGAAAAAGCAAGATTAAACATATGTTCTTTGATTTTTTTTTCTTGAGTCTTCCAAATCCTTGTCGAATTTAATTCGACAAGGTGATTACAGGAAACAGATGAATCGGTGGCCAACAGTTGGCTGTCACCGAAAGATGCACAACAATGGATATGATGAATTGATTATCCATCCTTGACCATGTCCAGGACATGAAAATAGAGTTGGCATTCACAGATGCTCAATATGAGCCACCTGTGTGGAAGCAAGTCTAAGTTTTCTTCGCATGTCAAGAAACCGCAATAGCATTCTTCGCCACAAGCGGATCATGTATAGTATCTGAAACTCTGGATGGAGGCCAATAGCGAAATACAGATCTACCAACAATGTTTTCGATGGGAAGTGGACCCCTGAAGAAGAAGGTAATTGGAAACAAGATGTCAGAAACAAGGAGATTACATGCCTAAAATAAAAAGGGACACCAAATATAGATTCTGTTTGAGGTTGAAAAAACATGTCACACAAACATAATTTGCTATCACAGCTTCTCCAATGCATTCCCAAACCAAATAGTTGTAGTGGAGAAGAGTTCTAGAATTACCAGTCATGGGAATCAAAACTGTTGTTGCGGTTATCTCCCAACACGAAAACATAACCTTCAGGTACAACCTGCAAAGTCACCCAAAAAAATCATTAACTCTGTTAACCAATGCAACCTACGAGTGAAGATGTAACAAGCATGACAAAGAACCAGAGAAACAAATAGATATGAAAAACGTGCAATATATAAATGAATAAACAACAACAGTCAGAAGTAAGATGCTAACCATCGGCTCCATTTCATAAGCTAATGGCTCTAGAACAAAATCTTCGTCTTGAGGAACACCATTTATTATCAGTTTTCCATCACGGACCTACCACAAATTCAACATGAACAGTTAGAATAGAAATGGTGAACAAATTCAACATGAATGAAGACGTAATACGTTAATCAGATTGAATTACATAATCTTAAGCGCTTACTTCGACAGAGTCTCCAGCCTTCGCAACTATCCTTTTGATAAAAACATCGCCTGAACTGAATCCAAATTCCTACATATTGAAATAAAACCATCAGCAACTATAAATTGATGCAAATCATTAAGCAAAGAAATCAGAGCTTGAAAAAGCAAACTTTAACACCTACCTGCAAGACAGGAGGCACCCTGAATATAACAATATCCGAAACTTCAGGCTTTCTAAAGAAATACGAAACCTGTTGATATCAGAAAAAGAAACAGAATTAGCCATACAATCTCAATTTTGAGATTGTATTGTCTATGAAGGTGATTCAGGAAAAGAAAACTTACCTTCTCGGCCAAAATGCGGTCGCCAACATCCAGGGTAGGGTACATAGAAACTGACGGAATCGACCTTGGCTCAGCTAGAAACGACCGGAAAAGTATACTAACAGTCACAGCAGTGAAAGCAGCCTTGGCATCTTCGGAGCAAACATTTAACAGCTTCGAAATCCAACTGCTTTTAACAAACGCTTTGTGATCCAACTCCAAACTCAAACTTCGATCATCATCGCTTGTTCCTCCTCTATCTACCTCACTACTCTCCGGTCCGACGGGAGCCGGTTCATTACAGGGCAGCCACTTCGATCCCTGCAAGAAAGGGATAACCGAAGAGGCTTTATAAGGCAAAATTCCCATAGAGGTAGCCGAGGAAGAAGAATTGTAAGCTGTTGACTTCATCAGCGAGATCAAACCAACGATGATCGGGTTATTGCAGCCGTCTCTAAGGATCTCTGCGGCGAGGGTCGAATAAATGTTCGACCTCGGGTGGCGAAGATCGGCGGCGGAGGCGTGGTAGGTACGGGGAGGAGAAGGGTCAATGTCGGATTTTTTGTTGCAGGAAAGGAAACGGGAACGGAGCCAGCATTCGTGGGCGGACCGGGAGGAGCAAGACCCGAGACGAAAGCCGGCGGTGGAAGCTAGGTTCTTGGCAACGTAGCCGGAGTAAGTGATGGTAACGTGGATAGCCATGTTGATGAATTGGATAAGGTAGAGTAAGATTGGGTACAGACTGGGTTCGGAAACTAAAAGGGTTGATCTAAGACACCCTAAAAGCAAATGAAAGCCATTTTCGAGAATGTGATCGGTGAAGGAGAGACGAAAGCGGTGAATCGGAAAGTTGGGCTAGGCCAGGCGATGAGAAAGGAAAGCGATTTTGAAACTCGGTAGCAGAGTCGAATGCGCTTCAGAAGAGATGAAGAGTCCTGAGCTTCGTTGGCTCTTCGGAGAAGAGAACTAGGCTCAGCGGTCAGGGAAGGGATTTTGGGCTCTGAGGATTATTGGGCGGCTGAAGTTCAAGAACGACGTAAACCAGAAGGATGCGGAGTTTATAAGGGACGGCGGCTATTTTTTACACTCAAAAAGTGGGCTTGTCTATTTCCATATTTACGAAATTGTCCGAGTGTTAGGTTGCTTTAAATTTGAGGTTTTGACTTTGTAGTGAAGAACGAATAAAATTATTAAATGTTCAAGAAATATAAGAAAAACTTAATTTTGAAACACATGGTGAATGAAGCCTTAGTTTATTGTTTATTGGTAAGGAATAAGTTTTTGAATCTGAACTTTTATGTATAAGTTTAAGTCCAATTTTGTGCTATATTTATTCAATTATTATATACTGATTTCATTGTTTAATTTAAGTTATAATGAGTTTGTATATGATGCACTGACAGTGTATAGTTTTTATACACTGTCAATGCATTAGAGGTTGACACTTCATCAATAGGCCCTTATGGGCAAATTAAAAAAATTTATTTATATTTGCATATAAATGCCTATTGATGATGTGTCAACCTCTGGTGCATTGACAGTGTATAGAAACTATACACTGTCAGTGCATCATATATAAATCTTATTTTTTATACGAATGTGTTGCTTAAATTGTGTAATTTGTAATTTCATAAAAATAAACATAAGTAAATATATGCTTGAAATGCAAACTTCAAAAGCATTAGAGAGTAAAGATGATTGCCTTGGGAGTTCCTTCTCTCAAGTTTCTCCTGTCTCTTTTCTTCTCGAAGTTCCTTTTTTTTTTTCTTTCTTGTCTCATTTTCACCTCTTTCACCTTAATTGAACATTAACAAATTCAATTTTAACGTTTCCTAGATTTTTTTTTAAAATTAAATCATGCAAGGAAACATATGTAAAAGGTTAATATCATTTGTGCTAAAATACCAATATTATTCAACAAGTTAATCACTTTGCTTGGCAAGTTAAAAACACAATTAAAAACAAAACGATAAAACACTAAAAAATAATGTAAGAAGAAAAACAAAAACACACAACAAATAAATTATGGATTTATATATGATGCATTGACAGTGTATAGTTTTTATACACTGTTAATATACCAGAAGTTGACACCTCATCAATAGGCCCTTATATGCAAATATAAATAAATTTTTTTAATTTGCCCATAAAAACCTATCGATGAAGTGTCAACTTCTGATGTATTGACAATGTATAAAAACTATGGATTTATATATGATGCACTAACAGTGTATAGTTTTTATACACTGTCAATGCATAAGAGGTTGACACCTCATCAATAGGCCCTTCTATGTAAATATAAATAAATTTTTTTAATTTGCCCATAAGGGTTTATTGATGAGGTGTCAACTTCTGATGCATTGACAGTGTATAAAAACTATACACTATCAGTACATCATATACAAATTCAAAAATTATATACTATCAATGCATCATATATAAATTCATAAATTATTTCACAGCGATTCCCCGAATGTTTATTGTGAGCTCCCACTCACCTTCCATCACTCAGATTGACTTTGACTACCAATGGTGTATTTTCTTTTTAATTATTTTTTTAACGAAAAAGAAACTGCAAGAAGATGACGTTGCTTCTTGCAGCTCTCCTTCTTCCAACCAGATCCAACTACCGTGGATGGGCCCCTTTTCGGGCAGTGAATTGATATAGTGAGTGACGTAAGCGCATACGTCAGCGCCAAAATGTCAACCAACCATACTGTCTAAAGCATGATTATTCAACGACAAAAAGATTCATCGTTAAGGTATCAGTTGTTCAAGTTAAAAAAATCACTTCAGCTTTAAGAGAGGATAAGTTTGACGGTAAAGGAACTCACACCCCCAACAATTTTTTTAGAACTCAAATTTGACGCATTTACAATGAGAGATTTTAATGAGATTATTATAAATGGTCACATATTGTTTTTAATTATTTTTATTCTTAATATATGTTTAAAAGTATTTATTATCATATTAATTCCGCTTAAAATATGAAAATTTTAGTAGCGATATTTTTCTTTTTTAATCTTAATTTAGTTGCTTTCCCAAGCAACATTGCTGCTTCATTTACTTAACCACTAAAAATAATTAATCACATCAGCTTAATTGAAAGCATTTATAAAAATGCTTTCATTTAACGTATTAAAAATGATTCAAAAATATGGTTAAGTCATTCATGACCTTTTGAGGGCAGAATGATTCAAAAATATGATACAAAAAAATGTAATTAATTTCTTTTGATTTAATTTGATATGTTAGGTTTCGATATTAATCAGTTAGAAAAAATAATTTGTTCAATTAATTCAATTGCTTTTCGATGTCAAAATTAATAATTAACTTTATTGAGTTAATTATTTTTAATTTATTTTTTAAAATATGTTATATATAATGTATATATACTAACAATTTAATCTATTTAAGTCAATTCCAATTATTTTTTATTATTCATTTTAGTCCATTTTGCTTACTGGATTAGTTTGATTTTCTAATTTTTAAGGATTGAATAGACCAATTATTTTGGATAAATTTTAATTTTATTTATCAACAACTAGTTCAATCTAAGCTTAAAAAGCGATTACAGACTGATATATCAATTTGACAATTCTTAAGCAAAACATAGCGATAGGTCTGAACGGAATATTGTAAATGGTGATGTAGCAAGTATTTATGTATATTATGACAGGAAATCTTCGAAACAATATCCAAAGTAGTGTGCAAGAGACAGAAAGTTTGCATCTTTGAATGTGTCTTTTGTCCATGTTCTGAATCCATACTCTTCCCATTTTGCAAGTCAAAACAGAAACAAATACTCCACATGTGTTAATTCAAAGGGTTAATTCAGAGGTTTAAGATTTTGTTGAATTTTCATGTGATCTCAATTCATAGTGATTAGTGAGTGATCTTGTATTTGAATTTTTATGAGTAAGCACCAACCATTAAATATGATCGAAAAAATTAATTTTATACTATTACTCAATATAATATGATTATATATCTCATGATAAAAATAAAAATACTCCTCATGTGTTCTGCTTGACCACAACAACCCTCCTCGATGGTCATAGGCTCACAGCCCATGAGCCATAGGATGTTATTCGGATTGGTTGTGACCCAAGGCAAGCGTTGTGGGCTAACTGGTGTAGGCTGTTGTGGAAATTTGTGAAGAAACTTGAAAGTAGATCGAAATCCTAGAATAGAATAGCTAATTCGATTTGTCTTGTGATTTGGGCAGGACTGAAACTTCAAGCCGCCACTCATGACAACATAGAAATTACATGGCTGTAGTATTCGGATTAAATATGAGGCTTAGTAGTTAAATATATTATTAATTTTTAGTATAAAATAAAATTAAATTTTTAACATAAAAAATTAGTTCATAAATTTTTATTTCATTATAAATAAACCTTCATCCTTTTAAAATTATGCAATTAAGTCTAAATTTGTTAAATGATATTAACTGTCTTTTAGACATCTAACCTAAAAGCTGACATAGATAGCTTAGTTGGCTGCCACGCGACATGCCACGTATACAATACTAATGGAAGTTAGTATCATTTAACAGATTTGGATTTAATTGCATAATTTTGAAAGATTAATAGTTTATTTACATTAAAATAAAAATTTATAGATTGGTTTCAAAATGATAAAACGTTAAGAGTTTAATTTCATTTTATGCCAAAAGTTTAAAATATATTTGACTATTAAACTTAAATATTACTACAATTCGGAGGAAACTCGACATGTAGTTTTTGGTTGATAAGCACACGTTTTTCCGAGTTTGAGAGCATTATATTATTTTTTATTTTGAAAAAGAAAATATACAAATAAATTGTCAAAATTATTTTTAATATTATTTTTGAAGGGTGAGAAGTGTACGTTAGTTGAAACTTTCAATGTGTCGGTTAAACTCCTTCTAAGAGCATAAAAACATAATGATCGTAAGTCGCTGGAGACATGTTTTGACATTCAAATTAATTACTGTGTGTTAAAAATGAATTGTCCGAAAAAAAAAAAAAGAGAGAGGAGAAGCAAAGAGTACTAGAAAAGATTTGATTTTGCCGAGATGTTAAGCGTCTTATGATACATTTTTCTCATGATTTTATAAATATATATATACTAGTTTATGACCCGTGCGATGCACAAAAATTTTGTATACTTAAAAATGATTGTTATTAAAAATAAATTTTATTTACAATTTAGTTATTTAGATGATAAAATTAAATATATAATTAATTAACATAATTTAATCGAAGTAAGTAATTAGAAATTAATTTATTAATATAAAATCTTATAAGAAAAAATAAATAAGAAATGATGATGAATGAGATATATAAATAATGCATGTGAATATAAGAAATACTAACATCAAAAACAAAAGCGTCAAACACTTAAATTAAAAACTAAAAGTTCGATCATTAAAAAAAAGGTCTTCAATTCTAAGAATCTTCAAATGATGTTGCGGATCTATATTCCTGCAATTATGTTTACATCATACACTTAAATTAATTTCTTGTCAAATGATAAAATAGAACAACTATAGACAAAGCTGAAAAAGAATATAATTAAAAAAAATTACTATAAAATGTACAGTTGTAATTAAAGCATTTAATTAAATATAAATTATGTGTGACAAAATTTTTGAAATGTGAAGTTATTATACTTATAACAGTAAATATAATAACAATTAAAAAAATTTACTATTAGGTAAAAAAAATATTTCTGTATATATTCTAAAATGCACTTATGGTTTTGGGCGTTAGGGCAAGCTTCATTGGGTCAAAATATTTCTGTATATACTTGGCTGAAAGGCAAAGCATTAGTAAAATCCATCAATCATTAATGATTGTTGTGCAAAAATTTATGTTTTTATAATTTTAAAATTTAATTTTTTAATTCAAAGTTTTTTTAAAATGTTTGAACTCCAATCATTGTGTCAATTAATGTTTAAAATTAAATAAAATATGCAAATCAACTCCATGTGAACATTAACATGAGATAAAGTCCAAAATTTCATCTAAAAAAAACCATAGAATAGAATAATCAACTCATTATCCAACTTATGCGTTTTAATTATTAAAACCACTAAAAAAAACATTTCCTAAACGAAAGATTCAAAATGTCATATTAAAATGCACGAACTCTATAAGATAAAAGGCAAATTTACCTTTTTGATGTTTCTGTTATGACAATGTGCAAACTTGTAACAGAAGCAACAAAACTGGAGCAGATGGTTGAATTGTTTTGGAGTAAGGATTGCAAAGGGTTATTAGATTGTGGATTTAGAGTTAGGATTATAGAGGGTTATTAGAATGTGGATTCAAAATAAGGATGGTAGAGGGATGTTAAAATGTGAAAGGAGCAGTTTTAGAGTAGATAGAACGGTTATTAGAAGTTGGTTTTTATTTATTAATTAGATAATAAATAATTTAAAATAGATTTGATAATAATTTTAAAAGATTTGATTAGATATATAAAAGATTTAATTAGATATTAAAAATTAATATCGATTTATTATTAATAATATCATGAAAAATTTGATAAAGATGTGAAAATTAAATATTTAATAAATAAATAAATTTATTTATTTTTTAAAATAGATATTAGTAGATAATTTGATAGCATTAATAAATAATGTTTAAAATTTGAATAATAAATATTTTAAAAGGGATAAATAGATAATTCTAAAAATATTAATTAGTTTTAAAATATAGGTTAAAAGAAAATAAAAAAATGGAAATTAAAATTGTTCCCTTTTTACTCCACTATCTCTGCCATCAACGCCTATTGTTCCCTCCTCAAATATTGAGTTTTAAAGTAAACTGACATTCATTACTTGAACCACTAATTTTCAGTTTTTTGAAATTATCAATTTGAATTATTTAAATAAATCTTATTAGTTGTCAGTTAACTTATCAACCAACTCTTAAACTGTAAAAAATTATGTGTGATAGTAGTTAACAGAATATTAATTTGATAAAAAAGATAATTTAAAAGGAAATAGAAAATTGAGATTAAAGAAAATTAAAAAAATGAGACTAATGAGGTTGTGACACGTGTTAGTCTTGTTTTCTAAAATATAATATATATGATTAGCTAGCTATCATATACAATTTATTTTTGTTTAAAAAATAATACAACTAGTTTCTATTTAAAAATTTTAATATACGTGAATCTATGGTTTGTTATATGATTGTTGATATAACCTTGAACTTTTTATTAGAAATATGAAAACAATTATAAGTTTAAATAAGATTGGTATATGATGCACTGACAGTGTATAGTTTCTATACACCTATACACTATCAATTGATGTGGTGTACTATCAATGCATCAGAGGTTGACACCTCATCAATTGATAAATTAAAAAATATGTCAAACCCTTAAAAATAAATATAAATAATTTTTTTTATTTTGTTCATAAAGATTTATTGATGATGTGTCAACTTTGAATGTATTGACAGTATATAAAAACTATATATTATTAGTATATCATATATAAATCTTTTTAAATATTAGTTCTTATTAGAAACTCTAAATGTGAAAACAATTAATGCATACGAATTTCCATAAAAGAAAAACCAAAGCAACATATATATAATATATTATATATATTTACATGCGAGGACTAAGAATTTTTCAATGTTTGGGGTATGATGATGGTTAATAAGATAAATCTGCTCATGCTGACCATAGGCATAATTAAGCATGCTGTCTTGTTTACATAATTAGTAGTACTAATTTTATCGTAAGATTTAAGGATGAAAATTTCATTTCCGCTAGCTACGTAAGCAAAAATAAAGGGAAAATTTGTACCAAAAAAAATTAAAGGGAAAATAAAAAAAGGTTTGGGTCCATCGTCACGCGTGGTAAATTATCAAAGAAAAACAATCCGGAGCCACGCGAGACGGTGGCACGTGGTGTTGTCGGTAAAATCTGACAGTTCTCCCTGTGTACTCCCGTTTTGTTTTTCAAAAGTTACGGGCATCGATGGATGTCGGATAATTTTCAGAACATAATCCTTACCTCTTTCCACGCGCTCTTCAAGACATACTAATTCTTGGTAAGTATAATGTATTAACATGTAGCTATTTCTAACAGGGTTCATGGCAAAGAATCGTTAAACTGCAAAGATTCGGACAAGAGAATTACTGTCATTAATAAACTCTAACGCGCCCGACATCGCATGAATCATTCCTGGCCCACGGTGACCGTAATATCCGGGAACAAGACCATGGACCCCAACTGAAACGTTGAAAACACTTGCCAGGATGTGTTTGATCATTGATTGCAGCTCAGCGCAAAGCATTTCCATAATGCGATGCAATATCCTCTCTCGCACAGAATTCTAGCCTGTCCTCCCTGTATATATAAACGCGAGTACGAGACTGTGTATCTTCTCATGTTGCTTACACTCAGCTAAACCTGCTCAAAGGCCGGATTATCCGCTCAAATTCGAAGGTCCGTTCAAAATTTGATTGGATTTGAACAAAAATATTAAACGTATTTATCGGGTCTAGACAAAATTTTTAGGTTCGATAAAAAATAGACCCGGGCCTGGGCTTGACTGTCTAAAGCCAGAGCCCGACCCGACCAGACCCGAACATATTATTAATTAAGTTTTTTTTAAAATAAATCTATTAAGTATAATATAATTATATGTATATAAAATATTATTGATTAATAAACATGATTATATATATTCAATATGAAAATTAACATTAAAATTTTGACAAATCAAATTAAATTTTAAAGGGAATAAAAGAATAAAAAACAAATAAATAAAAAATAAAATACAAAAATAAATAAAAAATAAAATACGGACGGGTAGGACCGGACTTCGAGCTTATGTAATAAAATTAAAACGAGCTTGGACTAAAATTCAGGCCCGAATTAACGGACCGAACCGAACTTGACTTAGACATAACCAAAATATGTTATTATAGTCCTTCGACTCGACCCGACCCGAACCCAGCCCGACCTGCCAATGAACAGGTCTACACTCAGCCCATCAATCAAAATCATACCCGTCAGCATCACCTCTAATTTAGCACTTAGATTTTAGAATAAGAAAAATAGAATACTTCATCATTGCCGCTAAATTATTTTGTTTCTGTTGATCAACGGCTGTGATTATAGATGTGCGCATTTTCAGGTACTTCAGCTCTGAAAGTCAGCTAAGCCTAGAAGCCTAACAATAGACTGTAGGAAAAAATATAAATGCGACGAAGAACTCTCCATTATTCCTCTCGTAGTCGGTTCATTTTTAGCAGCAAAGTGAAAGAAAGAGTAGTTTTTTTTTAGCTTGCAGTTTCAAATCATGGAGGAGAGGCCAGAGACAGAGTTGATATCAATTCCAGCAACGCCGCGAGTGTCAACTCCGGAGATACAGACGCCGTCAGGGCAGAGGTCGCCGAGGACGGCTTCTAAGGAGGCGAAGTCGTCGACAGCATGGACTCCAACGTCGTTTATATCTCCCAGGTTCTTGAGTCCAATAGGGACTCCAATGAAGAGGGTTTTAACCAATATGAAAGGTTACTTGGAAGAAGTGGGTCATCTCACTAAGCTTAACCCTCAAGATGCCTGGCTGCCCATCACTGAGTCACGCAATGGGAACGCTCATTACGCTGCGTTTCACAATCTCAATGCTGGGGTTGGGTTCCAAGCCTTGGTCTTGCCTGTTGCTTTTGCTTTTCTTGGCTGGTATGAACATTATTATCTTCTAATAATTTTACCCTTTCTCTAGCTTGCATGTTTAATGTTTGTTTAGATGTTGCATTGCATGTAATTTCTATACTTAATGTTATAATCAGAAGTACAGAAAATGATAGCAGAGTCATTGGCAAAACATTACTGTTTCTGTATTGTTTTCTAATTTTGTTTATTTTCATCACTATGATCATTCTTAATTTCCTTATGTTAGCTTGAACATGGATTTTGTTCCCATTGTTTCATTTTCTTGCAAGTTCATTTCCACTTTCACAGCTTCCTATCACCTAGGAAGAGAATCTACATTCTCTTTTTCACAATGCCACATTAATTTCTTCTGTCCCTTCAAGGTGACTGACACTCATTTTCTTGTGTTAGGTGAAAGTCACTCTGTCCTGCCTGTACATGCAGTCAATGGAGTTGACTAAAGTTATGTTGTGTGTGGTCCTACCCATTTATCCTTATTATCATCTTTACTATAATTTTTAAAAGAGATTTGAATTGAAAAGAAGAAAGAAAAATTGTCCTTGAGGCTTGAGGGCAAGTAATCACCTTTGTTTTCTTATCTGTCGATTTTTTGCAAGTTGAATTACATCTAGAGAATAAGATCTGTCGGGTCCACTTATATTTTCTGATTCTTTTTATGGGATTAAGTTGGGGGACACTGTATCATTGATTAGAACTATACCTGTTTTGCTTTTTCCCGGTTCATGATATCCATTTCTCATGATTTCGTACAGCATCATATCAGCTGACAAGCATGTTGCAGAAATAAACTATGCTTATGGAATAAACTATGCTTATGGAAGAATAAAAGTAAATTTTGAATCTTGCCGGCCTTTGGTTAAAATATGTTATACTCATTCAAGGAAAGGAAAGATCCTAGGTTCAGGTCTTTTTTACTTTTGATCCTCCCAAGAGCACTGACTTGAAGCTATTAGACAAGATTAACCAAACTTTGGTAGATTTTAGAAGTACTGTTCATGGATTTGTCATATAAGGTCTTCCATTACATGTGAATAGGTCTGGAAATAATGTTCATTGGATTCATTTTGGGGGCAGAGCTCCCTGTCTAACACACTGTAGATGCAATAATTGAAAAAGCAACTGAGAGAGTAAAACAAAAACATTGAAATGAAAAGAGAATTTTTTGAATAGTACTGTTAGCTTGATTTGCTTTCTGTTGCTGATTGTGTAGGAGTTGGGGTATACTGTCCTTAATTATAGCCTACTGTTGGCAACTTTACACCTTGTGGATTCTGGTTCAATTACATGAAGCTGTCCCAGGAAAGAGATACAATAGATATGTGGAGCTGGCACAAGCAGCTTTTGGTGAGAACAGATGCTTAAACCTTGCCTGTTTGATGAACTCTCAGTTACTAGCGATCTATTTACAAGTTGTAAAATCATGTCAGCGCAAACTAGAAGAAGAAAAGTTACAATGTATGAACATTGTTTGGCATGAATACAGATTACTTGTAGCTAATGTTGCAAGTTGAACTTTCATGTCGAATATGCTGTTATACTGCTTTTGGACTGCTCTTGACTCTCAGCTTCACAAATTCCTTATTTTCTGCCATTTGTGACCTTTGAGATCATAGAAAATTGAATTGATGTTATGGCTTTCTTTTAAAAAATTGCAGGAGAAAGATTAGGAGTTTGGCTGGCTCTCTTCCCAACAGTTTATTTATCAGCAGGGACTGCAACAGCTTTGATTCTCATTGGAGGGGAGACCATGAAACTATTCTTCCAGATTGTTTGCGGGCCTCTCTGTTCGTCGAATCCTTTGACGACAGTCGAGTGGTATCTGGTGTTCACTTCGTTGTGCATTGTCCTATCTCAGCTCCCCAATCTTAATTCAATTGCAGGGCTCTCTCTAGTGGGAGCTGTGACAGCCATCACTTACTCCACTATGGTGTGGGTGCTCTCTGTTAGCCAAAAAAGGCCCCATCAATCTCTTATGAACCTCTGCCACAGCCATCCTCTGCCGCTGCTTTCTTCTCAGTCATGAATGCACTTGGAATTGTAGCCTTTGCATTCAGAGGCCATAATTTAGCTTTAGAGATTCAGGTATGCACTGTTAAACAAGTTTCAATGTAATTTCTTATAAGCCAAAAGTAATTTTATGCGGCTTGTTTCAGGCAACAATGCCATCAACATTTAAACACCCAGCTCATGTGCCCATGTGGAGAGGAGCCAAGTTTGCTTATTTCTTCATTGCCATGTGCCTTTTCCCTATTGCCATTGGAGGCTTTTGGGCTTACGGAAACCTTGTAAGTAATGTTGTCTTCTGTTTCAGTGAATTGCGATATTAAACTCTTATTATGGTTAAATTGCCATTCTTTCTCTTGATTTAGATGCCTTCAGGAGGAATTCTCAATGCACTTTACGCATTTCACAGCCACGACATTCCAAGAGGACTTCTTCCCTGACATTCCTTCTTGTGGTATTCAACTGTCTGAGCAGCTTCCAAATATATTCCATGCCAGCTTTTGATAGCTTCGAAGCTGGATATACCAGCCGTACCAACCGCCCATGCTCAATCTGGGTTCGATCAGGTTTTCGTGTTTTCTATGGCTTTGTCTCCTTCTTCATAGGGGTGGCACTCCCATTCCTTTCAAGCCTTGCAGGACTGTTAGGCGGACTCACTCTCCCAGTTACATTTGCTTACCCTTGTTTCATGTGGGTCCTAATAAAAAGGCCGACCAAATACAGCTTCAATTGGTATTTCAATTGGATCCTCGGTTGGCTGGGCATTGCCTTCAGCTTGGCCTTCTCAATTGGCGGTGTTTGGAGTATAGTGAACAATGGGCTTAAGCTGAAATTCTTCAAGCCCAGTTAAGAAGATGAAACACCTGAAACAAGCTATTGAATTCTGTAGAATTTACCCATGACAGTCATACCGTTATAGTCTCAATGTCGGCAAAAGAAACACTTTTTATATATACATTTCCTGATGCCAAAGTTCATATTGGATGGTCTTGGTAGGTTCTTCCTCAGGATTTCCCTTTCTGTCTCCTTGCGTTTTCTTGAGTTCTCTCCATCCTGTCTTAAAACAATGAGATAGAAGTACGCACAATGTTGTTTGGTGTATCTGATGTTTTCCTTGTATTTCTGAAACCATGCCTTTGGTTGGTGTTATGTTTCTTCAATTACATAAGCAGAATGTTTGTTTTTACGAGGATATCACAGCAATAATCTTCAATTCATTAACGCCCACACTTGTTGAATCTTAGTGTGTCTGATTTTGAGATCATTAACGGAAGTGTATAATCTAAGAAAGTCCATTGAAATCATAGCAAGTAGCAATCAATACCCGCCTATTTCATCTGTCTTGTTGATGTTGTGCTGTAGCCTGCTTAGACTTCCAAATCAGCCTCCCTTTCGTCATGGCTTTCACCTGTTCTACGCCATCAGTGACGGTATTCCATTCTCAATGGAGCTGTATAATTGGTTTTTTCAAATGACAATGAAAGGAGAGAGCGAGAGCGGTGCCCCATGGATTCCATAATTGAGGGCTACTATTAGCAGTCTAACGTGGAATTCGTACTCCCTAAGGCCCTTTCTACCGCTGCTCAAAGCATTTCTTGTCAAGCAAATTGATGGTAATGAAATGACTGTAATTATCATCCTGACATCGTCATTACGAAGCAAATTGAATGCAATCAAAACACTGTTTACCATCATGCAGCAAAGCTATTATTCTGATAAGGTTAATGAACCCGTCAATTACGGGCCAACATGTTCGAATGCGCATGCAGACATAGTAACTAAGGTTTCATTGTCACTGTCCTTTCTGCATAGAAGCATACCTAACATAAAGAAAGAAAGAAAAAGTTAAGAAAGAGAAGAATCGTCCTCGTCAATGGCCAACCTGGAACATTCTATATCTTCAATCTTTCTGTCTCAGAATTATCAAAAGTGGGTGCATTCAGATTCTGATTTGGCAAGCAACTCTGCTGGCATTCCAATCAACAGATTTCAGCTTTAAACAGCATTTATTTTTAAAGTAGGTTGACTGGTTGAGTGTCAATGGAAATGGATCGTTGGCTAGCAACAATCCCCACATAGATGATGGAAATGATATGCACAGTGTCCGCATATTAAATGCATTTCAACCTGGCTGCTGTCTGCGTATCCAACCTGCCACTGTACCAAAGCAAAAGGCAGAAAGGGAAATGTTCAGAGCATTATTGACCTTCCCCCATGCTTCGATATCATCATTGAAAGGTTAAAAAGATCGGAATTTGGCTACGAATGCAACGTAAGATAATATAAAATAGGAAGATTAGTACTAAATTGTAATGTGTTTTCCAAGTTATTAACCACCGACCTAATGATCTGTCTTCTCTTTCCCATCGAGTTCAAAGAAAAGTAGACACCAGGAAACATGGTCCATGACTCCATAGTTCATTCTCTTGGTGTTATTCCGAATCCAATAGCAGTAAAACAACTGTGCTTAGTCAGAGGCCATCCCATTTCTTCTCACATGCAGAGCATGTAGGTTTCTTAAATCTTAAATTTCGAGTCATTTTACAGCTTACGGCATGAAGCGGCCATCAATGCATCAGCATATGATACCATGATTATGGCACGAATGAGATGAGTGGAATTAGTAGACCCCAATAATGCAGATGGCCGACTAGGCATGCATAGCATTGTGGTGTAACATTTTCAGGTTTGAAATTTCCACCTTTGAAAGTTTGTGAAGAGGAATTTTGCCTACTTATCAAAGCTGATCAAAGAGGAGAATGCGATTGTTCAACTTTAAACGTGCAATAACCCATGTAGGGACTCAAACTAGATGGCTCCGAAAGGGTCCCTTGGTTGGCGGAATGTCATTCAAACTATACCGGAGGTGAATTTTTCTAGAGGTATCATTCTAATTTCCATGGCTGGCGCTCCAGGTCCACCTGCTGCCTCTTTTCCTCGTCTGAAACTGGTAATCTGCAGGCTCAAATTTAAATTTATACCCTCTTGATTAATCTACCAAATCTGGATGAAAAAGGGTCCAACGCTCAAAGTTCCATTTGATTATACGGAGGGTGGTTTGATAGGCAATGCCAATTAATTTGAGAAGGAAATGTGCAGCCAAGCATATGGGGGATCAAAACTCTGATGGAGCCAAAAAGCTTCAAAATTTTTGGATAAGATTCGTAACCAGATACCCTCTTGGAGTGATTACGAGTGGTTGAGTAGTTGGTAACTGAAACCTACAGACAGTCTTCGAAAATTGAAACTCATACTGCAGAGTGTTCAATGGAAATCATCCTTCCCAAAGGAAAACAAAAAAAAAAGCTTATTATTCGGATATTATGGATTCAAACCAAAGAAAATTCGCTACTATTATATAGAACTTCAGCTGCAAGAAACGGTCGTTTATCATTCATTTCTCTCCCAGTGCAAAGTATTCAGGACACCAGAGATTTACAGAGTCATCGAAGGAGGAAACCCTAAGAACACAGCAACCCACTACCCAAGAGGTGACATTTGATCAACAGTCATCTTCTATTCCACTATAATCTTTTCTCTCTATACCCGCCAAAAGAAAAAAGCTGACCCCAGAGAAAGGACAACTACAACTTAAAAATGAAACTGACAACCCCACTAACCAGCAAACTCCCCAAACGCTACCCAATAGGCAAAAAATAAACAGTAAAAGACGAAACCTTTTTCTTGAAATGGCAGAATCCTTTTCACTTCAAACCTTTCCCCTGTGCAGAAATTGCAAGTCCTGGCCAACCAAAGCAATCCCCATCGACTAACCCTCCGCCACCTTCAGCATCGTTTGTTGTTTGCAATGTATTACACCCAGTGGTTCCAGCTACGGTGCCACCAGGTCCACCAGCACCTCCGCCGCTGAAACCACCGAGATTATAACCATTTCCAGGATATCCCCAAACCCCATCAAACCCTGAACCAGCCCCAAACCCGTATCCACCAAGTGTCAAGTAACCTTCTCCTTGAGCGTTCAAGAATGAAGTGAAGCTTCCATTCACTGGGAGATCTACAGTTTCATTCAAATTCACGTCAGACAAACCAATTTCAGGTTTAACTCCAGGTCCAGGCATAACCGACACAGGGTTAACACCCATTGGCATGGACTCAGCTTCATGCGTCGCGCTCGAGGAAGAAGACGTTGCAACAGAGGGAGAAGACCCAGAACTACATCGAGATCGCTTGGAAGCCTTGCGGGTCCCACCACCAACAGGAACGTTACGGAGAGTTCCACCTTGAGTCCAGTAACGGCGGCATGACTTGCAGAAGTAGCGAGGCTGAGAGAGGTTATAGTTGTTGTAGTAGCAGAACTTGGTGCTGGTTGAGTCACACCTCGGGCAATGCAGTGGCTCTGTCAGTTTGGGTGGTGGGTGCGGCCCCATGGTTCCCGGGAGTCGAACCGGACGCCTGTCGCCGGAATCAGCAGACATTTTCGTTTGGTTTAAGATGTGTGGAAAGTGGTGCTTAAAGGTGAATTCTTTTCCCAGAGAAAGAGACAAAAGAGAGAAGAGAAGATTTTGAGAGAGAATGGAAGGGTGGGAGATGTTTTGGAAGTTATGAAAGAGACGACAACCTCCGAGGATTTTGTTAATGTTGGATGAGGCGAGAAGGGATAAGCAAAAGCAGATGAATTGAGAAACCTGAATAAATAATGGCCTTTTTCACTGCTACTGTGCTATAACTAAGTCGGTGTACTACGTTTATAGCCGCTCAAAGCTAGGCTCGGCTTCAGCAATAAAAGCAAGGGATAAGAAATTACTTAGAATCACTGATGGAATTACAATTTAATACCAGACACAGTGTTCTTCTCTTGGTTTGGGGCCAGGCGGCGGATCATAATGAGAAAAAGGTGTCGTTTTTGTTGGTTTAAAAAGAAAAGAATAGCGGTAACTGCATAAGGAGAAAGAAAATAACACAAAGAAAATAGATTGAAAAGTTTACTACTATTTCATTTTGATAAGTCAAATTCGATTTAAATACATAAACGAATAATTGAAAATTCCTAAGAAAATGCATTACACAACTAGCATGTTCTCTTACTTTCTTGCCACTACAATCTACTTCACAACTAGCATGTTCTCCTAGTCTCTTGCCATTACACAACTAACATGTTCTCCTAGTCTCTTGCCACTAAAATCCACTACTTCCATGAAAGCAACTACTTGATGCACAACTTTAACACTCCTCCTTGCTTCAATAGTTGCAGACTCCAAGCTTCTTTCTCAACAATTCAAATCTGTTTTCAGAGAGTGATTTGGTGAATATGTCAGCAATCTGATCATTAGTCTTGCAATACAACAAGCATACTTCACCATTCTTTTGTACTTCCCTTAAGAAATACAACTTAATATTAAAATGTTTTGTCTTCCCATGGAAGACAGGATTGTTGAAGATTGCAATTGCTGCTTGATTATCAACAAACACCTTTGTGCTCTCCTTTTGCTCCATATGCAAATCAGTCAAGACTTTTCTAAGCCATAAGGCTTGATTCACAGCTACAGTGGCGGCAATGAACTCAGCTTCAGCTGTCGATTGTGCCACAGTCTCCTGCTTCTTGGAACTCCATGAGAACACTCCTGAGCCAAAAGTGAAACAGTACCCTGAGGTACTCTTCATATCATCTAAGGACCCTGCCCAATCACTATCAGAATACCCATGAAACAGAAAATTATGATTATAACAAAACAAAACTCCATAATCAAGAGTCCCTCTGACATGTCTAAGAACACGTTTGGCTGCTTCTACCCAAAATTGTTTAGGAGGCCCTTTCTCGTACAACATGCATCTGGCCATCTCCATTATGGTTCTATTCTTCCTTTCGCTCACTCCATTCTGCTGTAGAGTGTAAGGAGCAATCAACTGGTGCTTAATGCCAGCCTCATCACAGAATAAATTCAACTGTTCTGATGTATACTCCTTGCCATTGTCTGATCTCAATACTTGAATTCTGCAGTTACTCTGATTCTCAATCCATGCTTTGAACTTCCAAAATACTTCTGCAACCTCTGTCTTGAACCTAAGGAAGTAAATCCAACACATTCTTGTTAAATCATCAATGAAAACAATGTAGTATTTACTTCCCTTTAAGGATGGAGTTCTCTGAGGTCCACAGAGGTCTGTATGAATCAACTGCAACTTTTGCGATGCTCTCCAAGTTGTCTGTGAAAATGGCAGCCTTATTTGCTTGCCAAATTGACATGCACTGCAACTTGATGAAAACTCTTCCAGTGAAGGTAAGCCTTGCACCAGCTCTATTTTCTTCATGTATAGAAGTGCTGCATGATTGAAGTGCCCTAGCCTCTTATGCCAAAGTTCTGTAGTATTGATTGAGCTTGAGTATGCAGCTTGCTCCTCCTCCATTAAGTCCAAGGAGAAACTTTTACCTTTCATTCTGACTCTGAACATATCATGACCATCTGCATCCTTAATCAAACATATCTTGTCTTCAAATATCACTTTGAAGCCTTTATCTAGCAGCTGACCCACACTTAACAAATTTTGATTAATATCAGGTACATAAAACACATCAGTTATGATTCTAGTACCTGAACAGCTTTCAATGGCAACAGTCCCTTTCCCTTTAACAGCAATACAGTCACCATTACCAATTTTGACTTGTGATGTTACAGATCTATCAAGCTCCTTGAAAACCTCTTCATCATAAGTCATGTGATTGGTGCAGCCACTATCAATTAGCCAGCTTCCACTTGAGTTGTTGGTTACAAAACAAGTTGCCACAAATAGCTGCTCCTCCTCTTGTTGATCTGCAACTTGAGCCTCATTCTTCTGCTGTTGATTTTTGTTCCTGCAGATTTTCTCGATATGGCCTAGTTGATTGCATTTTCTGCATCTCATATCAGGTTTTCTCCAACACTTGACTTGAGGATGATTCTTTCTTCCACAATACTGACAAGGAGGGTATACTCCTTTGTTATTGTTGCCTTCACTACTACTATCATTGTTTGCAGCAGCTTCATTTGAGTTAGCAGAACTTTTCTTCCATTTCTTTTTCTTTCCTTTCTTGCCTTCATTGATCTGCAACTGTACTTGCAGAGCTCCTTCCACTGAGCCTTCCTGTCTCATCATTCTCCTTTGTTCTTGTCCCTGTAAAGCATTTAACAACTCTGCCAAGGTGATACTTGACAGGTCCTTAGAATTCTCCAAAGAGGAAATTGTTGCCTCAAATCTTTCAGGTATAGTAACAAGGATTTTTTGCACAATCCTACTATCAGGAAAATCAGTACCAAGCAATCTTACCTTGTTGACAATGCTTAGAAGTCTGTCAGAATACTCTTTGATTGTTTCTGACTCCTTCATCCTCTGCATTTCAAATTCCCTGACCAAGTTCAGCACCTGCATTCCTCTGATTCTCTCATTGCCAGCATACTCTTCTTTGAGAAAATCCCAGATCTCTTTGGCTGACTTGAAGGTCATAATTCTGGTGAAGATTGTTGGTGAGACAGTTGAAAACAGACAGGCTCTTGCCTTTGACTTTCTTTGCCTCTTTTCCTTGTGATTCTTCAACTGTGCAAGTGTTGGATTGTTTGGCAAAGGAGGAATCTCGTAGTCCTCTTCAACTGCATCCCAGAGATCACTTGCTTCCAAATATGCTTCCATTTTAACTGCCCAAACTTGATAATTCTCTCCATCAAATACAGGCGGAGCAACAACTGCAAATGATGTTTCTGTGTCCATTGTTTTGATGGCTTTTCAAGAGAAGAAATTTGGCTTATGGTCCCTTAAGAAAATAGGCTCGGATACCAATTTGTTGGTTTAAAAAGAAAAGAAGAGCAGTAACTGCAGAAGGAGAAGGAAAATAACACAAAGAAAATAGGCTGAAAAGTTTACTACTACTTCATTTTGACAAGTCAAATCCGATTTAAATACATAAACGAATAACTGAAAATTCCTAAGAAAATGTATTACACAACTAGCATGTTCTCCTACTTTCTTGCCATTACACAACTAACATGTTCTTTTAGTCTCTTGCCACTAAAATCTACTACTTCCATGAAAGCAACTACTTGGTGCATAACTTTAACAGTTTTCTAGGACCTGTTAGACTTACTAAATAGCATGCTACTGCTCACGTTTAAGATCAAGTGTTTAGTTTGTCAACTTTTTATATTTTTTAAAATAAACTGCGACTGTTAGCCATGTTACCAATTAATCAATAAGAAGAGAGATTAATTTAAGCCTCTGTCAAGTTTGAAAATGGGGAGAGCCGGCTTCAACAACCGTCAAATATGGGTAGAAAGAGAGAGAAAGCAAGTCATGTACAATGTAATAGAGAGGACCGACAATATAATTATGTCTGGCAGCGTGGGAAACAATAATTGGATTTGCCTTGTTGGTGCGCCTACGACCCCCCTACCCACTCTCTCGCACTTAGCCTGTAAGGCGGGTTTCTCGGGAGCCGTGATCTCTGGTCCTTTGATTTTGCCTCTCTCCCCTCCATTTCTTCCTTTCTCTTTCTTTTTTTGTTTTTCATTCTTTGTTTGTTTGAACATGTTCCAAAGTTTAAACCTGTTGTATTTGCATATTTACACTATCATGTAGTAACATTTTGTGTTTCTGTATTGTTATCCAAATTCTTATTGGACAGTAGATAACTGGTTGAGACTGGTTTTGGCAAAGAGGGATGGATTTGTCTTGTTCTGGGGACCTGATTTTATCTGGTCTTAACTGGCCTGACCCTCTTTCGGAAGGCGCAGGAAGAGTCAAGAGACTGAGTTTTCCTGGCATGGACACTGCAGACAGGCGGGGTCAAGTCAGCTTTGTTCTTTGATAGTTGACCGCTCAGTGAGTGGCGGGTAGACAATGGTGGTTACTGTTAATAGCCAAGCACGCGTGCGGCTCCAGCGTTTAGCAGCAGTAACCCGAAGAGGGAACGGTGAGTCTACCGAGTCCCAAGATTCTCACTTGTCTCGATCAGTCTCTGGTGAGCATAATGTGAATTCCTTCCGGCGCAGCTTTCAAAGTTCAGACATAATTTTGACTGCTTTGTCTACCTCCATGGCACTTATCAGGATCAAAGTATCCAAATTGAATTTGTGTAAAAGTTTCTGAAAGCCCAAAACTGTAGCCATCAGGGTTTTTAAGCCTACAATCATGACCTGCTTTCGTTGACAACAACTACAGTACAAATAGATGCATTAGCATTGATTTTTTACAGCTATCTTCTATTTGTATATCAGTGCTAAGTATTTGCATGCTGTCAACATCGGACTTGACTCTGATAGTAGGCATGCTTTTCAACTTTGAACCATTCTTTTTTTTTGTTCAGAGAAGGAACACACCACTAACACCAAAACGCGTTGGTTTGGGCTTTGAACCATTCTGAGACAACATATCCTTGGGTTCCTCTTATTTCAGTTACTGTTCGAGTCTGGTCTCTTTTCAGCAGCTTTGTTAGACCAAAACACTAATTTCCTTGAATGTTTCCTTTTCATTCCATCCTTTCTTGGTTACAAAACCACAATCATGTAACTTCTCTTTCTTTTACAACTCTGGCCTTCTGTTACAACAGCCATTCAGAGTAAGAGTGTAAACCAGTTGAATCGAAATGATTCAATCAGTTTAGAGTCTGATCAAATTTGATTTTTGAAGTTTAAATTCAATTTAATAAATTCAATTTGATAATTTTTAACTATATATTATAATGATAAAATGATAAATTAATAATAAAATATTAAAAAAAAATTTGATAAAACTTGTAAGCAGCTCAAGCTTAATATTGAAAATAAAAAATTCAAATTTAACTCGACTCATTATTGAAATAGTTTAAATTCGATTAAAAAATAAACGAATTAAATTTTAGTAACAATTGAATCAAGTTCAAGTAGTTCAAAAATAATTTGACTCATTTATACCCCAATTCAGAGATATGACTCTAAACAATTAAACAATTTAATGTTATAATTCTTCTCCAAATGCAGGTAAATACCATTCAAGGAATGCATTAGTTTTTGCCAGACAATTAATTGCTACTCTATAATAGATTGATGACGCATCAAAGTAAACTCCTTTTATTGTCCACATAAAGGAGATTCGATGGTCATTGTTCATTAATAATTGATTTACTGCAGTGATTGAGTTGTAATATTTCAGTTCAAAGAGGTTCAAAGATTGTGAATCTCAATCCTAAAGGATGGAAATTAAGAAAGCCAAGGTTATTATTCCCTCTTAATTTCTTGGTTTTGCGATTGCAAGCAATGGATGCAGCTTCTGGGAAGTCAGCCCAACTGTATCAACCTTCTCTTCTTCTCCGTCTTTCAGTCTCCACTCAAATTCCTGGACCAACCTACCTATTGCTGCACAGCCTATCAGCATCGCCTGAAGAGCACCTGCGCATGCCCTCTTTCCCGCTCCAAAGGCCATTGTCTTGTGCAAATCCAAAGGGTCGTATTTCTCATCAAGAAACCTCTCAGGCTTCCACTCTTCTGGGTTTTCCCAATGATTCTTGTCCATGTTACAGCCATAGATGTTAAGAGCAATCTGCCCAAACAATAGCGTCACTTCAATATCTTTGGAGGGACAAAGAAAACAACAAATTTGAGGTAAAAAGAGAAACCAACCTCACTTCCTGCTGGTATGTAATACCCTCCTATTTGGGTATCTTCATGAACATATCTTAAAGGAACTAGAGGAGCTGGACTGTGCTTCCTGAGGGTCTCATGGAAAACAGCATCCAAGTAACGGATTTGCGAGAAATTTTCCTCCTTAACCTTGTTAGAACTACAAACCTTTTGTATTTCATGATAGAGACGATCCTGGTAGATTTGAAACAAGAAATTCATAGTCAAATAACAACAAAAATGGAGGGGATAACTGATTAGAATTTAGAGTAAAGAATTTAGTACTTAAAACAACCTGTCGGATTGGATCCTTAGCAAGCTGATACATGGCCCACTCTGTCGTTACCAAAGTAGTATCTGCTGTTTCAATGATTGTCTCCCAGAGCAACATTGCCATTTGCTCCTTTGTAAGTGTCTTTGCTTCGGATAACAGGTAATCAATATAACAATTCACTTCCTGTTTTTGATCCATCGAAGCTATATCAGTTGAACCAGAGGCTAATTGTTTTCAAGAAAAAAAGAATTGGCAAAACAACAATGGCTTAGCTCTCAAAAAAAGATTACCTCGCCTGAATCAATTCGTTTCATCTGTTCCTTGATCAGGGCATTCATAACTGCCATCCTCCTGAAATTCTTTTTCTGGATATTCATTTCAAAACTTCTGTTCGGAATCCATTTCAAGTATGGGAAGAAATCTCTCCAATCTACGTCAATGGCCCCCTCCATCATGTCAAGGACTAATACTTTGTGCATCTCTTTTCTCGACAAAGTAGTACCAAGCTCCTCCACATAAACTGATTGCACGTCCTTCCCCAATGTCTGCAAAACAAATTCTTCATCTTTGAATTCCTTACTCTCAACATCGTCCATGAGCAGAAGGATAAAAGAAACTCACTTGCGTTATTGCCAATCCAAAGAGTTCAGACTCGAATATTTTCCTGAAGTTGATAGCTCGGAAAGGATCGTCCTTCACCAAAGCATGCAATTGGCTCAATAAATTTTCGATCATAGTTTCCCTGTGGTGTCGATGTCGTCTCTAAGAACAACACAGATAGAACTAACTTAAGTTTGTCAGAAGTTTAAGATGACAATGGCACACAAACTCAAAAATGGATTCTGGACCCTGGTAGCAAACCTGAGCACTTGCACCCAAAGTATTTGTTAGCAAGCATCGTTTCGCCATCTTGTGAAACTCGTTGTAGTCGCTTGTTGCAACCATGCATTTATCAGCAGTGAGAATCTTCAGGGCATTCGACAGCTTCCTTGTTGAAATGGAGGAAAACCTGGTCACCATGGCCTGGACAGCGACCAATAATGACAACCAAGATAATATAATTAACTTGGACCACTTTTCTAACAGCATCAGATGTAAATTCCAGCTGTAAAGTGGTAGAACTAACTTAAGACATGCAAATTTCAGAAGTCATAAGATTTATGAACTGATTTTTAGCAAGTTGGAACCACTAACACATGTAACAAGGTTTTTGTCTTTGTTCTTTGATCTATCAAAGGTGCCTATCGGCCTACGTTTTTTTTTTTTTTTGGGGCCAAAATCGGCCTAGGTTTAAGTAGAATAGAATCAGTATTACAATGAGCAATGTAGAAACTGGATCTTAAAGGGCCCACTTTTGAGTAAAATAAGGCCATTCAATCTTTTGCTCCATAGAATTATGGACTTTAAACATGGCCCTCAATACCTTCACCGACCCGAACTATACAGAACCACCCTTTCATGCGACATGATTAGTGAATGTTGGAGTGATGTGACGGTAATGATGATGCTATTGCGGTAGCTATGGGGGAACACGGAGAGAGAGGGCAAGAAAAACACGCGAAGGAAGCTACAGTGCTAACCTCTTTGGCAGTCTCTGGAGAATTGATAACAATAACAGTAGAAGCTCCGGTTCTGATGGAATACACCGGTCCATATATCTCTGCCCATCTTGTAAACGTCTTGTGAGGTTTCTTCTCTTTCAGCTGCAGCAAATTTCCTATGATCGGTAGCCCTGGTACCTCTGCAGCAACCCCATAACAACAGATCTGAAATCTCATTCCATTTCATTTCAATCTGATAATAACTCAGATAATAATAAAGATTCAGGCACACAAAAGAAACCCCATGTATAAAATAGAAAAAATTCAACAGCAGAAGAGAAAACTGAGACGGTATAAGCACCCGGGACTGTTGGAAGACTGCTGGATCCCATCTTACGCCCGGATAGTACAAATCTTTTAATGAAAATTGCGAAGAACAAGAAAGTTAAGCCGACGATAGCGACGGAGTTGACAAAGGACACAGTTTGTAAGTACTGAATGATACGTGCCATGGTGATCATTTCACTTTACAGGATAGAGAAATTTACAAGGGACTTTCTCAGATGTCGACAAAAAGTTTTACCAAGGTGGGGTTCTTGCAGTAGGTGATTTTTTTTTGCTCAGATCTTGCGGTAGGTGATTAAGTACTGTTGATTGAAAGAATTAATATAGAAAACTTGAAGTGATGTACCAAAAAATATTATTTTCCTAAATCGCAAGGGGAAAAGATAGCAAGATAGCTGTCATTTCCTCCAACGGTGACGTTTCCTTTTTGCTAAGTATACCATTATCTGAATCAAATTTGCTGCTTGACAAAACTGTTTCTTTCATTCTAGGCCGGCTTTGTTTTGATTCGTCACTGTGGCATCGATTAGTTATATGTCCAGCATAGCATGTATGGTGACAAAGGATGCTTGGGAAGAGTTGGTATCTCCTTCGTTGGAATCTTATGTATTTAATACCTATATTCGCATCATGGTTGATCTTTTGAGTTTAGTTTGGAATTTGTATCTACTGGTGAGTAGTGATTCATGCCTATAATTTAACAATAAACACTGTCTTGGTCCACTAACTTAGATTCATGCATCAATGGTGGTATCATGAAATTACTGAAACTTAAATGGTTGGTATTACCACTCTAATAGCCCGTTTTGATGGAAAATTTTAAATTTTTGAGGTATTTCAAAATTAAAATATTTTAAAATTTATCAATTTAAAATGTTAGCATTTATAATTAATTTATTTGGATAAATATTTTTTTGAAAAAATTTTTAAATACTAGAATTTGATAAAATAAAGAAATAATTTTAAAAGAAAAAAATAAAAAATATGTAATATGGATATCATTAGATTTGTAAAAATATATAAATAATAATAAAATATATATTAAATTAAATTAAAATAATATTTATCTTTTTTAGTTTATATTAATAGTGGGTCATGTGTAAAAAAAAAAAAGAAAGATTCGGAGAAATTTTAAAAAACTACTTTTTTAGTTGGATTTTTAAAAAGAAATATTAGTATCTCAAATTCTCTTTTAAATTTTTTCACCAAACAAAAAAATTAAGTTTTAAACTTTTAAATATCTTTATTGAAATAAATTTCTCTCTTTCCCACTAGAAAAATTTTAAAACATATATAAAATTTAGATGTGCTTATTGGGCCGGGTTGACCCGACCCGGTTCGCAACCGGCTCGGGTCAACCCGGCCAATAATCCGAACCGGTACTGTACCGGTTCGGACCGACCCGGCCCGGTATATTACCGGGCAGGGCCGGTTTTCATATTTTAGGTCCGGGCCCGGTAAGGGCCTGAACCGTTAAAAACCAGGCCCGTTAAGGGCCCGGCTCATAACCGGATCGGTTCAAACTGGTTCGGTAAAAAAAAAAGGAATATGACTGCTGTTGCATTGCAACTGCAGTCTTTGATGGGCAACGGCCAAATCAATTAATTTTTTTTAATTTTTTTATATTTTAATTATATTTTAAAAAAAAAAAGAAAAGGCTTGGCTGCCACTGCGCACAGTGGCAGCCAAGCCTCTTGCAGACTTGCAGTTACACTGCAAGTATGCAACTGCAAGTGCAATTGCACTGCAGTATGCAGAGCAGAGGCAGACTTGCCTCTGCTCTGTGTGACTATGTTTGATGGGCAACGGCCAAATATCAATCCTTTTTTTTAATTTTTTTTAATTTTTTTATTCTAATTTTTTTTATAAATACCTCTATAATCTTCTATTTTCATTTACATTTCTTTTATATTCTCTCTCAAATCTACTATCTATATTCATCTACTCTTATTCTCTTCACTCACATACTCTCTCAATATTCACTCAAACTCTCTCAAATTCACTTAAATTCTCTTATTCCAAATTTATAATATCATCATTTCCTTTCTAAATTTCATTTTTCTTTTTATTTTATAATTTTGCAAATTTTACTTTTAATTTTCAAGTTTCAATTTTCAAATTCCAATATATTATATATATCATACATCTATTTTTTTAATTTTTAACATATATTTATTTTCAAAAAAAATATAAAAATGTCAAATTTCTTTCGTCGTTCATGCTCTGTTTCTCGACCTTTTGGTTCCACTGAAATTCCTAATTTGGGTGACGAATCATTTAATGAAATCGAACCAGATATTCATCCGGAGGAGGAGCTTCCTTTGGCGGCGCCATCGGTTGGTCGTGGTCGACGTGGAGGTCATGCTCAAACACAATCATCAGCTGCCACCACTGCTGCTACATCATCAAGGCCGAAGTTTAGTAGAAAAAAAACGAGCAAGGTATGGGAGTATTTCGATATTGTAGCAAAAGAAGGTGAGACGAATAAATGTTGTGCTATCTGTAAATTGTGCCAAGGCGTTTACTCTTATAAGTCCGGTGGAGGTGCTGGCGGTACAGGTACGTATAAAAGACATTTAATTACTGCACATAAAATTAATCCTGATGTCGAAGAAGATGAAATTTTAGAAGGTAAACAATCTCAAATTAATACACGTGATGGTGGAAAAAATTTTATTTTTGATAATGTTCAAGCTAGACGTGGTTTAGTTAGATTTGTAATTAGGACTGAACAACCATTCACAATTTGTGAAAAATCAGGATATTTAGAATTTGTTTGTAACTATTTACAGCCCGCATATAAATCTATTTCTAGACATACATTAAAAAGAGATTGCATGGATATGTTTAAAGAATATAGACAAGCTTTAATTGATAAACTTAGTAATATTTCATCTAGGGTTAGTTTAACTAGTGATATATGGACTAGTACTAATGGTATAAGTTATCTTGTTATAACTTGTCATTGGATAGATGAAGATTGGTCCATGCAAAAACGAATTTTATCTTTAGATGTAATAGAAGAAGCACATAATTCATATACTATTCATAAATATATTACTAAAGTTTGTAAATTATATGGACTAGAAAATAATAAAGTTTTTGCTATTACTTTTGATAATGCTTCGAGTAATACTGCAGCTATCCCTAATTTAATTAAAAGTTTAAACCCTGTTATGCAAGGCATATTTTTTCATGCAAGATGTGCATGTCATATTATAAATTTATATGTTCAAAGTGGTTTTAGTTCTAGTGGTACTAGTACTGGTATAGGTCCAATTGATAAAATTAAAATTTTAGCAAAATGGATTCGCACACCAAGTAATAAACGTGAATGGAAGCAAATTTGTATAACAAATAATATACCTGTTAAAGCATTTCCACTTCCCATGGAAACAAGATGGAATTTACTTCATCGTTTGCTTTCTTCTATTTTACCTTATAAAGAACTTGTTACTCCTTTTTATAACAATTATACAAATAGCACACAATTAGTACTTTTTGAAGATGATTGGACTTTTATTGAATATTGTGTTGATTTATTATCTACTTTTAAAGATGCAACCGAAAGATTTTCAACTCAAATTTATCCAACTACACCGTATTTTGTTCCTATTATCTACACAATGTTTGATAAATTTGTAAAATTTAGGAATCATGAAACTTTAAGTTCTTTTGTATATGCTATGGAGGAAAAATTTTAAAAATATTGAGAAATAATTCCTCCTATTTATTGTATTGCAACTTTACTAGATCCTAGTCAATGTGAGGTAAATATAGAAATTTTTTTTGATTGTTATAAAGAATTTCTTGGTCTTGATTCTATTGAGGATCAAAAGTCCTCAATTAACAATCTTTTTCGAGAATTGTTTAATGTTTATGAAATAGAAAGGGAGCAATTCAACTTTAATCGAGAAGAAGAAGATTCATACGAAGAAACCGAAAGTAGCAAAAAAGGAAAAGGAATTTTAAACGCAATTAAGGAAGCAGCAAAGAAAAGAATGAAGCTAAAAGGAAAAGCGAGCGGATCGGGATCAACAACTCGACGAAGTTCTAGCTTCAATGAGTTAGGATTTTTCTTAAGTCAAGATTTTTCTGTAGATGATAACTTTGATCTTCTCCAATGGTGGAAAGAAAACCAAAAACAATTTCCAGTTTTAGCTTTCATGGCCCGAGATGTTTTTGCGGTGCAAGTTTCTTCTGTTGCTTCGGAATCCGTATTCTCGACGTGTGGAAGAATTATTGGAGACCATCGAACCACTCTTAATCCGGATTCATTGTGCATGTTAACATGCCTTAAAGATTGGTTTGATGCGGAATCGCGCAATGTCGAACTTGGAATGGCCAATGAATTTGCTGATAATAATTCAGAAGATGAGGAAGAAATTTTCAAGGCAATCCGTATAAATTATGAAGAGTAGAGAATAATCTTTTTTTTGTAAATTGTATGTAAAATTGTAAATAAGTTTAGTCATAGTGAATATTTTTATGAACTACGGTCCC
The DNA here is from genome assembly GCA_031772115.1 of Heritiera littoralis. NCBI lineage: Eukaryota > Viridiplantae > Streptophyta > Magnoliopsida > Malvales > Malvaceae > Heritiera > Heritiera littoralis. Next base: position 22,698,190 of record JAPDPK010000001.1, read on the forward strand.
CTGGTTTTAACCTTCTAACTTTTGAAGGGGTTTTCCACGTAAAAAATCTTTGGTCTCTACTCTCTCCTTTTTCTCCTTTGTTGTTGTTGTTGTTGTTATTATTATTATTATTATTATTATTATTATTATTATTATTATTATTATTACATACCAAATTAATTAATGTTATACTTATCTATGTTTAAAATAAATAAATATTTAAAATACAAAATGAATTAATATTTTAAAAACATATTAAATAAATGAATAAATAAATAAATGAATAAATATTAAGTAAATGATATTTCAAATATAATAAATTATTTTAAATGCAAAATGAATATAATAAATGAATATAAATAAAGATATGCAAAATGAATATAATAATAATATTCATAATATCATTATTTGTATTTTGAATCAAATATCATTTTATCATAATATTATATTCATAATATAACTTTAATTTATTATAACAATAATTTTATTAGATAATTTTATAATAGTTTATTTTTACATTATTGTTACATTAATTAAATAAATTATAATATAACTTTATAATAAATTATTGTTAAATTAAACTATTAACATTATTTATTATAAAAATAAATTTATTAGATTAAATTATTAAAATATATTAATATATATTAAAATAAATTAATATAAAATTTTAGAAATAAAAAGTCTAAAAAGCAAAAAAAAAAAATGGACCGAACCGGTCCAACGAACCGGGCCGATTTGCCTCTTATAACAAATAGAACCGGTCCGAACCGGATCGGTTTGATACCGGTTCGGACCGGTTTTCTTATGGTTAGGGCCGGAACCGGCCCGGTCCGGCCCGTAACCAGCTCTAATAAAATTTAGCACCTGCAAACATTTTCGTAGACTTAGACTTCAACCTCGTTCCCACTAAAAAAAATTATTGACATTTCAATCAAGTAAAAACTTTTTAACGAAATAATTATAAATATTAGGAGAAAATATTTTATTATATTATAAATAGTATAAATAGTAGTTATTAAAAATAATAATAAATCAACATAATTATTTTAAAAATATTGATATATTAAATAAAAATGACAATATTTAATTTATCAATTAATCAACTTATTTATTTTTTATTTTTATCTTTTTTAAATAAAATAAAATTCTAACACAAAGTTAAAAAATTAAATAGACCAAAATTAAAAAAGCTTATAAAATATTTAAATTTTTATTTAGTTTAATTCTAATTTATTTGTCTCAAAATAAATTTAGATTAGACTAATCTCCTACTACCACTTTTTCTTTTTCTTTTTCTTTTTCTTAGTTTCCAAGTGTTTAGTATTGAAATTATTTATTACTTTATTTCTTCTTTTATAACATTCACTTTTTCATATTTATAGTTTTTTTTAAAGTTTTTGATTTGTAAATTTATTTTTTTATAATTTTTTGTGTTTATTTGTGCTTAAGTTTTAAAAAATGACTTTTGAAAATTTTTGCTTTAAACTATAATTTTATTAAATTTTAATATTATTTGTAATATTTATTAGATTTTTATAGTTTTTGTAATTTTTAAAATTTGAGAATTATACAAATAAAAAAGGAAATTATGATTTGATTTGAAATTTTTTGGATATTTGGTATTTGAATTTTTGTATTTTATTCGAATTTTTACAAATCAAAATATTTGGGTATTTGATTTGAATTTTTAAAAAGTTTTAACATGTAATTTTGAATTTTTTTATCAGATGAATATTTAGTTTAATTTTTTAAAAAATTTCTTTGAATTTTAAATTTTTTTCACTCTCCACTTTTCATATCTTTTGTTTATTTTATTATTATTATTTTGAGGCTAGCTGAGAGCATGACCTCTATTCTATTATAAGGGGAATAAAGGCTTGAACTTTGTAATAAGGGGTAAGAAGGCCAGTGAGTGTGTCAGAGAATTCATCATCTCCACTTATGGAGCTCTTACATCAACTGCTCACTTGGACCCAAAGCACAGAAGAAATAATGAACTTGCGTGCTTTCTGTCCAATTCTGGGAAAGCATCCAATTATGAGAATTTAGAGGCTTAGAGAAATAGTTGGGTCAGCATTGAAAAGCTGGATGGCTGGTGGGTGGGATTCCTGTTAATATAGTTGATATTTTACCCGCAATTAATCGATTGAGAAATTTTGAATAAATGAGTTCTTGACGTAAATTTCTTCGTCAGAAATTAGTTTAAAATTTTTAGGTTTTTTTATAATTACTGTTTAATTGCTAAGAATAACTGACAAAAAAAATTGTTCCAAAATACATTAAAAGGTTAAGATAAGATGAGTGTTCTCTGTTGTGTCTTAAGAGAAGAGATCATTTTATTTTATTTTATTTCATCGCATTTCTTTTATTTTCCCTTAATTGGATTTTTTTATGGTGATAAGATTGAATTTGTGTTTGGTGCAAAGGATTGAAGGTTATATGTGGTTGTTGCAGTGTCCAATCAAGAAAGATACCACAGTTTTGTTTAGGACAAAGTTACTTTAAAAAGTTTAAAAGTAGGCTTGCTTCTATTATTTATTTGATTCTCATCTTTTTGAATGTTATAAAGTTATTGGAAAGATACAGCTATACCACTATTTTGTTCCTTAAATTTTTTATTGATGATCTCCATGTCATGTTTCATTACAGAGTTGTTTTATTGGAAGTGCAATGCTTTCTACTGATACACTTTGTTACGGTGTAGCATACTGTGGCCAGTGCTTTAAGATTAGTAACACTGCTAGCCATCAAATGCACTTCAGTGCTGAAATTTCCTCCTCCAAATCTTACTGAAAAAGACTATCAAAAGCAAAGAAAAAGTACAAGGCCTATCGTAGAATTACACATGTTGCTGCCTATTGTGAAATTATATATGCTTTGCTTTCCGATTATGACTTCATTAAACAGGATTAGTCTCGTATCATTGAAACATATGAGAATAACTGTGGTCTGTTGAATTATCTCATTACTGTGGACTAATTAAGTATAATTAATATTATATAAATTATTTTGGTAGTATATCTTGTATAAGGTGTGACCATAAATATATATAATATATCTATATCATACATGTATTAATCCTTAATGGGACGGATTAATACATGATTCAAAATATAGGGGGTCCCTGCTCTTGGCACATATATATAAGAAACAGTATAGCCCATTGATACTGAGTATATTGAAAGCTGAACAAGGGCAGCTCTTCCCCTTTTCTCTCCCGTTTTCACCCTTCTCACCATCATCTTCCTTACCTTGGCAGCATCACCAGCACCGACGGACCTCCGGCGGAGCACCGGTGACATCCTCTCTCCATGGCAGTGGCTGGAAGCAGCTAAAATGATAGTGTAATGGTGGGTTTTGGCTCAACCCACCCAAGATTAGATTTCTTTCTAATTAATTGTGCTAATGAGCTTTGCGGACGAATTAGTTCTAATAATTGACATCACAGCTAGTCCACAATAAAGCCATTAGCCTTTTTTTTTGAAGAAAAATGAAATTTGTGCATTTTATATTTTTTTGGGTATTTTTCGGATTTTTACAATCCCCTAAGATTTATGCGTATTTAAGCCAAAATAATGCTATATATTGATTGAGAATGATTTGTTGTTGAAAATGCCATTAAAATGAAGTAAAATGGGGCTAAATTGAGTGAGAAATGGTCAAAAACCGATCGGGTCGGGTTAGATACCCATTTCTTTGTGTTTTTGCCCGGTTTCGGGCGAAGAAGACAAGTCAGGCACGTCAGCACCTTTATTGGCACCTTGTTGCAGTGACACGCGCCCGCTTCTGAAATTTAATTATAAAAAAAAAATTCTTTTTCAACCCGTTTTTTGGCCTTATTTGACTTTGGGCTCTTCTTTTTTTTTTTTATGTTTGGGCCATTAATTTTGGCCTTTTTTTTTTTTGCCAACGGTTTTGGGTCATTTTTTTGGTTTAGTTTAATTAATCTTGGGCCAATTTTTTTGAGTCAAGGGCTATTTTTAAGTAGGTCAATTTTTTGTTTGGTTTAATTATGTTTGGGCCACCGATTATTGAAGTAAAAATGACTATTTTATTTTATTTTAAGTAGGCCTTAATATTTAATGAATTTTAGGTCAAAATAAATTTTGTGTTTATATTATGGGCATGATTTATTTATTTATTTATTTTTATTAGTTGGCCATTTAGTATTAATTTAATTTTGGATAATTAAATTAGTTAATTTTAGGGTCATTTTGCCTAATTAATTTAGGGGCCATGTTGATTAATTAATTTTATTTGGCTATTAAATTTAGATTAATTTATGGCTATTTTGCATAATTAATTAAATGATAATTTTAGATTATGATTTTAATGGTCATTTTTTATTAATTAATTATGGGCCATTTGGTTAATTATTTTGGATAATTTTGGCCATAAGCCAAATTTTATTTAAAAGCCATAATTAGTTGTTAAGCCCAAAATTAATGTAATATAAGTGAATTTTGGAGGAATTAATTTTGGAGTAATTTCTAGAAATTTAATTACTCATTTAATTCATAATTCACTTAATTTTGAAATATGGACTTATGCCCATAAATTACTAATATTTGGCCTAATTAAATAAGTTTAAATAAATTATTTGGGTATTTTGTTAAGCCATTTTGGATTATGGGTTACCCATTTCGTTAATAATTTATTTAAACAAATAAACTCTCTAAAATTGATATTGCCTTATTATTTGAATATTCACATTTATGTGAAATTAATTTAATTAATTAATGTTGGGCCTAAAATTACTACATATGCTTTAGGAATTGCATATTTTGGGTGTAGTTAATTCTGGTCAAATGAAATTTATGAATATTCTTAAAATTCTAAATCATTAATTGGATTGACTAGTACTGGCCTATCGCAGGAATAGTCATGACGATTTTTTGACAATTTATTCTGATAATTTTAAGGATATAATAATAAGGCAATGCATAGTGATAGTTGCAATTGCATAATATACTAAGATCTCTAGAAGTGGCTAGTCTCTCCCTGTCGGATTGTTAGTTGCTTTTAGAGATGCTTGGGACTGAGAGGATTCTGGTTGGGATATGACACGGTCTTCCTACCCTGTCGGTGGGCGATCATTCAAGTTATATTCAACTAGCTTTGTTTTATTCTCGGTAGTGTATTGTGAAATTTATTGAGTTATTCCACTAGCCTCCATATTGTGCAACTATCACATATAAAATCTCTAATAGGATCAAATTAGATAGATAGTATGAATTATTCTTTACGATTAGAGACATATTGAACTAGGAAGTAGTCCCGAGAGTAAATCTATCTATTATGCCCAATAATGTGAGCTCTTTGAGGACAATATACTTGGAATTTCGAGAACACTTAAGTGAGAATTTTCTGATTATAAGGGCATGCCATTAGTGAGCACATCAGAGAAAGTGTTCCAATTAGTGATAGTTAAGAAGTATTTATGGATGCCATTAGAAAATAGTTCGCATAAGATGGATAAAGGATGGTATAGGATTTTGGCAGATTCAGTACTACTTCCTTCTGGGATGGAGAGTGTGAGATATTCTAAGTTTACAGATCTCATTTAATGAAAAAGGAAGCATGACATTTTAATATCAATTTTGATATTGTCATTCAAGAGTAGGAGATCTTTTGAATTAACAAATCTCATTCAACCATAATGATGACATATGCCAACATTACTACCGGAAGGAAATATTATTAAGAGGTCTCAATAAAAGATCATTTTAGAAGAAGAAATTTGCCAAGTCTATTTCCCATTCTGGTTCCATCAACATCTCTAAATATCAATGTGTGCTACTTCTGAGATAATCTTAAGCACAAGAGGGTAGATTACAAGAATCATTTAGATTGGAATGTGTAAAAAGGCATTTTGTTAGCCTTTCATTTTGAATCCAATCTAGAAGATATGCCCTCTAACTATTGGTGTTTGGATACCTGTGCTATTATTGATAAAACTATAAGCAACCGGAGATCGAATAAGGGAAAAATTATTGTGAATTAGGGCTATAGAGTTAGAATCCATATTGAAAATATAGCCAGTTTATTGTTACATTTTGTAGATAGCTTTGGAGCTACCGTCGGTTGATACTTTTCATTTTGATAACAGAAAAGTATTTCTAATTAGTAACAACATGTGTACTAATTCTGGGAAAAATTTCTTTAATGGTGAATGATGTGACTGTTGATTTTGATTATGAGAGAATAAATAAGAAACTATCAAGTAGTGGCGTAAGAGTTAGGGACATTTTGAGGCACATGTAAGATTGCATTAAGAGAAATCTTACTGCTAATATTAAAGATGTGATTAGCAGATATTGAGATGATTAGGAGCTGATATATACCGACATTTGTAAATCATATCAACATATTGTATTCAGTGGATATAAGTGTTTCATCACTCTCACTAAAGACCATTTTGATTTAGGTCATATAGAGTTAAAGATCTGATCTTGTAGAGGCCTTAGGCATTTTGATTAATTTCGCAGCGCTGCTTAAGGCAATGATCAGACAGTAGTGATGAATATTATGTTCGGTATAATGAAGCTACGCGAAATCATATACCGGTTTTTGGTTAAGTGCATTATAGGATTATATATTGACGCCTAGTGTACGGTGCTTGGAATATTGAAACAGAATGAGATTGCAATAGCAATTATTCGTACATTTTGATATAGTACGATTCATGTTGATCACTCCAAATCTTTAAAATTCGGGTAGAGTGAAATTAAAAACTGCAATTCACATTCAAAGTTGATCTCCAAGCAAGACCAGTTCTTAAATGCATCCCATGTTATAGTCAGACATTAAGCCAATTCTATGCCGCTTCCTGTGTTTAGGGTTATGAGGCAAGGCAAAAGAGCTATAACCTATAGTCAAGAAAACTTGACAAGAAAGCTATCAGCGGCAGTTTTGTTGGTTGTTATATTGGCTAGAAAAATTCTAGATTTTATTTTCTGATTATGTGACACTAGAATTATTGAGTCTGACAATGCAATCCATTTAGATGATGACTTAAAGAGTGGGAGTTGTAAACTCCATAAAGTTATTATTAAAATTCATTTTGTAGTGCCATTCCCATATATACATCATCTTTTAATTATGAAAAGCCACAAACCAAAAGAGTCAACAATTGATCACAATACCATATTTTGAACCTGCACCTGACTTTACAGAGGAACATGAATGTGAGATTCATGTATCTTTTGTTTCTGATATTTGTCGAGAAATTATACTGATTCGAACTCTTAGAGTTAGATATTATGCACGCAGGATGAGTAAGCATCTATGTTGTATAAGGATGCATGGGATCTATTTCAATTGTCACATCTTTTGTGAAAACCTTCTTTCTTGTTTCTACCTAAGATTCTTTTAGAATCATGATGATGATTAGTAGCTCATTTTGATTAGGAGTTACATCGTGGACAGTAAAATGTCTAAATAAAGCAAACTAAAAGTTTGTAGTTCCTAAGGTGGAACATACAGTTTGCGAACTCAAGAAGTTCATTTATGAACATTAAAAGGCATCCAAATTGTAATATATAAAGTTTAATGAGATTGACATTTTGAGGAGAACATTATCGTTTGATAATTTGATCCATTGCGAGGTCAGTGGGAGTAGTTTTGTGCTTATTGTGCTCTAATTAATGATATCAATTAGCAGCCTGTAGTACTGACCTAATGTATGAGACATTTCATGTCGTCATGTCACTTTAGGATGAAGAATTTAAGTGAGGCTTTATTTTGTTTTATGGATTGGGATTCTTCGTGACATATTCATAGGCATACATTATTGGTCTCAAGGGAACCTACATTATGTGTATAGAGTAGGTCTACTTTATATTATTCTCCTATTTGATGTACCTCTTCCATGAAAAGTGACATACTGTGAAATCTCAAAGTCCTCAAAAGTAAAAATGAAAGAGCTCATATCGAATGTTGTGTATGCCTTATTGTGGGTAATTAGTGTATGCTTAAGTCTATACACATTTGGATATTGTGTATGTTATAAGTGTAATTCGGAGATACTTGAGCGATCCTACAAATAGAGAACTGGAAGCTGTAAAGAGAGTATTTGGATATTGACAAGTATGACATTCTGGGTTTAGTCAGATATTCTGATTTGATTTTGCAAGCTATCCAGTTGATAGAAACAAGTTTTCTAGTTATATGTTTGTGGATATAAAGGAGCTGTATTTGGAAAGTGTAAAGCAAACACTTACAGCATCCTTGATCGTGGAGGCTAAAAATGTAACATGTTGTAAAGCTACTTGGTGGGCCATTTAGGCTGCAGAATTTTGTCTTAGGGCTGGTTTCTGTGGTTGCCATTTCGAAATCCTGGAGATGTACTGTGGTATGATGTAACAAGTATTTTCTCTCTCAAAATGCTAGGAGTTCCTCACACTCCAAATATTGAGATATCATCATTCAGTTTGTTAGAGAGATAATGGAATCCATTACTTAATTGGATTATAGAGCACATGGTTTAAAGAGCTCATTCTGGCTAACTGAAAGTTTGGCTGCTAAAGTGCTTTGACGACATAGCACTTGTATGAGGCATATGGAGCCATTTGCTGTATTAAGTTAGTGAGAGCTCTATAATGAAATAACTGCAGTTGTATGGATGGATTCCTACTTGTCATATATGCATATTCTGTTTACGCGTATTTTGGTGAATATGACATTCCGTTGGATGAGATATTCCATATTAGTCTCATGCTTCCGTTGAAGTAATGCATCATTCGGTTTAGATGCATGGACCTAATGGAAATGGAAATGGATATTGATTTGTTTTCATATCATTTCTAATTCACACTTTTATACTACTATTTTGTTTAAGTCTTTATGAGTTTAGGCATTTGTACCCTGTCGGTATGATGCATTCTAAAGCTTGTAAAGGACTATTGTTGTTAAAGTATTTGTAAGCCTACACATTTGTATCCTTTCGGTACAATGTATCCAGAAGGTCTTATGAATACATATTGATATTATATGATATTTTTTTTGTTAATTAACTTAATTGTCCAAGTGGGAGAATGTTGAATTATCTCATTAATGTGGACTAATTAAGTATAATTAATATTATATAAATTATTTTGATAGTACATCTTGTATAAGGTGTGACCATAAATATATATAACATATCTATATCATACATGTATTAATCCTTAATGGGACGGATTAATACATGATTCAAAATATAGGGGGTCCCTGCCCTTGGCACATATATATAAGCAATAGTATAGCCCATTGATACTGAGTATATTGAAAGCTGAACAAGGGTAGCTCTTCCCCTTTTCTCTCCCGTTTTCACCCTTCTCACCATCATCTTCCTTACCTTGGCAGCACCACCAGAACCGACGGACCTTCGGCGGAGCACCGGCGACATCCTCTCTCCATGGCAGTGGCTGGAAGCAGCTAAAATGATGGTGTAATAGTGGGTTTTGGCTCAACTCACCCAAGGTTAGATTTCTTTCTAATTTTATTGTGCTAATGGGCTTTGTAGACGAATTAGTTCTAACATGGTCTACAAAAAAAAAATAGAAGGCGTGTTTAGTAGATCCATTACTCAGTAGTCGGTTCTGAACCTCACCTCTAAGTAAGCCACATAGAACTGCAATAGTTGCAAAGAAAAGGAAAATGTCTACACCTCTGGAACAATTCAGACAACACTATTTGTTGAATGATATTTATTTATATTAAGGGGATGATTTAGAGGCTTAAGTACTTATTTTGTTCATAAGATATAGACGAAGAGCAAATTTATTAGGCCTCACTTTAAGTTTCAACTTCCATCAATTTGTCATTTGAAACATTTAAATAACTTTTTCCAAACCAATCTTTTGTTCACAATAACATGTTATAAAACTTTAATTACATTTGTAATTCATAAATCAATTAGTTTGATATTATATCATTATTGTAATTCATCTATGTACATGTTCAAGTACTTAGAATATAACAATTCAACATTTTTGTTTTATTCTTCATTTTTATTTCTTTAAATACCAATCATTATTGATCTTCAAAGTACTACAAATAATATTTTTTTTCCTATGTTGACGGCCGCGAAGCGTAGCGCGGGTACCAACCTAGTACATATCGATTTGTTGAAAGATAAGTTGGCCAATAACTTGGGCCACAAGGCCTTCTTAGTAAGGCATTCAATAATTTGGTTGGGCTTGGTTTGGTGCTTCTTTCACAGAACCACACCCAAGCCAAGCCCAAAGAAAAATGGAAATGTGTGCGCAATCGTTTTGGTCTAGCTGTGACCGGGGATTTGGAAGCACTGGCTGTTGCATTTACTGCTTTTCCACTTTTAGCCTGAGTCCTGAAATCTTGATCCTTTGAAGTACCATGAGAACAGTTATAACCAAACTTGGTCCGCTCTTGTTAGGTTGTCGTTTTTATCATCGTGCGGTAAACAAGGCCTGTTGCTCGACTGCGAGGCTTTTTCTAATCCGAAAGAAAAAACAAAAACTTCCTGAGACTGTCCTGACTTTCGATTAATGAAACAAAACATCCACAATCTCAGCACTATCGAAGCAAACACCCATGTTCATTGTTAGCCAACAGAAGCGTCAGCATAGAGATTTTCTGTTTTGGAAGCCATTGTTATATTACATTTTAGTCTTCATTTGGTACTTGGGAAATTTCATTTTGTTTTGGACCTTTGGTAGTTGGAAATTTCTGAGAACTTGCATTATTATATACTTTTCTTTTTCTTGTCTGTTTCCACTTTCCATTGCAAGTTGTTTTGTCTGGATCCTGGAAGGAAACTTGTTTTGCCTTCTAGGTGTCAATGCTCTTCAGGAACACTGAGATTTGGAGTTTCTTAAACAATAGACCACTATCCAACTCAACTATGCCCAACTTTTTTTTGAATGGATCAAAGAAGAATCAATCAGATGAATTTTATAATAAACTCCAGAACTAGAAGATAAAGAGGGTTCTATTTTCCCATTGTTTATTTGAATATCTCGATGCTGTCTTTCTTATTTCACAACAGTTTCCATTATATCATATAGTTGTCCGAGCAGCATTCATGTTACATAATTATTTAATTATTGGATGGTGATGGAATAAGTGATCTTAAAAGGCCATGAACTCTGGCTTTTTCTGGCATTTTCTTGGAAGGCCATTGGAGCTGGTAAGATTATGATTTTTAAGGCAAATGGCCAAGCCAAAGCCAAAAGCTTCTCTCTGATCAGCAAACATGGCAATATTATCATTGCCATAAAGAAAGATACAGAAAAGACATCACCAACCAACATTTGTATGGCTGTCTCATCTCGAGAATTAAAGAGAGAAATTTCAAGCCCCAGTGGCCTGGATATCGATGAACTTTATGGCAAAGATAAAAAATTTAAATGGAATTAATTGACATCAGAGGGAAAAGTGATTCAACCAAAATTTTAAAAATAAAAGAAAGGAAAGAAAAAGCACCCAAAGCAAACTCCATCACTTAAAAAAAGAATTCCCCCCTTACTCAATTGCTTACAAATTTTAGTCATAAATCTCTACCTACTATAGAGAAAAGTGTTGTTTTTGTGCTCTAAAACCTATTGATCAACTAGGACATTAAGGACCACAAGAATGGCGACTGAAGTGAGGAACAGCATGCTAGAACAAGACATCCAGCATCGAGGTTCGCGCGGTGGCAAACAGAAAACAAGTTTGGAGTTTGCGATGGTATTAATTACAGAAATCTCAGTTATATGACTTCTGCATTGTTGGTGAAAGAAGAAAATCCGCCAACAACCTCTTGATCTAGTGGTTAAGGATGAGTTATGGCATATTGTAAATCTTGAGTTCGAATCCAAGCATCTCTATTCTCAATTATTTAATATTTCCCTTGCAACAAAAAAAAAATCTAGACATGCATGTCAAATACTATACATACTACTAGTCTATTATCAAAAATCTACTTCATTTTTAATCAAATTAGGATTATTAGAATTAAATTTCTAGAAATGTAGTAGATTAAAGATCAGGAGAGTTTATTTAACTTCATAATTTTCGAGTTTGGGACTATTAGCTCAGTAATTCTGTTATATTTTTTTTCTTGTTCTGTTGGTCCTTTTTGTTTCTTGTCTGTATTCCTTTTGCTTGTACTCTTACACCACTCTTCAGAAGTCTGTACAAATAATTTGGAGAAAGCTTACATTTTCAGACAAACCCAACTTGTCAAAAAACAAGATTATAAGACAATCTAGAAGCTATTCATTAATCTATTGAATGTCAGAAGGGATACTGTAAACAATTTGCAAATGTTAGTTTAATAGGAGGATTATATCAATGTGTTTTAATCCTAAATACAAGACAAAAATATTGATGATGCAGACAAAACCAGAAGGGAAACACAAGAAAAAAGGGTGCTATAAACAAAAGAATCTGATTTTGGGAACGATGAAAAAAAATATTGGGAACAGAACTTTAAAGCTAGACAAACTCCCCTGTAAAATGTCTCGTTGGAGACACAGGATATTAAACATACAGTTAGGTTATTTCATAACTAGTTTTCAGACAACCTTGAAACAGAAGGATGGTTGAAAATTCGAAGTCATTAAAAGGATAATCATTGACAAAGAGAAAATGTAAAAGCTATTCCTTTTGGCATACAAGTTGAAACCTTTAATGGTAAATTTCAAAATTTTGATACCATGGCAGCAAAATACAGTAGTATTTATTTTACTATCAAGATTCAAAAATACCATAGCAAAAGTCCCAACGACACTCGTCTGTTTTCTAATATTCCTCAAAATCTCATTGGAATCCTAAGTGAAAAATCACCTTGCACTCAAAAAGTCATTCCTACCCATACTGTAAAATCTTCATTTCATCTAATCTAGAGAAATTTCTTAATACCTTCCATTGCTACAACTGAGTTTATCTTAGCTGAAGAAGATGCTTAGCAACAATAGTTTCATAAACAAATATATTTTGTGGATTTGGAAGAAGGATGATCAGAAACAAAGGCATTACTAATAGGTGATGATAATCAATTGGAATGGAGTACGGAGCTTTGCTTTAGGGTGACATTAATGTTTGATTGGTTGATAGATGAACAAACCATTATTGTTATTATTATTAGAAAGGCTATTTATAGAAAACTTAGCTACCGAATTCTGATCGATTGAGGTTAACAAGGCCTATAAACATTATTAGTGAGGTAAAGTTTGAAGTATCGTGGGGGTTTAAGATTCAATCTAAATCATGGTGCCCTTTACAAGTTATGTCAGGATTTGCATAATTTGCATTATTGCATAGATGGGGTACATTACATTTCACATTCAAACCTATGGTCTATTGGTTCTACAAAACTTGCTTACTGGCACACAAAAGAACAGTAAAAATTAAACAAACAATCCCTGGAAGGCTGCATGCACCTACAGCATGTTTTCAACTTTGTGTCATTTCTGTTTTATCATATGGAGTGGTCGTCGAGCACTACCAAAGATTAAAAACCAAGAGTTTGGAATAAAAATTACTAGGGTTGCTAGAAAATCGGCACATGGTGAAGGGAAAGTACACCCTGTTGGAGTTTGTCCTAGTGACGAAAGAGAAGAGACAGAGCTCGTTGACGGAAAGGGCAAAATGGTACAATAAAAAAGTAAGGTGTAATAATGTGGGCAAAGCAGAATGGCAGCGGCATTCAATGCTGACATGTTGTATTAACTGCCTGTAGTAAATGAGGAGGAATTGATTGGTGGTCTCAAACGATTGGCTTTTATTTTGGTCTTTGGCCACTGCTACAGTACTACTACATCCTCAACGAGAAAACCAAACAGACAAAAAAAAGAGTGGTTGGTGAGGGCAGCACTGATAGTAGGCCAGCAGTTGTTGAGGGTATCCTCTGTTTCTCTTCAGTTTGCTTCTCTCTTATATGCTCTTGTACTTCCTTCTTCAATAGTTGTCATTTCTTGTTTCTTCTCGGGGAATTTCAAATTCGGATAGTTTTGTTTTTCTTCATCTTCTTAAAGAGTTTGAAGAGCCAGTTTTTGGCTTTTACTTTAATCCTGTGATGCTTTGATATGTCTTTGAATCTGGGTTTCGCATCTTTGGTGGGTTTAAGACTTGGGTTGGGGTGTTGTTGAATTTGAATTGGAACCTTCAAATTATGGGCCCTTGTAGGATAATATGCTAAAGCTAATTCTTCTTTGATCAAAGCCAAAGCTTTCTTATTCTATTCAGATATAGACTTAGTTTTCCTTTTGATTACTTTTCTCTTCTTTATGGCATTTCTTCTTTGATCTTGCAAAAGTTCTGAGTCTTAGTTCATTCTTTTATTTTGAATGTTTTGGGCAATAAAGTAAAGGGCTTTCCTCTCCCTCTCTGTGTGCCTAGCTTACAATTGTTTTGAAAAAGCTAAATCTTGATTCTGAAACAAAACATAAACCTCTTTTGCTTTCCGCCCTGGTTTCAAACTTGTTCTGCTTTTATTTAAGGCTTCTTTGAATTGAACGAGCAAAAGTTTGGTTCTTTGTTGAGCTTGGGGTGGGTTTGATTTCTGCAAATTAGCTAGATTTGATAGAGTGAGGGAAGAGAGCCAGCCATTCATGCATTTTTCACTATGGAAACCAATATCCTACTGTGCAGCTTTAGTAGCGGACAAGAAAACCAGAAGGAGAAATGGTTCTGGTTTGAAAGAGGACGTGAAGAGAAAGCCTTCCATGCTCCGCCAATTGCAAGAAAACAAACTCAGAGAAGCTCTTGAAGAAGCATCCGAAGATGGTTCTCTGGTTAAATCCCAAGATATTGATTCTGCATCTTTGAATCAAGAAGGAAACATTGGACGATCAAGGTCACTGGCCAGGCTCCGTGCCCAAAATGAATTCTTGAATGCCACCTCCCTTGTTGCAGACAGGACTTTTTGCTCTCAAGACTCCATTCCGGACCTCCATGAAGCCTTCTCTAAGTTCCTCACAGTGTACCCCAAGTTTAAAGCAACGGAGAAGATTGACCATCTGAGAGTGGAGGAGTATGGGCATTTGTCTGAATCTTCTGCTAAGGTATGTCTTGATTACTGCGGTTTTGGGCTATTCTCTTATAATCAAACTCAAGAGTATTGGGATACATCAACATTTACTTTGTCTGAAATAACTGCCAATTTGAGTAATCATGCTCTTTATGGAGGTGCCGAGAGTGGCACCGTGGAACATGATATAAAGACTAGGATTTTGGATCATTTAAACATCCCTGCAAATGAGTATGGCCTTGTTTTCACTGTTAGTAGGGGGTCAGCATTTAAATTGCTCGCTGAAGCTTACCCTTTTCAAACGAATAAAAAACTGTTGACTATGTTTGATCATGAGAGCCAGTCTGTGATTTGGATGGCTCAGTGTGCTAAAGAGAAAGGTGCTAAGGTTTACAATGCATGGTTTAAATGGCCCACCTTGAAGCTTTGCTCCAGGGAGCTGCGAAAGCAAATTGCAAACAAGAAAAGGAGGAAGAAAGGACATGCAAATGGTCTTTTTGTGTTTCCTGTTCAGTCTAGAGTGACTGGGGCAAAGTATTCTTACCAGTGGATGGCCTTGGCTCAACAAAACAATTGGCATGTATTGCTTGACGCTGGGTCATTAGGTCCCAAGGATATGGATTCCCTTGGCTTGTCCTTGTTTAGGCCAGATTTTATCATCACGTCATTTTATAGATTGTTTGGATATGATCCGACTGGTTTTGGATGCCTTCTGATCAAGAAATCTGTGATGGCAAGCTTGCAAAATCAGTCTGGGCATACTGGGTCTGGAATGGTGAAGATCCTCCCTATTTATCCGCAGTACTTGAGTGACTCTATAGATGGGCTCGATGTTTTAGCTGGACTTGAAGATGGAAATGCTAAAGGTGAAGAAGAATCATTACCTGGGAGAAATGGCGGATCACAGATGCCTGCTTTTTCTGGTGTTTTCACTTCCAATCAGGTCAGGGATGTTTTTGAGACCGAGATGGATCATGATAATAGTTCAGATAGGGATGGAGCAAGCACCATTTTCGAGGAAGCTGAGAACCTTTCAGTTGGTGATCTCATGAAAAGTCCAGTTTTCAGTGAAGATGAATCATCCGACAATTCGTACTGGATTGACTTGGGTCAGAGTCCATTTGGGTCTGATAATTCTGGCCAACTTACCAGACAGAAAACGGACTCATACGTTCCACCTTCATGGTTTTCTAGGAAGAGAAACGATAAGCAGCTGTCTCCAAAACTGACTTCAAAAATACCTATGAGTCCAATGCATGATGGCAGGAATATAAACATGAGATTGCATGAAGATCCTGTGTTGTCTTTTGATGCAGCTGTATTGTCGGTGTCACATGAGTCAGACCAATTTAAGGGGATCCCTGAAGAACAGCCTGCTGAAATGGACCCTGCTTCAGGAGATGATGGTACGTACAAAGATTCCCAGTACTTTGGGGAGATTCAAGAAGAATCTGGTATCGAAGATGTGTCAGAGCTGGCTAATTCTATGTTGAGTTCTAAGGTAAATGGATTCAAACTGAAGAATGGTGTGCTTGGGAATAACTTGGCCTCTGAAATCTACCAAGAAAGGAAAGAAAGTGCTATAAGGAGAGAGACTGAGGGTGAGTTTAGACTGTTGGGAAGGAGGGAAGGCAGTAGGTTTGCCAATGGTAGATTCTTTGGTGTGGAAGAGGAAGACCTAGTGGCAAGCATGGGCCACAAAGTATCTTTTAGTGTGGAAGACAATTGCAATGAAAATGCAAGCCGCTTGGAGCCTGGAGAAATATCATTGACTACCCTGGCTAATGATGAATCTGATACTGAGGAAGAGAATGATGATGAACAAGAGTGCAGAAGAAAGGAGTCAGAGATAATATGCCGGCATCTTGATCATATTAATACATTGGGTCTAAACAAAACTACCCTTAGATTGCGTTACCTAATCAATTGGCTTGTTACTTCATTACTTCAACTTCGGCTGCCTAGTTCGGATGAAAGCAGGGGACTGCATCTTGTGCAAATATATGGCCCAAAGATCAAATATGAAAGAAGTGCAGCTGTAGCCTTCAACGTGCGGGACGGCAAGGGAGGAAGACTAATTGACCCTGAAGTTGTTCAGCAGCTTGCTGAGAAGAGTGATATTTCTCTTGGCATTGGCATACTCAGTCATGTACGAGTTGTGGACAATGTGAAGCAGCAGTGCAGGGAGCTTGAGCTTGAAGATTCAGCCTTGTGCCAGCCAATGGCTAATGGTCGCCAAGATGGTAAAAACTTATTTTTTCGAGTAAAAGTTATTACAGCATCACTTGGTTTCCTGACCAACTTTGAAGATGTTTACAAGACATGGGCTTTTGTGGCCAACTTTCTCAGTCCATCATTTGTTGAAGCAAATGATTTATCCACCATATCTGAAGTTACTGAAACATAGGTCTGGGAGGCTTGTATGGGATTTAGCTTTAGCCAAAGGAAAACTTGTAAACCGAAAAAGAAGGAACCTTCTAATACCTCTTGCAACTTCCACCAAGATGGCTGTCTTTGGAGATGCTGAAGCCAACTGGAAAGGATGCAAAGGTATGGTACTGGATGTCTTGTTTCTTTTGCTCTTCCCTCGGAGAAATTCCTTGTGAGAAGATGGATTTTTTTCTTCATTCTTGTTGAAATTATCTTTTGCTGTATTAAATCATGTTTTAGCATCATGCAGAGGTTGGTTTAAAATGGCATGTCAGGTTCAGAGTTTTGAGTATTTGGTAATGCAAAACAGAATTGAAAAGGTTTTGATGACAGGAGAGCTTCCACTATCGGCAACTAAAGTTGGTGGTGAAGTTCAAGTATCGTGCGTGCCCTTTGTTTCCTCCATTGTTCTTTCCCCTCGTATCATACATCGATAATCATCTCCACAACAATCAGCTTTTTTTGTGTGATAAAATTCTATTTTTTTCAATCACGAGGTGTTCTCATACCTTATTGAATATTAAACTAATTCTCGCTTGTGATTCACAATCGATGCTGGTGAAAAATTTGATATGAGAAAATTCGAAACTAACGGTATTACTTCGGCAAACATGCATTCCTTAGTAACAAGAATTTTTTAGTAAGCCCAAGGAAATGTTGAAAATTGGGGCCTTTAACAACAATCCCAATGGGCCTTACTTACTGATGGATCCAGGGTAACTGGTAAAAATACTGTTAGCAAAATAAAATTACTACCCAACCTTTTTAAGTAACCTAGGCGTAGCTCTCATCTGAAAGCCCGGTTAAGCATTCATTGTCAGTATCTTATCCACGCGCTATGTTATTATTAAACGACACTCTCCAATTGAGTCAAGGAGATTCGTGTTACACAACCGCCTTCAAATTACAACCCAAGCAGTAGGGACAAAACAGGTGTTTCGGAAAACAAGCTACTCTGTTCCACTCTCCAAGGTTAAAATATGGATCGCTGTCAGCATCTTTTCGACGCGCGCATATTATTTTTGAATAGCACTCTCTTTCTGTATTCCTCGCTCTCACTAATTCCCGACAAATCTTTTGATTTTCTCCTCTCGTTTTTTTCTCTTATGATTTCTCAAAATTTTGTTGATTTAATGAGTAAAAAAGCTTTGTAAAGAAGGCAAATCAGAGCTTGCTGCAGCGATGTTGAAATCGAGATGACCGCGTTTTCTCAACGTCTTCTCCTCTTCTTCAAGTGCCAACCGCCTGGTATTTCACTTTTTTTTTTGTATTTTTATATTCATTGCAAAAGTTAAGGTTTAGTGGAAATACTGATATGAATTCCATTTTGGGTTTAGCTAATTATATTTTCTTGGAATGCTGGTGATATTTAACAGAAAATTCCAGTGGGTTGTTGAATTAGTTCATAAAAATGATGACTTGTTCTTTGATGAACAGTGGGCTGATTTCGTCAGAGATCATAGCCTAGAGTGTGGTGATTTTTCGGTTTTTAGGTATGATGATGACTTGGTTTTTGATGTAAAAGTGTTTGATCAGAGCACTTGCGAGAAAGAAGTTGCTTTTCATTGTAAATGCAGTCAAGGTGTTAGTGAGTTTGATGGAAATGTGGGGCAGAAGAAAGACAGGGAGGATGGATGTGTCTCATTGGATCAACATTGTGAAGGGGTGTTAAAGAGAAGTAGAGGGAGCTCTTCAGAATCCGATGGGGATGTGTCCGAGAAAGAATGTTTTGGGCATGAGCTGATTCTTGCAACTAAAACTTGTCAAGGGTTAACTTCCTGTGATGAAAACCACGGTAAGGAAATGAACCTCTCTCATTCTTTGGGATTTGTATATGAAATATGGCTTTTGCATTGAGTTGGCAGTGTTCTATGTTTTATGAAATTTGTTGCTTTCCTTCAGGTCATTCTTATACAAAGAAGTAGCCACGACAGCAGGTTAGCAGCAAAACTTGTTTCAATAAGCACCAAGTAAAATCTATGGTATCAATGTAAATGGAGTCTTAGTATACAACATCTTATCTTAGCGTAGATACCACTTTTTCTTGTGGAATTTGCTTCTCATGGAAATGCAATGCGAGAAATTTCATGCCTGTTTAATTGTGCTTACGTGTGTGGACAGTCATTCCGATTCTAGTTGGAACTTGGAACTTGAATGATGGTTTACATCACATGAATTCCTCTTGATCAAAGACTCTCATCTCTTGAAACAGATGAAACCATCCTCAAAACAACTGACAAAGAAGATGGCTTGAATGTAATATGTTGATTGTGATTGTAACTTTGATGAGAATTTACTACTTAAAAAAAAAAAAGATGGCTTGAATTTGCATGGCAGTCGCTGTATAAGTTTCAAAGGCGGATCTTCCTTACTGCGAAACAGAAGTTGTTCTTCGTAATTTGCAAGGCAAATGTTGGACTGTAAATTCTGTCCCGGTCTCAAAAGGTCAAACATCATATTCCTTTTGTGGAGGCTGGATGGCCTTTGTTCGTTATAATGACATCAAGATGGGTGATATCTGCATATTTGAACTTGTTAACAGGTGTGAAATGCATGTGCATATATCTGGGGCGGAAAGAAAAAGGCTATATTACAACATGCTTCTTTGTGATGTGAGGCATTTCTAAAACTTCAACCTTCAGTTGATAATGTGTACTGCTGCACTTTTTTTTCTCTACCTATCTCCTTTTTGTCATGTGAAGCAGAATGTGTGAAAGTAAAGAGTTTGAAGAGCAAGGTGCCCTTAGGAGCACTTTCAGAGAATTTGATGTTTCTTGAGAAGAAAGAAACCTGAATCTGTTATTGTTAATTGTTATTATTGTCTGCTAGATAGACTTAATCAGGTAGTATATGCCCCAACCTGAATGTTGAATGACTGCAGGGAGGGAAACTCTGGGTTTTATAACTATACTATTTCTCTAAAGCTGACTTTGAGATGCAATTTCTTTGGGCCTTTATTCGAGTTTGGATTCTGCTAACTTAAAAGTAGTAACCAGCCTTCCGGGACCACTAGTGGATGCATAAGTTTTTATTTAAACAAATGCAGCCGGTCTTTGGATTAGATATAAGAACGAAGATGGCGATAGGTTTAGATAATGAATCATTAAGTCTCGTTCGATTTCATGAAATGAAATATTAAAAGAATCCCTCAACTTATCCTACGGTCAAAATTACTATGTAAAAAAATTGTATCTCATTACTTATCAAGCAGAAATTTTTTGGACATGCATGATCATAAAAACAATCTACTTATAATAGCATTTCTTTGCCATGAAATTTTTAGTATTAGTAGTACATTTTGTTCTAGATTTGTAAAGGTTAATGTGAATGTGATGTTTTAATCATAAAAATTAATCGATCCATCTAATTAACTTCTAGCTTATAATTTATTAAACAGTCAACCAGTTTTATCACCATGCGATCTCATGATGCACGTTCATTTAAGTACTTATTTGAAACCAGGTACTCTAGTTCCAATAATCCTAACTAATAAACAGAATGTTGGCAATGCGAAGACAATTGAATGTTGGCAATGATAGCAGTTTTTGAAGATGTAAATGACTAATAAACAGCTCCGTGCACGGTGATTTCTTAAGTTTCGGCCCGACATAAGTGCGATGAAGATGATCCGGATGTGTGATATTTCCTGTACGGTATTTGGGTCAGCTCCTTCTGTCACCTATTTTTTTAACAAAAAAAAAATGACTAATAAACAGAGAACGAAGAGATCGCTGGAGTGAATCACCAGTGTCCAGTCATTTCACCTGTCAAAATTTTTTTAAAAGCACAACTGCCCAGTTTCCGATTCTATGATTTTCATTTCGAAATTTGAAACCAGCCGCCATTGCTTCTTCTTCTTTCTACCTTCCTGCTTGAAATAACTGGCGCTTGCTATTCTAGCGCTTTGTAGCAATTTATTTCGTTTCGTTCACTTTCCAACGTTCTAAACTGCATATCTTTTCTTTTGACGGTTAATTCTATGTTCTTTTGTCAGTTGAAATGGGAGACTCGAGCGATGACAGAAAGAAGAGGCAAGAGGACATCTACTGGACCCGTTTTCGTTGCATGTACTTTTATTCTCATCTCTCCGATGGTTTTCGTCAACAGCTTGTAAGTTTAAAGCAATAATTATCACATTTAAAATCTGTTTCTCTGTTCTGTAATTCAGTAGTGGTGCTTGCAGATTATCGCCCACAAGTTTGCTAATAAATTGCGAAAGAGGCTTCATGAAAGTGTGGTTCTTAGAGGGCCTAGTGGTGCTACACGGACTGTTAAATTATGTGACAATGGTCGTAGCATGTTCTTCAAAAAGGGTTGGCCAGATTTTGTCAAAGATCATTCATTGGAAAAGGATGATTTACTGATGTTTAGGTTCAATGGGGAATCGAGTGTTGATGTTCTGATATTTGATCCATCCACCTCCTGTGGAAAAGAGGCTTCATATTTTTTCCAGGGGGTGAGGAAGCAGCAGGGATAGCAAGGATCAAACAAAGAGAAAAATGGAGGAAACTCATGTTCTAGTTGAGTCATCTCAAGATGATGATGAATGTGATTCATCAGGAAATGATGATAGTTACAGCACTTCATCAGATATGTCTGCCAGTGATGACAGTTCTTACCCGGAGCAATCACCGTCAGGTCACTATTCCAATTCCCATGCCTGTAAGAAGACTCGGAGGGAGGTTGATGATACTCAGCCTGCTATTATCAGGGAAGCCAAGACTAATTCCAGTAAGCCTCGTTCCAATTAAATCCCTTGCTTGTGAACAACTTTAATACATCACCAAGTCATTATCACTGTGATTTGAAATGGTTCAACTGCAGCAGGAAGACTTCGTGAATCGAGTGAGGTTCAGTCGAAGAATCCCTCAACCGGCAGGCCTCTTTCCGAGCAGGAGAAAAGTGGTGCTCTGATGGCTGCAACTAGAGCAGCAAATTCAACACCTGATAGTGAGGTGGTGGTCATGCGACCAAGACATGTAGACAGGGTATTTCGAGTGGTAATTCAACGTTTCAAAGTTTTCTCTGAGTTCTGATTGTCATACCTGTCTCTCTTTCCTCACAGGAAAATCCGAAATGTTCGCTTATGTAAAAGTGTGGTGAGTTTGAATTATGTATTGGGATTGTTTCATGTAATGCAGGGGATGCGTCGCAGTTGGGTGGCCAAACATGTCACCCTGGAAGCCAAAAAGGTGATCTTCCGCACGAAGGGAAAAGATTGGTTTGTTGGACTTTACTTCCACAAAACTCATAAAAGTACAGAGCTTACCTCTGGTTGGAAGAAATTTGCAATTGGAAACAAGTTGAAAGAATTTGATGCCTGCGTGTTCGCTCCAGCTGGTCGGAGTGAAGACGGTATTTTGATCCTGTAAGTTAGCATCTTTCCTGCCGCGAAATAGGTGCCACCAAGTGTGCAAGGTTTGACTTCTGCCCCTTGAAGGTGTCAGCAACTATCACCTACTACAATGACAAAACTGCACTTGCAATCAAATCTTTCTGCCATTGTTTCAACTCTCATCCCATGTGTTGTAGTGTAATCAGCAATTGCTGTTTTGTCTGGACTTGTTTTAATCTTTTTGTAGGCTCTAGTATATTGCTCTAACGGCATTAAATGTACTTTATAGCCAAGCAACTTGTTCAGGAATTTGGTTCAGTTAAATCTAGTTTCGCTATTGTCCAAAGTATTTCCGACTTCTTAGTGGCAGAATATAAGCTATTTACATTGTCACCTTGTCAGTGGGGGAAGATAATGGAAAAGATTAAAGCTTCTTTGCCTAGCAAGTATTACAAATAAACCGATATTAGTGAGTGGGTAGAGAGAGAGAGGCAGACCAAACATCATGGGTTACGCAAACTAGCACAGTCCCCGAAGCCAAGACAGTAGATTCAGTTCGATACCCCACCTACTTGAAGAGTGCCAACTGCCAAGTGTGTTCCACGTGTTTCTAGACTCTTCAACTCCAAACAGAAAGGCTCGTCCTTTAAGATGACTTTCTCAAGTGGTTCTCCTCTCAGTCTCAAGCTCAACTCTTCAACCTCCGAAATTGTTCTATTTCGAGTACAACTACAAACCAATGTTATCTCTTTCAATGCCTTTGGACTTTTCAATGCTTCCACAGGAACACAGAATTGAAAAACAAATGCACCATTAAAGCAAAGATTTTTATCTCGTAAATAAATAAAACCAGGTCTAATAGCTTACCTTTTCTGGGTTTTATTTTCCATTTGCAACTCTTTCCTTTTTCTCTTAGCTGTTACTCTCGCAAAGCTGCAGCAGCATATCTTAGTATTTCAGGGTAAGTGATTTACATCTAGCATTTTTGTTCATGAGTTAAAATTTAGTTTGCTTGCTTTTTTCCTGGTGGGTTTTCACTTTTATAGTTTGATGGGTCTTCAACTCTTTTACTTTTTTGTTAATCATCTGAACTTTGGGTGCAGAGTTGTGTGGTTGAGCAAATGGAAGATACGTGTAAGGATTGCAGGAGCTGGGAAGAGGAAATGTTTTGGACCCATTTTCAGTCCATTCATTTCTTTCAATTTCTCCGTGGTGATTTTGTTCAGCGGCTTGTAAGTTCTGTCTTGGCACTGCCTCTTCTGTTGCCTGTCCTGCTTTGTCTTTTGGTTGCTGTATATTTGCTTGATTGAAAGTTGAATTCTAAAAATTCAAGAACGTTGCACTGCGTAGTTCATCCCTTGACCTTTCTATGGAGTAAACTGACCACTCTTCTTGGACACTTATTTTGTGCAATTGTATGCATTTTGGCGCTTTCTCTAGCAATCAAGCTGCAAATTTGAAGGGAGAAAGAGTGATCTTGTTATCATATTCCAAGTCTGCACACTTATGCCATTTTAGATTTTGGTGTAGGAGACATGGGGTATTAGGCAGGCTTTTAGCAATCACTTTGTACCTTTCTTTGTTTGTTCTTTGCCTAGAAAATTCAGTAATTTTAGAGATCTAGGAGTTACTGTGCATTTGTTGATTTACTTTTACTTTCATAGTGGATAATTCAATCTTATACCGAGTTTCACATTGCATCTTAATGATGTATGAAACTGCAGGAAATACCAGAAAAATTTGCTAAGAATGTTAAGAAAAAGCTTCCGGAAACTGTGACTCTTAAAGGTCCTAGCGGCGTCATATGGGATGTAGGACTAACAGTGATAGCAGATGATGATACCTTGTGCTTCGAGCGTGGGTGGGAAAATTTTGTAAAAGACCATTCCATGGTAGAGAATGACCTTTTGATCTTCAAGTACAATGGAGTGTCTCATTTTGATGTTCTGATGTTTGACGGCCAGAGCATGTGTGAGAAGGCATCTTCTTATTTTGTGAGGAAGTGTGTGCACACAGAATTTGACAGTGGATACGAAACAAAAAGAAATATGAATGAAAATCCTGATGAAGTTGTGCATAACTCTTCACAGTGTGGTCTAGAAAGCAGTCCAGAAAAATCTACTAACAATGATGTTGACACAAGGCCATCAAGACAACCTAACAACTCTGCAGATACTAAAAGGAAGATGCAAAATGTGGCTTCTTCTTCTAGGTCCATCCCTGCCAGGCAGAGCCTTGGAGGCAATGAACTTTCTACTTTTGCTGGAGAAGTGAAGGTCGAAACTGGTAGGAGCATTTCTAAAACTTTTTCTATACATAAGACCTGTTTGCCATGGTAGATATAACTTTTGATTTAAGTTTGTTGACACCTGCCGACATTTTGTTGTTGACACTGAAATATAACTTTTGATTTCAGTTTATGGTCTTTACAATGGTTTCTGGAATTTCTTGCTGATTCATTTGATATCCATTTGTTGTGTTGTGCAGTGTTTTCAGACCCACTTTAGGAATTTGTCTTATGATTAATGACAGATTAAAATGTAATATAT
Source organism: Heritiera littoralis (assembly GCA_031772115.1). Taxonomy (NCBI): domain Eukaryota; kingdom Viridiplantae; phylum Streptophyta; class Magnoliopsida; order Malvales; family Malvaceae; genus Heritiera; species Heritiera littoralis. The sequence goes on from JAPDPK010000001.1 coordinate 22,723,463, forward strand.
TGTCTTGCTAGAAATTCAAATTGGGTGACTGATGATTGTACTCTCTTTTCCATCATTATATAAAATGATACAGAGTTTGAACATACAACAATGGATGGAGATATCTTTAGCCCTCGGCAGGCATCTTGTAAAAGATCCGTGACTCAAGCCGAGAAAGCAAATGTCATTGTAAAGGCACAGGAAGCATTAACAAAAGAGGGTTTTATGGTGGTTATGAAGCCCTCACATGTAGGGAGAAAATTTTATATGGTAAACTCTATCCCTGAACTTGATCGAACTTTTGGTTTCATAGTGCTTTCCTCTTCTCAATGATATTGTCATCTACTTCTTTCTTTATTCGTCCTATTTATGAATGTGAGCAATAGATTGGTAGTTTGTGGTTTGTACATATGCCTTGTTTCTCCAATCAAACAAGATGATGGTGTTAAAGCTCAGCCTTATTTATTGTCTTGCATTTTCGGGTCCATTCAGGCAATCCCTATTGCATGGGTGGCTAAATATGCTGCAAAAGAAAATGCAGATGTGATTCTACGCATTAACAAGCGTACATGGAGGGCCAGATATTATTATCAGAGAAATCGCGACAGAGGAGGGCTTTCTGGTGCGTGGAGGCAGTTTGTGAATGACAACAACTTAAAAGAACATGACGCGTGTGTATTTGAGCCTGCCAATATAGGAAAAAAACCAATGGTCCTGGATGTTAGCATCTTTCATGTTCTCCAAGCAGCTGTTCCTCTGAGCCAAGTAAGTCCTGCCTCATGCTAAAGGTTGTCCCAACATGCTTGGAGACAATTATCTCGTAGCATCTACCAGACATGAACTTGCAATTCAGTCGTGGCATCATCTATAGGTACATCAGCTATGGATGTTTGATATGTTGTTAAAGTTCTAGCTTTGAAAGGCGTTTAATCTGCGTTGCTAGTAGCCTACTGGAAACTCGATTAGGTTGTAACTACATATGTTCAGATGATTAATGTTACTCTTTCTATTTGCCTGAGCATTGTTGCCTGAGTGGTTTGATTATCAACCATATTGCTGTTTAGCAAACCCCTGCTCTAGTCTCGATTAGATTCAAACTGTTAACGTGTGAAAGCGAAGGCTGTCTTGGCTTATATGCATTTCTACTACCATTGTGATCCGACCCATGACATGTTATGTTATTTGTTTTAGTATTTTACTATTTTATGGAAAAATTTACAAAAATATAAAGGAAACTCCACAGTAGACCCAGTGAACCTTGTCTGTATTTCATTAATTGTAGACTTAATGATTATGTTTGTATTTTGATGTTCTGATGTTTGATGGCCAGAGCTCGTGTGAGAAGGCATCTTCTTATTTTGTTAGGAAGTGTGTGCATACAGAATTTGACAGCGGATACCAAACAAAAAGAAATACGATAGAAAATCCTGATGAAACTGTGCACAAGTCTTCACAGTGTGGTCGTGAAAGCAGTCCAGAAAAATCTGCTAACAATGAGATCGACACGAGGCCATCAAGACAAGCTAACAACTCTGCAGCTACTTTTGCTGGAGAAGTGAAGGTCGAAACTGGTAGGAGCACTTATAAAACTTTTTCTATACATAAAACCTGTTGGCCAAGGTAAATTTAACTTTTGATATAAGTTGGTTGACACCTACCGACTTTTTATTGTTGAGACTGCAATATTATGTTCTTTACAATGGTTTCTGGAATTTAGTGGATATTCATTTGTTGTGCCTCATTGTTTTCAGACCCACTTTAGGAACTTGTCCTGTGATTAATGACTAAAATAAAAATTTGATATCTTGTCTTGCTAGAAATTCAAATTGGTTGACTGATGATTGTACTCTCTTTTCAAAATGATACAGAGATTGAACATACAACAATGGATGGAGATATCTTTAGCCCTCAGCAGTCATCCTATAAAAGATCTGTGACTCAAGCTGAGAAAGCAAATGTCATCTTAATGGCACAGGGAGCATTAACAAACGAGGGTTTTATGGTAGTTATGAAGCCCACACATGTAGGGAGAAAATTTTATATGGTAAACTCCATCCCTAAGCTTGATCGAACTTTTGGTTTCATAATGCTTTGATATTGTCTTTTACTTATTTCCTTTATTCGTCCTATGTATGAACATGAGCATAGATTGGTAGTTTGTGGTTTGTGGTGTTTTTAAAGCTCAGCCTTGTGAATTGTCTTGCATTTTCGGGTCCATTCAGGCAGTCCCTGCTGCATGGGTGGCTAAATATGCCGCAAAAGAAAATGCAGATGTGATTCTGCGTGTTAACAAGCGTACATGGAGGACCAGATCTTCTTATCAGACTAGTCGCGACTGCTTAGGGCTTTCCAGTGGGTGGAGGAAATTTGTGAGTGACAACAACTTAAAAGAACATGATGTGTGTGTTTTTAAGCCTGCCAATATAGGAAGAAAACCAATGGTCCTGGATGTTAGCATCTTTCGTGTTCTCCAAGCAGCTGTTCCTTTGAGACAAGTAAGCCCTTCCTCGTGCTAAAGGTTGTCCCAACCTGCTTGGAGACAATTATCTCGGAGCATCTACCAGACATGAACTTGCAGTTCAGTCGTGGCATCTGTAAATCAGCTATGAATGTTTGATGTGTTTTTAAGTTGTAGTTTTGAAAGGCAGTTCATCTGCGTTGCTAGTAGCCAACTGGAAACTCGATCAGGTTGTAAATATACATGTTAGATAGTTAACGTTCTATCTCTTTCTATTTGCCCGAGCTTTGTTACTGTTAACATGCGAAACTAGGCTGTTTTAGCTTATACATTACTACCGCCATTATGATCCGACCCATGACATGACATGTTATATTATTTATTTTAGTATTTCATTATTTTACGCAAAATTTTACAAAAAGCTTAAAGGATGCAAAAAACTAAAATGAAATTCAATAGTAGAGTGATATTATGTGTTTGATATTTCATCAATGTTAGACTTTGGCCATTCGTGATATTTTCTGTACATATCATGCAAAATGATATTTTTTTTGTTTAAAATACGAAAATTTTGCAACAAAAAACACTTGAAGTCGTTTACATTGGAGAAATTAGTTTCCTATGTAGGTCTCAAAGCACACACAATACTGTAATTACCCTCCGGCTGCCAGTGTGCCCTGTGCAGTGCTTTTCTAATGTTGTCGAACACCCGAACGGGCTTGCACTAATTGGGGTTGCAGTTGGCTTTGTTCTTTGGCGTGTCGAAGCATCTTTAGAGGGATCTGAGCAGTCAGCGCACCAGCTCTTATCTTCACTCTTACGTCGATGTGAATTCTTTTTGGTTGTATGATCAAAAGATGGCAGAGAACATTTGGAAAATTTTAATAACTTGCAATAGAGTTAATCAAATCCTAAAAGAAGCACTTTATTCAAGTAGAGATGCGTCCAGCTCGATCAGTGTATAAATGCATGCCAAATCTTCGTCACGATGATAATTATAATACAGCAGCTACTTGTCATGCAAAGGTACTTGAAGAAAAGGTATAGAACAATAATGCTACCAAATTCTACTATAAAAAATCTTTTACCTACTTTCTGTAGATACAAAATTTGAGTTTGTGCCTTCGGCGAAAATCTATGGTTTAATGTTAGATGGTTCCAACAAAGATAAAACTTTAAAACTACATCAAAGATAACTGAAACTTAATGTAGACAACAGAGTAACCTGAAGGACACTTAATGTTGACAACAGAGCAGCCTGAGGGAAAACCTGAGTAGGAAAGAATCACGGGAAGTGGAATTCATAGCCGACAATATCTCTTCAAGCATCAGGTGGTGGGCGTAAAATATGATCCTCAGACAGAAGGCTTTTGGCATGCAGAAAACAATTGCCAACTAATGAAAGCCATCACCAGAGATGTGAACAATTCAAAGCCCACTACCTTTGGAAAGTGCCATCCCAATCCTCGCCTTAGATAGCTGCCGAAATTTAGCAAAGGAAAAAAGTTTTCATTGAGTATTTGATGCAAACACCATGTATAATCTTAGGATGTAACATAAAGGTCAAATTGTGGCCAAGCAGATACAAGGAGAAGTTGTGGGCAGATGCAATGACAAGTTAAAACAGACCTTGTAATGGATGGCATGGTTGCAACAATTCCAGCACATGCATATATTATGGGAATCAATGTCTTGGGCTTGTTCTTGCGAAGCCACATTAAAGATCCCAAAGCAGCAAGAGATATACTCAACACCTGAATTAAGAAAAGGAAAGAGATAAATTTTAATTTCGCTTTTGATTAGAGAAACACATAATTTTAAGATCTTGCTGTTACACAATAATTATTCTGATTTCTGAACACCTCTGCAAATTGCAATAAACTAGTAATACAGCATCAAGATTGCGCAACAAAGCAGTTGGAAAAGAAAACTTCCAACCATTAAGAAATGAACATACCAAAAAGGAAACGAGCATACCAAATTAGCATTTGCTTCCAGGCCTTGCAGAATGTAATCCCAAGTGAATTCTAGTCCTCTTGCTCCTACCCAAAGGGGTGCCAATCTATGTAGAACTGAATCAGCAAAAGCCCATCCTATCAACATGGAAAGAAAGTATAGTGTTAGCAAGTGAAAAAAGCCATATAAATGCTAGAGGAAGCCCATCTCCACATCCAAATATAAAATTTTATCTATCTATTATATTGATTATTACTGATTTTAAATTTCTATCCACAATGGTTAACATCAGGGAAAAACTAGCATCAAACATGCACTAAAAACATTAATGGCAAACCTGCTCCAAGTTAAGGTATTACTCCACAAACATTTCAAAATGGAATACTGAGTGATTTGAAGCTTATTGGACTGAATGTAGCTTCAAATTCTATTAATATCATGATATTTATTTTATTTGTTACAAAGATCAAGCCTTGCTCCTACTAATTCAACTCAACACTAATTTAGATGATCTGATGAATTGTGACAGCCTTAAGGCTTAAAAACCACAAACACAAAATGAGGCTCTTTTTTTTTTTTCTAATTTTTATTTGGAAAGGGGGGAGGGGGCTCTAGGAAGGGGGCAAAACTGAATTTCAACTTAAATGACCGAGTCAAGATCTCACTCACCAAGTCCGACAGCTTGAAATTTATGATTTTGAGAGATGTTCCGGTGAGTCAACTGTGTTAAGGCAAAATAAAGTCCAGCAACATCTATAAAACCGATCAGTGCTTTCAAAAGTTCCTGAAATTGCATAAGCAACATGATTACTGATAAGTTGCAATACATTGACTGTTCATAAAGAGTCATGGCACTGTAACAAGAGACAACACTACCACAGCCTTATGGCTACAGACAAGAAAATAATATAAGTTTTTACATTACTTTCTAGCTATCTAACTATAATATAAGTTTTCACATTATTTTCTAGCTATCTAACTATAACATCTTCAATCGAACCAAAAAGAAAAACTAGATCAAATAAAAACAGCCACAAGTTAAAATAAAAATCTGTAAACATGTATAATTAGCGCAATATTCACATTCCTTCATATGGATTCAAATTTCGAATCTAAAAAATAGATATACCTGGTAGGGATCAAAGCCATCATTCTCAGACACCTTCAAAAATGTTGCCAGGCAAACAAGCTGCCACAATATAAAAACAAAACAAATTAACTATCCAAAACAAATCCCGAGAAACATGAGATTAAAGTTTAGCTCGTAATTTAGCGACGCCGATATTTACATGTACTGACCTTTACCAAAGCTGTTCCGAGGTAAACAAGAGCAGCTTTAACAGAGGTACCAAGAGTATCATACTCCGATCTGCATAAACATAATTAACTATCAATAGACTGATTTATCTATTAGCAACACTACAATTTAGTGGAAAATTAACACTTTTTTCTCAACAAATAAACTAACTAAATTCTCATGAATCAACTACATAAAGTAAATATTTTTTAGGAGAACATCTAATTAGGTCCTAACTATAGCTTCTGAACATATGTTTAATAGATCTAAGCTAATTTTTGCTTATAGCGGAAAGAGGAACAAGAAAAGGAAAGGATAAAAAGAGGAAACCTTTCGATCGAGAAATAGAGATTTTAATCAATTGATAAATCACAAAAATGCAAGAAAAACAAGGCAAACGATCGAGCGAAAAGGGTGGTACGCACAAGGGAGTGGCGGAGTAGTAGACGGCGTGAGGACCGAAGGTGAGAATCGCACAGTTGAAGAAGTGAAACACCGTCATTTCTCTGTCTCCCTGTTTCTAATTCCAACTTCCAATCTGATCTTTTAAACAGGCGATGATTTATTTCTCCCTTGTTCTTGACAAACTCGAAATTTCTTTCTGGATTTCAGTTCAATCTGAACTCTCTGCTTAGCTTTACGAGAACGAGTAATCTGCTTCGAATTGGGCCAGGAAAGAACTTGCTATATTCCAGGCCTCGAATTTGCCTTTATAAAATCCATTAAGGATTGGGCTTAATAGCAAAAAACAAATATGTAAGAAACCTTGTAATGTGATCATTGGTATAATTTAAAATTCTATGAACGGAATTAAAAGAGTGTTACATGTCACATTTTTTAATTAATTTTTTATATGTATCACTATGTTCACCGCATTCGTAGATTTTAAAAATATCATTAATGATGTATTGAATAATTTCTCTTTAGTTTATTACATATCTTACTCGTTTTGCTTATAAATAAATAATGGTTTTAAAGTCATTACTTCAACTATAAATCAACTTTTTCCTTGTACTCTTTCTTTTTTGTTTTTAATGGTGGATTTTTCTTAATTCAATACAAAACGAAGATGATAAACTAAGTAGCTCAAAGTGCTTGGATGTTACCCCAATTCCTAAATACTAAAAACGGAAGAACATTATTAATTGGTCCATTTGACCTTTTTTTAGATGGACTTGTTTTGTTTCATTTCATTCCACTTTTTGCCATTGGCTGTATCTTACATTAAATTACAAATATCGTTGGGTTTTTTTTAATTAATATTAGAAGTTTCGTGCCTAGTATTTGAAATATGACATTTTTTACTTTTTGTATTTCTTGTTTTCTTTCATGTTTTTTTTTTCTATAACCCTGTATTTCAACACTAGTAATATCATAATGCAGTGTACCCAAAAAAATCTAAAAGGTAGGTTTAAAAAAATTGAAATAACAGCTCTCAATTACCATTTAAATTCTTAAAAAAATGAAACTTATAAAAAAATTAATAAAAATGTTTTTTTTTATTTTTGTTCATAAAGAAGTACAAAGAAAGAAGATTTGAACCTTAAACTTAATTCTTTTTAAAAAAGAGTAATATCCGTTAAATTAAGTTTTAATCGTTAAAAATAATGTACTTTTTATTTATTCTCTCTATGAATAAAAAAGAGTAATATCCGTTAAGTTTTGATCATTAATTCTTTTTAAAAAAGAGTAATGCAGGCTGTCTCATATCTCAAAGCTGTCATGTATTTTGAACCATTCTTATCTGTGACTGTTAATTCCTTCTTCATGACCTCACTTGGCTTCTAGATTACCACATTCTCATCTCAGGCTAGTGGCCACGCTTGGATTTAATATGCTTAATGAGTTAAACAGTCTAAATCCTTCTAATATTCATTTTTGAACTTGTTTGCTTGTTTTTTTCCTCTCAAACCATCGAATAGAAAGCGATCAAATTCAAAATTAAATCTTTCTAATTTAATACTTTATTATTCATTTTGCCTTCCTTGTAATGCCTCATGGCAGATCGGACAAGGAAGTTAGGTTAGAGAACAATCTGTTGTCAAACACGAAAGCTGACCTTTCTAATCAATGATGTTACATGGTATGACTTGAATTGTAATATAGAAACTGTGTAATCAAAGAAATTAAGATTCAATGCTCTAAACTTTTGAAACTAATAATTTTTACACGTCATGGGGATGTTTTTATTCCCCATGAAAGGGAAATGCAGGGAGAATTTCAATGAGTTGATGTTGACATTGTCAGTTTTAGTTTTCTTACATTCCATCAATGCGGAGTTTGACAATCGACAAGGAACAAAGAGGGACAGAGCAAGGAAGAGAAGGTGAAGAAGGGTGAGAAACAAGCAAAAAGCAAGCTGTTTTGGACCCGGAAAAGAAAAAACAACTGTGTAAAAGTGGTCCAAAAGGAGCATGACAACAATGGAAAGAAGTGAGAGTACGAAGGACAGTGTCACGAGAATGTTGACAAGACACCTCCCGGAAACATGATAGGGAAAGGAAATTTATTACTCCATTGAAATGGCCATGTAAGGAGAGTGGATAAAGATTTATACTATGAGAAATATAGCTAGGGTTGTGAATGCATGAGGTCATCAAGATGCAATGCTAGAGATTCGCGGCAAAAATTTGCTGTAAGAAACCATGTTTTCCTTGTCTTTGTTTGATTTTACTAATAGATCACAACAATCAATCTGGGAAATGGAAAACGACCTCAAGAAGAACCACGATAGATTGAGAGAAAAGTGGTATGAGAGAGTTAAGAAATTGCAACAGGTTTAAGATTTCAACAATTCTTTTGAACCCAAATTGTAATTTGCTAACAATCTCATTCTTTTAGAGTTATACTAATTCAATTTAACTCGAAAAAGAATGATAGTTAAGCTTCATGTAAGTAATTTAAAAAACTTATACTGTAATACATTTAAGAAATTATTTTTGAATATTTTAACACGGATCGAGCTTTAATAGGCAAAATTAATTACGTTCTAACAACACTTACGTCGATTTTTTTAAATTTAGCTTCTTAATTCCGAGAAGACTAGCTAAAAACACTTAAACTAAAAGAGGTAGGTAATTCTTGGTAAAGTAATTGCTACTAGCTACCACAATTACATGGTGATCAGATCATATGAATTGATCAATTTGACTCTTAATTTTTTCCACTGCATACTCTTTTATGAAGGGGGAAGATGAATGCTCAGTGGCCACTGTGAAAGCCCAACAAGAACTGATTGCAGGCACATGAGCTCCCTGAAAGTGGGTTATCTGACGTAAGAGTACAATCCAGCTTCATTTTTGCTTTTATAATCAACAAAACCGATCAATATAGCTGTTGAAATTGAAAACATTGTGGGTAAAAAACCCGCGCAACTAAGAACTTAGAATCCTAGTACACAAGACAAAACTAAAAATTATCCAACACCTAATTTACAATCTTCATCGCTTTCTGCTTTCTGGGGAGTGTTTTTGAGACAACTTTTTAACTTATACGGCTTTTTCTTTGCTGCATCCTTTCTGTCTGATTAATTGCTCGGCTCCACTTTCGTTTTTCCGTTCATGAATTAAGATGATTCGTACCATGCATGCATTTTCTTTCTTTTCCTGTTTTCTTTTTCTTTGGGTCAATTCCAATTTTCATTGAATTGATGATTTGACATCTGTAGAGAGAGGGGACAGGTCTTGTTATTTGCTTTCTTAGGTGGCCAGTTTTCCTGCATCCATCAGCTTCATCAGCTTCGGCTTACACTTAACCCGATGAAGCCCCCACGACTGAGACTGAGACTCCAGATCGAAGAAGAGAAGGGTTTTCAAATTCAATGAACTGAATGAATTCTTGACATCTACATACCTTTTTTTGACTTTCTATTTAGTAGCAGCAATATTTTCTTGTGCTGCATGTAAACCACGGTGATCAGAATTTAAGCATTGAGTCAAATACTCGATTTATCCTTAATTCACTTTGATCAGATTTTGTTTCTTCTGTTAACATGGTCAACAATGGATTTCGCTTTCCTGATGTCATTGATAATCACCAAGCTGAGCTGTGCTAAGTTGACAAACCTGTTAGTGAGGCTTGTTCTATGATAGTAAGTAGTAACAGGGGGATCAGAATTCAAATCCATGTAGAAAAAAGAAAAGATAAGATTTCAAGTCTCAAGGTCAATCGTTTTCAATTTTATTTTATTAGATTTATTAGATTGAACTGGTTTCCACAGCTAAAAATATTGTTAGGGTTGCGTAGGCTCTGACTTCATTCACCATAGTAAATAAAAGAGTAGTATTGACTTTGATTGGCAGCAACGAAAAAATTGTTTGGATTAAATCCCAATCTTTGCATAGAAAAATATTAAAGACAGTTATTAACAATCGTATTTTAATACTCTCCATTTTATTTGACCATATTACATTTTAGTTTTATGTGAAAATTTGTTATCTATTACTATAAATTGCTTGAAAAATAATTTTTAGTATCCACATATTTCATCTTTTCAACTCTTCATATATATAATCGATTTTCACGTAAAATTAAAAAATAACATGACTCAATAAAATTAAAAATATTGAAATGTAATTGTCCAAATAACTATCTCTAGTATTCTCCATATAGAAGAATCTCATAATTTCTATTTAATCACCCGATTAGATCTATTTTAACTATTTACAGGCAAAAGTTTACCTACCCATCTGAACTTTTCTAATCAGATACTTACGCCATCATTAATGAATTATTGAACATTTTAAATGCTAGTTTTGACCAAGTTGTTGTTTCTAGTTATGCATTAATTAATGATTATGAATATGATTAAGATTAAGATCTTCTTAAATTACTGTTGCAGTCCTCTTTCATTTCTTTTTCATGCAGAGCATCGAGCGTCACGCAAATTAACTAAGACAGAAGAAAATTCTACAGGAACCAACGGGAGGGCATGGGATTGGGAGCCAGGCAGGGCTTATTCTCATTTTATATACTGTAGCATTGCGATGTAATGTAATGCCGTGATGCACGTCGGCCTAAACGGCGTTGATTTCGGTGATTCCCTACCTTTCTCTTTTGTCTGATCTCTCTACACGTGTTGGAGAAGGTGGTGATATTCAAATTTCAAAGCAACACGTGCCCTGTAAAGCGTAAACCTAATCTCACGAATCACCATGAAGAAGCTAATATTCTCCCAATCGGAAATAGACATTTTTTTAATCTTCAAGACAAAGTATGAAAAGAATGAACCATAATAAAAGAAACCCTGTTTTGCATGATTTCCAAATCAGTATTTGGTCTTTAATGTTGGACGCTTCTGATCTCCACTTCAAAAACCAAAACTTGCCCAAACTTTGTTAATTCAAGTTGAGAAATGAGAGACCATGAATGTGGGCATAGCTAGCTAGGAAGATTACGTATTTAGTTATGAGGCTATGGTTAGCTAGGCCTTAAATTTTATTTCTTCAGTGGCGGACAGCTATTAATTACCAGCTAACGATTTGGGTAATTTACAATATTAATTAACATGTGTAATTGTGTTATGTATGCTCTTGCTTGACCTGCACTTCATCCATCATATTTCTTCCTATTTAAGTGAACGAACATCACACTGAAAACATTTACGCATCATGTAAAATCACAGCTGCCATCGGGTAAAGGTGTTACATTACTCCATGTGATCAATTTAAAAGGTAGGTGCTATCAAATCAAATCTGAATTTCTGAAGCGTTTGTTTTCTTATGCAGTAAATTTTTTTTTCGTTAAATAAAAATTCTTTAATTTATAAATTATGATAATGTCACATATTTTATTTTTTTATTACTTTTTGGTATACATGTCATTCTTCTCATCACGTCATGCGTATAAGATAATTTTTCTTTATAAATGAATTTCCAATAATCTATTTTTTATATATGATAATGGGTTCTTTTCAAAAAATTGATATTAAAACCAGAAAGCTTAAACAGATCATTTCATGAACAGAAAAAAAAAAAGATCATAAGCAAATTGTTCTTATAAGACAAACACATGGAATATGGAATATATCCCAAGCATTTGACAACATTGCAAGTGAGCCATAGAGAGACATGTTGACCGGATATTACCCCACTGCAAACCTATTAATTCAATAATCCAAACACCCCTAGACACAAACCTAAGAGAAAGAAAAAGAATAAACCTATTAATTATAATCAAAGCTCTCGAATAAACTAGCAGAAGAAACCAAAACATTTTTCATTTCCCGGAGAATCTAGAGCGCATCAGGCGCTGACCCTGGCCTTCGAAAACTATTAACAAATGATTAAAAGCATTTAAGCATGTCTATTCTTCCTTTCTACTCATCTTGTTGTCACTGTTTGATCAACATGTTGATTAGAACAAATGGGATTAAAGAAAGAGAAGAGAGGCCATGGGAGTTCGAGAAAATGGGATTAAATTAAAGGGAAAGTTCAGCAAATAAAACGGGGATTTGAAGAAGAAACAACAAGAGAAGAGAACAAGGGAAGAGCTTAAGACCTAGACAAGGTCACGTCCGTAAGCTCACGTGACAAGAACCATGTCGACGCCGAGGAATATGGTCTTTTGTATTAGATGTTTATTTGTTTATTGTAATTAGATTAAAATCTGGGTTTGTAGGGTTACACGCGCGGTGTGAGGCTTTTTTCAGGTTAAAAACAGGAATATTTGGACATGGAGAGGGAATACTGGGCATCAGAGAAGATTACACGTTAGACAAATACTGCCCGTTGAATTGAACGTCTTAGGTTAGGGTAGTGTCTTTGAATTCCTACTTGCTTTGATTTTGCGCGATCCTGACGCGCTCAACACTTTGCCACCAAACAACTTTTTTGTTTGGGTTTTAAATTTGTTTAGCACTAGTGCTAAATTTTAAATTAAAAAATTGTATTAAGTACTGCAAATACTTTTTAATTGGACCACTACTTTGGATGTGCAGTTGATGATAATATTAATAATGAATAAATTAATGTACGAGAATAATGAAATATAGCAGTTCAATTAATATGTTTGTTCCTTTCGATAAAAATGATTTCAATTAATAAAGAAGAGAGTTTGTATGTATTAACATTTGAATATAGAATTGCTCGGTGTTACTTTTAAAAATTACTGAAAAAACAGTAAAAAAGTTTATTTTTTTTTGGCTGTAAATATGTTTAGCCGTGCTAAATTTTATATTAAACAAGAACAATAAGATCTTCAAATAGTTTTTAATAAGAAAAAATCATTATTTTGGATTATAGAAGATGATGATAATGAATAATTAATGTATAAGAATAACGAAATATAGCACCTCAACTAATAAATTTGTTTGTTTGTTTCAACAAAACTGATTTCAATTAACAATGAAAAGAATTTACAAATACTAAGATTTGAATTTTAAAGACATTGAATTTAAATATTTAAAGAAATTGCAGGAAATTTTTGCACTAAATTTAAAGTTTTTCTAACTTTGCTAAATTTAAACATATTCTTTGTGACATGCACATGTTGATAGGAGAGATTTAACTATTTATTATTTTGTCCAAAAATTTTTGTAAAAAGCGTGTATATAGGATAATTATTTTATACAGTATTAAAAATTTTTTTTATTCTATAAACGATATTATAATCATAATATATATCTTATAAAAATATTAAAAAATAAATAAAATAATACATATATTATAATCTTATTTTTGTTTGTAAAATAAAATACTTTACTTGCGACGTATGAAATAATTATATATATATATATATAAATAAATAGATGGGGCCAAGGCAATTGGGAGAAAAAAAGGATAAAGGAAATTAAGAATAGGGCGCGTGGGAAAGTAACAGCGCGAAACATAAATGAAAATAGTGCCAAAGAAAGAGTTGCATGTGCGACTGCGACCCTGGTGTCGCCGGACACCCCAGCCAATCTGACACGCCTCCTCCTCTTTAATAGTCCCTGTTCCATATTCCTTCCCTCCTTATTACTCACAATAACAATCTTTCCTTCTTTCCCACACTCACAATCTCTCTTGGCAACTTCCTCGCACGTGTACAGCTCGATGCTCATCGGCAATTAGGGTTTCAGCTACGTGCCCAGCAGCAGAAGCTTTAGCTTCCAAGTTTTAAAAATCGAAACCACACTTGACCCACGCTGGCAAATATGGTCGGTTTATTGATTCAAGAGTTTTTACTGATCATTCTGGGTTTTCTATTTCTAAGCTCGAAACCAGGGCTTTCGTGGCATGGAATTAATTATTATTTTATGCTTAATTCTAATTTTGTCGTTTTGTGAATCTCTCAAACTGAATATCAACGTCGCAGCAGCTTAAGCATAACATCATGTGTTAGGCAGTCGGCTTTCAATGAGGGAAGAAAAATCTTTTCTGGAGCTGATTTATGTCACGTTTACATGGAAAATGTTTACTGATATAATTAAAGCCGCAGAATTTCTTGAGTATGTTTGGCCTGCCTGCCAGTCAATACTCACTCAATAAATTGAAAACGGGAATATTCTAATTCTAGGAAAAAGCTAGGAAACTCAACTAGTAAGATGAAAGTGTAACACAGAGACTCAATTTCTATTCCAAATATTCCTTTGAATAGTACCTTTTTTGTTTTCTCGAAGTCCAACCATTGCCTGCATAAACCACCATTATAACCCTGTCTGGCACCTCCATTATAAAGATAAGGAAGAAAGGACACCTCCTCCCCCCCCCCCCCCCCCCCCCCCCCCCCCCCCCCCCCCCCCCCCCCCCCCCCCCCCCCCCCCTCTCTCTCTCTCTCTTTCTCTTAGGGTGGAAAGGTCTCTGAACCTTCTCTGTGCATCCTTAAATACACAGGTTGCCCTTTTCACTTACTTTTCCTTCAAACCATCCCAAAAAGCTCTGATACTTGCTTTCTCTTTTCCTGCATCTTTTTTTCTTGTTTAATCTGACTGGTTGTAGTCTGCAATTTTTTAACCTCTCATCTTTCTATCAACCCTAGAGGGATCCTACTAGAAAGCCTATATTCTCGTCACTCAATCGCTCTTTCACCTACAACACGCATGCAAATCATGATGCACTCATGATATAATCACAATTCACAACGTTTCCCAGCGTTCCTTTTCGGCTCTCTTTTACCTTTGAAGTTCTAACCACGCTTTTCCTGTCGATTTTCTTTTCCTTTTCTTTATTTTTTTGGGGCTGCCCTGCTTACGCTTCTCTTCATTCATTCTCTCTATTTTAATTTCTTGTCTCTGTTAAGATACCTCCTGCAGGGCTTTTGACTAAGATCGTCACCTTTTCGTTATGTTCACAAGCTCAAACACTATTATGAGAACCGCACCTTTGCCTGATCTATCCTTGCAGATTAGCCCACCATCCGTTTCAGATTGTAAGGTTAAGGAAATGGCCTACGATGGGTTGTCAAGAAAATCAATCTATAGTGATAGGAGCTCAACGACTGATTCAGGCAGCAGCGGGAGCGATTTGAGCCATGAAAATGGATACAGTAATCAAGGTATTCCTGGAGAGCCAACGTTGAGCTTAGGGTTTGAGATGGCAGATTTGGGTCCTCCCCATTTACAGCAACCGAGAAGCCTTAATCATCATCAGCATCAATATCAGCCTCAAATCTATGGTCGTGATTTCAAGAGAAATACAAGAATGATCAACGGAGTGAAAAGAACCATCAGAGCTCCCAGAATGAGATGGACTACAACCCTCCATGCTCATTTTGTTCATGCAGTCCAGCTTCTTGGAGGCCATGAAAGTAATACTTAACAACCTAAGATATCTTTTCATCTAGAATATATTTCCTTTTCTCTAGTGCAAAATGGAAATCTTTGCTCGAAAAAGCATAACAAGTTCACATCTTTGTATTGGCAACTGTCACAGGAGCAACACCAAAATCTGTCCTGGAGCTGATGAATGTCAAGGATCTAACCCTAGCTCACGTGAAGAGTCACTTGCAGGTGGAGATATACCGTGGGCAATCTTCATTTCTTTGAACTTATGCACGAGATTGTTATTATTTTATGATTTTCCGTGTTCTATTTTTGCATTTCTATACGATTCAACTGTAGCGAGTGTGGAGCATCTAGATGGTAATCTTAGCAATGTGGACTTTTTCTCATTATTTCTACGGCTGTTCTGTGTTCATGCAGATGTATAGAACAGTGAAGAGCACTGACAAAGGATCAGGTAATTGGATTTTATATCTCTTCCATTATTAATTTCTCTTTGTTTTTTTTTTTGGTTACATTAATTTCTCTTTGTTTGCGAGCTATTTCCGTGACCAAGTATGACAGAAGCGCTATCATTTGATCCACCATTCCCCACAAAAACAGAACCGTTTGGAACTATTGGACTGACTTGAGTCTAAATATGAATTATTTGCTGGGTGTCTGATAAAGCAAACGCAGTGCCTCAACCTTTGGTGGGTGTTTCAGGTCAAGGGCAGACACACATGAGCTTGAAACAAAGGACAGAGATTGCTGATTTGGATGGAAGACTATCTTGTGGAAAAGCTGATACCAACCCTTCTTATTCTCTCAAGCCATCACCACAACCGACACTACGAAGGACCCAAAGGTGAGCCCTTCTGCAACTTCTCTTCCGTCTGCTCACTTTTTAATATTCATCTTGGAAATTGCATCATGGAAATTGTACTATCATTATTAAAAATTTTAGTTTTAAAAATTGAAAATCAATTATCTTATTAATTATAAATATAACAGGCACACATATATAGATTATATAAAATTTATTAAAATTATATTTTTTAAGTAATCGGATTTGATTAGATTATGATCGAGTTTACTCAAAATACATCACAAAACTACTAAAGTGTATTGAATGCATCATATAATACAAACTGATTTGTTGTGGTATCTATAAATACGTTTTCATGATAAAAATATTATTTCGAATTAATATATTTGTTGGATTGTATAGTAAGTATACTATGTCTAGATTCGTACAATATTAATTACCTTCATCTTCTCTATCTTCCGAAAGTTAAAGATAAAATAATGCCTCGTTTAAATGAATGCATTAACTCAATAAGATTGTACGTGCAAGCATATACTCATATCCTGGACTGTTTTTCTCCAACATCTTGTCTGTCATTGTTTTTGGTGTAGCTAAATTCAGTTTATTATTAGAGTCTCAAGTACATAGGTTTTGATGACGATGACCTAGGGTTTTTAGGTTTTCAAATTTTCCATTCCAAAAACAAGCTCCATTTCCATCCATCTCTCACCGTTAGATTTAATTCGAATGTATTAATCCCAATATCTCTGAGAAAAGTCAAGATTTTATGTTCAAATCTCAACGCTGCTATTATATAATCTGACGGCCATTTCTTTTCTGCAGCTGCATTTTACAAGAAGCACCCTAAACCTCGCGTACCCTAAACTTAGTTGTTGATCCTAGTAATTAACTAAATAGTAACTACAATATCTTGCTGTTTACTGGCTCCTTTTGTTGACTTCTCCGAGCAATGCTCAATCTGATCTTATAAAAGCAAGCGTGTTGAGCTGCATTATTCCTAATCCGAAATATGTTAAACAACTAGAGTTGCATGCTTTCCCATGTTCTATACATTTTTTAATCAAATCAATTATGTTAAATTAATGAAATGGAAACCCAATTTCTATGTTTCATCATCATATAAACAGTTAGAAATGGACTGCAAATAAGATCCATGTATACTTGAAGGTAGGATTTGGTTTAGCTAATAATTGCTAGTGCTGACTGCTGACTTTGTTATATTCTTTCTGTTCCTTCTATACATCTTCCTCTTCCTAGAGGATGAGATTGCAATATTTCATCTTACTTGGTGTTTCCTTACTTGCTGTTTGCAGCGGTTCATGGCTACCCACATTAATAGAGACAAATAATTTGAGCATATCGAGCCATGGAAATGACTTGACTTTTAAGCCAAATGATGCCAAGGTATGATTGCATCACTGAAAAATTAAAAAAACAAAATCAAAGTTCAAATAGCAATCATTGTGTTTATTATCGATCTTATGATCAATTTTGGTTTTGCCACAGATGGATGTAGACAATACAGTGCTTCATGTGTCGGATAGAATGAATGAAAGATTAGATTCCAGCTCTTTGTCACATTCAGACATGTTCCTTAACCTTGAATTCACCCTCGGAAGGCCAAGCTGGCAAATGGACTACGCTGAATCTTCAAACGAGTTAACCCTCCTCAAGTGTTAAGACTTAAAGACACCAGAAAACCAGCTAATATAATGTTTTTCCTGTGAATTTGGGGGGAAAAATCTAACTAATTGCATGAACTTGTTTATTCCATGTTCT
This sequence comes from Heritiera littoralis, assembly GCA_031772115.1. Classification (NCBI taxonomy): domain Eukaryota; kingdom Viridiplantae; phylum Streptophyta; class Magnoliopsida; order Malvales; family Malvaceae; genus Heritiera; species Heritiera littoralis. Next base: position 22,741,440 of record JAPDPK010000001.1, read on the forward strand.
TTAAATTTTGTCTGGAATGAAAACAAAATGTGGAAGAAAGTGTTCTGACGTTTATCAGATATTAAAATATTTTCTGTAGCCTTGTGAATGTCGAGAAGCGATCTTGTTCCACGCAATTTTGATTGCATTGTGGAAAAACAACCAGTATTCTGAAATCCAGCAATCAATAATCTTGATATTTCTGGGCCATGGTCTATGGTCCGTGCTAGGTTCTGCAGCCTTCCAGGAGGGTCCCAACAATGGACTGGTGGGTCAAGCCCTAGTGCGAAGTGTCTGGGATAGTTTCTCAAATCAATTTCGCACTCGGCGCCTCTGCTAACTTTGAGCTGGTTATGGCCCTGCTTATCTTCATTACCATGGATGCCAATGTCGCACAGGGGAGCTGAAGAAGCTTGAAGGGCTCTGGCCTTGGAAGCTTGAACGTACGTTTTGAAAGAGATGGGTCCAACACTCTAATTCATACATATAATAATGACCCTATGCATTAATTAAGCAGTACGTACTCAGAAAAGCGTGATAATTCTTTTAGGACCCCATTTTCAGAACGGCCATGATTGTTCTTCTTCAATTACTATACAACACCGCTAAAGCTGTGACCTTACAATTATATTACATTTCTACAGATTGAAACTTATGCAGAGAAGGAGGTTAAGGGACCACCGAGTTTGGCTGGCTCCTTCAATCGACCATTGAAATCCAAGAGTTGCACACATTCAACTTACTGTGATTTCTTTGTTTTGGACTAGCCATGAAAGAGAAGAACACTGAACACTCCTGTTTATATACGGAGCATATATTCATGGGCAAAATTACAAATATATCGGCAAAATAGAGGTCCCCTCCTCTATTAATCTCAACTTGCGCAACTTTGATGAAAAGGGAAATGAAATCTTTTGGAAAAAACATGAAACTAAAATCACAGGTATGATGATTATATTTATAGCCTGCTAGAAATTGAAGTCCCATATGTGTGACAGAGTCATAAATGGAGGCACAGGCTCACTCACAAAAGCCATTACAGGAAAAGATAAGTGAACAGATGATTTTCCCCATTGTTAGTTGTCGTGTAATTGCCCACGCCTCTTTCTTCATCACTGCAGCGAAGAAATCAGAAAATGAAATCTTGTACTTTTTCATTTGGATATACGGTGCACAGTCGCTTTCAATCTTTTATTACCCGAGACTAGACTTCCATTCCAGCCACGTCTCTGTACATTTTCTCGGAGGTTAAACAAAGACAGAAAGGAAAAGAAAAGAGAGAAGCCCGTCAGATCTAATCCGGATTCTGTGCTGATTAGTAGGTGGGCTCCAATGCAGAAATCAAAGTTAGCATGGGCCTCTTCGACTCTGTCCCAGCCATTAGGCCGTTCAGAACTTGGGGTCCAAAGATAAGAAAAAGAGCGTTGGAAGTTGGAAACTGGTCCTTGTTTTCGTTGACAATGATTGCATTGTTGTCTGTTGCGTGGAACTTGGTTCGATGGTTTCCGTCAAAGACAGCGTTATGTTCTTGGAGCACTCACCCAACAAAAGCGAAAACTCCTGACAAAAATTTCTTCATTTCTGGTTTCTGCCCAACTTTTTTTAGCTGTTTTTTACGAAATTTCCAGGCGGTTTTATCATTACATATATCATACTGTAAAAGAAATCTTTCGGACAAAATACACCCTGTTTCCATTTCTTTCTTTGAAGCTTCTTTTCTTGTCTTAAGCTAAGCTTATCTGCTTTACTGAGTTTCTTCGTTTTCCAATGTCTTACATTCTTTATTGTTTCTTTTATTTGTTTTTGAGTATTTATATAAAGTGCAATTTTGTATACCATACATTCGGTCTCCAGACAAATTATAGATAATTCAGTTGGTTGAATGAATCGTACGTATCTTTTTTCAGTGGATTTGTGGTCCCAATTTCAATTGTTGACGCTGGCCTGGTATTTCAACTTCCTGGTATTTTTTCGTGCAGCAATACCCTGATGTAATCCCCAGACGGGGAACTCTACACTGAAAAAGTTACTAAAGATCATGTCAATGATGCTATGGACAAATCAATTTTCATACTTGAATTGCTATAATTTGATATAGATGAGAAACCAAATTTTCTGAGACTTGATTATGTGAAATTTCATTCTGCACTAATCTGATCTTCCTCTGGGAGAAGAATCATGCACTAATCTGATTGTTCTTGGTTGAATGTTGTTGGAATATTAGCAATGCTTTGCTATTGACTTCACAAAGCAAGTAGGATATGTTAACTCTGCAACCCACTTTTGATTCTTTGTTAATTTTGCAAAGTACTGTTGCACTTGTGCATTTGGGCTTCCTGTCAACAGTCAAAACCATATTGGATGAGCTTCATATTTCTTGTTGCATGTTACTGAATAATTTCAGCGGACAAATTGTTCTATGCATGGACGAGTTTTTGCCCCCTCAGTATTCTGTTCAAACAAAGGGGAATTTTGATTTATTGTTTAGACTGTTTACTTTGACTCTCTTCATAGATCAGGATTTTTGCTACATTGATGGACTGTGTGCTTGTTCTGTTGCGCAACATTGATTGTTCCTGTAATCCTGTTTTGCCTGATTAGTCACTCCTTTTCTTTTCCTTTTTTTTTTGGAAAAATGGGTGAGTTGTTTATTCATCCAAAAAGTAGGATATCATGCATTCCTGCTAGGAAGTAACAATTCAACAAGGAACTGTAAAATGAAAAACAAATCAGTGTAAGCTATGCTTTAGGCCTTCTTAAGGAATGCCTTAATGTGAATTGCTACGCTTTTTTCTCACTGTGTAAGCTAATGCGATATGTGAAGAGAAATTCTTGGCGATACAAGTTTAATCGACACAAATCTGTTAGTTTCAATTGTCTGCTGAAGGTCTAGAATTAATTGGGAAGGAGCCTGAAGAGATTAAGTTTTAAGGAAGTGAATTTAGGAATGTTGCTGAAAATTGCATAAAGGGAGACTTTAAAACACAGGTCACTGAGTCTTGTATATGCTCAAAGAACTTAAATCTGTATTTCCAAACTGCTTATTCTTATTACATTGTTCTTTTGGTTCTGAAAATGAAATATTTAGAAGTAGCTGGTATTTGAGCTGCTAACCAACCTTGATGCTGATGTTTGTGAATTTTATCCATGCTAATTGAAATGTACTGCTGGACTGTTGCATCCAGGTGTTTAGTCAATATCTGAAGATGATATGCATCAGAAAATTGAAAGATGGTAAAAGTGGCAAGATTGAGCGTTCATGTTTGGTAACCAGTTCTACACAGGTAGCTGTCAAAGGGCAGGGGAGAATTGACTTTCTTGCTTTTATTGGTTCATAGACTTAGAGAGGCAGGGGAGTTTGATATATTTGAGACAGATGTGACACAGTTACTAGGTTAACAATTTAGCTTGCTGGTCTAGAGATGAATTGATGCCCCATAATACATTCTTTGCCACATTAGAATATTCAGCAGATGAAGATGTGAGTAGTTTCTGCTCCGAGAACAACCCAGAAAGGGGAGAAAACAGAACAATTGATAGAAGAAACCGTGCTAGGAAATCTTTCTGACCCTAGTGTAATTTATATAATGTCCAAGCCACTTTCCTTTCCTGAAATAATGCAGATTCTAACACTTAACTGGAATAATAAGTAATGTGTGGCTCAGCCATTTGCAGTAAACTATTCTCACAGTATTAGGTCACTGAGAGTAATATGACATGTTGAGTCATTCTATTGAAGAACTGAGGGATAAAACCATCCCAATACTGCTGCATGGTTCTGGCTAAGCTTTTACTTATATTCACAATTATATTTTAGATGTGATTCACTGATACCGAGGCACTTATGCTTCATGCTCACTTGCTATTGGCTTGAACATATGAATATACATGAATTCTTTTGGCTCAATACCCAAATATGCCCTTTACGTTTATCACAAAATGAAATTAAACCCTCAATGTTTAATTGCATGAAAATCAATCATAAACGTTTCAAAATAACATAATTAAGTACATTTCTGATAAGTCCTTCTAACTATGGTTAAGTTTTATTTACTATGCATGGGGAACGGAAGTTAAAGAATTTAACAGAAATATACTAAATTCTGTAATTTTAAAATGTTTAGGTTTTAATTGCTTAAAATAAAACTTAATGAACTAATTTTCATGTAATTAAACGTTCCGAGCTTAATTCTATTTTGTGACAAACGTAGAAGGTTTGGGTATTAAGCCAATTCTTTTTGGTGAGTTACTGAACCATAGATTCTTTTCTCCAATTAATTGCCATTTCCGTCTTTCCATCCTTAATCTTTTGCTACTAGATATTGCTTGAAAAGAAAAACACTAATGTAGGCGGAAGACTAGAAGGCCTCCCTCAACCAGAAGGTGCATGGCCAATTCTTGACCCACCTCCACCTATTGATTGGCAGTGATCAGCTTCTTTACTAAAAAGACTTGGAGCAATGGCTGACAATCATGGACCTGCATTTACAATCTGCCTAGGCAGTCGCCGCGCGGTTTGAAGAGTTGACAATTAATGTAGTCGTTCGAATGGTGGCTGGAAAACGTTATTTTGGTGCTTCTGCTGTCTCTGATGATGGTGAGGCAAGAAGGTGCCAAAAGGCAATCAGGCAAGGAGTTGGATGATCTACTTGAGTGCTTGCCTAAAGGAGCATGGTCAGTGAAGGAATTCTGGAGGAACAAAGGCTGAAGGAGAGCAGGACTTCATGGATGTAATGTTGTCCCTTAAGGTGGAAGGTCACCTTTCAAGTCTACCGGCCTGGTTTATCGAATTTGAAAAACAGAATAAAAAGAGTTCAGAGTTTGATTTATGATAACATTTGTTGGGCCAAAAGCAGGACAACCAATGAAGTTTATCCTGCTAAGCTGAATTATAAAAAAACTTGAGGATCTCTTTGCAATTCACCCTAAATTTTTTGGTTGACTAAATAAATATTATACACACCCAAATGCTATTATGATCGTCCACTAATCCAAGCCGCCATGGATGTTGATTTCCTCCTTCCTTACCTAAACAGTAACATTGCAGGAGCCCTTGCTATAGTTCTCTCTTGTTTCCTGCTAATTAGGTGGTCTACAAAATCTTTCAGAGGCCAAAAACCACCAGAAGCTGCGGGTGGATGGCCTTTAATCGGTCATCTCCGTGTATTAGCAGGATCCAAGCTTCCACACTTTGCACTTGGAGACTTAGCTAACAAGTATGGACCAATATTCACAATCCGAATTGGCTTGTACCCGGCTGTGGTGGTCAGTAGTTCGGAGTTGGCCAAGGAAATATTCACCACCTATGATGTAGCTGTGTCCTCAAGGCCCAAGCTGACAGTAGGCAAAATCCTCGGCTATAACTATGCCAACTTTGGTTTCAGCCCTTATGGTGCATACTGGCGTGAAATGCGCAAAATAACAGCCTCAGAGCTCTTATCGAACCGTAGACTTGAGCTTTTGAAACATTTTAGAGTCTCTGAAGTAGAAAGCTCGATAACAGAGCTGTACAAGCTTTGGACCAAGAAAAAAGTTGAGTCAACCCATGTTTTGGTTGAGATGAAGCAATGGATTGGGGATTTAGATCTGAACGTGATCCTTCGGATGATTGCAGGGAAGAGGTTTTTCGGTGCCAGTGTGGCCAGCGAAGAGAAAGAAGTAAGGCGATGCAGGAAAGCAATGAGGGAATTCTTTCATTTGGCAGGATTGTTTGTGGTAAGGGATGCAATTCCTTTTCTGGGGTGGCTGGATTTGGGTGGACATGAAAAGGCCATGAAGAAAACTGCAGAGGAATTGGATAGCATCATGGAAGAATGGTTAGAGGAGCATCGCAGGAAGAAAGAATCTGTTGACCAGGTAGCCAAGGGAGAGCAAGACTTCATTGATGTGCTGCTCTCTGTTCTTGAGGGCGTTGACCTTGCAGGATATGATGTTAATACTGTCACTAAAGCAACAGCCTTGGTAAGAATGAAATTGCCTCATTTGATTTAAGTTTCTGTTATGAATGGCAATGAATTGTGTTTTCTGTAGACTTTGCTTGTAGGGGGCACGGATACCACAACAGTAACCATTACGTGGGCACTTGCACTATTGCTCAACAATCGCCGTGCTTTGGAGAAGGCTCAGGAAGAATTGGACACCCAGATTGGCAAGGGAAGACTAGTAAATGAATCAGACATTGACAAGCTAGTCTATCTCCAAGCCATTGTAAAGGAATCACTCCGCTTATATCCAGCAGGACCACTCGCAGGTGCACGCGAGCTCTCTGAAGACTGCACAATAGGTGGCTACCTTGTGCCTAAAGGCACCCGGCTGATACTAAACCTTTGGAAAATCCAAACCGATCCACAACTATGGGCGGATCCATTAGAGTTCAAGCCTGAGAGATTTCTCACCAGCCACCAGGACGTTGATGTTAAGGGGCAACATTTTGGGCTCATACCATTTGGTGCTGGCAGAAGACTCTGCCCGGGGGTAAACTTTGGCCTGCAAATGCCTCATCTGGTTTTGGCCAGCTTGCTTCATGCGTTTGACATCTTGACTCCATCAAATGAGCCTGTTGACATGACTGGGAGTACAGGACTAACAAACATTAAAGCCACCCCCCTTGAGATTCTTGTCAAACCGCGATTGTCCCCAAGTGGCTATCAGGAATCATCTGGAACTGTGTAATCCACAGCTATAGCTTTGTAATAACAAAGGTCTGATATTTTCCTTTGTAATGTCGAAATGTATAATTTGTTGAAGTTTGGCTTTTTTGATGAATTTTAGTGGTTTTCCTTTGTAGCTTTCATAACATACAGTACAGGGTGTGGCTTTGAAGAAAAATGTCATATAATAAAAATTTATTAAGAGAAATGTTGTATGAAACAGTTGTCTTATTCAAATTACATTATGTAATTACATTATAAGAAAAAAAATTATAATTGACTGATTAAAAAGCATACTACAATGATATAATATGATTGATTAAGAGATGGATAAATCATGGTACATTCAATTAATTAAAATACATACTTATTTAATAAACGCAAGATTTTCTTTAAGCAAATATGTGTTTTTTTTTAATTAGTGATAATATTTGCCTATTTTTTCGATATTGGCTAGAGCATGTGGGTTGTCCCTCCTTCTTCATAGTCCTGTAGCTTCATATGCTTATTGTAAGTTTGAATATGTAGCTGGAGATTATTAAAGATCGAGTGACAATGTTTCTATTTGACGGTTTGACAGGAAAAAAACAAGCAAACAAGTTCAAAAATGAATATTAGAAAAATTTAGGCTGTTTAACTCATTAAGGATATTAAATCCAAGTGTGGCCACTAGCCTGAGATGAGAATGTGGTAATCTAGAAGCGAAGTGAGGTCATGAAGAAGGAATTAACAGTCACAGATAAGAATGGTTCAAAATACATGACAGCTTTGAGATATGAGACGGCCTGCATTGGTGTAATTTTATTCATGGAGAGTATGAAATAAAAAGTACATTTTTTTTAACGATCAAGACTTAACTTAATGGATATTATTTTTTTTAAAGAAGAATTAAGTATAAGATTTGAATCTTTCTTCCTCACACTTCTTTATGAACAAAAATAAAAAAAACCATTTTTATTAATTATTTTATAAGTTCAATTTTTTTTAAGAACTTAAATGGCAATTGAGAACTGTTATTTCAATTTTTTTTAAACCTACCTTAAGATTTTTTTTTGGTACACTGCATTATGATATTACCAGTGTTGAAATACAAGGTTATAGAAAAAAAATATGAAAGAAAACAAGAAATACAAAAAGAAAATAATGTCATATTTCAAATACTATGCACGAAACTTCTAATCAATACATACTATTAAAGATAGCTTTGAACAGTATTTTGTCAATTGAAGCAATTAGTGATGACGTGTGTATGAACACTGTTTTGTCAATTGAAGCAATTGGTGATGACGCATGTATTACGATAGTTGAATCGAAAAATTGGCGAGTAGTTATGCAGATGTGCAGATTGGCGAGCTGTTATGCCGTTGTGTGAATTGGAGAGCTATGTGGGTTGGCAAGCTGCTGCAGTATGTACCTCTGCTCTAGGTATTTGCTGTGATACCCCCCGCAAGTTGGAGAGTATATGTTTTGGACTCCCAGCTTGGACAAATAATGATGAAAGGTTGCAGGATGAGAGGCCTTGTGAAGATATCAGCTAACTGATCAGAGGACTTCATGGGAAGTAAATGAAGAACACTAGCAGTAAGCTTTTCACGCCCAATATGACAATCAATATCAATATGTTTGGTTCTCTCATGGAACACAGGGTTCTTGGCAATATGCATGGCAGATTGTTTGTCACAAAAAAAGTAACGTTGGATTGAGGTGTGAAATCTGAAGATCATGAAGCAAATAAAGGAACCACTGTATTTCACAAGTAGTAGTAGCCAATTCTCGATATTCAGCCTCTGAAGATGAGCGGGAGATAGTGGTTTGCTTTTTGGTTCGCTAAGCTATAAGAGAGTTGCCAAAGAAATATCACAGCAAATACCTAGAGCAGAGGCATATATTGTAGATGCTCGCCAACCCAAACAGCTTACCAACCGACATAGCTCGCAAATCTACACAACAGCATAACCGCTCGCCAATCTACACAGTTGTAGAAACTTCCATTTTCTTCGATTCAATTATCATAATAGCGTGTATGTTTGATTTTAGGTTGAATTGAAGTAGTTGAAGATGGCATGTGTAGCGACAAAAAGACCCACGTATAGACAGCTACATTTGTTGCTTTTTATAGCTGAAGTTATTCTACTGACAGATGTCAAACATGCATCAACCAATAACAACATAATATTAAAGATAGCAAATACCTGTAGCAGCTCGCCAACATAATAAAATCCTGTGTTTTATTCTTGCAGCAAATACCTTTATCTACTTTTTCTTTCCTCATCAACAAACACCTGAAAACATTTATTATTTCTTTACTATTTGGGTTTTATTTCTATCACTAAAAGTTTTTCTTTTATTTTACCTGATTTATATTTTGAGCCATTTTGGATTTTTCAATCATTATTTTTTTTAATTGATCATAGTTGGAGTTTGGTTTTTTTAGTTGATTTTATCTCTTCTTCTCAGGTCAATGTAGCTGGGTTTTCCTCCAAAGTTAAGGTTTCCATTCCAAATTTTGGGAAGTCTGCTATCAACGTATGTACTTGAGGATTCTCGAGCCCTTCTAATGGTAATAATAAATCTTTTCTTTTTACCTTTCTTTGGAGTCGATTGAATTCTCTAATTTTTTTTCTTTGATTTTTAGTTGTATTCTTCCAAGGACATCCTTTTCTTTGACTTCTTTTAGGAAAAATTTCTCCGCCTTCTTTTCTTGTTAAATTAGATTGGAATCAATGGAGTATTTTTCTTATGTATCTTGGGGTTTACAACTCTTCAGGGACCTTATCCTAGAAATTCCAACTAGGTAAATTCACTTTTCATTCCTTTTCATTTCTTACCTTTCCTTTTTTTTTGAATATCTTGGATTTTTTTTATAATTAAATGATTTTATATCAGACTATTACAGTAAGTTTTTTATTTGAGTTGTGGAAGGAATTTAATGAAAAAAACAAATATTTCTTTATATACATGCAGGAACACATGAGATTGCAAACAACTTATTCATCTATGGCGTCCTTATCTTTTTTATATTCATCATCCTCATTAATTTCCTTGGCTTCTCATGGTTTTCACCCCAGCATGCTGGTAGGTTTTGGTAAATTGTTTATCAATAACATCAATAGTTGAATCGAAAAAAATGGAAATTTCTATAGCTGTGTAGATTAGCGAGCGGTTATGCAGTTGTGTGGATTGGCCAGTTATGTGGGTTGGCGAGCTGTTTATGTTGTTGTGTGGATTGGTGACATTATTTTTGAATATCTTGGATTTTTTTGTTCTATAATTAAATGATTTTATATCAGACTATTAGAGTAAGTTTTTTATTTGAGTTGTGGAAGGAATTTAATGAAAAAATAAATCTTTCTTTATTTACATGCAGGAACACATGAGATTGCAAACAACTTGTTCATCTATGGCGTCCTCATCTTTTTTATATTCATCATCCTTATTAATTTCCTCGGCTTCTCATGGTTTCCACCCTAGCATGCTGGTAGGTTTTAGTAAATTGTTTATCAATAACATCAATAGTTGAATCGAAAAAAATGAAATTTTCTACAACTATGTAGATTGGCGAGCAGTATGCAGTTGTGTGGATTGGCGAGTTATGTGGGTTGGTGAGCTGTTTATGCTATTGTATGATTCGCGATCTGTGTGGGTTGGCTAGCTACTGCAGTATTATGATAGTTGAATCGAAGAAAATGGAAGTTTCTAAAGCTGTGTAGATTGTGCGAGCGGTTATGCAGTTGTATGTATTGGCGAGCTATGTCTGTTGGCGAGCTATGTGTGTTGTTGTGTGGTTTAGTTACCTGTGTGTGTTGGCGAGCTGATGCAGTGTGTTCTTCTTTTATTATAATATATTTCTTATTGATTTAAATATTTTGTTGTTGAATCGAAGAAAATGAAAGTTTCTACAGCTATGTAGATTGGCGAGCGGTTATGCAGTTGTGTGGATTGGCGACCTTTGTGCTTTGGTGAGCTGTTATGCTGTAGTGTGGATTGGTGACCTGTGTGGGTTGGCGAGCTTTTGCAGTCTGTGCCTCTTTTATTAGAGTATATTTCTTATTGATTTAAATATTTTGTTGTTGTATTTAAATATTTTCTTTTACTAACAATTATTATGTTGTGTATTGTGTGTTCTAGATTTGTTGTATTTTATTCAATTGCTACAATACTGTTTCTAAAGGTAACTTTAATCTCTATGTAACAATAGTGATATTATTTCTATTTTTACTTCTTTTGTTGTTCCATGTTTACATTGAACCAAAATTTCAATTAGGTTTTGTAACAAATTAACGAGCATGATTGTTCAAATCTTGAGTATTTTAATTTTTAACTCTTCATTTGTATGCACTGAGTTTGAACAAAAAATTGTGAAGAAAAAAATTTTCCCGTAGCGAAGCGCAGGCAATTTTCTAGTATTAATTAAAAAAAACCCAACGATATTTGTAATTTAATGTAAGATACAGCCGATGACAAAAAGTGGAATGAAATGAAACAAAACAAGTCCATCTAAAAAAAGGTCAGATGGACAAATTAATAATGTTCTTCCGTTTTTTGTATTTAGGAATTAGGGTAACATCCAACCATTAAAAACAAAAAAGAAAGAGTACAAGGAAAAAGTTGTTTTATAGTTGAAATAATGACTTTAAAACGATTATTTATTTATAAGCGAAACAAGTAAGAAATGTAACAAACTAAAAAGAAATTATTCAATACATATTAATGATATTTTATTAAATCTACGAATGCGGTGAACATAGTGATATATATCGCTTAAGATATATTAAAAAATAAAAAAATTAAGGCTTAATAGCCAAAAAGACCATCAACCTTTTTGTATGCATTTAACGTCCATTACATATATTGTATTAGCTTACGCTTCACGTTCCTCTCGAAGACTTTGTTTCTATAAATACGAGACATTATCTTATATTTGAAATCTTAAAAATTTCATTATAATCACTTAAGGTTATACATTGAGTACATTATTGGTTGAAGAAAATCGTGGTTCTCACATTTTGGCTATTAAGCCTAAAATTAATTTAAAAAATGTGACATGTAACACTCTTTTAATACCGTTCATAGAATTTAAAATTATACCAACGTCCACATGCCCATGTCTTGTGAAAATATCGAAAAGCTCAGAAGGTTTCAAGTAGAGGTGGCAAAAACTGACTCGAACCCGAAAACTCGCTAGAATTCGCCTGAGACCGAACAGGGACCAGCCCGAATTAACCAAAAAAGTCAAAGGTCCGTAACCAAAAAAGCCCGTAACAAAAAAAGCTCGAAACCGAAAAAGCCCGAAACCGAAAAAATTCGAACCCGACACAACCCGAACCCAACATATCCCGAGCTCGATATGAACCGAGACCGAGACCGATCCGACCCGAAACGCGTAAAAAATCGAATTTATAACCCAAGAAAACCCGAATTATAATTATATAATTATTATTTAAAAATAAATAAATAATTGATACACTTTTTTAATTAAAAAGTTTAAAATTTTGAAAACAATTATTATTTATTGGCTTAATAGAAAATATGACCTTAATGTTTGCCACAAAATGGAATTAAGTCTTCAACGTTTAAATGCATGGAAATCAGTCCTCAACGTTACAAAATAATTGAATTAAGGACATTTCCGTTAAATCCTTTAATTTCCGTTAAGTTTTATTACTGGTAGGGGTAACAGAAATTAAAGGATTTAACGGAAATGTCTTTAATTCAATTATTTTGTAACGTTGAAGATTGATTTCCATGTATTTAAACGTTGAGGACTTAATTTCATTTTGTGGCAAACGTTAATGTCATATTTTGCTATTAAGCCTTATTTATTATACAATTTTATCAATTATGTATTACTAGCAAAATAAATATTGAATCTTTTTAATTAAATTAAATTAAATTAATTTAAAACACCATAATATATGATATCAAATAATCTTTAATATTGTACTTATTGTATTTATAATAATAAATATATTATTAATTTAACATTTGATTTTATTATAAAAATCATTTTAACATTTTATTATTTTTATTTTATAATAAAATTTTAATTTTAATACAATAATAAATCAAATATATAAAAAATTATATAATTTCAATATTTGTTTGAAACTTTGAATTTGATATTTTGTGCAACACATTAAAAATATTTTTAATAAAATTAAATTTAAACTATATTTTCTTAAAGTTTCAAGTATAGAAAGATATTAAATTTAGATTAAAAAAAACATAATCTTAAAATTAAAATTCAAGTTTTTAAGATTAGAAAAAGTTAAGTAATTAAATTAAATAATACAAGTACAATTTTTTTATAAGCTTGGGCATCATTAAAAGAGAAAATTATAAATCAAGCTAGTGGTAATTTTATTTTTAGCCTTAAAACAAAAGACATTAATAATTCAAGCTATTGGTAATTAATTATTTATTATATTATAATAATCTTATACATGAATAAACCAATTTGGTATCTTATAATAATGATTTATATATTATATTATAATAATCTTTTAAGAATAAATTATGTAATCTCTTAGTGTGTAAGTATTATTTTGATAGAATTAAGTATTTATTAAAAATAATTTATTTATTATCTATTAAATATAAAATTAAAGTGTGGATAAAAATAATAATTCTAATAGTAAATTAAAGTGTAATTTAATAATATATTAGAGTAGTATTACTGTGTAAGTGGTAATTTTAATAAAATTTGTTTTTTATACTTTATTAATATTATTATTAATTATATTTAAATAACTTGCATTATATTAATTAATTTAGTAATATCTACTATTTAACATTTTAATTAGATATTCGATCAATTGGTGTGTATCTAATATTATTATGTTAATGTGAACATGAAAAAATTAGTACTCAATTGGTGTATAACTGTATATAATATGATTATATCAAATGTTATTATTTATAATATAATGTCAATTGATGTATATAACTTGTTTAATTTGATGTTCTAAATTTTTAATGAGATATTTGATTAATTAATATGTATGAGTACGATTATATTTAATATAATAATGTTATATCATGATTTATGTACAAACCAAAAACAAAATAAATATAAAATTGAGGTAATTAATTGACCAATTATTCATAATATTAAGTTTTTTTTAATGTATACTATAATCTTATTCAACATTATAATTGAACAATTAGTTAACTAGTTATGCGGTTAGATTTAATTTAATTACTAATTATGTTGGTATTTAAAAGACAAAATAAATGTTAAAAAATTCTTAAAAACTTAAAATTTTATTAAAAATATAATATAATTATTAAAAAAGCTAATAAAACAAAGTAAAAAAAAAAGAAATTTATTGAACTAAGAGTGTCTAAATTCCAATGGCCCAATATTGACATAAAAAAATACAATAACCTATTAAGTTATTGTTAAGAGTATAAAACTATTTATATAAATGTTTAATTATTTAGTGTGATTTATTTATAATTTGTTAATTATTTATTTGTATAGCTAATACTTTTGGATTTTTACTTTCTGTTAGTTTTACTTTCTCTATATTTATATTTGGCTCACTTAAAAAATAAATTTTTATATAATTATTAATATATAATTATATATTTTATAACAAATGTGAATATCACAGAAAATTAAAAAAATAAATAATAATTATCAAGTAATAAAAATATTAAAAGGTAAAAATTTATATTTATATAAATATTTATTAAATTTTAATTTTAATTTAACATTTCTATTATATTTTTATTTAACTATATTAGAAGAAATTTCGAGTTTGTCAAAAACAAGGGAGAAATAAATCATCGCTTGTTTAAAAGATCAGATTGGAACTTGGAAGTAGAAAAAAGGAGACAGAGAAATGACGGTGTTTCACTTCTTCAACTGTGCGATTCTCACCTTCGGTCCTCACGCCGTCTACTACTCCGCCACTCCCTTGTGCGTACCGCCCTTTTTGCTCGATCGTTTGCCTCGTTTTTCTTGTTTTTTTGTGATTTATCAATTTCTCGATCGAAAGGGTTCCTCTTTTATCCTCTCCTTTTCTTGTTCCTCTTTCCGCTCTAAGCAAAAAATTAGCTTAAATCTATTAAATATATGTTCAGAAGCTATATAGCTAGGACCTAATTAGATGTTCTCCTAGAAAAAATTTACTTTATGTAGTTGATGTTAGAAAATTTCAAAATATAAAGTGAAAAGATTGATTAAAATGTTGTTTAATCAATGTACAAGTAAAACTAGTGATTGATATGATTCCGGGTGAAGTAAAATCATGTTAAAATGATTTTTACTAATTTTATAGGGCAGTCAACTGCCCATATAGGGCAGTCAACTGCCCTTGCGCAGTAAGTATTCTGTCCGAAAAATGCACTTGGGCAGTCGGATGCCCTGGGAGGGCAGTCGGATGCCCCGGGATGGCAGTCAACTGCCCAAATAGGGCAGTCAACTGCCTATACAATGTGAATACTCGGATTTTAAGATACTTTAAGGCAGTCGACTGCCATATGAAGGCAGTCGACTGCCCTCTTGGAAGTTGCATACTGTTTCAAAAATACACTAGGGCATTCGGATGCTATTTTCGGGCATCCGACTTCCTTGCCTGAAAATCTAAGGGCAGTCAACTGCCTCTTATGGCAGTCAACTGCTCTAGTGCAAAATGAATTGTAACGACTAGTTTTCTTTGAATAGGTACAACCTTATTCAAAGGGTAATCTTTCACTACATAATGGTTTAAGGACATAACCATTGAATTTGAGAGGTTGTGAACAATCTGAATGATGTGTTTGTTTAAATGAAACAACACAATTGAAAGGTTGTGTCATTCAAACCAAAGAACACATATCTTGAAATTATCTCTATAAAAGAGATGACAATGTTCATTCAAGAAGAAATATAGAAGACAGAAAAAATATAACGAAAATATTCTGAATTCTTTTTCCTCTCCCAATCTCAAAATAGAAAACAAGTCTCTTAGACATTGTTTGCTGCAGAAAACTTTGGCTAAGACATAATACTTTTGTATTTGTCTAAAGTGTTTAGTGGTTTAATATTACAAGTGCAAGGTAATATTAAACAAGTTGACTTCATTGTATCCTGAGGCTATTTCTATAATCCCTGTTGCATACCATAACTGGTGGGGGTGAAATAAGTCTTAAGGAAAGTGGCATTATAGCAGCACGCCTTGAAGTCTTTCTCTGCATTTAGTTCGTGACTGTTCGTGACTATTCGTGATCAAAGAAGTTCAGTTCCAGAAGTTGAAGTCCAAGAAGAAGTTCAATTTTTTCATCTTCATAGTACCCCAAGTGGACAAGATCTGTAATCCCATATTTTACTGTTTTTTGTTCAACAGTTGATTCATGAGAATTTGGTTAGTTTATTTGTCGAGGAAAAAGTGTTAATTTTCCGCTAAATTGTAGTATTGCTAATATATAAATCAGTCTATTGATAGTTTATTAAGTGTCTTTATGTAGTGAATAGATGTACCAAAAAAAAGTGTGGTGCATAGATTAAAAATTGAGGTGTATTTAAAAATTTTTCTATCTCCATTATGCAAATTGCACTGTTTAAGTCAAAGAAAACAAGATTACACTCCAAGTTTTTTCTTAACACACTTGAAATGAAAACAAAAAGTTTTGAGTAAAAGTGAATGATTTAATTTGTCGAGCAATTATGCGTAAAATTATGTTAAATAAATATTAATGAAAGCATTTATAAGTTTGAAACATTTTTTTTTTAATTTTTCAACAAGGAAATTCAAATGCCTGGGCCATGGGATTTGAATATCACAAGCAAATTTTCATACAAAATGTAAAAATTTATAAGATATTGTCATAAGCAAAATCTCAAAAAAAAAAAATGCTTTTAATTCGACCATTTGAATTTTGTGGCATTCTACTCCTTATTTAGTTTTCATTTCAAAGACTACTTGTTAAGTTCCAAACGTCATTTTTACACTATGTAAATTTATAACAACTTATTTTCATAAAAATCACTTACTAAACATTTTAAAAAATAACATATATATATATATATTATTTTGCAATAGGGGAATTCAAATGCTTGAACCATGAAATTTGAATGTCACAAGCAAATTTTCCCATAAAATGTAAAAATTTATCGGACATTCAATTCTCACAGGCAAAATCTCAAATAAAATGCTTTTGAATTCGATTATTTGAATTTGGTGGCATTGAAATCTCTTTATTTATTTTTCATTCCAAAAGATACTTAATAAGTTCCTGATGTGGGTCAGGTTAAAGACTACTGGGCTTTTTTATAAATCAAGTTGAAGACCATTGAGCCAAATGATAATCTAAGCCCAAGAGGAAAGAGGACTCAGAAGGCCCATAAATGATCCACTGAGTTATTATTTAAGCTGTGGGGCTTAAAGGTAATTACGCGCAAAATAACTCCTATAAATAGGTCACATGTATCATTCTTAAACCCTAAGCTCTATTTGCATACTAAAACCCTGTCAAAACCCTGTCTGACTTAAGCATCAGAGTGCGCACGCAGGGGAAAACCCCTGCGCCCTCTGACTTTTCCTATTTCGCAGATTTCTTGGAGACAGACTAACGTGGAGATCGAGGATCCGACGTCAGCAAATGAATCATTGTTGTTTCATGCAACAACAATTGGCGCCGTCTGTGGGAACAAACAAAAAAGCCATAAAAGATGGTAAAAAGATGAACTGCGAAAGATAGGGTTTTTAGGCTGCGGCAGGGTGCACAAGTTACGCGATAAGGTCTTGGGCGAGAGACTAGCTCTCGCGCATGAGACAGGCATTGGGCGAGAGGCTGGCTATCACGTGCGATAGGCCTTTGGCGATATAATGCATGCAACTAGCGACAGCCTTCCGTATGAAAGATTATTGGTGATAGAGTACATACTACTGGTGACAACCTTGCTTGTCGCTTGAAGATCTCTGGCGACAGAGTACAAAGGAGCGGGCGACATCATTGGGTGAGAGACAATTTTTTGCTGACAAATGCAGTGTCATGTGGTGAGCACAAGACCACTGCAGCAGACCAGCGATTGAGTGGCATGTGGCGATTGCATGACTAACGCCACAACCCAGCCTCCGCAACAAGGCTCACTCGGTAAAGCACGTGTCAAGGCACGAGGAACGATCTAGATGGGCAAGCCATTTTAAGTGACCAAAGCGAGAAAGGATTAGGTGACTCTGTACATCATCAGGTGCACGCCCATGTAATGAAGGACCGAGCGAGGATGCGCTCTCCCAGACAATGAGAACTCCGGTTGGCAAGCGAGACTTTGGCGAGTCCAGCCGCAAAAGCTCTCTATGAACACAGCAAAGCTTGATTGGTGATCTAGCTTAACGCCCAGCAAAGAAGAAATCAGGATGGCGAGCACATTCCAAACGCGACAAGCTCTCCACTTTGATAAAATGACAGCGAAGAAAATTAGGTGAACACAGCACCCATAGGCAAGATTCCCTTGTTAGCACAATGCAGGCTAGTAAAGAACACCCGAGTCAGGCACAATGCTCGAGAAAAAGTTCATCTTTAAAACAGGAATGACAACACTGTTCCAAAGAAGAACTTGGGAGCTATATGGTGTAAAAGTACGCACGCTAAATACTGTAAAAATATATGGTATTGTACCGCAAAAAATGGAAAGACAAAAAAAGAGAAAGATACAAAAAAAAGAAGAAATTGTACTTTTCATTAAGAACAAATTTGTACATCGAAATGAAAAGACAAAATGAAAATGAAAAATCCTAGTCTATGGTGAGAACCAAACCAGCAGACTGAGAAGATGCATCAACACTAGGATCTTGGGGAGCCGGAGGAGTAATTTCAGAAGCGGGAGCATCACTCGAGGGCCAGCCACGGCTGCAAAGTTTGGCACGGGATCAATGGCAGTAGAATCGGAAAATTGGAGCTCGTCACCATTTAAGCCTTGCAGTGCCTCGATAGGCTCGGGCTGATCGCCTGCCTCGACATGTTCAAGCTCATTACGCACTTCGATAGGCCTGAGCTGGTCACGAACCTCATTAGTCCCAGGCTGATTTCACGGCTGTTGAGGAAGCCATATACCTTTGAGGTTATCCAGGTCATCTATGGCTCTATCCTCTAAATAAACGTCCGGACCTTGTGAGTCGGCTCATCTTTGGTTCCAGGTAGGATGCCCAATTAGTGTTGACAGCAAGAAACGAGAGCTAGTTGCTGATGAGCTAATAAAAGGTACGTAGCTAATTGCTTGGATGCAAGGTTAACGAAGTCCCTTACACATTGTTATAATCTTCATCGACTAAGCAGGGACATACGGGTGGTAACCAGATTTGAGGTACTCTCATACAATGTTTTCGATTTTCTTGTCCACTCTAACAATTGTGATTGAATTAGGCAGGTGTCCGAGGCAGGCACTAGCCACTGTCGTGTAAGGCAGCAAGCCAGGGAGAGCTTGGTTCGATCGAAAACAACTTATGGTACCAAGGCATGACTTAGTACACAATCCATGGTTGACAGCAGAACATCTTAGCACTCGTACTTTACAGATTTTTCAAAGATAAAGACTTGGAATGGCAATGGTGGTAAACATTTGCTATTATTGTTTTAACATTTACTGCAATTATATTGTTCCTTACACCATTTAATTGAAAATACTACATTAAGAAACGAAAGGCCAGTTATTTTTATCTATACTATGATAAATCCTCCATGTTTGATAGACATGTTGCAGGAATAGAAGAAGAAAAAACAGAAGCTGGCCAAGAAGACGCTAAAAGGGCAAAGTAAGACCCCAAGCGAGCAAAATAAGACCCTAAGCATGACGAAGACACTAAGAGGGCAAAATAAAACCCCAAGCGGGCGAAATAAGACCCTAAGCACGACGAAGATGCTAAGAGGGCAAAATAAGACCCTAAGACGGGCAAATAAAAAGTCCCTAAGCGAAAAATGCGTGAGACGGGAAAAAAAAAAGTCCCTAAGCGAAAAATGTGCGAGACGAGCAAATCAAAAGTCCCTAAGCGAAAAGTGCGCGAGACGGGCAAACAAAAAGTCCCTAAGCGAAAAATGCACGAGACCGGCAAATCAAAAGTCCCTAAGGGAAAAGTGCGCGAGACAGGCAAACAAAAAGTCCCTAAGCGAAAAATGCGCGAGACGGGCAAATCAAAAGTCCCTAAGCGAAAAATGCACGAGACGGGCAAACAAAAAGTCCCTAATCGAAAAATGCGTGAGATGGGCAAATCAAAAGTCCTTAAGCGAAAAATGAGCGAGACGGGCAAATCAAAAGTCCCTAAGCAAAAAATGCGCGAGACGGGCACAAATAAGACCTTAAGCGTGAAGAAGACGCGAGACGAAGACGCGAGACGGGCACAAATAAGTCCCTAAGCGAAAAATGCGCGAGTCGGGCACAAATAAGACCTTAAGCGTGAAGAAGACGCGAGACGGGCAGAAATAAGTCCCTAAGCGAAAAATGCGCGAGACGGGCACAAATAAGACCTTAAGCGTGAAGAAGACGCGAGACGGGCACAAGTAAGTCCCTAAGCGAAAAATGCACGAGACGGGCACAAATAAGACCTTAAGCGTGAAGAAGACGCGAGACGGGCACAACTAAGTGCCTAAGCGAAAAATGCGCGTCCTTAAGCGAAAAGTGCGTGAAACGGGCAAACAAAAAGTCCCTAAGCGAAAAATGCGCAAGACGGGCACAAATAAGACCTTAAGCGTGAAGAAGACGCGAGACAAGCACAAATAAATCCCTAAGCGAAAAATGCACGAGACGGGCAAAAATAAGACCCTAAGTGAGAAGAAGACGCGAGACGGGCACAAATAAGATCCTAAGCGAGAAGAAGACGCAAGACGGGCACAAATAAGATCCTAAGCGAGAAGAAGACGTAAGACGGGCACAAATAAGTCCCTAAGCAAAAAATGAGCGAGACGGGCAAAAATAAGACCCTAAGCGAGAAGATACAAGACGGGCACAAATAACTCCCTAAGCGAAAAATGCGCGAGACGGACAAAAATAAGACCATAACCGAGAAGATATGAGATGGGCAAAACAACAAGTCCCTAAGCACAAAAGGGTGCGAGACGGGCAAAAATAAGTCTCTAAACGAGGTGCGTTACAATTTTTCAGATTACATTTAACGTATTATATTCTAATAAGTCCTTAAGCGGATAGTACGCAAGACAAGACCAATACTCTAGTAAAAGTTCTTCTTTGGACACAAAAAGTCGCAAAGAAAAACTTGGAGAGCACACAGTATGCAGGCTGCTGTGAGGTATGTTACAATTTTATCGGATGTTATGTTCTTATGATGTTATATTCTTATCAAGTCTATAAAGTCCCTAAGCACAAAAGGGTGCGAGAAGGGCAAATTCGAAAGTCCCTAAGTGAAAAATGCGTGAGACGGGCAAATTAAAAGTCCCTAAGCACAAAAGGGTGCGAGACGAGCAAACTAAAAGCCTGAAGCGAAAAATGAGCAATGTAGGCTACATGTACTTGAAGTGAAAAGTGCGCAATGTAAGTCATGCATGAAGTGCTTGTGCTTGAAATAGTAATTGAGCGGCATAAGCCACATATGTAAAAGAACTTGAAGCAAAAAAGTGCACGAGGAAAGTCTGATTATTACGTGAGACTAATACAAGGTAAACGTGTAGTCACCTCTATAGATGAGTTTAAAAATGTGTTGATCAGTTTGTAAAAGACTAAACCTCTTTCACAACAAACTGGGGAGCACTCTAGATTAACTCCTGCCTCAAAAGGAGCATCGATACTAACAGGCACCTGAGCATGTACGTCTTAAGGTGCTATAATTATCCAAATCATCTTCGTCCAAGCCTGTGAGAACCCCGACCATCTCGGGTCAACGAAAAGGCTCTTAAGGGCTGGTAAGATCGGATAGATCTTTATAAATGCCTATTCTCAGAAAAGGTTCCAAATCCTCAGCATCTGGATCAAGCTTCAACCAATCAGGAGCATACCAAGCACAAATCGCATCTAATGAAACCAATTAAGAACATATGCACTCTCTTGTGGCATTTCTTGACGATGTGCCCCCATGGCCTTAACACAGATTTGGTTTTCTTCCTCTTGGCTAATAGAAGGCTTTGGTGGCTCTGCAATCTTGTAATTTCTCCTTATAGCTCTTGGTTTCGGTCAGCTAAGACCTTGAATTTGAAAAGAAGGGTAGTATATTCCATTGGAGAAGCATTTAGCTCAGAGGAGAAAAACGTATCCTGGTAGTGTTCTAAAAAGACACTTGACAAAAAAAATGATGACACGACGTCGTTTCTGTTACAAATAATAATGAAGTTCACTAGTTGAGCCCTCAAGTGAAGATGCAAAGACTCTTGTGATAATCCCAGAAAGAGGACAGCAAAAGAATTTGAAAAGCCCATTCTTTATATACTCTTTCACAGGGTAAACCCTGCAAAAGAGTGGGGAGCAATTGATGTGGGTCAGGTTAAAGACTACTGGGCTTTTCTATAAATCAAGTTGAAGACCATTGAGCCAAATGATAATCTAAGCCCGAGAGGACAGAGGACTCAGAAGGCCCATAAATGATCCACTGGGTTATTATTTAAGTTGTGGGGCTTAAAGGTAATTACGCGCAAAATAACTCCTATAAATAGATCACAGGTATCATTCTTAAACCCTAAGCTCTATTTGCCTACTAAAACCCTGTCAAAACCCTGTCTGACTTAAGCATCGGAGTACGCACGCAGGAGAAAACCCCTGCGCCCTCTGACTTTTCCTATTTCGCAGATTTCTTGGAGACACACTAACATGGAGATCGAGGATCCGACGTCAGCAAATGAATCATTGTTGTTTCGTGCAACAACAGTTCCAAACTTCATTTTACACTAACTACCTAAATTTAAAACAATTTATTTTCATAAAAATCACTTAATAAACATTAAAAAAAAACATATATTTGATAGAATATACAACAAAAAAACCAATTATCACTAAACATAATGTCAATTTTATAACCAATACATTAAGTTTGGGTCTTGACAATTATGTTGTATGAAATCCTTAGAAATGCCGAATAATCTTTACATTAATCCTTAGATTTCTTTTACCTCAAAGCACTACTTCAAAGACTATTAGGAAAATATGAAATTATTATCAGTCAATCAAAAGACTTTGGACTTATGCCGGCATGCATATATGGAGTCTAGTACTAAAAATTTTATTTCACATGCAATAATATTGTTGAATCTACTCATTTTCACACCTGTTTTTTCAACCATTGATGATGAATCCACTAGTCATTCTCTTTTCATGCGAATGATATCTTAAATCCCTTGAAAATCATCGCTTAATTTGTCATTGTTCAATTTTTTTTAATTTATAAAGAGATATAAAAGTAAAAAGAAAATCAAAATTTTTCTTAAAAAAATAAAAAGTAACAATAATTAAATTAAACCTTAAACTTAATTTTTTCTAAAAAAAATAACAATACCCGCGGCTGAGTTAAATATTGATTGTTGTGATTTTCGTTCTACCTTGACCCATTAGAAGTTTACCTTATTCATTGGATTCTACCTTAACTGCCCATTAGTTTTTCTTTGGGTCAAAACATGCTAAAAATAGAAACTTTCAATTCTAAAAAGATAAGGTAACACCATGACCTTTGCCTTTGTAGTCCACGGTGAAATTCTACAGCAGCGGCTGTCAACTTTGCTTCGCTTTGCATTTCCTTCTGTTCTATCTTGTTCCTGTAGAATTTGCCCTCTATTTATTTTGAGAGCTTCTAAACACAACCTACACTTTGTTAGACACACTTTATTTTAATTTTATTTTTTTATTACAAAAATGTTATTGCTGTAAATTGTCATTTTATCCTTCTTCTTCATAATACCAAAATAATTTCTCATCTCGTTCCAACGGGCAATCAACCTCAAATATTTAATCACTTTCTTTTTTCAAATCTCAAATTTTAAATTTTTAAGAAATTTTGGATGAAAAAACTCAAAAAAAGAAAACTTTGGGTTCGAAACTTCGAAAAGTGAATTTCTGATAGCAATAATAAGTTCAGGAAAGTTTACTTGCAGGAGCAATATTGTGAACCAATTGTAACTCACCGCATGGATGAAAACAAAAGACAAACGACAAAGATAATGTTATTCTATTCTTGACTAGTCAGTCGTCAAACATGGTGGCTTGATTTCTTTTCTTGCCTTCTGCAAATTCAAAGGTTCGTAGTAGGCGGCAATTTTATCCTCTACGCCGCTCTAACCGGAAGAGAATTGTATAAGAAAATTTTTTTTTGTATAAATTACAGATATTTTTTTTTATCATTTTAATTATTTGAGACTAATTTATCTCTTCAATATTACGTTTCCTATTTCCTCTTGCCTGGTCCATTTTTTTTTTGAGAAAATTGGATATCTTTTATTAATATCGAAGCTGATTACAATCTAAAAGGACAAAATTCATGACAATGTTCGGGCAAGTTTTCATCCAAAACATGTCCTCATTAGAAGAGTAGGCTAGTGAGGCTAGGCTGTGGGTAGCTTTGTTCGCATCCCTCTTAACATGTGAAATGCTGCATGAGGCAAAATGTCTGGTTTTTCCTCGAGCTTCTGCAATCAACGTCCCAATTGGGGATAGATCATTATTTTCATGTTGCATCTTCCTAACAATTCCCAGCGCATCTCCTTCTAAAATGATACGAGTGAACCCCATGTCTGCTGCAAAGTCCAATGCTCTAAGAGCTGCAATTGCTTCCATAGTGTCTTCATTCATTGCTCTCAGAACTTTAGAGTGGAATGCTCCCATTATTTCTCCTTCATTGTTCCTTGCTATTACCCCTATGCCCCCAACTCCTTCTCTAGCTTTAAAGCCCCCGTCAAAATTCAATTTGATGACACCTGGAGGTGGAGCTGTCCACATTAAGGGTAGCTGTCCTACTCTTGTAGCATTCTGGAGTTGCGCTTGCTTGTATTCCTGCAAGTAGTTAGTGGCATATGAGACTATATGTTCAGGCAACCTGGTTACACCTGCTTTAACTGCATTGTTCCTGCTTTTCCAGTGGGCCCATAAAAGGATCAAGTTCCCCTCGAATGTTTGCTTATCCATCTCCTTTGTTGAGTCCAAGATCCAGTTAGTCACCGGTTGTGTGTCTTGTCCATTCCACGTTCCTGTTGACTTCGCGAGGGCCATACTTCCTGAACTTTCTCACAGTTCCTCAATGCATGGATGATTGACTCGTCTCCATTATGACATCTCGAGCATGTTGCAGTGGTTATGATTCGTTTCTTCCAAAGATTTTCATTACAGGGCAAGGCATTATGGGTGAGTCTCCATGCAAAAGTTTTAACTTTGTTAGGGATTTGTTTTTTCCAAATGGTGTGCCAAAGAGCTCTCCTCTGATCAACATTTGTTGTATCGGTCTGCTGTGCTGGCCGTATATCCTCCACTAGTCTTTTATAAGAGCTGCGAATTGTATACTGTCCTGATCTGTCCCAGTGCCACACCATCACATCTTCCATGTGGACTTTCGCCAAAGGAATTGCAAGAATTTGAGAGACTTCATGCTCTGTTAATATTTCTTTTAGCACGTCAACCTTCCACGTCATAGATTGGTGGTCAATCAAGTCTGTTACCTGGGTTAGGTGTTTTGGTTCAGTCGGTTGGTTAGAAACTAGAAAGGCCTCCAGTCCTGGGACCCACCTATCTTTCCAGATATTGACGTTTCTTCCATCACCAATTCTCCACCTTATGCCATCATCAAGAGCCTCACGTCCTGCAATAATACTCCGCCATGTATATGAAGGGCACCATCCAATTTTTCCTTCCATGAAGTTCGTTCAAGGGAAGTATCGAGCTTTCAGCACTTGGTATAACAAGGATGTGGTGTTATGAATGAGTCTCCAGCCTTGCTTGCCTAGCAGTGCTAGATTAAATTTCTCAAAATTCCTAAAGCCCATGCCTCCATTCCCCTTCCTGGTACACATTGTTCTCCAGCCAACCCAGTGAATTCCCTTGCCGTTGGGTTTATTGCGCCACCAATAGTTGCTTATGATACTGTCTAATTCATTACATAAACCCTGCGACAGTTTAAAACAAGTCATAGTGTACGCGGGAATGGCTTGCAAAACTGATTTTATAAATACCTCCTTTCCTGCCTGTGACAATAGACGCCAGCTCCAACTTTGTATTCTGGATTTAAGCTTGTTTTTGATCTCGGCAAAGGCCCTCTTTTTGTTTCGTCCAATGATGGTTGGAAGACCTAAATACTTTTCTGGGCTGGTGATTGCATGAATGTCAAAAATGGTTGTTAAGGTTGACTTAGCAGCTTTAGTGGCATTTTGGCTAAAAAAGAGTCCCGATTTCTGAAAATTTATTTGCTGGCCCGAACCTTTTGTTGGATTATGCCCTTAGAACCATTCATTAGATGATTGACTTTGGCATTTTTTATGTATCATGACATTTTATTTATTATAGTTCATTATTATATTTGTCTTATAACTGCGTAATGTAATCTTATACGATAATGTCCTTAGAATAGTAATAACACACTATTCTTAAAATATCCCTAGTCAAGTATTATTGTGAACAAGGATAACAATGTACGATAAGACTAGTATGTGGTTGACTGATGACCATTGTCATGGATATAGGATATCAAGTCATCACATAGGTACATGTTAGAGAACTATGTACTGGATCGACCCTCCATGAGAACGCTACATGGATTGTTATATGAGTGTCATAAGCGATTCTCATAGTGATGATGGTGTATGTGATCCTTTGACTTGAGATCATCAGAGATCCCAACATAGAGAATTGCATACTTTAATGCTGCTAGATGTCATTCGTAACAGGATGGACTATAAAGGTAGTAATTGGGTATGCCTTGATCTATGTAGAGGGATGTTGAGTGATCAAGATAGGATTTATCCCTCTTATATAACAAGAGTGATGTCTTGGGCCCTTTGATAGAGTGAGACTAAGAAATGCATGGCCGTGCTCGAATAAGTCAATATGAGATATTGATTTTATTTGTTTAATTAGTCTACTCAGGAATCAAGAAACGCTGATTAGACTATACAAGTGTGACACATTCCATGACTTGTGTCTAATCAAGACATCAAAGGATAAAGGGATTAGACTACACGGTAACATCTATCACGAGTAAGGTTATGTCGAGTCATTAACATTCTCGTTACATGGGTAGCAATGATGTGTTGCTAGATACCGCTCATTGCCTGTGACAATTTTGTCATTGCCATTGTTTTGAGAACCTATTGGGTCGCACACTTAGAACGGATTAATGAGGAGCTTAATTAATCCTATTCTGAATTGGATTAAGGATATATCTAATCCTATTCTGAATTGGATTAAGGATATAGTTAATCCTATTCTAAGTAGGATTAGAGTTCTGTTTGGCAGCAAAATTTTAGGATAAAATTTACTGCCTATAAAAGGACGTTTTTTCTAAAACATAGCCGTACAATTAAAAAACAGAAAAGGTATTCTTTTAATCGAAGCTAGCAATTCTATTATAAGGAATCAAAAACGCTCTTTAAGGCTTCTGATCGTGAGACGTTCAAGAGTCGTGAGATCCGTTCGTGTGGATACCATAGAGGCAGGAACGAAAAGTTGTTGCTTGTGACTCGACCAACGACAGAAAATCAGAGAAAACGTTAGGTAAAATCTCGCAACCCTAATAAGGCAACTCTCCGAATCGATCCTGGTGGAGGCCGAATGATTTAAATTCCGCTGCGTGTTTGTTTCGGTTTCCTTCACCTTTTTCATAAGTCTTTAGCATGTTCTTCACTCTCTCGCCTTCAGCTTGGTTCGCTTTTATGAAAAGTAGACTATCATCAGCGAAGAATAAGTGAGTGATCCGGGGTCCATTTTTGCTGGCTCTAACACAGCTGATGAGTCCAATTTGTTGCTTCCTTCTTAGCAAAGCTGATAAACCTTCAGTACAAAGCAGAAAAAGGTATGGTGATAACGGGTCTCCTTGGCGAAGTCCTCTCCTTGGGACAAACTTGTTAGTTAATGCACCATTTAAAACAATTGAGAAAGAGACAGTTGTTATGCATTTCATGATTAGTGCAATCCAGCATGAGCAAAAACCAAGCTTTAACATGAGTGCTTCAAGGTAATTCCATTCTACTCTATCAAAAGCTTTACTCATGTCTAATTTTATAGCAGTATAGCTCTCTTTTCCTTTCCTTTTCAGCTTGAGTGCATGCAAGAGTTCATATGCTACCAGAACATTGTCAGAGATTAGTCTTCCCGGCACAAATGCACTTTGATTATTACTTATGCACACTGGTAGTATCAGCTTCAATCTATTGACCAGTGTCTTAGCAATAATTTTGTACAAGACATTGCAAAGGCTGATGGGGCGAAAGTGGGTCATGTTTTTTGGGTTTTTTATCTTAGGGATAAGGACAATGTTGGTGTGGTTGATGTGATCTAGGCTACCTCCCTTGTTCAAAATGGTTAGACATAAATCTGTAATCTCATTACCAATGGTATGCCAATATTTATGATAAAAGTAAGCAGGCATACCGTCTGGGCCAGGAGATTTGGTAGGGTGTATTTGCTTGATGGCTTCTGAGACCTCCTCTGCCGTAAAGTCCTGCATGAGATAGTCATTCATCTGCTTAGTAACACAAGGGTTTAATGCCTCTAGGATTTCACTTAAATCTGATTGGCCTTGGGATTCAAAAAGATCACAAAAATACCCCACTGCTACTTCCTGCATCTCGTTTTCATCCTCACACCAATTTCCTTCATCATTCTCAAGCCCCTTAATATGGTTCACCCTTCGTCTCTTAGATGCTTGAGCGTGGAAAAAACCACTGTTCTTATCTCCTTCTCTGAGCCAGCTTATTCTGGATCGCTGCTGCCAGTATGTTTCCTCCATCTCAAGCACATTGTTTAATTCTGTAGCTAAATCTCGCTCCCTAGCTAATGATTCATCTGTGCAAATAGATTTGACTTCTGCAAGCTGTTTCAAAAGTTGCTCTGCTTTGGTACGAAGACCATGAAACTGCTCCCTGCCCCACTTGCTTAGTTCCTCTCTCACCTTTGCAATCTTTTGGTTGAGCTAAAAAGTTGCATTATTAGCCCAGGCATTTTTAAATATTGCATCACTAGCTGTTGGTTTTAGCCAAGCTAATTCAAGGAACCTGCGCCGCTTTTTCTTTGAGCTTCGATGGTTGCTTCGATTATTGTCAGTGTCCAAAATTATTGGACAGTGATCTGACGTGGAACAAGTAATATGATGCACACCATATAAAGGATAAAGGTCACACCATTCTTTGTCCCCGACAAAACGATCCAACTGTTCTTTGATAACTGTTTCCATAGTCTTCCCTCTTTGCCATGTAAAGACATCTCCCTTAAAGCCCAAATCCTCCATCCGAACATCTTGCAAGACCGATCTAAAAGCTTCCATTTGTGATGCCTGTCTAGCTGCACCTCCAAATTTTTCATCATCCCAAAGAATTTCATTAAAGTCTCCAAAAAGTGTCCATGGTTTCCTTTGGTCTTCTGCTAGTTTCTGGATGAGCTTCCATGTTTCTATCTTCCTGGTTGTGTGTGATTCTCCGTAGACTCCTGTCATTCTGCTCTGTCTTCCTTCTTGATCTGTGACATCAAAATCTATATGTCGCCTGCTAAAGCTTCTAAGTTTAACATCTACTGAGCTATTCCAAAAGAGTGCTAAACCCCCACTTCTCCCTTCTGCATTTACACCCAATACATAATCCATTCTGCATTTTAATCTGACTCTGTCCAGCTTTGAAGTATTCATCATAGTTTCCATAAGGAAAACTATGTTGGGAAATTCCTTCACTATGATTTGGTGAAGGTTACGAACTGTCCATGGGTTCCCGAGCCCACGACAGTTCCAAGATATGATTTTCATGGTGATCGGCGGGACTGGGTGCCAGTCTTCGCCGCTAAGTGTGTCGTTGCTGTTGATAATCCACTGTTCTCGTCTTCGCTCGCTTTAGTGGAAAGTCAACTAGCATAAGATCTTCATCTTCCCAAGTCTGTTGCTTTCTTTTTCCCGCCTCTATAGATACGTCACTTTTGTTGGACGGCCTTTGTCTTGCAATCTTCTTCCATCTGTGCCTACCACCCGAGTTACTGTTATGGGGTTCACTGCATTCATTTTGAACTCAGTATCCGTTGTTAAGTCCGACAATGAGACCTGTCTTGCTATTTCTGATCCACCTACGCCTAGACCATGGGCTAGTTTAGCTGCCAATATCTCCTCGGGCTGTTGTTGGCCTTTATTATTATTGGGCTGTGCTTGATTTGTCACCATATTAATACCACTTTCATGATGTCTTGGCCCATTTCCATGCATAGGCGTGTTCAGTGGCCCTCCAAAGTCAGCTTGATTTTCGGACTCTTGATTGGTCTGCTCTGATTCGCGAGAATATTCCGCAAACGTAGCCTTACCATCTGCTGTTCCTGAAATTCTGCTAGATTGATTTGCTAGTGATTCCATAGTGATTTTTGCCACCTTTCTCGAGCAAGCACCATTAATGTTTCCACTTTCCAAATTAAGCTGCCTCGCCGTCGCCCCTTTGCTGCTCGCCTAAGTTTCGGTGCTGTTGCCCTTCTCGTCATCCATGTTTAGAATTTCTCCTGTGAAATTCCTTCGTTTTAATGGCGAAGCTCTCATCCAGTTACCATATTGCTGTCTTCTGTATCACCCTCCTTATCCCCTGGAACTTCCTCGCATT
Organism: Heritiera littoralis; assembly: GCA_031772115.1. Lineage (NCBI taxonomy): Eukaryota > Viridiplantae > Streptophyta > Magnoliopsida > Malvales > Malvaceae > Heritiera > Heritiera littoralis. Next base: position 22,771,748 of record JAPDPK010000001.1, read on the forward strand.
CAGTGTCCCTGTGCCCTAATCTTCCACATCTGTAACAGAACATGGGCAGTCTTTCATATGCTAACCGCCCTTTAGGTTTTTCTTTGTTCTTCCTCGAATCTAACAGTATCGCTCGCCGTAACGGCTTGAAAACATCAATGTTAACACGAACTCTGAGGAATCTGGACCATCCACCTTTTTCTAGACTAACATCAATAGATCTCAGTGTTCCCAGTTTTCTTCCAATTATCTCCGCATAAGCCTGGGTTCGCATTCCTAGTGGAAGATCATATATCCGTATCCAGAACGAAGCCTTCTGGAAAATGTATTCAGTCGGCATCAACTGACCATCATAGTGCTGCATCATTAGAAGTTGCTTATCAAAAGCCCAAGGTGATCCATCACACACCCTGCTCTTGTCTCTTTTAGAAGAAAATTTGAAAAGAAACATGTTTTCCTCCAATTGTGTGATGTCAACCAGTTTTGATAATCTCCACACTAGTCGCAGTGTTCACATCATAGCATCAGCATTAAAAGGTCTTGAGGTTAAAAGCTTTCCCACCATCCAATTGTCTTTCTTATTGCTCCGCTTTGCATGATGTTCTTCCGTAATCACTAGATCCCCCTCCTCCTCCTCTGTTAGTTTCAAATTCTTCCATAATTCCTGTATGTCATCTGCCATCTCTTCCGAACCAACTGAAACTATGAACTAAAAACTTAAAACTATGAATCCCCAAGGAAATCGAAGGAAATCTTAGAGATGGTAATCCACTTGTTACTAAACAAGACTAAGACATTCTCACAAGAACCCTAGGCTCAAGGAGAGACTCGGGAATCGTGTTAGTTTTTTGTTTTTGCTTGGTCCATTAAAAAAAAAAAAGCTTGGTCCATTTTTTTTTATCTTCTTGGCGTAAAAAATGGTGATTAGTGATTCCAAAAATCCATTTAACTTAAAATAAAAAAATATTTTTTTTAAATAACATTTCAACTTGTCTAATTCCATTAATCACTGTCACATACAAGACACGTGAACAAGTTTGGCTTTCAATGACAGAAAGTGATATGTCAATATTTTAATCGAGTGGCTTTGAAAAACTTGCAATGTTTTTTGTTCTTTTCTTCTTTTTTCAATGATATGATAATTGACAAAATGCATTTTCCAAGAATAGTTATAAGTGGTTAAATTTTCAAATCAAATCCAACCAAAAAAAAACAAGTGGCTCAATTTCCGAGATGACGTGAACAGTCTTTTTACAAGCCTTTTTTATTGACCGATTTGGCGTTCAAATTTGAAAATTAAAAATAGAATTAGAGATTTTAGAATTTAAATTTTAAATTTATTGAATATGAATTTTTAAAAATTATTGCATATACTACTTAAATTTAATTTGAGTTAAACAGACTTTCGAGGCTTTATATTTAACTTTGGGAGACAAGAACTTTTTGAATTGATTTTATTTTATCATCTAGTTGTGAATTGATTAAGGTAAATAAAATTAATGTGGTCCAAAAAATGTACGAAAATAATACATCAGGCTGACAAATCATGTCATATATTGCTAATAATAACAAAGTTTATATGAAATATTAATTTATATTAACATATTTTTTTTATTTAAGTTATGGTACATAGTTTTATTATTAAAAAATTAATTATGATCTATGCACATAAGTATGATTAAAAATGTAATCAAAACGAATCAAAACGATTAGGTATAATTTTAAATTCAATTCAAATAAAAAATTTAATATTCGAAATTCGATTTAAATCCGATTAAATTTGTTTTTCTATTTAACAAAATATTCGAAGTGCTTAAATATACATAATATATATTATATATAATATACATTAAGGCATCTGACTAATTCTAAAAGTATATACATATGAATCAATCGATCAAATGATGACGCTTCTTACTATGAATGTCAGCGAGAACAAGCAAATTAAGCGATGATGTTACCACAAAATAATCCAAGGCCCTCATCATTTATGCCTTCATAAATTGCCCATAGCTCTCGGAAACCAAAGTAGCCAACCAGCAATGGACTGTTTTCATTCATCTCCAGCAACTTCAACTGTTGCAATACTTGTTTTTCCAATGCTACTCTTTCTTTTCTCACTTCTATGGATATCAAAAGCTGCCTCGAGAAAAACAGACAAGATGAAAACCGCGCCAGAAGCTGGTGGTGCATGGCCAGTGATTGGCCATCTCCGACTCCTAGGAGGGCCACAGCCACCTCACATAAGCTTGGCCAACATGGCCGACAAATATGGAGCAATCTTCACTATCAAGTTGGGTGTGCATAGAGCTTTGGTGGTAAGCAATAGTGAAATTGCTAAAGAATGTCTTACCATAAATGACAAAGCATTCGCCACTCGTCCGAAGCTTGCAGGCCTGGATATTTTAGGCTACAACACTGCCATGATTGCCACTGCGCCATATGGACCTTACTGGCGTCAAGTGCGCAAGTTTGCCACTGTTGAGCTCCTCTCGAACCACCGGCTCGACATGCTTAAACACGTCAGGGAATCCGAGATAAAGACATCTCTGCAACAGCTATATCAGCTGTGGAACAAGAAGAGAAGCAACTCAGATAAAGTATTGGTGGAGATGAAGACATGGTTCAAAGATGTAACTCTTAACGTGATTCTGAAGATTGTTGTAGGAAAGCGAATTCCGAATTCTAGTGAAGGCGGTGAAACAGTGAAATGGAAGAAGTCATTGGACGACTTCTTTGAGCTAGTTGGGAAGTTCGTTGTATCAGATGCACTGCCGTTCCTGAGATGGTTGGACATAGGAGGAGAGGAGAAGCTCATGAAAAAGGTAGCCAAAGAATTAGACCAATTTATTGAGGGATGGCTACAAGAGCATAAGCAGAAGAGAGCGGCAAATGAGGCCAACAGTGAGGAAGATTTCATGGGAGTGATGCTGTCTGTTCTCCGCGATGCAGAAGAGCACGATGGTGATACAATCAACAAAGCCACCAGTCTGGTATGCAGGCATATTTCTCAACCAAATATTCATTGCCAAATTTCTTTTAATTAAATTAACCTCTTAAATTAATCGACTGGGTCCTTAGAAGTTAGAGTACTATTAATGCAAACATTGTTCATTATTGATATTTGTATGCTTTCTGATCTAACAGTCTCTTATCTTAGCGGCGGAAGATACCACATCAATCACAATGACGTGGGCTTTATCTTTGTTACTCAATAACCCAGAAGCGTTGAAGAAAGTCCAGCAACAGCTAGATATCCAGGTTGGTAAGGATAGACTGCTAGTAACAAAGTCAGACACCAAAAACTTAGTCTACCTTCAATCGATCATTAAGGAAACGCTGCGCCTATACCCTGCCGCTCCACTCTCTGTCCTCCACGAGGCCTTTGAAGACTGCACAGTAAATGGGTACCATGTCTCAGCCGGCACTTGGCTTATATTCAATCTTCAAAAGATTCATCGCGACGAGAACGTGTGGTCTAACCCTTCTGAATTTCGACCAGAAAGATTTTTGACAACCCACAAAGATGTCGATGTCAGGGGACAGAATTTTGAACTAATTCCGTTTGGCAGTGGTAGAAGAATGTGCCCCGGGGTTTCATTTGCGCTTCAGATTTTGCAGCTTACACTCGCCAATGTGCTGCATTGGTTCGAGTTCGCAACCCCGTCGGATGAACCAGTTGACATGCGTGTAGGAGCTGGAGTGACATGCCCTAAAGCAACTCCACTTGAAGTTAATATAACTCCTCGCCTTCCTGCTTTTCTTTACGAGTCTACCACTTAATTGGTATAATTAACTTGCTTTATCACAATATATATATATATATATATATATATATATATATATATATATATTGAATAACATTCTAAACTTCTAAGGTCTTTAATTCAGAGTAATAAATTAGACGTTTTGTTCCTTTTTATATTATAAAAATGAAGTTTGGAAGTTAATAAGTAGCTTTTGAGACAAAAAATAAGTAAAGAGATTCGAATGTTAGGTAATTCGAGTGATTGAATAAAAACATTTTATTAAAGATTTTGCTTATGGTCGTCGAATATCTTGTAAAATTTTACATCTTGTGTGAAATTTGCATGTGACATTCAAATACCATTGTTCAGGCATTCAAATTCCCTTGTTGGAAAAAAAAACTTGTTAAATATGATATTTCATTCCAAAAATAATGATTTTTCATTTATGTTATGTATGCTTATGAAAAGACGTTTTGAGGTTTATATATACTTCTATTAATATTCATTTAACACAATTTTACATATAATTGGTATAATTAACTTGCTTTATCACAATATATATATATGTATATATATATATGTATATGTATATATATATATTGAATAACATTCTAAACTTCTAAGGTCTTTAATTCAGATAACATTCTAAATTTCTAAGGTCTTTAATTCAGAGTAATAATTTAGAAGTTTTGTTCCTCTTTATATTGTAAAAATGAAGTTTGGAAGTTAATAATATGTTCTTTTTTTTTTTAAAATTAGTGATAATATTTTGCCTATCCTTTAAATATTGGCTAGAGCATGTGGGTTGTCCTAGGGGTGTAATCGAGCCGAGTCGAGACGATTCAGTATCAGGCTCGAGCTCGGCTCGATTCGAAGATTCGAAGCTCGAAGCTCGACTCGAGCTCGATCGAGCTTTATATTTGAAGCTTGAGCTCGGCTCGCTAAATACTCGATCCGCTCGAAGCTCGGCTCGTAGGCTCGAATTTGATTCTATAAATTCATCCGACTCATCATTTTTGAAGCAAAATTCAATCAAAAGTATTGCCTTAATGCCTCCCAAGCACAACATAAAATTCAGAACTTAAAACACATAAAAATAACCTTCTCACAAGATGTTTATGATGAGCATAAACTTATATACATATATAAATAGCAAGTATAACTACTAAAAAAAATAATACTACTTAGATGTTAAATGAAGATTATACCAACATGAATGCCATTAATCCAAGAAAGAACTGCATTTACGACCCAGGTGTACTCAAGCATTGTCTTAAAAAATAAAAGTATAATTTTCTGATAGCTTATATAAAATCAAAAGTTAGTATCTGTTTCACCAGTGATGACATATCAAAATCTCTTTAAAAGCCTTGTAACTATGTAATTAATTACAGACTGAAATTCATTGAAGCTAAACTATCTAAATTTTTAACTAACAAGGACCACCGGAGAAATTCAAGGAATTACCAAAATAAAATTACAAAGGCTAAATCTTCAACATATACTATAAATATACTATAATTTCTCCCAACTAAAAATTAATTGTCTGCATACACTGTTTCTTAATAGTACAACAGAGAGAAAAAACTTCTATCAACTAAGATTAGAAAATAAAAAAATGAGAAGAAAATATATGGCTTTCACAAAAAAAAATCAAAATTGAGGTACTTTCTTCAGCAGAGAATCTTCTTCAAAATGTATTTTTTTTCCAAATAGATTACTTTTTCTTAACTTGAAGCCATCAAAATCAAGCTTATCTTACACAGAAAAATAACAATAAAAAAAAATCCAACAAGCAAGCAAAATCTAGGAAAAAGAGAGTAATTTAGAGCAAATATTCCATAAAAGCTTAAGAGCAGCAAAGTCTCAAACCTAACGATATAGAGCAGATATTCCCAAATATGTAATTGAAACACCAATCTTATAGATGACAGTATTTCTCATCAAAACATCAATCTTATAGATGACAGTATTTCTCATGAACATTGGCAGTCATCAAATCATCATATTCCACTTATAGATGACATTATTTCTCATCAAAACATCAATCTTACAAAAAAATGAGATAATAATATGCAAAATTAAAATATAACAACATAAAATTCAGAACTTAAAATACATAAAAATAACATAGAAACTCAGATTCAGAACTCAGATACATAACAATTCAAAGTACAACTCTTGCAAATCAAATAATCTAACAATCAAACTCAAAATACAACTTAAAAGATAGGATACAACTCAAAATAAATCTCAAACACAAACATCTCAAACATAACTCAGAATTAAAAAGTCCAAATGCAACTTAGTAAAATAAGGAAATAGACATTCACTCAAGCTTGATCCTCAAAGTACAGCCATCCAAAATTCCAACACCTACAAATGAAAATGTAAGTTATGAACAGTTTAGGTACCCAAAACATGCTAAAAAATATGAAAAATCTTACTTTAAGGGATTGGGAGGATAATTTCAGTTGCTTTCTTCTCTTTCTACAAAAAAAAAAAGACATTATTGAAACTAATCAGAAAATGAATGCAAATTATAAGTTATTAATGTCAAATTGAATTGAAAATATAAAACTTACTTTGTTCTTTTTCTTCACTCCATGCAAATTACGACACCAATCTGCCCCACAAAGCAATACTTGCACCGTTTCTGGAGATAATGAGGCTCGATAAGTGTCAATAACTCTACTGCCAGCACTAAATGTAGCCTCTGAAGCCACCGTAGTTATAGGAATGGCAAGTATATCCCGTGCCATTTTGGACAAGATACGATACTTCAAGGTATTCACCTTCCACCACTCTAAAGCATCAAAATTATCTGGATCTCTTTCACATATGAAACATCCTTCTTCTAAGTAAATATCCAGATCAGACTTTAGAGGTTGAATGGTCTCAACACTTTTCACAAATTGTGCAAACTCTGACCAACCAGATGAAGATGAAGCTTGGACATTCGCACTAGTATTACCACCAACTACTTGAGTTTCAACACATTGTTCACTTTCTGTATAGTGGTATTCGGCAGCATATTCTTCATAAATCTCAAACAAAGTTTCTTGGACTTTAACAATATTCTGCCTTGCCTCACTTCCAGGATAGATTCTAGGAAGAGTAAATTCAACTGCTCTCATTTTACACCTTGGGTCCAAGACAGCTGCCACAAACATCAATAGATTACATTCCCCCCAATATTTGTCAAACTTCTCTTTCATCTTACGAACCATTGATCGAATAAAATCATTTTCATCTTGTGCATATTTATCTAACAGCATTTTGATACGATGAACTTCATTCAAAAATAAATTTGAAGTAGGATAGTCACTGCCTGAAATTATGTCAGTCGTAGAACTAAAAACTTTTAAAACTTCACAAATTTTTTCAACTTTCTCCCACTCTTCAGGACTTGGACAACACTCGTAACGAGGCTCGCGATCTTGGAACCTTGGAAATGCCTCCTTGAATTGCACAGCAGTTGACAACATTTCATACGTTGAATTCCAACGTGTTTTACAATCAAGAATAAGCTTCCTACTAGGCAATTGTAATTGTTGCACAATATCTGAAAAAGTTTTCAACCTCCCTCATTTTGATTGATGAAACAGACACTCTCATGTATGTTTTCAATGATGTGCTTAATTTGAGAAAGACCATCTTGAACCATAAGGTTCAAAATGTGTGCACAACACCGAACATGGAACAATTTACCTCCACAAAGAAGCTTTTTGTTTCTTGAAAATGTGTCCTTCAAAATCCTTATGGCTGCATCATTACTTGAAGCATTATCAACTGAAAGTGTGTAAACCTTGTTCTCTATTCCCCATTCCTTCAAACAATTAAAAATACAATCAGCAATCTCAACGCCACGACGAGGAGGAGGCAAGTGGACAAAGTTGATAACACGTTTATGCAACTTCCAATGAGAATCAATGAAGTGTGCCGTAAGAACCATGTATTCAATTTTTTGATTGGTAGACCTCCACAAGTCTGTTGTCAAACTGACCTTTTCAACACTTTTCAATAACATCTTAAGCTTTTTCTTCTCTATTTCATATACTTGCTCACAATCTCTCTTGATGGTATTCCGTGAAATTTTTTCCCATTCTGGCATCCCACGTTTCTGCATCAGATTAAAGCCTTCTTCCTCCACAATCGAGAATGGATGCTCATGCATAAGTACCCAATGAGCTGCTGCCTCCCTCATTTTTGCCATGTCAAACTTCCCATTACTGAGAGCAGAGATTGTTGAATCATGGTTTGAAGTTGCCTGTTGAAAATTGATTTTTTGTTGCTGTGCCTTATGTACTTTTCGCAACACACAGCCTTGCAAGTGCCTTAAAAAGTGACTTGTGCTTCCACTTGTGGTCATGGTCAACTTTTTCTTGCAATGAATACACTCTACTTTCTTAGAACCATCAGGAAGATCTATTTCCTTAAATTCCAACCAAACTGCTGATTTTTTCTGTCTTTTTTTCACTTGAAATGTATCATTGTCAACATTTTCTTCAGTGCCCTCTCCATGAATATTAACATCTGTTGAATTGGTGGCATTGGTTTCATCTGGAGAACACATATCATCATCCAAATTGACCCCACTTCCAGATGAATTTGGTGTTGGCAGAACTGGTATTGAAGAAACCTCCGGAGGGGTGTATGACATCTTTATATCCAACTACCTACATAGAGAAAAAAATAATAAGTTTAGATTATTGAAGAATCATAAGTTTGAATGTAATACGTAATGTGTTCCATCATGATGCCAATTATGCAAATCCAAAACATATTTTTTTAAGTGAACATGATTTAGATTGAATCTTACACCCACGAAAACTTTGTCTCACTAATAATGTTTATTGGCATGAGCAAAGCATAATTCAAATTCTTAATCCTTAAATCCTAAAAGCATTGATGATTCTTGTATTAAACTAACATTTGCAAATTGTTTATAGTATCCCTTCTGACATTCTGAAGGACTCCAAGAAGAAGCTCATGGAAGTAGAGACAAATAAGCAGAATGGACTGTTTGAGATAACATTGTAGCTAAAGGAACTGAAGAACACTAAGGCCATGAAAGATGAAGAGATTCGATCCTTACGTCAGACTCAAAAGCTAAGCTTTTACCAAATAGGCACTGGTGAAAACAACAATTCTGATCAACATGTTGAACCTAGAGTAAGTTCTGAGAAATCAGTAGTGACAGAAACCTCAACAACTCCACCAGCAGAGAAAGAAGTGGAAGAAGACAGTGGACTGATGCTAATTAACCAGCCTCAAACCACTTCAGAAATTGAAGAAAAGTTCCGGACGAACATCGATGAACTGCTAGAAGAGAACTTGGAATTCTGGTTCAGATTCAGCAGTGCATTCCATGTGGTACAGAAGTTTGACACCCAAGTGAAAGATTTAGAGGCTGAGGTATTAAAACTAGACGAAAGACGAAAGCAAGAAGGAAGTAGCATTACAAAATATTCACTACAATAAGACGTGCGACCATTATACAAACACCTGAGAGAAGTACAAAAATGAGTTGAGTGTCTGGGTGGAAAGAAGTGTGTTACTAAAAGAAGAACTGAAGAACCGTTTTTCATCTTTGTGTGAAATCCAGGAAGAAATCACAAAGGCCTTGAAAGCAAGTGCTGAAGACGATGACTTCAGTTTCACAAGCTACCAAGCAGCCAAATTCCAGGGTGAGCTTTTGAACATGAAACAAGAGAACAACAAAGTTGCAGATGAACTGCAAGCTGGTTTAGATCATGTTATTTGATGGAGGCCCCATGCTGAAGCCTTCCTAAATCATGTATATGCTTTGCAGGTTGAAGGAGTTGTGAATCTTCCAACCAATTCTGGAATCTAGCTGTTCAGGATTTGAATGAAAACAAGTGCTGGAAAATCATCATTATGATCAGATTTCTCGAATTCGGTTCTACAAATATCTAACCATGGAGAATAATTAAGTTCCATTAGTGATTCAAAGCAGAACCTACGCAAGCACAGAAATTACCAGCATTCCCAGGAGGAACATGACTGCCAACATAAAATAAAAACTGTAAAACAAAAATCTGTTGCTTCCATTAAAATAAAAAGAAATTCCTGACACTTTCTGTGCAATTTAGCTGCAAAAAACATCAATTTGATGATGATTTACCTAATAAAACTCTCCATCCAAAACGAAAAATCAAGAACAACAAACAACCCAGCAGCTTATTCAATCAATCAAACAGAGCCAACATAGGAGAAAAACCCATTATACGAGAAGATCATTCAAACAAAATCTCCTAAACCATCCCAGATACGTATATAAGCTTGTATTCTGTACGTACAAAAGAAAGTATACCTTTAGGGTAAAAACAGTACCTTGATTGGAAGATTAAGCAGAACCTGAGACAAACAGAAAAGAAAAGATGTCAAAAAAGAAGATTAGCTTCCAAGATCAAACGAACTGAAAGAAGATTGAAAAAAAAAGTTGATATTTTTGGCAATGATTAATGTTTTTTAAATGATGTTCTTGTACAAACGAACTGACCTGAGATTGGAAACAACAAAAGCTGAAGTTGTTTCTGTTGTTATTGTGAGCTTTCTGTTCGGTTTTGACCTGAGATTGGAAACAACAAAAGCGGTTGGTGCCTTCAATTTTCAAAGGCGTGGAAGCTTCTCTGAAAGGCAAACGAAAATCGAGAGAGATACTGGAGATAGAAATTCAGGCGATCGGCGCCACTGCCGCTGGAGGGATCAGGCATTCAGGCGATCGGCGCCGCTACCGCTGGGCTGGGTTCACTTCACGTCGAGGGATTTGGGGATTTGTTTGGGAATTGGGGCGGTGGGTAACGTGGGTTACTTTAGTTAGGTTAGTTTTAGTTAGTATGTAGGTTATAGTTATTTTTGTTATATTGTATATATGTTAAGGTTAAAAAAGTAATCTAATAATTAAATAATAAAATATATAATAAAATTAAAAAAGCTCGATAAGGCTCGCGAGCCGCTCGAGCCGGGTATTACAAAGTTCGAACTCGGCTCGACTCACTACTCGAGTAGCTCGAGCTCGGGCTCGGCTCGAAAATGAACGAATCGAACTCGAATAATCATCGAGCCGAACTCGAATAGCTCACGAGTAGCTTGACTCGTTTACACCCCTAGGTTGTCCCTCCTTCTTCGTGGTCCTGTAGCTTCATATGCTTATTGTAAGTTTGAATATGTAGCTTGAGATTATTAAAGATCGAGTGACAATGCTCCTAAATATGTTTAGATTGTGATTATTTAAGGGTCGTTTCCTGTTTTCTATTTTTAAAAATTTTGTTTTATTTTGTTTTCAAATTTTAAAAACAAAAAATATGTTTGGTTAATACTATTATATTTTGAAAGCAAATATTTAATTTGATTTAGATATAATAATTCAGTTCACAAAATGAAATTTTAAAAATTAAATAAAAATAATATATTTATTAAATAATAATATGTACACAATATTAAATAATATTATTTTATACTAAGATTAAATATTTTCATTTAATCATATAAGAATTTAATATAATTTAAATAATATTATAATTAAATATAATATTAAATAAAATAATTCAATTAAAAATAATATTGAATAATTTTTTAATATTATTTTTTATTAGATAATAATTGAGATTTGAAAAATTATAAATTTATATATTAAATAATAATATGAATTAATAATTATAAATTTTATTAATAATATTATTTAATTTAATTGTAATTTTATTAAATTATTAAAAATGTATTTAACTAATTAATTTATAATAAATTATATAGTTATTAAACTATATTATTTTAATATAAATAATATTATTTAATGTTAAGTATTCACTTATTTAATAATATTAAATTATTTAATAGTAGTAGTGATATATTTTAAATTTAATTGAAAGAATATAATATTAAATAATAATATTGCTTTGTAAAATAATAATTAATTATATTAGATAATAGTACTTAGCAATAATATTAATTATAAAAATTTCAAAATTATAATAAATGATGTTATTTAAAATATATAATATATTAAATAAATTATTATATAAATTTAAATTACATAATATTATAATATTATGGTTCAATATAATTTATATTTAATTGCTTTTTATTTTCTCAAATTTTCTATATTAAAATAAATTTATTAATTTTAAAATATTAATTTTTGAAATAAATAATATTTTATATTAAAATTTAATATTATTTTATTTTAAAAATGAATTATTTTTATTTTATAATGAAAAATATTAGTATTATATTAATATATAAATTTTTTTTTGTTACAAGAGGAATATTAATGTAACATCCCAAATCCACAAAAATACATAATATTTACTTACCAATTACACTCACTTACCGGTTGGGCTGTCTGTGATGCTTCTCAATTCCTAACACTTCTATGAGAATTAGTACTCTCAATTCCTTGTACTAATATGGAAGTATGAATTATTAGATTATTTCCTTAAGATGTATATACATTCCCTTCTATTCAAAGTAATACTGTACCATTTTACTGAATATATAAAAGAATACAACATACCTTCGATATCAGATCTGTGGAAGGTAATTCGCTTAGTGTAAGTTCAATAATCTGTGGAGTGGAAAATAGGGAGTGAGCGACAACGTGCTCAGTAAGGAAGGTGTATGCTGCTTTATAAAAATAAAGACTATATTCCCAAAACATCTTATTTATCCAATCACTCAAACTTTATTTAACATTAAACAGGATTCAATAGATCCTTTTAGTAAACAGAAGTCAATAAGTTGAGACTAGGGAACAAATACATCATGCTCTCATTGTTCCCTCAGGAACACAAGTCATCCGCTTGTGGGGTGTACCCGTAGGCCATTGCCCCTCACGGCTATCTCAACTAGATTTATGGCCATAATCTATAGGTGGTCCTCGGGTCCACTTGCCAAGTGACCTCGAGACCGCTGATGACTTGACAGGTCCATCAGCCTTGTGACGCCCTGAGGTGCACCCGTTGGTCCATAAACCCGAGCCATCGTCCTAGGTGGTCACGCAATTATATGAATGGTAATGCATGAACTCAAGGCCTAAAGTCTCAAAATCACTTTGTATCTCATGAAAACCTTTATGGAATTATTTCATCCAAAATATCATTTTCTCAAAATGATTTGATTCCCAAGAAGGTTTTAGGCTTTCTGTTTACAAATGGCAATTAAAACATCCCATTTTAGTATGAGAAAGTACCCATAAATCAGTTCGCCCATGGTCAACTCGCCCAGTGCGGTGAACTTGTGTTCTCCCGCCAACATTTGTTTTTAAAGAAACAAGTAAAACTGGCTTGCCAATAGTGGTTCGCCCATGGTCAGTTCACCCATTATGGTGTTGCCCTTAGTCAACTCGCCCAATGGCACTACCATGATCAACTCGCCCACTTTTATCAAATATGTTTTATTTTCTTTGGCTCACCCAGAATTATTTTAAAACAGAGGTCGCCTGCCCAAAACAACATAAAAAGGGTTGCCTTCCATTGGCTCGCCCGAATTTCAATTAAAACAAGCTTCACTCGCCCAAAACTTCATAAAAGGGTTTGGTTCGCCCGCCCAAACTAGTTCGCCCAACAAACAACATAGGGGTCGGCTATCTTTCTAGCTCGCCTGCCCAAATCAGAGTAATTTATTAACTAAATGCATGTCATAAGCAAAAAAATAATTTCTCAATAATTTTCATACAATTTTAACTCCACAGGACATGCATTCACTTCACACACATCTCCCTTACCTCGTCTGATGAAGCCTTGCTTCCCGCCCGCCTTATCAATTCTCACTCCCGGCTGCAAAGTAAAATATTAATATCATTAATATTTTCTTTTCGAATATTTCCTAAAATTATTAATATTTTTCCTTTCAAATATTTGCGACACTTAGGTGAGATTTTAGTCCAATCTATAGCTCGCCATTCGCCCAACAGAGCTCGCCAGTCGTCAATGGGCTTACACGTGGAAGCTCGCCCAATCCTACTCACCATTCAGTTATTGGCTTATTCTGGGAGCTCGCCCACAGTTCAATTCGCCATCATATATTGGCTTTAAATATGGGAGTTCGCCCACTATTTCAACTCGCCATTCCTAGTGGTTTATTCGTTAGAGCTCGCCCAACATAAGAGCTCGCCCCAAATTCTACTCGCCTTTCCTGTATTTGTGAGTTCGCCATTCTCGCCTTTTGGGCGATCATTGGTCCTCGCCCATCCGGCTAGTATGCTGATTATCTTATCCATAAGATGCTGGCGAATATTGTATCGCCGATTCATGCTTCTATTGAACTCGCCTCATCCTTTGGGCGAGTACCCCTTGCTCGCCTATTTAGCAAGCTGTTGGATAATCCCGTTCGCCCTTTTTCCTCATTTCCAATATTTACGTTGTTCATTCTCTATGAGTTTCCAGACTACATCTTGTTCTACTTTCTTATATATTCTAACAATATTTAACTAAAACAAGATTATATCTATGTTTATTACGTTGTAAAACATAGAAATCCATCATCGAATATCAAGAGAACCATAGAAATATGGAACTCACCTTAACTGAAGTGTACTTCCTGAAACAGAGTGTTGTTCTGCCTCACTTAGCTTTACTTTGCTTATTCCTCAACTCTTCACACGCTGGATACTTGTTTAGCTAACTAAGGATGAAGTTTCATGGCTCATGTATAAGAGGAATGGAAGAAACGAGATTGAGTTTGCAGTAAAATCAGAATGGGCGAAAAGGATTTTGAAGAAGATGAAATTTTCTAAATCTGTTTTCCTCATGTATTCCTTCTTATATAACCATTCTAATCCACTCAGAATTTACCATCTGTTATTATCCCGTTTTCTTTCATCATTTCACGTCTTTCATGCATTAAAAACCGAAAAAAAATTCAGCCAAAAAGGAAATGTGGTAAAGCCTCTAGCTGCAGTACGTTTGACAATTTTTCTCTGCTCTTCTCCTTCCTCTCCAGTCCAAGCCACTTCCAGCCAGCTATTTTTGACTTTTATCTCATCTTTTCTTCATTTGTCCAACAGCATTTATTCCCCTTTTTCACTTTCCATTTCGTTTCCAGCCTTAATTCTTCACATTTGTTCTCACTTCATTTAATGCTTTCATACCACAAGTACTATCTTCAACCTCTTTACCAAAATTAAATCCCATATATTTCTTGTTACAATTTAATATTTGTTTTTCTTTCTTTTGTACACCATATTATAAATCATAACTTAAAATGAAAAGTGGAAATTCACATTCAATGGTTTTCTTTAATTTTACTAAAACAATTTATTTCCACTATCAATCATGTACAAATATGGTATATAGTATAATAAAATTCGGGTCTTACAATTAAATAACTGGGGATGGGGGTGCTTGCATTCTAATCCAAGACTTACAATATGCCACAACTCATCATTAACCACTAGGTCAAGAGGTTGTTGGCACTAATATATAAATTCTATTCACTTATGAATAGTATAAAAAAATGAAAACGTGTTTTCGAGAACAATGGAAACATGCTGCGAAACACATTTTATGCTGCTTTTTTTTAAAAAAAATTGAAAACAAAAATGATACCAAATAACCTTGTAATATTTGTGTTGAAATCGCTATGTTTGTGTAGACACCTAATTTTGTCTGGACTCAACAATTTTGAAAATTTAGAAATCAAATCTTGTGAGATGAAATTGACATAAATTTAATTAAAGTGTATTTTTGTAATTTAAAATTCTAAATACAAATTTAATTTAGGTTTATTTTTGTAATTTAAAATTCTAAATACAAATTTAATTTAGGTATATATTTGTAATTTAAAATTTTAAATAAATTCAAGTAAATTGGAGATGATATAGATTTTGTTGGGCTTAAGAACTTAAAAGCCCAATTTAAGCTATGTTCATGGGCTTGAAAGCCCAAATCCTTTTATTTAATATTTGTCATTGTATTATTTTTTTTATTTTTTATTTTCTAATTTAGTTTTATTTTTATACTTTAATGAAATTTAATTAATATTAATAAAAAATGAAAAAAAGGGGAAAGAACTGGCGTGCATCGCACCGGTTCCTGTCACCAACCCTTGCCATGGCCCCTCTCCTAGGCTGTCCACCAGCTACATCACACTGCCACTCACCCATTCCCATGATCAAGCACCCTAATTACTGAACTTAAATGTAAAAATCTGATGGACAAAAGCCAAAAATTGGACTAAGAAAGGTTTTCTAATTTCGGTTCAACTGCTTCACAAGAGAGGGGTAGGTTGGCCATTTTTGCTCCTCTTCTTGCTCGACAACACAGACCATTCTCGGTCACCATTCACCATCGCCAAGCAGCAAACTTCAACGCCCACTGTCCCAGCTTCATCCAAACCTCACCACGGCAGCTACCCTCTCTTCACTGCATTTGAACCTAAACAGAACCTAAACCCTGAAAACCACCATAGCCTAGCATCATTCGAACCACCATCACAATCTCCAACCCCATCATCGTGAGCCACTGCCAACACAAGAAATCCCCCATCTCTATTGTTACACAGCACCATTCCCTACCCAGAACCAATCCCCAACAGCCCCAACACCAACCACTGCCTAACCCACCAAACGGCCTCCCAAGTCTCCATTCTAGGCCATCATCGAGCACCCTTAAATTGTCTTTAACACCACCATACACCACCACCCTAGCCACCATTGCCTACCCATCACCATCACCTTGGCCAGCCCCTTATAGCCACCAGTCAACCCCAAACCGAGAACCCCATGTCACAACCTCTTCCCGAAACCCCTGCAAGAAACAAATATAACCCAAACCACAAACCTCCAGGGCAGCCAACACAAACAAAAAAAAAGAGAAAAGAGAGAGACAACAACACAAAGCCACAATCAAGTTAACAACATCAGCAACAAAAAAAAAACAAAAAGGAGAAAGAGAGTTCAATTAATATTAGATCAAGGGGTTAGGGAAGTTTTTGGACAAATCGGTGGCTAGATCTAAGTAGAGGACAGGGAGTAGAGCGTTTCTAGGATCTTGGGAAGCTCATCGGAAGCCGGACAGCGGTGGCTGCCAGCGATCGCATGCAAGGCGTGGGACGGAGTGATGGAGAAACGAAGAAGGGAGGTGAAGATTTTTCTGAAAGTTAGAAGCTTTTTGTGTTCTGGTCACCGTGGACGGAAGTTACTGCCGGCGGTAGTGGCGGGGTTTACGACGGCCGGCCCTTGTGAAGGAGAGAAATGAAGAGAGAGTTGAGAGAAAAAAAAAACAACATTTTTTTAAAAGAGAAGTTAAAATCTGAAACAAAAAAAAGTTTTGGGTATTTATAGGTAGCCTAAACAGCTGCGTTTTGAGCCAAAGGAGAAGGCTCATTCCAGTCCACCCGACCCGATCCGCGCCTGACCCAAGAACACCCTCAGCGCACTAGATCCGTGACCGGATTCATGACCTGTCCCTTGGCCTGCTATCAGCTCTAGCAGCCCAATCCTTTTCTTGCTGAGCCCGTGTTTGCTGGGCTGCCACGTTTGGGCTTCATTGCTCTTGGGTTCTAAGCCCAAAATAATTTGGGTATATTTTCACTCCTCTCATTTATTTATTTATTTGTTTTGTTGGATGGTTTATTTCTTGTGTTTCTAATATATTTCATAGTAAAAACATATATTTATTTGCATGTAACATAGTCTAAATTTTATAATAATTAATTTAATTGCATGAGATTAGTTTCAATAATAAAGTTAAACACTTCTTTTAAAAATATATATATAATAATAACAATAATTTTTTTCCTTTAATATAATTTTTCTTAATACTAGGCAAATTGTTAGATTGCAAAATGTGTAAGAGGAAAAATTAATTAAAATAAATATTAAGCCCGATGATGGGATGTTATGAAATTCACAAATAGTGATTTCTTAACTGATCCCTAGGTGAGAGAAATCTATTTAAATGTTACCAAAAGTATTGGAATATTTAGTGCGATTTTTCAATAATTTAATTTTTTATTAAAAATAAAAATAAACAAGTTTTTAAAAGAAGATAGAAAAAAGAAATTAATGATAAATTTTAAATTTAATTAAATGAAATTTTTTTGATGATGGGATGTTATGGAAGTTACAAGTAGTGATTCCTAACTGATCCCTAGGTGAGAAGGGTCGTACTAAATATTACCAGCATATTTGGATATTTAGTATGATTTTTTAATAATTTAAATTTTTGTTAAAAATTAAATCAATAAGTTTTTTTAATTAATAATAAAATTAAAATTTAAATAAACAATTTTTCTGATGATGAGATGCTACGAAAGTCACAAGTAATGATTTCTAATTGATCCCTAGGTGAGAGGAGTCTCCTAAATATTACCAGAGTATTGAGATATTTAGTATGATTTTTCAATAATTTAAATTTTTGTTAAAAATTAAATCAATAAGTTTTTTTATTAATAATAAAATTAAAATTTAAATGAAATTCTTCTGATAAGATATCGTAAAAGTCACAAGTAGTGATTCTTCGAATATCTCTAAGTGAGAAGAATTAACTAAATGTTATAAGAGTAATGGGATATTTAGCTAAATTTTTCAATATTGAGAGTTTCATTAAAAAATCAAAATATAGAAAGTTCTTTTTATAAATGCACATGCATAATTCATTTCCTGTTTGCATCATATGCATTCATGTTTAATTACAAAAATAAAATGTGAATCTTCCGAGAATGAGATTCTATAGAAGTCACAAGTAGTGATTATTAAGAAATCTCTAGGTGAGGAGAATTACTTCAAATATTACCAAAAGTATTGGAGTATTTGATTTAATTATTCAATACGAAAAGGTTCACATTCACTTTCAAAAAAATAAAATTTGATTTATTTTTACTAAAAAAAATGACTTTGAATAAAAAGAATAAAATTGATTGCAATAAAAAGTAAATTATTTTTAAATATTAATTTAAGACCATTTTATTAAAACTAAAGGATAACACATGATTAAGATGGTACCGTTTTTAAACGGGCATTGTGGGGCTAATCCTTCCCCACGCGTAAGCGTACTCTCGAACCCAATTTTGTTTTCGCAGATAAAAAATTGTCTTTTTAATAAAACTTAATTAATTTTGAGATTTTGTTAAAAAAATAAATATTTTTAGGTGACCAATTACACTTAGTTAAAAAAGATTGATAGTGACTCCTTTTATTTTTAAATGTTTTCAAAATCGTCGAGCGGTTGAGTTTTCGGACGAAATCGTTACGACAGTTTGTAAATTAAAATTGATTATGTATGTTTAAAATTGAATTGGCGAGTTAAATATTTAAACCGAGCGTATTTATATGTTTTTTTTTGTTCAGCGTATTTATATGTTATTGTGATTATAATTCTTTACATCGAATGATTTTTTTCATCTATAATGATTTTTTACAGTTAATTGTTGGAATTCATTTTCCTTTGCTTATACATATAATAATTATCATATTGATTGAAACTTCACCTAACAATGAACAACTCATTACTAGATAGAATTAACAATGTTTTCTGTTCCAATCTGTCTCTTGTGATTAATGGAACAACCTTTGTATGGCTTTCTGACCACGTAGGCTTGACTAGTAGCCTGAAATTGTAATAATAAGAAAGTGGTTTTGGAGATTGAAATTTAACCTTCTATATATCGTTCAAGGATATTCTCCTTGACCTGTCTACCACGAGCCTTAATAGGCAATTTTCATTTTTCACGCCCATTGTAGACTTTCCATATCTTATCTTGGTCAGCAGGTTGAATTTTTCGAAGCTGCTAATTTTCAAAGATGTGCTTGCGTCTAGGGGTATGCAGCTTGCGGCAACATGCCCTAGTTGTCGTGTAATTGCCCACGCCTCTTTCTTCATCACTGCAGCGAAGAAATCAGAAAATGAAATCTTGTACTTTTTCATTTGGACATATGGTGCACAGTCGCTTTTAATCTTTTATTACCCGAGACTGGACTTCCATTCCTGCCATGTCTCTGCATATTTTCTCGGAGGTTAAACAAAAACAGAAAGGAAAAGAAAAGGGCGAAGCCCGTCAGATCTAATCCGGATTCTGTGCTGATTACCAGGTGGGCTCCAATGCAGAAATCAAAATTACCATGGGCCTCTTCGACTCTGTCCCAGCCATTAGGCAGTTCAGAACTTGGGGTCCAAAGATAAGAATTTGGGTGTTGGAAGTTGGAAACTGGTCCTTGTTTTCGTCGACAACGATTGCATTGTTGTCTGTTGCGTGGAACTTAGTTCGATAGTTTCCGTCAAAGACAGCGTTATGTTCTTGGAGCACTCACGCAACAAAAGCAAAAACTCCTGACAAAAATTTCTTCATTTCTGGTTTCTACCAACTTTTTTTAGCTGTTCTCTACGAAATTTCCAGGCGGTTTTATCATTACATATATCATCCAGTAAAAGAAATCTTTCGGACAAAATACGCATGTACCCTGTTTCCATTTCTTTCTTTGAAGCTTCTTTTCTTGTCTTAAGCTAAGCTCATCTGCTTTACTAAGTTTTTTCGTTTTCCAATGTCTTACATTCTTTATTGTTTCTTTTATTTGTTTTTGAGTATTTATATAAATTGCCATTTTGCATACCATACATTCAGTCTCCAGACAAATTATAGATAATTTAGTTGGTTGAATGAATCGTACGTATCTTTTTCAGTGGATTTGTGGTCCCAATTTCAATTGTCGACGCTGGCCTGGTATTTCAATTTCCTGGTATTTTTTCGTGCAGCAATACCCTGATGTAATCCCCAGACGGGGAACTCAAAGTTACTAAAGATCATGTCAATGATGCTATGGACAAATCAATTTTCATACTTGAACTGGTATAATTTGGTATAGATGAGTGATATGACAAAGTATATCAAATTTGGGTCAGACCCAAGGTTCATCAAAGACCACCACGTGGCAGGATATCACTGAGCCACGTGGCCTTTGGCGATAGACGACATAGGTTGCGGCATAACACTTGTCGCTGGGCGACAGACTCTCAGCCTATCGCCTGACGTCGCAACCCGACACGTGTCATCCGTCCGACTTGCGACAGATGACATTGGCTGCGGCATAACACCTGTCGCTAGGCGACAGACTCTCAGCTTGTCGCTTGACGACGCAGGGCGACACGTGGCATCAATTCTGTCTATCGACTGGCGACAGACCCTGACGCCATTACCTGATTCGCGAGATGGTCACCATAACGTGATTCGCGAGAGGTCTCTTGCCAGCGACAGGGTTCGAGTTTATCTGAACGTGGAATCTGTATTACATCTGGATACAAACTCTTACGTACTTATCCCTAGGTAATTAACCTAGAATATTCGCCTATAAATAGGCTTCAGGTATAATCTTATTCCCTAATTTTTGATTACTGGCTTTTACGCTTCCCAATACTGAATAACTTTTTGCTGACTTAAGCATCGAAGTGTCTACGCAGGAAACCACCCCTGCGCCTCTCTGACTTTTCTTGTTTTACAGAAGTTTCTTGGAGACACGTGGAGACTAAGTACGAATATCGACGTCAGCATAACTTTTATTGTTGTTTTGTGCAACAACAATTGGCATCGTCTGTAGGAAACGTATAAAAAGCCAAGATTTTCTAAGATGGTGAGAACAAGATCTACAAACGTAAGGACCGGAAGTGAGGAAAACTCTGTGAGTTCCCCTGAACAACAGATTCGCCAGACAAACCAGGTGAACAGGGAGGAAGAAAGAATTACTGTATCGACGGTAGAATTCGAAGTTCTGAGGCGATAGAGAGAAGAAACCACCAAGGCGCTGCGAGCCATGGTGGATCTGTTCCAAGGAGTTCTCCTGACATTGGATCTGCCGCCTGCCGTGCAGAACTTGGTAGGAGGAACAAATAGAGGTGTCTGCCGCAGGAGTTTGGGCGACAGGAGGACACGACAGCGGCAGACCCCTCTTGTCGGCGAGAGGTTCCCCCTGTGGAAGAGCACGACATTCATCAGGGTGCGACAGGACAGAAGAGCGGGAGGCTGTCGCAGGTACCCAGCGAGAGACTGAGGAAGCATTTGGTTTAGAGCCCGCGACAGGGGTCAGGCGACAGGGGAGTGGGAGGCCTGTCGCAGGAACCCAGTGAGAGAATGAAGAAGCAGTAGGTTTAGAGCCTGCGACAGGGTTCAGGCGACAGGTTGCACATGTAGGGCGGCAGATGTCTGGGCGACAGGATGTTGACCGGGCGACAGAGTCTACCGCCCACCACCATGACTTGTCAAATTTTGATGGTGCTAACTTAGACCATGGTATTGGAGGTGCTGGGAAGAACGGGGTCGAAGATCAAAGCACTTGGGAACCAGGTCGGAGTTTGACCCCACTTGGTGCACGCAAATGGTACGGACAAACGCACCTCAAGCTAAGGGCAAGGAAGTAGTCGGAGACCTACCTGATTCGTCTCATGCCCGAAATCAGCTCGCTCCCCCCGTGGACATGAAGAAGATGGTAGAACAGGTACTGGAAGAGAAAAAGTTAGTGTCTGCAGAAGAGAGCCAGAGGAGGAGAGTACCGTTCTGCACTACCATCATGCAAAAACCTTTGCCCCCAAAGTTCAAAATGCCGCAGATGACCGCCTACACCGAAAAGATGGACCCCTACGACCATATGCAAAACTATGAGGCCCTAATGTTGTTACATGGATGGGAAGACGAGATAATGTGTAGGGCCTTTTCCTTAACTCTGTCCGGACATGCGATGAAATGGTTTAATAACCTGCCTGAAGGGTCTATTATCTCTTTTGACCAACTGCGAAGCGAGTTTCTCAAGGCGTTTGCGGTAAATAGTCAGAGAAGGAAGGAACCGACCTATTTGCTCACTATTAAGCAGGGAGCTAAGGAGTCATTAAAGAGTTATATGGATCGGTTCAGGGATGCTACTTTGGAGGTACGAGATCTGCAAGTCGGTATAGCCGTGGCAGCCATGTTACAGGGGACAAGGTCTGAGAAATTGCAAGAATCCTTGTCGCTAGATCAGCCAACAACAATCTCAGACCTGCTTTCCCGCTCACATAAGTATGTAACCCAGGAGGAAGTAATGAAAATGGTGGCGATAGGAGAATCCAAGGATGGAAGGAAACGAGGAAGAGAGGTCACTGAAACATCTTCTAGCCAACCAAGAAAGTTTGAGAAAGCTCCCGCACTGAAATACAATTCCTATACTCCACTCATCGAATCTCGAGCTTCAGTGTTGGCAGCTATTGAGGGGTCAGGTCTCATACAAACTCCAAAGAAGACGTCAGGGAATATGGGCCGTGATTTAAGGTCGTACTGCAATTATCACTCAGCGCATGGTCACACAACTGAAAAATGTAAGGAGTTGATGAATCAGCTAGAAAAGCTAGCACGAGAGGAAAAAATAAACCGTTTCGTATGAAGAGGTGATAGAACTAACTATCCTGCGCAGAACAGAGGAAACAATTTCAGAGATAGAAGAGGTGAAAACAGAGGATCTGTTAGACGAAATGAAGGAGAAAGAAAAGATAATGACAGAAGGGTAGAAAGAAGGAATCGAGAGGAAGATAATGAACCCACAGGGCCAGCTATTAACGTGATATTCGGAGGTGAGTCATTAGCTGGCACTTCTTCCTCGTCTCAAAAGACCTACGCCCGACAGGCTTATCAAATTAATTAGGTGATGGAGGAAAAGCATGATGAAGAGCCCATTACTTTCACGCCAGCTGACAGAGGTGATGTAATGATCCCTCATGATGACCCAATGGTGATTTCGGCGGTAATAGCAAAACACCTAGTGAGTCGTATCCTAGTTGATAATGGGAGTTCGGTAAATTTGATTTACTGGAGTTGCTTTGAGAAAATGAACATCTAGAATGATAGACTGAATCCAGTAACCACACTACTGTATGGCTTCTCAGGAGAAAAAGTGAAGGTGGAGGGCGCAATTCAGTTACCTGTGACATTGGGGGAAAGCGCGAAGTGTGTCACTCGACAAGTGTTGTTTATGGTGGTGAGATCAACTTCCGTGTCGTACAATATGATCCTCGGGCGGCTATTGTTAAATGACATGAGAGCAGTGGTGCATCCCTGCTATTTGTTAATGAAGTTTTCGACTCCCCGCAGTGTTGGACAAGTGAGGGGAGATCAAAGGAAAGCCAGGACGTGTAATGTCGCATCCACCACATGTAAAGGGATTCAGAGGAAGGAAACCCTTACGATCGAAGAAAAGCCAAAGCCAAAACCTGATGAGGAGATGGAAGCAATCCGATTGGATGAGAAAGATGAAGAAAGAATAGTGTACGTAGGAAGCCAGCTGCCTGAAGAAGTAAAAAGGGAGATAGTCCGATGCTTAAAAGAGAATTGTGATGTGTTTGCATGGACTCCAGCCGATATGCCTGGAATAGACCCTGAAGTTATTTGCTATCGGTTGAACGTAATCTCAGGGGCAAAGCCGATAAAACAGAAGAAGAGGAATTTTGCTCCAGAGAGGCAACAGGCAATAAACGAAGAAATATCGAAGTTGTTGCAAGCAGGATTCATCAGAGAAGTTAATTATCCGGAGTGGTTGGCTAATGTTGTGATGGTGAAGAAAACCAACAGGAAATGGAGAATGTGTGTGGATTTCACAGATTTGAATAAAGCTTGTCCTAAGGATTCGTATCCACTACCTCGAATTGACAAATTAGTAGACGAAACTTGTGGGTATGAATTACTTAGCTTCTTGGATGCCTTTTCGGGGTACCACCAAATCATGATGCATCCAGATGATGAGGAGAAGACCTCGTTCATTACCGATGGTGGGACATATTGCTATCGAGTAATGCCGTTCGGTTTGAAAAACGCGGGTGCAACCTACCAACTCATGGTAAATAAGGTGTTCCAAGACTTGTTGGGCAACACCATGGAAGCTTATGTTGATGATATGATCATCAAAAGCCGACAGGGAGAATCACATGCCGAGAAAATGACTAAGGTATTCAATGTGCTGCGACAATACAAGATGATGTTGAATCCCAACAAATGCTCATTCGGGGTGAGATCTGTAAAGTTTCTGAGATTCATGATTACTAATCGAGGGATAGAGGCTAATCCCGAGAAAGTTCAAGCTATTTTGGACATGAGGCCGCCTAACACAGTAAGAGAAGTTCAAAGGCTGACAGGAAGAATAGCAACCTTGAGTCGTTTCTTGTCCAAATCAGCTGAAAGAAGTCTACCATTTTTCAAGGCGATAAAGGCAGCAAAGAACTTCAAGTGGACGGAAGAGTGCAACAACGCCTTTGTAAGGTTGAAAGACTACTTGAAAGAGTTGCCTCTATTATCTCGGCCACATCCCGGAGACCACCTCCTTATGTACCTCGGTGTAGGAGAGAAAGCTGTAAGTGCAGTCCTACTAAGGAAAGAAGGGGATAGAGATTGCCCGATCTATTATGTAAGCAAAGTCTTGCTAGATGCCGAGGCAAGATACCCCTTAGTTGAAAAAATAGCTTTATCCCTAGTGATGGCAACTTGGAAGTTGTGACCTTACTTCCAAGCTCACTCGGTGACTATCTTAACAGATCAGCCCCTCAGGCAAATACTGCAGAAACCACAACACTCCGGGCGTCTAATTAAGTGGGCTATCGAATTGAGTGAATATGACATTCACTTCCAACCTCGCCAAGCAATAAAAGGACAGGCATTGGCAGATTTCATTGTAGAATGCACTGGTCGAGAGGTCCAAGAGGAAACAGAGTTAGTCTGGTAGAAATTATTCGTTGATGGGGCTCGTAACATGGACGGCAGTGGAGCCGGAACTGTGCTAATATCGCCTGAAGGGGAAACCTATGAGTATTCCTTACGTTTCGACTTCCCAAGTTCGAACAATACAGCCGAGTACGAAGCCTTGATAGCTGGGATGAGACTTGCTGAGAAACTAGGAGTCAGCAACTTAGTAGCACATAGCGATTCACAATTGGTGGTAAACCAGTTCTCGGGTGAATATAAAGCACGAGAACCCGCCTTAGTCCCTTATCTGCAGAAGGTACAATTGTTGGCACAGTCATTCAAGCACTTCCAGCTGACTCAGATAAATCGAACAGAAAACAACAATGCAGATGCTCTTTCAAAATTGGCTTCTTACAGAGGGGTCAAAGGGGGTATGGTCAAAGTGGAATCCCTCGCTAGGCCAAGTATTGAAGAAGAAGATGTCTGTGATGTCGAAATCGGAGGCGATTGGAGAAGCCCAATCAAAGACTACATACTGGGGGGCACACTCCCAACTAACAGAGACGAAGCTCGAAGGCTGAAGTTAAAAAGTGCCAGGTTTACGGTGTTGATGGGGGACTCTATAAACGGGGATTCACAATGCCCCTATTGAAGTGTCTAGGACCCCAACAGGCTGAGTACACCTTAGCTGAAGTTCATGAGGGAATATGCGGTGAACATTTGGGGGCTCGAGCCCTGGCCTCGAAAATATTGCACACGGGGTTTTATTGGCCTACACTGAGGAAGGATGCCACAGACAAAGTGAGAAGATGTGAAAAGTGTCAGAAATTCGCTCCTATAACTATCGCGCCTGTTTCGGCTCTTTAGAACACACTCCAACCAACTCCATTTGCACAATGGGGACTAGATATCCTGGGGCCTTTTCCCCTAGGCTCAGGACAAAGGAAGTATTTGCTTGTGACCACAGACTACTTCACAAAATGGATAGAGGCCGAGCCTTTGGCTACAATTTCTGAGAAGAAGGTGGAAGCAATGGTGTGGAAAGACATAATTTGCCGATTTGGGATCCCTCGTGTGATAAATGCAGATCATGGGAAGCAGTTCGACTGTGATGCTTTCCGAAATTTTTGTAGTGGCCTGAAGATTCTCCTAAGATTATCTTCTGTGTCTTACCCACAGGCCAATGGGCAGGCAGAGGTGAGCAATCGAACTATACTGCACGGGTTGAAGAATAGATTGGACAAGGCAAAGGGAGCATGGGTAGATGAGCTCCCAAGTGTCCTATGGGCCTACAGAACGACAAGCAAAGTGTCAATAGGTGAAACACCATTCAATTTGGTATATGGCACTGAAGCCCTCATCCCAGTAGAAGTTGGAGCTGAGTCACCCCGGTTGGTCACTTACATTGAGTAACTCAATTCTCAAGGACTACGGGAGAATCTAGACCTGCTAGACGAGCTGAGAGACAAAGCAAAAATGAGACTGGCTACCTACCAACAGAGGGTAGCTACTTATTACAATGCACGGGTGAAGAACAGAGAAATGCAAGAAGGAGACCTGGTGTTGAGAAAGTCGGCAATCACAAACGCCCATAAGGAGGATGTAAAGCTCCGGGCTAATTGGGAAGGACCATACAGAATCAGAAAGATGGTCATACCTAGCACATGTACCTTGGAAACCTTGCAAGGAAAGAAGATCTCAAAGACTTGGAATGCCAACCATCTTAAGCTATATTGGCAGTAAACATTGTAATTTTTGCTTTCTGATTGTTATTATTCTTGTCTTTACTTTCCCATCTATTGCTACATTACTTTACAGATGTTATTATTTTTCTAATTCATGAATAAAGGCCAGCCAATCATTTCCTATTTTCTCTAACGCAATATTTGAAACAGATTATGTGTTACAAGAATTGAAATGAGGCAACAGTTGGCAAACAAAAGTCCCTAAGTGAAAAATGCGCGAGATGGGCAAATCAAAAGTCCCTAAGCGAAAAATGCGCGAGATGGGCAAATCAAAAGTCCCTAAGCGAAAAATGCGAGAGATGGGCAAATCAAAAGTCCCTAAGCGAAAAATGCATGAGACGGGCAAATCAGAAGTCCCTAAGCACAAGAGGTGCGGGACGGGCAAATAAAAGTCCCTAAGCGAAAAATGCGAGAGACGGGCAAACAAAAGTCCCTAAGCGAAAACTACGCGAGACAGGCAAATCTAAAAGTCCCTAAGCACAAAGGTGCGAGACGGGCAAAAGACCAATCCTTACGAGGTACGTTACAAATCCTTCAGATTAATATGTTGCAATAAGTTGACAAATTAGGGTTAACACTTGGACATTTTAGTCTTGATTATTCTAATAAGTCCTTAAGCCAAAAGAGCGCGAGATAGGCACAACGCTCGAGAAAAGTTCATCTTTGAACAGTAATGACAATGCTGTCTCAAAGTAGAACTCGGGGAGCAACATGGTGTAAAGGTACGCTTTATACCGTGAAAACAGAATCATTTCATATTTTTATGCTTTAATGCTGCTCTTTAGAATCTTGTGATAAAAACAAACATCCATTTAGAGGAAAATACAAAAAAGAGGCAAAAAGAAATGTACTTTTTATTGAATGTTTACAAACAAAGGAAAATACAAAACGCTACAAAAAGAAATGTACTTTTCATTTAATGTTTACAAACAGAAGAAAATACAAAAAGTCCTAATCTACGCTGGGTACTAAGTCATCTGGCTGAGAAGAAGCCGCCTCGACACCGGAGCCCTCAATAACTAGGGATCAGGAACTTAAGGAACCAAAGCACAAGGATCCTGGGGAGTCGAAGGAGCCATCCCGGATGAAGGATCGTCACTTGAAGGCCCAACCACAGCTGCGGAGTCTGGCACAGGATCAACGGCCGTAGAATCAGAAATCTGGAACTCATCGCTGTCCAACACTAGAAGTGCCTCGATAGACTCAAGCTGATCGCCCGCCTCGATAGCCTCAAGAACGTCACACACTGTTGAAGGTTCGACTCGATCACGTGCGCCAGAAGACTCAGGCTAACGTTGTGGCTGTCGAGGAGGCCATGGGCCTTCAAGATTGTCCAATTCATCCCCAGCACCCTCCTCCAAATAGGCATCCGGACCTTGCGAGTCGGGCTCGTACTTAGTCCAAGGAGGAGCTATGTAGTACTTGGTCTCCTCAGTAAATAGCAACTCAGAAAAAGCCTCGCTAGGCCGATGCTTCTCCAGCCACAAACGAGCCAAATAAAAACCGTACTTGATGAATCCCGCCGCGAACATTGCTTTCTTCTCATAGCAATGTTGGTATAAGCGGTACTCACGAACGGCCTCGGCCCGAACCTCTCTCTGACGATCCAGTACGTTGTGCAGCTCCTCAATGGCTTCATCCCGTTATCTCTCCATGGCTTCTCGGTCATTGACAGCCTTATTATAAGCTTCTTGGTACCCCTGAAGGGAAGCCACCTTCGCTTTCTCTTCTTGGAGCTTTCGCTCAAGATCAGCATTCTTTCGCTCGAGATCAACGCTCTTTTTATTTAGCTCCTCCATCCTTTTGGGATAGGGGCAAAGATGGACAACCTCGTTCATAAGCTCCATTTTCTGCTCTCAAAGTTCATGAATGTCTTTATCGGCTTGCTCCTTAAGGGCCTTGTGTCGAGCATTAACAGCCGCAATTTGCTGAGCCGTCTGACAAGAGAAAAAAACAAACAAAGACTCAGCAAACCTGACGAAAAAGCATAAAAAGGAAAAAGCTAATTACTAAACAAGCACAAAGCTTACCTTCATTGCGAGCTAGTCAGAATTATCCTCCACCTCAGTCAGATTGGTGAAAAGCCTCGTCTCGTCACGAGGGAGAATGGTGCTCCAAGCCAGACGAGATGCTATCCCGGCATCTTCAATGCTGTCGTGATCATTCACCCAGGGATAGATCTGGAAGTCTTCTCCACCTACAACGACCCCACTATCAACTTGATAGCGCTTCAAAGTCGGATCGGCCACCTTAGGCAAAACTGGTCTTGTAGGCATTGTGGCTTCAATAATTAGCCTTTTCATGTATTTGCGCCTAGGCTGGCAAGGAACAGACCTATCCTCAGCAACACGAGATCCACCCTCTTGACGGGCTGAATCACTCCTCTGGGACTCTGAGCTCTCGCGGTCGTCCAAACCACGATAAGGAACAAGAGGCCTCTTTCGTTTATTTCTCCCGGCCTCTTGTGTAGGATGGCTGGATACACCAGCGGCAGGAGGAGGGGCAGTAGGAGCACGAGCTGGTATGCATGAGAGAGCACGAGCTGGTCCAGATGAGGAAGCCCCAGCTTGCGATTGAGAAGCAGGAGCCACTCGAGCAGCATCACTGGCATCCCTCTTACGCAAAAACTCCTGGAAGTTCATACCTGCACAATATAAGAAGGAATTAGCTGACCAAGTAAAACGCCACACCCACGTATACAAGAAGTAAAAAGGAAATTAGAAAACTAAAAAACCACCAATGTCCTCTAAACTATTCAAGGATGAATCCAAGGGGAAATCGACGAAGGGACTCCCAAAGACATCGGCCCGAGTCCACTCAGGATTCTCCTCTGACTGATCACTAGTACCCGCAGCCTCAGGGGTCTCATCCTCCGAGTCTGAAGAGGATTCATCTACAAGATGACCTACAGGGGCGGACGCTTCGGCTACGACTACCGGAGATGGCTGACTAGGACCAGCATCAAAAACACGTGGAGTCGCAGGTAAGTTAGACGGGGCAGCGGAAGTCCCAGCAATGGTCCTGCTTACCTCCCAGCCGGCAGCGGCGATATTCTTCGGGGTTAAAAGGGAGAATAAGTTACACTCCCCGGTAGAACAGATCCGCCGAATAGGCTCACCAAATTGGTCTCTCAAGGTTTCTGCTTTGAATCTTTCTGAGCGCTGTGAGTGGTCGGAGGTATCACGATTCCATCTCTTGCGGATCTGTAGATCGCTTGGAATCTCGACAACGACCCACTCACTCTCAAAGCCATGAAGTTTATTGGGAAGATCCGAGAAGATTTTATTATTAGGAAACTCATCGGACTTCAACCGTTGGAGAGAGAATGTTATCATCCCTTACAACCCACGAACTCTGAAAAAAGCGCTTAAAAGAGGAACAGTTGGGACAATACCCAAGTGATGACACACTATGGAAAACGCTACCAGCTGGGCCCACGCATGGGGATGGAGTTGACACGGGACGATGTCCTTATACCTAAGAAATGCTTCACCAAACTCCGGAAGAGGGAATCGAAAACCGAAGGATAAAGAGGCCTTATGAACGGCTACACCATTTCTAACCAAGTCGGGTGTAGCCTCTCCTTGGACTGGAAGTCTATAACTATAACCTGACGGAAGAGGGAAACGAGTCCTAAAATCCTCTAAGTCAGCATTTGTCAAAGAACACAGAACACCACCGGTTCTGAGTGTTTTACCTGGACATAGCAAAGACATGGTGAAGGAATGACCTAATAGGCGACAGACCTGTTAAGGCGACAGACCTATTAGGGCGACAGACCTGTTAGGGCGACAGACCTGCTGAACGAGAGACTTGCGGGATACCTAGGCTCTACGCGAAAGACTAAAAACACCTGCAGGAGGCCTAAATCTGAATGCGAAAAGGTGATAAATAAGGCGACAGATATGCACTTACTGTCACTGAGATGAGCGAGAGATCTTGACGAGGGAGCGACAGACTCTTTTAGGCGATAGACTCTTTTGACAAGAGAGTTGAAAGATGGGCGACAGACGGCTGCTCAGAGGTTTTCGTGCACTCTCTCGACGAGCCCTAGCGGTTTATATAGCCGCGACAGGGAATGCTAAACGTCACGCCCGATCACGTCTGTCGCATAATAGAGCTTTTTCACCTGCAAAAAATACCAGAAGAAGTAGCAAAAAATAAAAAAGACTATTCACGGTGGGCTGAAGCCCAAAAAACACATATTTATACTCTCTTGGTTAGAAAAATCCAACAAGAGAGTGGGGAGCAATTGATATGACAAAGTATATCAAATTTAGGCTAGGCCCAAGGTTCATCAAAGACCACCACGTGGCAGGATATCACTGAGCCACGTGGCCTTCGGCGACAGACGACATAGGCTGCGGCATAACACCTGTCGCTAGGCGACAGAATAACACCTGTCGCTAGGCGACAGACTCTCAGCCTATCGCCTGACGTCGCAGCCCGACACGTGTCATCCGTTCGACTTGCGACAGATGACATTGGCTGCGGCATAACACCTGTCGCTAGGCGACAAACTCTCAGCTTGTCGCTTGACGACGCAGGGCGACACGTGGCATCAATTCCGTCTATCGACTGGCGACAGACCCTGACGCCATTACCTGATTCGCGAGATGGTCACCATAACGTGATTCGCGAGAGGTCTCTCGCCAGCGACATGGTTCGAGTTTATCTGAACGTGGAATCTGTATTACATCTGGATACAAACTCTTACGTACTTATCCCTAGGTAATTAACCTAGAATATTCGC
This sequence comes from Heritiera littoralis, assembly GCA_031772115.1. Taxonomy (NCBI): domain Eukaryota; kingdom Viridiplantae; phylum Streptophyta; class Magnoliopsida; order Malvales; family Malvaceae; genus Heritiera; species Heritiera littoralis. The sequence goes on from JAPDPK010000001.1 coordinate 22,803,625, forward strand.
CTATAAATAGGCTTCAGGTATAATCTTATTCCCTAATTTTTGATTACTGGCTTTTACGTTTCCCAATACTGAAGAACTTTTTGCTGACTTAAGCATCGGAGTGTCTACGAAGGGAACCAACCCTGCGCTTCTCTGACTTTTCTTGTTTTACAGAAGTTTCTTGGAGACACGTGGAGACTAAGTACGAACATCGACATCAGCATAACCTTTATTGTTGTTTTGTGCAACAACAATGAGAAACCAAATCTTGTGAGACTTGATTATGTGAGATTTCATTCTGCACTAATCTGATCTTCCTTTGAGAGAAGAATCATGCACTAATCTGATTGTTCGTGGTTGAATGTTGTTGGAATATTAGTAATGCTTTGCTATTGACTTTATAAAGCAAGTAGGACATGTTAACTCTGCAGCCCATTTTTAATTCTTTTTTAATTTTGCAAAGTACTGTTGCACTTCTGTATTTGGGCTTCCTGTCAACACTCAAAACCATGTTGGATGAGCTTCATATTTCTTGTTGCATGTTACTGAATAATTTCAGAGGACAAATTGTTCTATGCATGGACGAGTTTCTGCCCCCTCAGTATTCTGTTCAAACAAAGGGGAATTTTGATTTATTGTTTAGACTGTTTACTTTGACTCTCTTCATAGATCAGGATTTTTGCTACATTGATGGACTGTGTGCTGGTTCTGTTGCGCAACATTGATTGTTCCTGTAATCCTGTTTTGCCTGATTAGTCACTCCTTTTCTTCTTTTTTTTTTGGACAAATGAGTGAGTTGTTTATTCATCCTAAAAGCAGGATATCCTGCATTCCTATTAGGAAGTAACAATTCAACAAGGAACTGTAAAATGAAAAACAAATCAGTGTAAGCTGTGCTTTAGGCCTTCTTAAGGAATGTCTTAATGTGAATTGCTATGCTTTTTTCTCACTGTGTAAGTTAATGCATTATGTGAAGAGAAATTCTTGGCGATACAAGTTTAATCGACACAATTCTGTTAGTTTCAATTGTTTGCTAAAGGTCTAGAACTAATTGGGAAGGAGCCTAAAGATACTAACTTATATGGAAGTGAATTTAGGAATGTTGCTGAAAATTGCATATGGGAGACTTTAAAACACAGGTCACTGAGTCTTGTATCTGCTCAAAGAACTTAAATCTGTATTTCCAAACTACTTATTCTTATTACATTGTTCTTTTGGTTCTAAAAATGAAATATTTAAAAGCAGCTAGTATTTGAGCTGCTAACCAACCTTGATGCTGATGTTTGTTAATTTTATCCATGCTAATTGAAATGTACTATTGGACTGTTGCATCCAGGTATTTAGTCAATATCTGAAGATGATATGCATTAGAAAATTGAAAGATGGTAAAAGTGGCAAGATTGAGCATTCATGTTTGGTAACCAGTTCTACACAGGTTGTTGCCAAAGGGCAGGGGAGAATTGGCTTTCTTACTTTTCTTGTTTCATAGACTTAGAGAGGCAGGGGAGTTTGACATATTTGAGACAGATACGACACAGTTACTAGGTTAACAATTTAGCTTGCTGGTCTAGAGATGAATTGATGCCCCATAATATATTCTTTGCCACATTAGAATATTCAGCAGATGAAGGTATGAGTAGTTTCTGCTCCGAGAACAACCCACAAAAAGGAGAAAATAGAACAATTGATAGAAGAAACCGTGCTAGGAAATCTTTCTGACCCTAGTGTAATTTATATAATGTCTAAGCCATTTTCCTTTCCTGAAATAATGTAGATTCTAACACTTAACTGGAAAAATAAGTAATATGTGGCTCAGCCATTTGCAGTAAACTATTCTCACAGTATTAGGTCAGTGAGAGTAATATGACATGTTTAGTCATTCTATTGAAGAACTGAGGGATAAAACCATCCCAATACTGCTGCATGGTTCTGGCTAAGCTTTTACTTATATTCACAACTATATTTTAGATGTGATTCACTAATAATAAGGCACTTATGCTTCATGCTAACTTGCTATTGGCTTGAACATATGAATATACATGAATTCTTTTGGCTCAATACACAAATATGCCCTCTACGTTTATCACAAAATGAAATTAAACCTCAACGTGCAGAGCTGAAGGCTGAAGCAAAAAACTTTATTGCTTTGCCATTGTAAGAGCCATACAATTACATCTCGGATTGCAAGAACAGCTAGGTATTGGTCTCAAATTCATCAGCTCGTCCCAGAGAACCTTGAGCTAAGTGAAGTAATCAGTGACAGAGAGATTATTCTGTTGAAACGAATAAATCTCTTCTTGAAGTTCAGAAATTCAAAACGCATCTCCCTGAAAAAAACGACCTCTTAAATCGAACCAGATCTCAGCGGCTGTGTCGAACCAAATGATGCTTTTGGCAATAGATGAGGAAACAGAGTGTAATAACCAAGATAAAACTAAAGTGTTACACCTTTCCCATGCCGAATAAAGAGCATCAGTTTTGGAGGGAGCTTGCAAAGATCCATCGACAAATTGGAACTTATTCTTGGAGAGTAACGCCATTTTCATGGCTTGACTCCATGAATGATAGTTGGAGCCCGATAAAGCCGAGGATACCAAAACCAGATAGAGGCTTTCATTCGGGTGTATATAGTAAGGATGTAGAGGTGTGATTTCAAAGTTGCCGGTAGTAGTAGATAAGCTAGAGGAAGTCTTCTCAGTTGGTGGATTACTCATGGTGAGTGTTTGGAGAAGAAGAAAAATGCAGAAAAATAGCTCTGTCGGGAAAATAGCTCTGCCGGGAAGGAAAAATTCAAAGAAATAAGGGAATATTTTTCCTGCTCTGATACCAATGGAAAAGGCTTTGTGAGACTGGGAACATTTGGCATATAAGATAACTGAAGATAGAGGATATATCAACTTAGACTTTGCATTATCAGGATGGAAAACTGATGGATGATTGGAACTAACTAAACCACAATGGTATTCTTGAAGATAATTGGGATGTTGTCTATGGCGAAGTGATTTTCTTAATGGAATAAGTTTCGGGTGGGAGATAGAGGGTTGATCAGAGGTGGAAACTTGATCAGAAGCAGTAATGGATGAAAGGTGATCTTGAGAATCAGAAGAAATAAGAGGATGGTGGTTAAAATCATCAAGAAAAAAGAATAGGAAAGGAGTAGAAGGTAAGGCAAAATCATCATGAACACTCTGATCATTAGTGCCAGAAGCAAAAGGAAACACATTTTCATTAAAAATGACGTCGCGTGAGAGGAAAACAAAATGGGACTGCAAGGAAAATAATTTGAGACCTTTAGTGTCAACAGGGTAGCCAATGAAAATACATTTTGTTTCTCGAAAATCAAACTTGCGTCTAGACTGTGCTAAGGTAGAGACATAGCAAAGACAACCAAACACCTTAAGATGAGAAAAATCTGGAGGGCTATTGAACAACAGTTCATAAGGTGTTTTATTTTTTATAACAGGAGAAGGTAGCCTGTTTATCAAATGTACTGCATGACCTACACAATCCGACCAAAAGTACTCGGGTAAATGAGCTTGAAATCGTAATGATCGTGCAACATTTAGTATGTGTTGGTGCTTACGTTCAACCCTACTATTCTGTTGAGGGGTCTGAACACAGGATGTTTGGTGAATAATTCCCTTTGCTAGGTAGAAGGATGGGATATTGAATTCTTGGTCATTGTCAGTACGAATGATCTTGATTTTGCTTTTGAATTGGGTTTCAACAAAGGTACAAAAATTTTGGACTAATGGTCTAGCTTCACTATTGTTTTTCACGAAATAAGTCCATGTAAACCTACTGTAATCATTAACAACAGTTAAGAAATATTGGTGGCCATATAAAGAACATACATGATAAGGGCCCCAAATGTCAATACGAACCAAATCAAAGCAATAAGCAGAAACAGAATGACTAATAGGAAATGCATGTCTCTTTTGCTTGGCAAAATTACAAGTGTCACAAGGTGAGATATTCCGAACATGTATTTTAGGATCTAAAGCATGTAACAACTTTATTCTTGGTGTTGATGCATGGCCTAACCTATAATGCCATACATCAAAAGATTGTGATGGGGCAAGTACACTGTAAGAAGATGAACACGGTAAGTTTGAAAGCTCAGTCATAGAGGGTGAAACTAACTGGTATAGGCCTTGATATTGTTTAGCTAATCCAATCAGCTTCCAGTTCATAACATCTTGAATGACACAATAGTCAGATTGAAATATCAAGAAACAATTCAAGGGTTGAGTAAGCTTGCTAACAAAATCAGGTTAAAAGAAAAGTAGGCACAAGTAAAGCATTTTTTAGAACAAGTGTTGATGATAATGTGACGGTGCCAATATGTGTAACAGGTGCATGTTGACCATTGGGCAATTGAACATAAGAATTATATACAGGTGTATAGGAAGTAAACAAATGAACTGAACTAATAATATGATCGGTGGCACCAGTATCTAATATAAAAATAGAAGGAGACAGAGAAGTGGTTTTACCTGAAGCAGAAGAAACTCGGTGTTTGTGAAGTAGAACACACAACCTTGCTCGTAGCATTAGCATAAGAGATTGGAGAAGAATCAATGCTAGCCGATTGAAGCAACTCAAGCAACTTGGTGTACTGATCTTTTGTGAATGGGAAAGAAGCAAATACAGTAGAGTTTGGAGAACTGGTGTGAGTGGTTGTTTCATTAGTATTCACCACATTAGCATCTACTTGATTAACTGTTCCAATCCGAGATTTAGACTTAAAACCTAGAGGAAATCCGTGCTTCTTGAAGCACTTATCAACAGTGTGGCCTGAAACACCACAGAATGTGCACAAAGGCCTCCTTGTAGTAGAATGCATCTTCTTTGTAGAAAAATTACCAGCAGAAGAAGGAATAAATGCTTTGTTTGCAAAAGCATTAGATTCTAATTTCTGAATAGATGTAGAAGAGGAATGAATCTGGCGTTCATGTTGTAACACCATCACAAACACCTTGGTAATATGCGACAATGGCTCAATGAGTAAGATCTATGATCGAACAACTGCAAATCCTTCATGTAATCCTTTCAAGAACCGAATTACATAATCATTTTGCTGATATTGCTTTGCCATTGTAAGAGCCATACAATTACATCTCGAATTGCAAGAACAGCTAGGTATAGGTCTCAAATTCATCAGCTCGTCCCAGAGAACCTTGAGCTGAGTGAAGTAATCAGTGACAGAGAGATTATTCTGTTGAAACGAATAAATCTCTTCTTGAAGTTCAGAAATTCGAAACGCATCTCCCTGAGAAAAACGACCTCTTAAATCGAACCAGATCTCAGCGGCTGTGTCGAACCAAATGATGCTTTTGGCAATAGATGAGGAAACAGAGTGTAATAACCAAGATAAAACTAAAGTGTTACACCTTTCCTATGCCGAATAAAGAGCATCAGTTTTGGAGGGAGCTTGCAAAGATCCATCGACAAATTGGAACTTATTCTTGGAGAGTAACTCCATTTTCATGGCTTGACTCCATGAATGATAGTTGGAGCCCGATAAAGCCAAGGATACCAAAACCAGAGAGAGGCTTTCATTCGGGTGTATATAGTAAGGATGTAGAGGTGTGATTTCAAAGTTGCCGGTAGTAGTAGATAAGCTAGAGAAAGTCTTCTCAGTTGGTGGATTACTCATGGTAAGTGTTTGGAGAAGAAGAAAAAAGAAGGAAAATAGCTCTGCCGGGAAGGAAAAATTCAAAGAAAAGAGAGAATATTTTTCCCACTCTAATACCATGCGAGAATCACGTGCAGAGCTGAAGGCTGAAGCAAAAAACTTTATTGCTTGACAAATGGTTTGTACACATGTGTTTATATAGGCTGCCAGATGTACTATTAGCCCGTAACAACAGAAATAACCAAATACAGAAAAAATAAAGAAACAACAGAGGAATAGGTTGGAAAATCAGTTGGTCTGTCGTTAGCAATAACCATTACTTGGGCACTTACACTATTGCTCAACAATCGCCGTGCTTTGGAGAAGGCTCAGGAAGAATTGGACACCCAGATTGGCAAGGGAAGACTAGTAAATGAATCAGACATTGACAAGCTAGTCTATCTCCAAGCCATTGTAAAGGAATCACTCCGCTTATATCCAGCAGGACCACTCGCAGATGCACGCGAGTTCTTTAAAGACTGCACAATAGGTAAGGGTGGTCAAATGGTCGGTCGGTTAATTTTCGAACCGAAATTTGCATTTTCAACATTAATCGAAATTTGTATTTTCATTTTCATTAACCGAAGTTTGTAATTTCATATTAACCGAACCGAAATAAAGTTCAGTTAATCGGTTAATTAACCGATTAACCGAAATTATATAAAACCCTCTTCCTTTAACGCCAAAACAGTTTCAGCTCTTGAACAAAACACCATTATAGCACCAAAATAGACTCATTTAAAGTCAATTTAACCATTATAAGATCAATTCCAATCCTGCACTCAACAATTAACATATTCCATTTACAAGTTACAATCATTATAACACCAAAACATATTGCATTTGCAATCTCAAGTCAAACTCACTTGTTAATACATTAGAATCTCATAATGAACATGGTGCTCAACATGCATGGAAGCAAATAATATTTATCGGTTAATCGGTTAATTTCACCTTTCGAACCGAATTAACCGATAACCGAATTTTTTAAAAAATCATTTTCATTAACCGACCGAAATTATTTTGGTGGCCGACCATTTAACCAAAATCAATTCGGTCGGTCGGTTAACCGAAATCATTTAACCAAATGAACACCCCTAACAATAGGTGGCTACCTTGTGCCTAAAGGCACCCGGCTGATACTAAACCTTTGGAAAATCCAAACCGATCCACAACTATGGGCGGATCCATTAGAGTTCAAGCCTGAGAGATTTCTCACCAGCCACCAGGACGTTGATGTTAAGGGGCAACATTTTGAGCTCATACCATTTGGTGCTGGCAGAAGACTCTGCCCGGGGGTAAACTTTGGCCTGCAAATGCCTCATCTGGTTTTGGCCAGCTTGCTTCATGCGTTTGACATCTTGACTCCATCAAATGAGCCTGTTGACATGACTGGGAGTCCAGGACTAACAAACATCAAAGCCACCCCACTTGAGATTCTTGTCAAACCGCGATTGTCCCCAAGTGGCTATCCAGAATCATCTCGAACTATGTAATCCACAGCTATAGCTTTGTAATAACAAAGGTCTGATATTTTCCTTTGTAATGTCGAAATGTATACTTTGTTGAAGTTTGGCTTTTTTGATGAATTTTAATGGTTTTCCTTTGTAGCTTTCATAACATACAAGGTGTGGTTTTGAAGAAAAATGGAATATAATAAAAATTTATTAAGAGAAATGTTGTATGAAACAGTTATCTTATTCAAATTACATCATGTAATTACATTATAAGAAAAAAAAATTATAATTGATTGATTAAAAAGCATACTACTATGATATAATATGATTGATTAAGAGATGGATAAATGATAGTACATTCAATTAATTCAAATATATAGTTATTTAATATATGCAAGATTTTCTTTTAAGCAAATATATGCGTTTCTTTTTCTTTTTCTTTTTTAATTAGTGATAATATTTGCCTATCCTTTAGATATTGGCTAGAGCATGTGGGCTGTCCCTCCTTCATAGTCATGTAGCCTCATATGCTTATTGTAAGTTTGATTATGTAGCTTGAGATTATTAAAGATCGAGTGACAATGTTCCTAAATATGTTTAGATTGTGATTAATTAGAGATTGTTTGGGATTGTTTCTTGTTTTTTGTTTCCTATTTTTGAAAATTTTGTTTTTCAAATTTTGAGAACAGAAAACATATTTAGTTAATACTGTTATATTTTGAAAACAAATATTTAATTTAATTTCGATATAATAATTCAATTCACAAAATGAAATTTTAAAAATTAAATAAAAATAATATATTTATTAAATAAAAATATGTACGCAATATTAAATAATATCATTTATACTATTTAATACTAATATTAAATATTTTCATTTAATCATATAAGAATTTAATATAATTTAAATAATATTATAATTAAAAATAATATTAAATAAAATAATTCAATTAAAAATAATATTAAATAATTTTTTTAGTATTATTAGTAAAATTATAAATTTATATATTAAATAATAATATGAATTAATAATTATAAATTATATTAATAATATTATTTAATTTATTTGTAATAATATTAAATTATTAAAAAATTATTTAATTAATTAATTTGTAATAAATTATATAGTTATTAAAATATATTATATTTAATATAGATAATATTATTTAATGTTAACTATTCACTTATTTAATAATATTAAATTATTTAATAGTAGAAGTGATATATTTTAAATTTAATTGAAAGAATATAATATTAACTAATAATTTTGTTTAGTAAAATAATAATTAATTATATTAGATAATAGTACTTAACAATAATATTAATTATTAACATATCAAAATTATAATAAACGATATTATTTAAAATATATGATATATTAAATCAATTATTATAATATTATGGTTCAATATAATTTATATTTAATTGCTTTTCATGTTTTCAAATTTTCTATATTAAAATAAATATATTAATTTTAAACTATTAATTTTTTGAATTAAATAATATTTTATATTAAAATTTAATATTATTTTATTTTACAAAATTAATTAATTTTACTTTATATTTTATTATGAAAAATATTAATATTATATTAATATATAAACTTATTCACTTACTTATGAATAGTACCAAAAATAAAACATGTTTCCGAAAATAATGTAAACTTGAAATTTTTGTTTTCAATAATTTTGAAAATTCTTATTTTTGTTTTCACTTTCTAAAAACAAAAATATGCTGCCACATAAGTTTTCTGCTGCTATTTTCAAAAAAATTAAAAACAAAAACAAAAAATAAAAAATAAAAACGATGCCAAACCACCTCTTAATATTTGTGTTGAAATCATTTTGTTGTGAATTAAAATTGATTATGTACGTCTCAGATTGAATTTGTGAGTTAAATATTAAACCGAGCGTATTTATATGTCATCGTGATTATAACTCTTTACATCGAATGAATTTTTTTCATCTATAATGATTGAAAGCAAATTGAATATCGAATCAAATTAAACCAATATCTCTTATCTAGACAGTTAATTGTTGGAATTCATTTTCCTTTGCTTATACATATAACAATTATCATATTGATTGAAACTTCACCTAACAATGAACAACTCATTGCTAGATAGAATTAAGAATGTTTTCCGTTCCAATCTGTCTTTTGTGATTAATGGAACAACCTTTCTATGGCTTTCTTACCACGTGGGCTGGACTAGTAGCCTGAAATTGAAATAGTAAAGAAGTGGGGTTTTGGCTGCCTTGGTGCCTCATTTCCTCTGAAATTCAACAAAAAATCAAGGCTATCTCTCGACAAATTGAGAATCCTGGTATGGATTTTATCTCCCGGAAATCTTTCCTTTCGGGATTATTCAGTATTAGTTCCGTCTATAGTTTGGCAAAAAATTCCTCCATTGAATCTAACCAGAGCTGGAAAAGTATTTGGAAATCTACTACTCTTCCCAAAATTCAACACTTCCTTTGGCAATGTGGGCACAACAAGGTGGCCACTAAAGATCTGCTTGCGTCTAGGGGTATGCAGATTGTGGCAACATGCCCTAGATGTAATATTGAAAGAGAGATAGTAATCCACTGTCTCAGGGACTGTAATTGGGCTATTGAACTTTGGAATAATCTGAGTATTCCTTTGAGAGGTGAGAACTTCTTTGATTTAAATGTGGTGGATTGGCTAACAAACAACTTAACCTCTACAGAAGAATCGACTCTTGAAAAAATTCCTTGAAAAGTTTTATTCTCTTTCACTTTATGGATGATTTGGACGGAGAGAAACAAAATGGATTTTGAAGGGGCTTCAAGCTCTCTTAATGCAACAATCAAAAAAATTAATAAGAATATGAAAGAGTATTGGGCAGCCATGCGCCCAAATTGTTTGCCAAGTCAATCGACTCAAATACATGTTGCTTGGGATCCTCCTCCAGTTGACTTTGCGATACTCAACATTGATGGATGAGCGTTGGGTAATCTTGGATTGGCAAGTTCAAGAGGAATTTTCTATGACCATAATGGAACCTGGATCTGCAGATTCTCCGGAAGCCTTGGACACACTATTAGCACACTATTTGATTGTTGAATTTTATATTATATTAAGCTAATCATGCATGTAAAATTTTAGTTTTAGTTTAATGGAAAATGTTTATCTATTTATTAGATAATATTAAAATTTTAACTGTTAATATATTAAAAAAATATTATTCTCAATTGAAATGATTAAGATATAAGATCAACTTTAAACTTTACGTATATAACGGATACGAGTAGATGGTTAAATTTATTAACTAATTTGTAAAAATATTAATCATACATGAAATGATAAAAATTGTGTAAAACAATTAGTTTTACATTGATATAACTTTATCTCTCATCTTTTATTAAATATGTAGTATATATTTCATTCTAGCAATATTAAATCAATAATATATAATTTATTTTATATTATATTTTTGTAAAAATACTTTCAAAAGGAAAATTATTTATTTAATTTCTTTTAAAATTTTATTATATTTTAATCAAGTAACGTTCTGGTATATATGCACTATGACATACGTCTGATATATATGTTGAAAATATATGATAAAAAAATAGTAATTTAAAAATGATTTCTTATACAATTTTCTTAAGGTTTTGACTAAATATATAAGAATGTTAATGTGGCATAAATTCTTAAAAAAAAAAAATACTAGAGAACTATGAACTTTTGAATTTGCAGAAGACGAGAAAAGATTTCTTATACAATTTTCTTCCGGTTAAAACAGTGTAGAGGCTAAAATATCTACGTCACTAAAGAACTATGAACCTTTGAATTTGCGGAAGGCGAGAAAAGAAATCAAGCCACCATGTTTGACGACTGACTAGTCAAGAGTAGAATAAAATTATCTTTGTCGTTTGTTTTTTCTTTTTATCCATGCGGTGAGTTACAATTGGTTCACAATATTGCTCTTGCAAGTAAACTTTCCTGAACTTATTGTTGCTCTCAGAAATTCACTTTTCGAACCCAAAGTTTTTTTTTTAGTTTTTTCATCCAAAAATTGCTTAAAAATTTGAGATTTGAAAAAAATAAGTGATTAAATATTTGAGGTTGATTGCCTGTTAGAACGAGAGAAGAAATTATTTTGGTATTATGAAGAAGAAGGATAAAATGATAATTACCAGCAATAACAATTTTGTAATAAAAAAATATACTTAAAATAAAGTGTGTCTAACAATGTGTAAGTTGTGTTTAGAAGCTCCCAAAATAAATAGAGGGCAAATTCAACAGGAACAAGAAAAATTAAGTTCAAATTTTGATTTTTCTTTTACTTTTACGCCTCTTTATAAATTTAAAAAAATTAAACAATGACGAATTAAGCGATGATTTTCGAGGGATTTAAGAAATCATTTCGCATGAAAAGAGAATGACTAGTGGATTCATCATCAATGGTTGAAAAAACAGGTGTGAAAATGAGTAGATTCAACAATATTATTGCATGTGAAATAAAATTTTTAGTACTAGACTCCATATATGCATGCTGGCATAAGTCCAAAGTCTTTTGATTTTTTGGTACATCCAAAGTCTTTTGATTGACTGATAATAATTTCATATTTTTCCTAATAGTCTTTGAAGTAGTGCTTTGAGGTAAAAGAAATCTAAGGATTAATGTAAAGATTATTCGGCATTTCTAAGGATTTCAAACAACAAAATTGTCAAGACCCAAAATTAATGTATTGGTTATAAAACTGAAATTATGTTTAGTGATAATTGGTTTTGTTGTATATACTATATGTTTTTTTTTAAATGTTTATTAAGTGATTTTTATGAAAATAAATTGTTTTAAATTTAGGTAGTTAGTGTAAAATGAAGTTTGGAACTTATTAAGTATCTTTGGAATGAAAAATAAATAAAGAGATTTCAATGCCACAAAATTCAAATGATCGAATTCAAAAGCATTTTATTTGAGATTTTGCTTGTGATAATTGAATATCCGATAAATTTTTACGGTTTATGTGAAAATTTGCTTGTGGCATTCAAATTTCATCGTTTAGGCATTTGAATTCCCATATTGCAAAATAATATATATGTTATTTTTTAAAATGTTTAGTAAGTGATTTTTATGAAAATAAGTTGTTATAAATTTACATAGTGTAAAAATGAAGTTTGGAACTTAACAAGTAGTCTTTGAAATGAAAACTAAATAAGGAGTAGAATGCCACAAAATTCAAATGGTCGAATTTAAAAGCATTTTATTTGAGATTTTGCTTATGACAATATCTTATAAATTTTTACATTTTGTATGAAAATTTGCTTGTGATATTCAAATTCCATGGCTCAGGCATTTGAATTTCCTTGTTGAAAAATTTAAAAAAATGCTTCAAATTTATAAATCCTTTCATTAATATTTGTTTAACAAAAATTTACGTATAATTGCTGGACAAATTAGATCATTCACTTTTACACAAACTTTTTGTTTTCATTTCAAGTGTGTTAAGAAAAAACTTGGAGTGTAATCTTGTTTTCTTTGACTTAAACAATGCACTTTGCATAATATAGAAAAATTTTTAAATACACTTCAATTTTTAATCTATACACCACACTTTTTTTTGGTACATCTATACGCTACACTTTTAAAGACACTTCATAAACACCAATTTTATATCCTAAAATTACAAATTTATCTCTTCCCCATTTCGTTTCCTATTTCCTCTTGCTTGGTCCATTTTTTTTTTATCTTCTTGGTGTAAAAAATGGTGATTAGTAATTCCAAAAATCCATTTAACCTAAAATAAAAAAATATTATTTTTTAAATAACATTTCAACTTGTCTAATTGCATTAATCACTGTCACATACAAGAAACGTGAACAAGTTTGGCTTTGAATGAAAGAAAGTGATATATCAATATTTTAATCGAGTGGCTTTGAAAAACTTGCAACGTTTTTTTTGTTCTTTTCTTCTTTTTCAACGAATGAATGATGATATGATAATTGACAAAATGCACTTTCCAAAAGTAGTTGAAAGTGGCTAATTTTCAAATCAAAGCAAACAAAAAATAAGGGGTTAATTTGACGTGAACAGTCTTTTTACAGGCCTTTTTTGTTGACCGATTTGGTGTTGAAATTTGAAAATTAAAAATAGAATTAGAGATCTCAGAACTTAAATTTTAAATTTATTTATTAAACATATGATGTTAGTTACTTCTATGTTGTATAGATGTACAGTTGATAAGGTAGTTAATGAGTCAGTTACTACAACTAGTATAAAGACCTTTATGTACTAATGACAGATTAATTTAATATAATTTCTCAGCACTCTGTTTTTTTCTTTTCTTCCTTTTCTCTCTTTTAATATGAATTCAGAAGATTTGTTCGTTGCAACACTTTGATCTTTTTCTGCCATGGCTAGAGGTAATCATGCGCCACCTCAAGTTGTTATAGGCAGCTCAAATCCCATTGAAGATTCTAGCAACCCTTTTTTCCTTCATAATGGTGATCATCCTGGTTTGGTTCTTGTTACTCATCTTCTTCCGGGATCCAATTGGAATACATGGAACCGTGCTATTATCATGGCTTTAACAGCCAAGAACAAGATTGGTTTTGTTGATGGCAACATCCTTCGACCAGTTTTAAATGATTTGCTCTTCAGTTCTTGGAATAGATGCAATAGCATGGTTATTTCTTGGATCTTGAATTCTGTAGCAAGAGATATTGTAGATAGTCTTCTATATTTCTCTACTGCGTGTGAGATATGGGTTGATCTTAAAAATCATTTTTGTCAAAGCAATGGCCCTTGAGTCTTTCAAATCAAGAAACACTTGGCTGCTCTTCAACAGGGGTCACTTGACATCAATGGATACTACACTCGGTTGAAGATCTTTTGGGATGAACTTAAGGATTTTCAACCCATTTCTGTTTGCCATTGTGGTGGGATGCAACCATGGATAGATTTTCAACAGTAAGAATATGTAATGCAGTTTCTTGTGGGACTCAATGATTCATATTCTCAAACTCATGCCTAAATCCTCATAATGGATTCGTTGCCCTCTATCTCCAAAGTTTTCTCCTTTGTTCTTCAAGAAGAGAGACAACGCAGCATAGCTCATGGTTCTTTCCCAACCCCTGACAATTTCTTGATACAATCTTCTTCATCAGAATCCTCTGTTAATGCACCTATGCATACCAGCAAGATTCAGAGAGATCAGCCATTTTGTACTCATTGCAAGACTGTAGGTCATACTATTGATCGTTGTTATCAGTTACATGGCTATCCACCAGGGTACAAATAAAAAAGACAGTATTCCCAACCTTCTGCTATAGTGCAAGTTAATCAAACTTCTCTCTATGTACCAAAAGGTTCAAAATCTGCTTCTTTTACTGCAGAAACACTTACTATTGCTCAATGCCAGCAACTTCTTGCACTTCTCAACTCTCAACTTCAACAATCTACTATTACATCTCAATGTCCAGACCAGACTCAAAATGCTTTTATCTCCAATTTTACTGGTATTGTTTCTCCTACTCTTCTTCCTGTAATATTCTCTTTTTCTTTTCTCAATCATCTTGGGTCTTAGACACAGGTGCAACACACCATGTATGTTGTTTTCTATAACTGTTTAAACAGTCCACACCAATGCAAAATTCTTCTGTCACACTTCCAAATGGCCAACTTGTTCCACTAGCCAGGATAGGTTCTGTTCAATTACTTGATGAGTTAGTTCTTGACAATGTCTTATATATTCCATCCTTTCATTTCAATCTTCTTTCCATTAGTGCCTTTACTTAAAAACACAACTTTTTTGTTAATTTTGTTTCCAACTCTTGTGTAATTTAGGATCATTTACAGGGAACGATGATTGGGATGGGTAATCGATTTGGGAACTTGTATATTTTGGATTTATCAAAGCTAGTCTCAGCATCTACTTGGTCATCTGTTTGTAATACCACACTGTCTGCAAATGAACTTTTGCATTTTCGTTTAGGCCATCCATCTTACACCAAGTTGCAACAATTGTAAAGTGAATTACATATCAATAACATTTCTGAATTTCCTTCACATTGTTCCATATGTCATCAAGCAAAACAAAAACGTTTTATTACTTCTACACATACTTTGTCTTCTTCTACTTTTAACTTGATTCATTGTGACATATGAGGACCTTTTTCTATTGTAACAATCGAAGGCTATAGATATTTTCTTACCTTAGTTGATGATTGTACAAGATACACTTGGATATATTTTCTTAAAAATAAATATGAAGTCACAAGCATTTTTCTATAATTCTACACTTATGTGCATACTCAATTTGGCAAACCAATCAAGTCTGTAAGATTTGATAATGCACCAAAGTTGGCTTTTACTGATTTTTTTTAAAAACAAAGGAATCATTTCTTATCATTCATGTGTTGATAGACCTGAACAAAACTCAGTTGTTAAACGTAAACACCAACATATCCTCAATGTTGCTAGATCTTTGCTTTTTCAATCCCATATTCCATTAAAATATTGGAATGAATGTATTTCAACCTCAGTCTACCTTATCAATAGGATTCCTTCTCCTATTACACCAAACATTACTCCTTTTGACCTGCTATGGAACAAGAAACCTTCTTATTCTCATTTAAAGGCCTTTGGATGTTTGTGCTATGGTTCTACTCTAGAAAGGAATCGAAATAAATTCTCTCCTAGAGCAGTACCTGCTGTTTTCATTGGTTATCTTCCAGGATATAAGGGCTATAAACTTCTTGATTTGTCTACCAATGTCATATTTATTTCTAGATATGTTAAGTTTCATGAAAGCATCTTTCCTTTCTCTTCTCAACCTTTAAATGAGTCTGCTTCTACTTTTTCTAATCGTGTCATACCTTCTCATCCTCCTATAAATCCAGCCCTTTTAAATCCAACCTCCAAACACAATGATCAAATCCATATTTCAAATTTATCTCACAATCCAAATCCCATACATGCTACTACTACTAATGCTATTTCATCATCTTCTCGTCCCACTCGAATTGTCAAACACCTTCCTATCTTCATGATTACCACTGTTATAATACACTTTCTGATCATTGTTCTACTTCCCATCCCCTTCGTAATGTTCAGTCATATGATAGGCTTTCTCCTTCTCATAAATTTTTTGTTCATTTTATTTCCTCACATTTTGAGCCTACCACATACAAGTAAGCTGCTGGTATACCACAGTGGAAGTGTGCAATGTAGAAGGAGTTACAAGCTCTTGAGCAAAATGGTACTTAGTCTGTTGTTTCTTTACCTCCTGGAAAACACTCAGTTGGATGTAGATGGGTGTATAATGTGAAGTATAAGGCTGATGGGTCATTAGAACGATACAAGGCTCGTTTGGTAGCAAAAGGCTACACTCAACAAGAAGGTATTGACTATTTGGACACCTTCTCTCCAGTTGCAAAGCTGACTACTGTTAAAGTTCTTCTTGCCTTGGCTGGTCACTTACTCAATTGGATGTAAATAATGCATTTCTTCATGGTGACTTGATGGAAGAAGTGTACATGAGCCCACCTGATTATCATCATGAGGGGTAGCCTTTGCCAAGCAATCCTATTTGCAAACTTCACAAATCATTATATGGTTTGAAGCAGGCTTCACGACAATGGTTTTCTAAGTTTTTTACTACCCTGGTGGAAATTGGTTTTCTCCAATGTTCTGCTGATAGCTCTCTCTTTACAAAATTGTTGATAATTTCTTTCTTGCCCTTTTGGTTTATGTCGATGACATTGTGATAGCTTCAAATAATCAAAAGGCAATGGATGATTTGAAACATTTCCTCAATAGCAAATTCAAATTGAAAGATCTTAGGGAGTTAAAATATTTTTTGGGTTTAGAGGTTGTTAGATCCAACAAAGGTATTTACCTTTGTCAAAGACAATATGCATTATAGCCACTTTCTGACACAGGGTACACTGGATGCAAACCAGAAAGACTCCAATGGACCCTAATATCAAACTCTCCTAGGACGAAGGTGATCTCCTTGATGATCCAACTCAGTACAGGGCACTCATTGGTAGGCTGCTGTATCTCACTATCACCAGGCCAGATTTATCATTCTCTGTTAATAGGCTGAGTCAATTTCTGCAAAACCAAGGCTTCCTCATCTCCATGCTGCACATCGGATTTTGGAGTATATAAAGACCTCTGTAGGCCAAGGCCTACTATTTTCTTCTACCTTAGAACTCCAGCTCAAGGCATTTACAGATTCTGACTAGGCTTCATGTCCAGATAGCAAGAAGTCAGTCACTGGTTTTTGCATATTCATTGGGGAATCTCTTATCTCTTGGAAGTCAAAGAAGCAACATACCATCTCGAGGTCTTCAGCTGAGGCTGAGTATCGTTCAATGGCCACTGCCACATGTGAGATCCGTTGGCTCCTGTCTTTACTTAAGGACTTACATGTGCAACATTCCAAACCAACTCTTCTCTTTTGTGACAATATGGCAGCTCTCCATATCGCATCTAACCTTGTTTTTCATGAGCATACAAAGCACATAGAAATCGATTGCCACTTCATTCATGAGAAGATTTCTAATGGCTAGCTCAAACCACTTCATGTTGCTTCACAGAATCAGATTGTAGATATTCTTACCAAGCCTCTTTTCCCTTCTCAGTTTAATTCTCTTCGTTCCAAGATGTGAGTTTACAACATATACTCTCCATCTTGAGGGGGAGTATTAAACATATGATGTTAGTTACTTTTCTGTTGTATAGCTGTACAGTTGATAAGGTAGTTAATGAGTAAGTTACTACAACTAGTATAAAGCGCTTCATGTACTGATGACAGATTAATTCAATACAATTTCTCAACACTCTGTTTCTTTCTTTTCTTCCTTTTCTCTCTTTTAATATTATTGAATATGAGTTTTTAAAAATTATTGCGTATACTACTTAAATTTAATTGGAGTTAAATAGACTTTCGAGGCTTTATATTTGACTTAGGGAGACAATAACTTTTTCAATTGATTTTATTTTATCATCTAGTTATGAATTGATTAAGGTAAAAAAATTAATGAATAAAATTAATGTGGTCCAAAATATGTGCCAAAATAATGCATCAGGCTGACAAATCATGTCATAAGGCATTTGACTATTCTAAAAGTATATACATGATATGAATGAATCAATCAAATGATGACGTTTTTTACTATGAATGTCAACAAGAACAAGGAAATTAAGCGATGATGTTACCACAAAATAATCCAAGGCCCTCATCATTTATGGCTTTATAAATTGTTCATAGCTCTCGGAAACCGAAGTAGCCAACCAGCAATGGATTGTTTTCATTCATCTCCAGCAACTTCAACTGTTGCAATACTTGTTTTTCCAGTGCTACTCTTTCTTTTCTCACTTCTATGGATATCAAAAGCTGCCTCGAGAAAAACAGACAAGATGAAAACTGCACCAGAAGCTGGTGGTGCATGGCCAGTAATTGGCCATCTCCGACTCCTAGGAGGGCCACAGCCACCTCACATAAGCTTGGCCAACATGGCTGACAAATATGGAGCAATCTTCACTATCAAGTTGGGTGTGCATAGAGCTTTGGTGGTAAGCAATAGTGAAATTGCTAAAGAATGTCTTACCATAAATGACAAAGCATTCGCCACTCGTCCGAAGCTTGCAGGCCTGGATATTTTAGGCTACAACACTGCCATGATTGGCGCTGCACCATATGGACCTTACTGGCGTCAAGTGCGCAAGTTTGCCACTGTTGAGCTCCTCTCGAACCACCGGCTCGACATGCTTAAACACGTGAGGGAATCCGAGATAAAGACATCTCTGCAACAGCTATATCAGCTGTGGAACAAGAAGAGAAGCAACTCAGATAAATTATTGGTGGAGATGAAGACATGGTTCAAAGATGTAACTCTTAACGTGATTCTGAAGATTGTTGTAGGAAAGCGAATTTCGAATTCCAGTGAAGGCGGTGAAACAGTGAAATGGAAGAAGTCATTGGACGACTTCTTTGAGCTAGTTGGGAAGTTCGTGGTATCAGATGCACTGCCGTTCCTAAGATGGTTGGACATAGGAGGAGAGGAGAAGCTCATGAAGAAGGTAGCCAAAGAATTAGACCAATTTATTGAGGGATGGCTACAAGAGCATAAGCAGAAGAGAGCGGCAAATGAGGCCAACAGTGAGGAAGATTTCATGGGAGTGATGCTGTCTGTTCTCCGCGATGCAGAAGAGCACGATGCTGATACAATCAACAAAGCCACCAGTCTGGTATGCAGGCATATTTCTCAACCAAATATTCATTGCCAAATTTCTTTTAATTAAATTAACCTCTTAAATTAATCGACTGGGTCCTTAGAAGTTAGAGTACTATTAATGCAAACATTGTTGATTATTGATATTTGTATGCTTTCTGATCTAACAGTCTCTTATCTTAGCGGCGGAAGATACCACATCAATCACAATGACGTGGGCTTTATCTTTGTTACTCAATAACCCTGAAGCGTTGAAGAAAGTCCGGCAAGAGCTAGATATCCAGGTTGGTAAGGATAGACTGCTAGTAACAGAGTCAGACACCAAAAACTTAGTCTACCTTCAATTGATCATTAAGGAAACGCTGCGCCTATACCCTGCTGCTCCACTCTCCATCCTCCACGAGGCCATTGAAGACTGCACAGTAAATGGGTACCATGTCTCAGCCGGCACTTGGCTTATATTCAATCTTCAAAAGATTCATCGCGACGAGAACGTGTGGTGTAACCCTTCTGAGTTTCGACCAGAAAGATTTTTGACAACCCACAAAGATGTCGATGTCAGGGGACAGAATTTTGAACTAATTCCGTTTGGCAGTGGTAGAAGAATGTGCCCCGGGGTTTCATTTGCGCTTCAGATTTTGCAGCTTACACTCGCCAATGTGCTGCATTGGTTCGAGTTCGCAACCCCGTCGGATGAACCAGTTGACATGCGTGTAGGAGCTGGAGTGACATGCCCTAAAGCAACTCCACTTGAAGTTAATATAACTCCTCGCCTTCCTGCTTTTCTTTACGATTCTACCACTTAATTGGTATAATTAACTTGCTTTATCACAATATATATATATATATATATATATATATATTGAATAACATTCTAAACTTCTAAGGTCTTTAATTCAGAGTAATAAATTAGATGTTTTGTTCCTTTTTATATTGTAAAAATGAAGTTTGGAAGTTAATAAGTAGCCTTTGAGATAAAAAATAAGTAAAGAGATTCGAATGTTAGGTAATTCGAATGACTGAATAAAAGGAATTTTTTTGGAGATTTTGCTTATGGTCGTCGAATATCTTGTAAAATTTTATATCTTGTGTGAAATTTGCTTGTGACATTCAATTACCATTGTTCAAGCATTCAAATTCCCTTGTTGGAAAAAAAAAATTTGTTAAATATGATATTTCATTCCAAAAATAATGATTTTTCATTTATGTTTTGTATGTTTATGAAAAGACGTTTTGAGGTTTATATACTTCTATTAATATTCATTTAACACAATTTTACATATAATTACTTAAAAAAATTAAATCACTGTCTTTCACTTTCATTTTTTTTTGGTTTTCAATTCAAGTGTGTTACAGAAAAGCTTGAAGTGCAATCTTAGAGTTACTTGGGATTCAGGGTTTCAAAAGGTTCTATTAGAGACACACTCGTTGGTAGCTATTCAAAAAAACTTGAATTCAAGTGTCTTAACCAGTCTCTAAGAACTCTGTAAGAAAGAAAATGATCAAAGAGGGTAGGGGCTTTCCTCTGCGTAGGCACTCCAATGCTTAAGTCAGACAGGATCTAAGCAAGGTTTTCATAAGCCAATAGATATTAGGGTTTAAAAATGATACATGTGACCTATTTATAGGAGTAATATAGCGCGTAATTACGGTTAAGACTCATAACTTAAATGATAACCTAATAGATCTTTCATTGCCCTTCTTAGTCCTCTTTCCTCTTGAGCTTAGACTACCATTAGGCCCAATATTCTTCAGCATGACTTATATCAAGGCCCAATAACCTTTAGTAAGATCCTCATCAATTGCTCTCCACTTTTCACAGGGTATACCCTGTGAAAGAGTATATAAAGTTTTTTTTTATTTAAATCATGTCTATGCATAGCCTACTTTGTGCACTTTTTGCTTCATGCCTTTTTCTTCTTATGCGTGACTTACCTTGTGCATTTTTTGCTTCAAGCCCGTGTGTTGCCCATCTCGCGCATTTTTCGCTTAGGGACTTTTATTTCATTCAAGGCTTACCTCGCGCATTTTTCGCTTTAGGCCCATGCGTAGCCTACATCGTGTATTTTTCATTTTAGGCTTTTTTCTTTAAGTGCGTGGCTTACCTCGCACATTTTTCGCTTTAAGCCCTTGCACTTTTTGCCTTCATGCATGACTTACATCGCACACTTTTCGCTTCAAGTTCATGCATAGCCTACATCGTACACTTTTCGTTTCAAGCTTTTTCCTTTGAGTGCGTGGCTTACCTCGCGCATTTTTCGCTTCAAGCCCTTGCACTTTTTACCTTCATGCATGACTTACATCGCGCACTTTTTGCTTCAAGTCCATGCGTAGCCTGCATCGCGCACTTTTCGCTTTAGGCTTTTTGAACTTACCCGTCTCGTACCTTTTTGTGCTTAGGGACTTTTCGAATTTGTCCGTCTCACACCTTTTTGTGCTTAGGGACTTTTTTGTTCTGCCCGTTTCATGCATTTTTCGCTTAAGGACTTTTAATTTGCCCGTCTCGCGCCTTCTGTGCTTAAGGAATTTTGATTTGTCCGTTTCGTGTATTTTTCGCTTAGGGACTTTTAATTTGCCTATCTCGCACCTTCTGTGCTTAGGGACTTTTGATTTACCCATCTCGCACCTTCTATGCTTAGGGACTTTTGATTCTTTTATTCCTGTAACATGTATCATACATGGAAGATTATTATAGTATAGATAAAGATATGAATAACTGGCCTTCCATTTCATAACATATAATATTTCCAATCAAATGGAACAAGTAACAAAATAACTGTAATAAACGTTAAAATAAAAATATCATGTGCTTACCGCTAGTACTGTTTCAAGTGATTAGTGTTCCAAGTCTCTGGAACCTTCTTGCACTGTAAGGCCTTCAAAGGAGAAGAGCTTGGGTCGATCACCTTTCTAATCTTGTAAGGTTTTTTCCAGTTCGCTCGAGTTGGCTAAGAGTAAAGGCTTATCGACCTAAGGTGATCAAAAGTATAACCTCATTGCTCGAGCTCTGTCTTGAACACTGCTGCAGCTTGCGTACCTGCCATCGAGGGGTACCCTGCTGCAGCCTCGTACCCTGCCGCTGCCTCGCAACTTGCCACCAAGGGGTACCCTGCCACAGCCTTACAACCTGCTACAAGCTAAGGCATTCTGCTGCATGCCTGTCGTGCACTTACCAAATGCCTGCTGCACACCTGACGCGTTTTTAACCCTGCCGCACACTTGCCGCCCATTACACCCTACTATGTGCCTACTATGCGTTGCATCCTGCCGCGTGCCTGACGTGTGTTACACCCTGCTGCACACCGACCACATGCCTACCGCGCCTATCGCTCGCTGAGGCACCGTGCCATAGGTCTACTACTCGTTGCACCCTGCCGCATGCCAACCACATGCCTGCCACGCCTAGTGCTGGCTGAGGTACCCTGCCACAGGTTTACTGCGCGTTGCACTCTGCTGCATGCCTACTGTGTACCTACCAAGGCCTACTGGGTCGTTACACCTGTCGCACGCGACCACATGCTTGTCGTGCCTATCGCTCGCTGAGGAACCCTGCCACAGGCCTACTGCGCGTTGCACCCCTACCGCAGCTCCTACCTCGGTTTGCCACCTAATCTACCATAGGCTTCCACATTCTACCACAGGTTGTTACCTGTTTACAACAAATATTTTTGATGACGTATGAATCTCGATCTACGTCTTAACATGTCTCCAAGAACTCTACAAGAAAGAAAATGATCAGAGGGCGCAGGAGCTTTCCCCTGCGTGCGCCTTCTGATGCTTAAGTCAGATAGGATCTAAGCAATGTTTTCATAAGCCAATAGAGATTAAGGTTTAAAAATGATATATGTGACCTATTTATAGGAGTAATATAGCTCATAATTACGATTAAGACTCATAGCTTAAATGATAACCTATTGGATCTTTCATGGCCCTTCTTAGTCCTCTTTCCTCTTGGGCTTAGACTACCATTAGGCCCAATATTCTTCAACATGGCTTATATCCAGGCCTAATAATCTTTAGTAAGATCCTCATCAGTACTTAAAGTGTTAACATGAATTTTAATATAAAATTTTTATCTTTTACGCAACACATGAACATGAAATATATATACCAATCGTCAAGTCTATGTGTGTGTATGTGTGTGTGTGTGTGTGTATATATATATATATATATATATATATATATTTATACATATATATATATATATATGTATTCTTAATTTCTTAATATATACATACATATATATTTATATATATACATATATATATATATGCATATATATATTTCTTTAATTTTAAATACTCCATTTTCAATTTAATTACATTATAAAATTTAATTATCAGCTAATTGAATTAATTCTAGTAACTCTTAAGTATCCCATATTACTTATAAGAGTATAAATAAATAGATTACTCACTAAGTTCGAAAAATCACGATCATCACAAGTTTCAAGGGATCAAGTTTGGACTCGGCTCGATTTTTGATCATGTCTAAAATTTTTATCCAATCCCATTAATTACATCTGATATTTTTGCTCAAATCCAACCAAATATTAGGCCGTCTTCGGGCTTGGACAAGTAGTCCGACCATTGAGTTGGAAGGAGTATAAAATTATATATTTTTTAATATTATAGATTGAGGATTCTAAATTTTAATTGTTTTTTCTTTTTTTATCCTATTTAATTCATTCTTTTTATTTTAATTTTTCTCTCTTTTTTTTTGTTGATTCCCCCAAATTTCAGCTTTTCTTTCTAAAATTTTGACTTTCACCTTTTCAATTTTTCTTCTTTTTTTTTTCTTTCTCTCTCTTTTTTTTAAAATTTAATAAACAAATAAATTATTAAAATTATTTTTATATTCTTAAAAAGTGTCAATCAAAAAAAGTGTCAATCAAAGAGCCCTATGAATTCTTTTTATAAAGTTACGAGGAGGCAACAATAACCCACCTTTGGGCGGCATCAGGTAAGTCAAAATGGGCCAAACTGAAGCAAGTGGACGGCAATCTATTCACTTTCTTTTTCTGATAGCAATAAAATAACCTTAAGCTTATCCAAACACGCAGATACGGCCTTTGACACGAACAAAAGGCCAAGCAGAAAGCAGTCGATTAAAATTATTAGAACTAGGATGGTATCCTAACTTCGTATAAAATTTTTTTCTTAAAATATATATTATAAATATTATTAAAATTAATAATAAATCAAGATAATTATTTTAAAAATATTAATTTATTAAATAAAAATGATAATATTTAATTTATAAATTAATTATTTTATTTATTTTTTATTTTATTTTTTTAAAAAATATAAATCTAAAACAAAGTTAGAAAATTAAATAGACCAAAATAAAAAAATCTTATAAAAAAAATTTTTGATGAGAAAATCTTATAAAATATTTAAATTTTATTATCTTATTCAGTTTCATTCTAATTTATTTGTCTTAAGAAAAATTCATATTAAATTAATCTCCACTCCCACTTTTTTAATTTATCGTAGTCTCTAAATGTTTAATATTAAAATTATTTATTTATTACTTCATTTCCTCTTTTATAACCTTTGATTTTAATATTCACATAATTTTATTTAAAAGTTTTTGATTCATGGATTTAATTTTTATAATTTTTTTGTTTTTATTTGTGTTTAAGTTTTAAAAAATTATGTTTGGAATTTTTTGCTTTATACTATAATTTTACCATTTTTTTAATTTTTATAATATATGTAATATTTTTTTGTATTTTATTCGAATTTTGTCAAACCAAATTTTTGGGTATTTGATTTAAATTTTTAAAAAAATTTAATACGTATTTTTGAATATTTATTTTTTTACATGAATATTTTTTTAGTTCCCTAAAAAAATTATTTGAATTTTAATTTTTGTTACTTGAATTTTAATTTTATTTTAACTTTGAAAAATAATAAATATCTATAAAATAAAAAATTGTTAATATCTGATTTAATTTTTTTCAAATTTTTTTGTTTGAAGTTTCATTATCTCTCTTTTCTCTACATAGTAATTTTTTTTTGTATATTTAGTATTTGAATATTAAAAAGTTTTAAAAATAAATATTTTATGTCAATTAAAAAACATCACATATAAAACTAAAAACTACCACATGGCTAAAATTATTTTTAATTTTTTTAATTTTAAGAAAAAAATTAAAACTAATTATAAATTTAAAAAATAAAAAATTATCTCTAAAAAAATAATGAAGTGTCATGTGGCAACCACTCTCTCATTAAGGGATATCTTTTATACCCATCAGTATTTTAACTCATGTTGTACTATGGTTTTTATCAAATCAAAATAATATAAAAATATGAAAATAAAAAATATAATATAAAATATATGAAAAAAAAGGGACACATGTCAAACGGTCAAACCCATTTAACACACAAGAAACGTGAACTACTTTTTTTTTTATCCAAAGATGCGTGAGCTACTTGGCTTAGGCTTTGAATAAAACCAATAGATTACACTTTAACTTAAATTATTAGCATAGTGGCTTGGAAAAAACTTGCAAAGTTTTATCTTTTTATTTTCTCTTTTCATTGAATGAATGATGATAATTGACAAAAGCACCTTCCACGGAGGTAATAAGTGGCTAAGTTTCCAAGTCGAAGTGAACAGTCTTTCCACTAGCTTTTGATTGGTCGATTTAGTCATCCTCATCCAAATCAAGGGAGATAGAATATTAGAATATTGAAAGTAACAGAAGAAATTGTAGACATAAGATTTAAATTTTAGATTTATTTAATGTCAAATCTTATGAATGATTATATATTTGAATTAAACTCGAGTTAAATAAAAATTTTAGTTTCTAAATTTGACTTTGGGGGACAACTTTTTGAGTGGAATTTTTTTAGTCAACATTTTGAATTGATTAAGGTAAATAAAATTAATGAGGTCCAAGATATGAAATGATGAAACAGTCTTATCAATGTGGAATATACTTTACCAATTTTGAGCAAACAAAAGTTAAAACGGTCAAGAAGTTTATCTTAACTATTTTTATCCCTCTTAAAGAGTAATTAGATACAAATTTCGGATCCCTCTTTTTTTTCACATACTTTCTTATAAACTAAAAAAAAAAATTAAGAATCCATCTTGACAAACTGGCAAAGCATGTCAAATTATCCCATTAATGTGGACTAATTAAGTATAATTAATATCATATAACTTAATTTAGTAGTATATTTTGTATAAATTGTGACCATAAATATAAATAATATATCTCTATTATAAATGTATTATATCCTTAATGGGATGGATATAATACATGATTTATGATATAGGAGGTCCCTGCCCATGGCACATATATATAGATAATAGTGTGGCCCATTGACACTATTGCCATTTTGACAAAATTGTGAACATGGGCAGTCTCTCCTTCTCCCGTTTCTTCATTTTCCCTCACCATCATCCTCTCATTTTCTCCCAACAGATGGCCACCATAGACAGCAGCTGGCGTGATGGAGCTTCGGCGGACCTCCGGTGATCTCCTCCTTCCTCCAGCAGTGGCGTTGGCGTTGGTTATGGTGGGTATTTTGCTTACCCACAAAAGGTTAGATTTCTTTCAAATTTATTGTGCTAATGGGCTTTGTGGATGATTTGGTTCCAACAATTGGCATCAGAGCATGTCCACAATAAAGCCATTAGCCATTTTTTTGAAGAAAAATGAGAATATGTATATTTTTTATTTTTGGGTATTTTTCGGATTTCTGTAATACCCAAATGATTTATGTATTTTTGAGCCAAAATATTGCTAAATCTTAGTTGAGGATGATAATGTGTGAAAAATGCCATGAAAAAGATGTGAAATAGGGTTGAGTTGAGGGAGAAAACGTCCAGTCGGGTCGAAATGACTCACTTTTCTGCAACTCGCCCGTTCTGGGCGAGGAGCACGCGCCCGACAGCTTCATAAGAGGCGCCTGTGGCGCCAATGGGAATGATCACACGCACCCGCATATGAAAATTAAATTAAAAAATTTTTTTCTTTTCCGCCCCAAATTTCCTTTTTCCTGGGCCATTTTATTTTGGGCCGGTTTTGTCTTGTTTTGGGGCCAACGGTTTGGGCTCCTTCTTATGTTTTTTGAGCCGGTTTTTGGGTTTTATTTTGGGCCAATTTTGGGTTTTTTTTTTGGGCCTTCTTGTTTAATTTAATTAAGACTTGCAATTTAATTAAGTATGCCTTAGTATTTAATTAATTTTAGGTCAAAATAAATTTTGTAATATTATGGGCATTGCTTGTTTAATTATTTTAATTGGCCATTTAGTATTAAATTAATTTTGGGCAATAAAATCCAATTAACTTTAGGGTCATTTTGCCTAATTAATTTAAGGGGCCATTTTGATTAATTAATTTTATTTTCCTATTAAATTTGAATTAATTAGTGGCAATTTTGCATAATTAATTAATAGGTCATTTTGGATTACGGTTTAATTGACAAAAGCACCTTCCACGGAGGTAATAAGTGGCTAAGTTTCCAAGCCGAAGTGAACAGCCTTTCCACTAGCCTTTGATTGGTCGATTTAGTCATCCTCATCCAAATCAAGGGAGATAGAATATTAGAATATTGAAAGTAACAGAAGAAATTGTAGACATAAGATTTAAATTTTAGATTTATTTAATGTCAAATCTTATGAATGATTATATATTTGAATTAAACTCGAGTTAAATAAAAATTTTAGTTTCTAAATTTGATTTTGGGGGACAACTTTTTGAGTGGAATTTTTTTAGTCAACATTTTGAATTGATTAAGGTAAATAAAATTAATGAGGTCCAAGATATGAAATGATGAAACAGTCTTATCAATGTGGAATATACTTTACCAATTTTGAGCAAACAAAAGTTAAAACGGTCAAGAAGTTTATCTTAACTATTTTTATCCCTCTTAAAGAGTAATTAGATACAAATTTCGGATCCCTCTTTTTTTTCTCATACTTTCTTATAAACTAAAAAAAAAATTAGGAATCCATCTTGACAAACTGGCAAAGCATGTCAAATTATCCCATTAATGTGGACTAATTAAGTATAATTAATATCATATAACTTAATTTAGTAGTATATTTTGTATAAATTGTGACCATAAATATAAATAATATATCTCTATTATAAATGTATTATATCCTTAATGGGATGGATATAATACATGATTTATGATATAGGAGGTCCCTGCCCATGGCACATATATATAGATAATAGTGTGGCCCATTGACACTATTGCCATTTTGACAAAATTGTGAACATGGGCAGTCTCTCCTTCTCCCGTTTCTTCATTTTCCCTCACCATCATCCTCTCATTTTCTCCCAACAGATGGCCACCATGGACAGCAGCTGGCGTGATGGAGCTCCGGCGGACCTCCGGTGATCTCCTCCTTCCTCCAGCAGTGGCGTTGGCGTTGGTTATGGTGGGTATTTTGCTTACCCACAAAAGGTTAGATTTCTTTCAAATTTATTGTGCTAATGGGCTTTGTGGATGATTTGGTTCCAACAATTGGCATCAGAGCATGTCCACAATAAAGCCATTAGCCATTTTTTTGAAGAAAAATGAGAATATGTATATTTTTTATTTTTGGGTATTTTTTGGATTTTTGTAATACCCAAATGATTTATGTATTTTTGAGCCAAAATATTGCTAAATCTTAGTTGAGGATGATAATGTGTGAAAAATGCCATGAAAAAGATGTGAAATAGGGTTGAATTGAGGGAGAAAACGTCCAGTCGGGTCGAAATGACCAACTTTTCTGCAACTCGCCCGTTCTGGGCGAGAAGCACGCGCCCGACAGCTTCATAAGAGGCGCCTGTGGCGCCAATGGGAATGATCACACGCACGCATGAAATATAAATTAAAAAAATTTTTTTTTCTTTTCCGCCCCAAATTTCCTTTTTCCTGGGCCATTTTATTTTGGGCCGGTTTTGTCTTGTTTTGGGGCCAACGGTTTGGGCTCCTTCTTATGTTTTTTGGGCCGGTTTTTGGGTTTTATTTTGGGCCAATTTTGGGTTTTTTTTTGTGGGCCATCTTGTTTAATTTAATTAAGACTTGCAATTTAATTAAGTATGCCTTAGTATTTAATTAATTTTAGGTCAAAATAAATTTTGTAATATTATGGGCATTGCTTGTTTAATTATTTTAATTGGCCATTTAGTATTAAATTAATTTTGGGCAATAAAATCCAATTAACTTTAGGGTCATTTTGCCTAATTAATTTAAGGGGCCATTTTGATTAATTAATTTTATTTGGCTATTAAATTTGAATTAATTAGTGGCAATTTTGCATAATTAATTAATAGGTCATTTTGGATTACGGTTTAATTGACAAAAGCACCTTCCACGGAGGTAATAAGTGGCTAAGTTTCCAAGCCGAAGTGAACAGTCTTTCCACTAGCCTTTGATTGGTCGATTTAGTCATCCTCATCCAAATCAAGGGAGATAGAATATTAGAATATTGAAAGTAACAGAAGAAATTGTAGACATAAGATTTAAATTTTAGATTTATTTAATGTCAAATCTTATGAATGATTATATATTTGAATTAAACTCGAGTTAAATAAAAATTTTAGTTTCTAAATTTGACTTTGGGGGACAACTTTTTGAGTGGAATTTTTTTAGTCAACATTTTGAATTGATTAAGGTAAATAAAATTAATGAGGTCCAAGATATGAAATGATGAAACAGTCTTATCAATGTGGAATATACTTTACCAATTTTGAGCAAACAAAAGTTAAAACGGTCAAGAAGTTTATCTTAACTATTTTTATCCCTCTTAAAGAGTAATTAGATACAAATTTCGGATCCCTCTTTTTTTTCTCATACTTTCTTATAAACCAAAAAAAAAAATTAGGAATCCATCTTGACAAACTGGCAAAGCATGTCAAATTTGTTGAATTATCTCATTAATGTGGACTAATTAAGTATAATTAATATCATATAACTTAATTTAGTAGTATATTTGTATAAATTGTGACCATAAATATAAATAATATATCTCTATTATAAATGTATTATATCTTTAATGGGACGGATATAATACATGATTTATGATATAGGAGGTCCCTGCCCATGGCACATATATATAGATAATAGTGTGGCCCATTGACAATATTGCCATTTGACAAAAATTGTGAACATGGGCAGTCTCTCCTTCTCACCCGTTTCTTCATTTTCCCTCACATCATCCTCTCATTTTCTCCCAACAGATGGCCACCATGGACAGCAGCTGGCGTGATGGAGCTCCGGCGGACCTCCGGTGATCTCCTCCTTCCTCCAGCAGTGGCGTTGGCGTTGGTTATGGTGGGTATTTTGCTTACCCATAAAAGGTTAGATTTCTTTCAAATTTATTGTGCTAATGGCTTTGTGGATGATTTGGTTCCAACAATTGCATCAGAGCATGTCCACAATAAAGCCATTAGCCATTTTTTTGAAGAAAAATGAGAATATGTATATTTTTTATTTTGGTATTTTTTGGATTTTTGTAATACCCAAATGATTTATGTATTTTTGAGCCAAAATATTGCTAAATCTTAGTTGAGGATGATAATGTGTGAAAAATGCCATGAAAAAGATGTGAAATAGGGTTGAATTGAGGGAGAAAACGTCCAGTCGGGTCGAAATGACCAACTTTTCTGCAACTCGCCCGTTCTGGGCGAGAGCACGCGCCCGACAGCTTCATAAGAGGCGCCTGTGGTGCCAATGGGAATGATCACACGCACCCGCATATGAAAATAAATTAAAAATTTTTTTTCTTTTCCGCCCCAAATTTTCCCTTTTTCCTGGGCCATTTTATTTTGGGGCCGGTTTTGTCTTGTTTTGGGGCCAACGGTTTGGGCTCCTTCTTATGTTTTTTGGGCCGGTTTTTGGGTTTTATTTTGGGCCAATTTTGGGTTTTTTTTTTTGGGCCATCTTGTTTAATTTAAATAAGAATTGCAATTTAATTAAGTATGCCTTAGTATTTAATTAATTTTAGGTCAAAATAAATTTTGTAATATTATGGGCATTGCTTATTTAATTATTTTAATTGGCCATTTAGTATTAAATTAATTTTGGGCAATAAAATCCAATTAACTTTAGGGTCATTTTGCCTAAATAATTTAAGGGGCCATTTTGATTAATTAATTTTATTTGGCTATTAAATTTGAATTAATTAGTGGCAATTTTGCATAATTGATTAATAGGTCATTTTGGATTACGGTTTAATTGACAAAAGCACCTTCCACGGAGGTAATAAGTGGCTAAGTTTCCAAGCCGAAGTGAACAGTCTTTCCACTAGCCTTTGATTGGTCGATTTAGTCATCCTCATCCAAATCAAGGGAGATAGAATATTAGAATATTGAAAGTAACAGAAGAAATTGTAGACATAAGATTTAAATTTTAGATTTATTTAATGTCAAATCTTATGAATGATTATATATTTGAATTAAACTCGAGTTAAATAAAAATTTTAGTTTCTAAATTTGACTTTGGGGGACAACTTTTTGAGTGGAATTTTTTTAGTCAACATTTTGAATTGATTAAGGTAAATAAAATTAATGAGGTCCAAGATATGAAATGATGAAACAGTCTTATCAATGTGGAATATACTTTACCAATTTTGAGCAAACAAAAGTTAAAACGGTCAAGAAGTTTATCTTAACTATTTTTATCCCTCTTAAAGAGTAATTAGATACAAATTTCGGATCCCTCTTTTTTTTCTCATACTTTCTTATAAACCAAAAAAAAAAAATTAGGAATCCATCTTGACAAACTGGCAAAGCATGTCAAATTTGTTGAATTATCTCATTAATGTGGACTAATTAAGTATAATTAATATCATATAACTTAATTTAGTAGTATATTTTGTATAAATTGTGACCATAAATATAAATAATATATCTCTATTATAAATGTATTATATCTTTAATGGGACGGATATAATACATGATTTATGATATAGGAGGTCCCTGCCCATGGCACATATATATAGATAATAGTGTGGCCCATTGACAATATTGCCATTTTGACAAAATTGTGAACATGGGCAGTCTCTCCTTCTCCCGTTTCTTCATTTTCCCTCACCATCATCCTCTCATTTTCTCCCAACAGATGGCCACCATGGACAGCAGCTGGCGTGATGGAGCTCCGGCGGACCTCCGGTGATCTCCTCCTTCCTCCAGCAGTGGCGTTGGCGTTGGTTATGGTGGGTATTTTGCTTACCCATAAAAGGTTAGATTTCTTTCAAATTTATTGTGCTAATGGGCTTTGTGGATGATTTGGTTCCAACAATTGGCATCAGAGCATGTCCACAATAAAGCCATTAGCCATTTTTTTGAAGAAAAATGAGAATATGTATATTTTTTATTTTTGGGTATTTTTGGATTTTTGTAATACCCAAATGATTTATGTATTTTTGAGCCAAAATATTGCTAAATCTTAGTTGAGGATGATAATGTGTGAAAAATGCCATGAAAAAGATGTGAAATAGGGTTGAATTGAGGGAGAAAACGTCCAGTCGGGTCGAAATGACCAACTTTTCTGCAACTCGCCCGTTCTGGGCGAGAAGCACGCGCCCGACAGCTTCATAAGAGGCGCCTGTGGCGCCAATGGGAATGATCACACGCACCCGCATATGAAAATTAAATTAAAAATTTTTTTTCTTTTCCGCCCCAAATTTCCTTTTTCCTGGGCCATTTTATTTTGGGCCGGTTTTGTCTTGTTTTGGGGCCAACGGTTTGGGCTCCTTCTTATGTTTTTTGGGCCGGTTTTTGGGTTTTATTTTGGGCCAATTTTGGGTTTTTTTTTTGGGCCATCTTGTTTAATTTAAATAAGAATTGCAATTTAATTAAGTATGCCTTAGTATTTAATTAATTTTAGGTCAAAATAAATTTTGTAATATTATGGGCATTGCTTATTTAATTATTTTAATTGGCCATTTAGTATTAAATTAATTTTGGGCAATAAAATCCAATTAACTTTAGGGTCATTTTGCCTAAATAATTTAAGGGGCCATTTTGATTAATTAATTTTATTTGGCTATTAAATTTGAATTAATTAGTGGCAATTTTGCATAATTAATTAATAGGTCATTTTGGATTACAGTTTAATTGACAAAAGCACCTTCCACGGAGGTAATAAGTGGCTAAGTTTCCAAGCCGAAGTGAACAGTCTTTCCACTAGCCTTTGATTGGTCGATTTAGTCATCCTCATCCAAATCAAGGGAGATAGAATATTAGAATATTGAAAGTAACAGAAGAAATTGTAGACATAAGATTTAAATTTTAGATTTATTTAATGTCAAATCTTATGAATGATTATATATTTGAATTAAACTCGAGTTAAATAAAAATTTTAGTTTCTAAATTTGACTTTGGGGGACAACTTTTTGAGTGGAATTTTTTTAGTCAACATTTTGAATTGATTAAGGTAAATAAAATTAATGAGGTCCAAGATATGAAATGATGAAACAGTCTTATCAATGTGGAAAATACTTTACCAATTTTGAGCAAACAAAAGTTAAAACGGTCAAGAAGTTTATCTTAACTATTTTTATCCCTCTTAAAGAGTAATTAGATACAAATTTCGGATCCCTCTTTTTTTTCTCATACTTTCTTATAAACAAAAAAAAAATTAAGAATCCATCTTGACAAACTGGAAAAGCATGTCAAATTTTGCTAATAATGACAGATTATATGTGTTAAACCATGTCAATAAAAGTCAGAACACTTCAACAGAGTCTAGGAGAAATAGATCTTGTTGAGCCCAACATGCAGAGCAAGCCTCTCCAAAAGGTATGTATCACGCTAAGCTAGCATTAAACAAGAATGGGGACCAATGGGGATTATATATTTGAATTA
Source organism: Heritiera littoralis (assembly GCA_031772115.1). Taxonomy (NCBI): domain Eukaryota; kingdom Viridiplantae; phylum Streptophyta; class Magnoliopsida; order Malvales; family Malvaceae; genus Heritiera; species Heritiera littoralis. The sequence goes on from JAPDPK010000001.1 coordinate 22,837,775, forward strand.
AACAAGAATGTTCCCTTTTTTTTTTGGTGTAAGCACAAGTATCTTCATCCGTTTTACGGTCTGAGATTAATCTTGTTCGAGCCGAGAGTGGTAAACAATAAAGCCCTCCCAACAGTAAGGACTCCAGGACTCGAACCCTATCTAAAGTACCTGGGGAAGAAGTCCACTTCTTCCAACCACTTGTTGGTAGAATGTTCCCTTTACCACGCTAAGCTAGCATGTATCACAAAAGGTAGCCAAACCAAAAAATATTGGCATATAGTAGGGGATGAAGTTACTAGGTTTTATCATGTCTAAATGGGGTGGGAAATATCCGAAAAATGAACCATACAAACATAATCTTAATTCCCAAAAAGAAAGACCCAAAGAGAATGGCTGAATTCCGACCCATAAGTCTTTGTAATGTCATATATAAAATCATATCAAAGACTATGGTGAATAGGCTAAAGCATATTTTGTCGAAATGTATTAATGAAACTCAGAGTGCATTTGTACCTGGTCGATTAATCACTGATAATGTTTTAGTAGCCTATGAATTATTTCATGCACTCAGAATGCGAAGAAGGGGTAAAGTAGGTTTCATGGCCTTAAAACTAGACATGAGCAAAGCATATGATAGGGTAGAATGGCATTTTCTAGAAGCTATTATGGTCAAGCTTGGGTTTCATAGTAGGTGGATAAATTTGATCATGAAATGTATAACCACTGTATCTTTCTCTGTTGTGCTTAATGGTTCTATGTCAGGCAAATTTTACCCACAAAGGGGACTCCGGCAAGGAGATCCTCTATCACCTTATCTGTTCCTCTTTTGCATGGAAGGTTTCTCAACACTTTTGTCACATGCTCAACGAACTGGTGCAATTCATGGCTTCAAAGTGAGCAAGAACGGACCGCAGATCAATCACTTATTCTTCGCAGATGACAGTTTGCTATTTCTAAAAGCAAATCAAGATGAATGCGAGAAAGTGAGGAACATGCTACGGAGTTTTGGGGATAATTCGGGCCAACAAATTAACTTTGATAAGTCAACCATATTCTTCAGCAGCAATGTGACAAGGAGATGTAGAGAAGACATTAAGCAAGCCATAGGAGTACAAGGTACACTAAACCCAGAGAAATACTTGGGTCTACCGGTTGTAGTCGATAAGGGAAGGAGAAGGGCTTTTAGAGAGGTTACAGAGAAGTTACAGCGGAAGATAAAGCAATGGAGTCACAGATTGCTTTCAGTTGGAGGCAAGGAAATTTTTATTAAGGCTGTTCTTCAAGCGTTACCATCATATGCGATGCAATGCTTTTTGTTTCCAAAAGTGCTCTGTAATGACATTAACAGCATTCTAAGTAGGTATTGGTGGCAAAAAGGCGTGGACAAAAAAAGGCTACACTGGCTGAGATGGACATATATGTGCAAGCACAAAGATGAGGGAGGATTGGGGTTTCGGGATATTGAATGTTTTAATTTGGCACTATTAGCCAAGCAGGGCTGGCTGCTAACAAAGAACACAGATTCTCTTATCTTCGAAGTGCTCAAGGATCGCTATTTCAAATGTTCCTCATTCATGGAAGCACCATTGGGCTCTAATGTTTCCTATACTTGGGTAGCATTTGGAAAGCAAGAGAGGTGTTAAAAAAAGGTTTACAATGGAGGGTGGGTGATGGGAAAAGGATCAGAATTTTGCAAGATACTTGGCTGCCCGGTAGAGAATAGGTGATTGCAAGACAGACGGAGGAGGCTGTATCAGAAAATGCAACAGTGGCTGAGCTGATCGATGTTGAAACTAGAACATGGAGGCTCAGTAAGGTGCAAGAGTTGTTCCCAGAAGATGTTGCCAACCAAATTCTCTCAATACCAATGAGTAGGTTTGCGCATGATGATGAACAAATATGGGGCTTTGAAAAGGACGAAATCTACAAAGTAAGGAGCGGATACAGGATTCTTACAAGGCAGGCTGGAATGTCCGAGGATGCTCAGGCTTTTCAAAGTCAACATGAAAGGTATTGGAAGAGATTATGGCGTTTAAATGTTCCACCTAAAGTTAAGATATTTGGGTGGAAATTGTTTCATGAAATCTTACCAGTGTATAAGAATCTACAAAACAGAGGAATTCCAGTGGAGTCATTATGTCCGAGATGTAGGCAGGGAGAGGAAACCATAAAGCATGTCTTCCATGAATGTGCTTTAGTGAAGGACATTTGGAAAGTGGCTAAGTTGGAAACGGGTTGGTTAAGGGAAGAGCAACATAGTGTCAAAGAATGGCTGCTTAACGCAGTTCAGAAAACATCCAAAGATAATATGGAAAGGGCTTGGTAATTTGCTGGATGATATGGCATGAAAGGAACCTGAATATTAAGGAAAACAAGAGAAGACCAGTAGAGATTCTGCTACGGGTTGCAGAGAATTTTTTAGAAGATATCAGCTCGCTCAGATGAGGAGCAATGGTATGTCTATAAGGGAGACAGCTGAATGGAGGCCTCCACCATGTGACTTTTTGAAGGCCAATTTTGATGCAGCTCTTAATACAATTGAAGGAGGATGCGGGGTGGGATGTGTCATTAGGAATAACAAAGGACAGGCCATTGGAGCTATATCAATCTTCAAGGACAAGATCAAGGATGTGACAATTGCAGAAACAATTGCTGCAGTGAAGGCGTTGGATTTTGCCAAACAGCTAGGAGCAACATCTTTAATTTTGGAAGGAGATAGCTTGGGAGTGATTTCACAGATTAATGACTCACGACCTGTTCTCTCACTTCCAGGTAGATCTGGTTACGGGCCGGAGCGGGCCGGTTACGGGCCGGAGCGGGCCGGTTACGGGCCGGTTTTCACCGGTTCCGGTCCTAACCAAATTGAAACCGGTTCGAACCGGTAGAAAATCGGTCCGGTTCGGACCAGTTCTATTAACTATAAGAGGCGAACCGGCCCGGTTCGTTGGACCGGTTTGCCTCAAAACCGGACCGAACCGGTTTAAACCGGTTCGGTCCATTTTTTTTCTTTTTAAAATTTTTATTTTTAAAAAATTTATATTAATTTATTTTAATATATATTAATATATTTTAATAATTTAATTTAGTAAATTTATTTTTATAATAAATAATGTTAATAGTTTAATTTAACAATAATTTATTATAAAGTTATATTATAATTTATTTAATTAATGTAACAATAATGTAAAAATAAACTATTATAAAATTATCTAATAAAATTATTGTTATAATAAATTAAAGTTATATTATGAATATAATATTATGATAAAATGATATTTGATTCAAAATACAAATAATGATATTATGAATATTATTATTATATTCATTTTGCATATCTTTATTTATATTCATTTATTATATTCATTTTGCATTTAAAATAATTTATTATATTTGAAATACATCATTACTTAATATTTATTCATTTTATTTATTTATTCATTTATTTAATATGTTTTTAAAATATTAATTCATTTTGTATTTTAAATATTTATTTATTTTAAACAAATATAAGTATAACATTAATTAATTTGGTATGTAATAATAATAATAATAATAATAATAATAACAACAACAACAACAACAACAAAGGAGAAAAGGAGAGAGTAGGAGATCAAAGATTTTTTATGTGGAAAACCCCTTCAAAAGTTAGAAGGGTAAAAACCACGAGACCGTAGTCCATAAAAAATATTCACTATGACTAAACTTATTTACAATTTTACATACAATTTACAAAAAAAAAGATTATTCTCTACTCTTCATAATTTTACGGATTGCCTTGGAAATTTCTTCTCCTCCTCTCTGAATTATTATCAGCAAATTCATTGGTCATTCCAAGTTCGACATTGCGCGATTCCTCATCAAACCAATCTTTAAGGCATGTTAACATGCACAATGAATCCGGATTAAGAGTGGTTCGATGGTCTCCAATATTCTTCCACACGTCGAAATGCGGATTCCGAAGCAACAGAAGAAACTTGCGCCGCAAAAACATCTCGAGCCATGGAAGCTAAAACTGGAAATTGTTTTTAGTTTTCTTTCCACCATTGGAGAAGATCAAAGTTATCATCTACAGAAAAATCTTGACTTAAGAAAAATCCTAGCTCATTGAAGCTAGAACTTCGTCGAGTTGTTGATCCTGATCCCGATCCGCTCGCTTTTCCTTTTAGCTTCATTCTCTTCTTTGCTGCTTCCTTAATTGCGTTTAAAATTCCTTTTCCTTTTTTGCTACTTTCGGTTTCTTCGTATGAATCTTCTTCTTCTTGATTAAAGTTGAATTGCTCCCTTTCTGTTTCATAAACATTAAACAATTCTCGAAAAAGATTGTTAATTGAGGACTTTTGATCCTCAATAGAATCAAGACCAAGAAATTCTTTATAACAATAAAAAAAATTTTCTATATTTACCTCACCTTGACTAGGATATAGTAAAGTTGCAATACAATAAATAGGAGGAATTATTTCCCAATATTTTTTAAATTTTTCCTCCATATCATATACAAAAGAACTTAAAGTTTCATGATTCCTAAATTTTACAAATTTGTCAAACATTGTGTAGATAATAGGAACAAAATACGGTGTAGTTGGATAAAATTGAGTTGAAAATCTTTCGGTTGCATTTTTAAAAGTAGATAATAAATCAACACAATATTCAATTAAAGTCCAATCTTCTTCAAAAAGTACTGTGTGCTACTTGTATAATTGTTATAAAAAGGAGTAACAAGTTCTTTATAAGGTAAAATAGAAGAAAGCAAACGATGAAGTGAATTCCATCTTGTTTCCACGGGAAGTGGAAATGCTTTAACAGGTATATTATTTGTTATACAAATTTGCTTCCATTCACGTTTATTACTTGATGTGCGAATCCATTTTGCTAAAATTTTAATTTTATCAATGGACCTATGCCAGTACCAGTACCACTAGAACTAAAAACCACTTTGAACACATAAATTTATAATATGACATGCACATCTTGCATGAAAAAAATATGCCTTGCATAACAGGGTTTAAACTTTTAATTAAATGAGGAATAGCTGCAGTATTACTTGAAGCATTATCAAAAGTAATAGCAAAATCTTTATTATTTTCTAGTCCATAAATTTACAAACTTTAGTAATATATTTATGAATAGTATATGAATTATGTGCTTCTTCTATTACATCTAAAGATAAAATTCGTTTTTGCATAGACCAATCTTCATCTATCCAATGACAAGTTATAACAAGATAACTTATACCATTAGTACTAGTCCATATATCACTAGTTAAACTAACCCTAGATGAAATATTACTAAGTTTATCAATTAAAGCTTGTCTATATTCTTTAAACATATCCATGCAATCTCTTTTTAATGTATGTCTAGAAACAGATTTATATGCGGGTTGTAAATATTTACAAACAAATTCTAAATATCCTGTTTTTTCACAAATTGTGAATGGTTGTGTCGTAACGGCTTCGCGCTCGACAATTTTCGACAAACGTTTAAAAAAACAAAATGGGAGTCGCCACCAATCTTTTTTTGCTAGGTGTGATTGGCCACCTAAAAACATTTATCTTTTCAACCAAATCTCAAATTAATTAAGTTTCATTAAAAATAATCTTTTGGTCTGCGAAACAAAAATTGGGTTCGGGGTACAGTTACGCTGGGGAAGGATTAGCACCCCACGACGCCCGTTAAAAACGGTACCATCCAACTACACGGTATCTTTTGATTTTAATAAAATAGTCTTGGCTTAAGTTTAATTCGTTTATATAAAAAAATCGTGCGTTTGCTGAAAAATCATTATTTCATGTGGTAAAAAATCATTTATGAAAATCAACATGAACATCATTTATTGAAAAATTAAATCAAATATCCCAATACTCTGGTAATATTTGAAATAATCCCTCTCACCTAGGGATCAGTCAAGAAATCACTACTTGTGAGTCTCATGACATCCCATCCTCGGTAGAATTTCATTTATTTTGAAATTAATATTTTTTATGCACATGATGCAAGCATATAGTATGAGATGCATATGAAATTATAAAAACTTTGTATTTAAAACTTCTCATAAACGAACTCTCGATATTGAAAAATTTAACTAAATATCCCAATACTCTGGTAACATTTAGCTAATTCTTCTCACCTAAGGATCAGTCAAGAAATCACTACTTATGAGTTTCATGACATCCCATCATCGGAAGAATTTCATTTATTTTGAAATTAATATTCTTTTTTTGATTTATTGTCTTGATTCCTTTGATTATTTCCTTTTATTAAAATTCCATTATTACTTATTTAATTAATTTAACTATCATTCTTTACTTTTGGAAACTTTATTATGATTAATTTTTATTATTTTGTATTTATGTATTTCTAAAAATCCCCTTTTCGTTTATTTCTCTCAATTGTTTTTATTATCTCTTTTGTTTTTATTAGTTTTTATTTAATTAATATTTCTCTAAACACTCTTTATTTGTCAAAACTCTTTATTTATTATATATATATATTTATTTATTTATTTATTCATTAATTTTTAATTTTTTTCCTTTAAAAAAAACAAATAAGTATGAAATTGGATATTGAGGAATAATACCGAATATCCCAATACTCTGGTAACATTCGATATAATTCTTCTTATCTAAAGTTTTTCGAAGAATCGCTACTTGCGAGTTCTACGAAGACTTATCGTCAAGATTCCATACTTATTTTATTTATTTTGTTATTATTCTTTATTTATTATTATTATTTTTTCCTAACCCACATTGCATCTATCTAACAAAAATTCATTTTTTTTTAAAAAATATGTTTTTATGCATAAATTATGCATATATATTTTATATATTTATTTATACATTCATTCTAAAACCATATATATTTTCTTTTATATATTTATTATTATATTTATTTTATATACTTTAAAACTATATATTTTACATACTTTATATTTATTTATTTTTCTTCTTCTTTTTTTTTTTTTAAAACTACATGTTTATTTTATTTTATTTTTTGCATATGTTATATTGTATTATTTATTATTATCATTATTTCTGTGTTTTGCCATAATAATACATAAAAATCTAGAACAAATTATTTTAGAAAACTAATAAATGAAATAAATAAGAAGAGAAATATACCCAAATAGCCCAAATGGGGCCCAAAAACGAGCCCAAACAGCAGGGCCCACGCCTGCCTACGGATCGGGTCACGTGCGGGTTGCGGATCCGGATCGGGCGAGACACGCGGGTCGCGGGAAAAGGAGAGCCGGGTCGCGGGCGGATGCGCGGATCTCGGATCGGGTTGGGTTGGCACGCAGGTCGACGCGCGGGTCAAGCCTCCAAAACGGTGCGTTTTGCTCTTCTATAAAGGCCCCCAATTTTTTGTTTTACCTCATTTCCACCGGCCTTCCGAAAAAAAAATTAAAACCTTCTCCAAAATCCTCTCGCCTCTCTCCTCCCCGGGCGGTTTCCGGCAATAGTCGGACCGCCGTGCACCGCCGTCGGTCGCCGTCGGCGGTGGCCAAGGATAAAAAGGGAGACACTTTCCGAAGGCTCTCAACCTCCCAAGCCTGAATCCGGCTCCCGTTTCTCCTAAAAAACCTCCTAACCACCCAGATCTGGCCTTGACCGAAACCCTCCCTTTTTCTTTTTCCTTTTTTTTTGTGTTTGATTTTTCTGGTAGATGTTCTGGTTGTGGTTGCTTGTTTTTTTTTCTTTGTTTTTCTTGCAGGTAATGGGGATTTGGGTATGAGATCTAGAGTTCCTAGGGTCTCGGGTTTTAGGGTTTCGGATCTGGGCTAAGGGATTTGGTTTTCGGTTGTGTTTAGGGTGTTAGTCTTGTGTTTGGGTGGCCGTGGTGATGGTGAGGGTGTTGTTTAGGGTTTCGGTGGTGAGTGGGGAAGGGGATCTGGGATGGCTTTTGGGTGATGGTGAGTAGCTTGGTGACCGTCAGGTTGGCTTCAGTGGTGGCAGGTTGAGGGTTCGGTGGTGACGATGGTGGTTGTGGTGATGGGAGTTTTTTCTTTTTTAGGTTCCCTCTTTCTTCTCTGTCCGAAGAAGCCCCCTCCTCTAACAATCTTTGTTTGGGGTCTTCTTAAACGATTTTGGAGCCTCCTCTAGCCTTTCAGAATCACAGAATCGGTAGGCTCCTGTTGGAGCGAGACTCACGGCACGGTGTTTCTGGGTCTGGGTTGTGGCTCGAGACAGGGAAGAAGGGTTGGAGGACCGGCGGCTGGGGCGGGGAACCGGGAGATCTGGTAGATCTGCAACATTTAATGTGATGGAAATAATAATAATAATAATAATAATAATAATAATAATAATAATAATAATAATAATAATAATAATAATAATAATAATAATAATAATAATAGAAATATGAAATATATAATAATAATAATAATAATAAATAACAAAAATAAATAGTATATAAGTATATTAATAATAACACAAAAGTAACAATCATAATAATAATAACAACAATGATAATAAAGATACCATAAAACAAAAACAAATAATAATAATAATAATAATAATAATAATAATAATAATAATAATAATAATAATAATAATAATAATAATAATAATAATAATAATAATATTAGAAAGGATAATAATAATAATAATAATAATAATAATAATAATAATAATAATAGGGATATGAATAATCAAAATAAATAAGAAAAATGAAATTAAAAGAAAATAAAACAATAAAATTTGTCAAAATAATTTGTAAAACTTGGACAAAATTAGGTGTCTACAGGTTGTTCAGTCCTAACTACAAATCTAACTAAACCATGTCTAGCTTGAACATTATCAAAATTAAAATTTTTTCCACCATCATGCGTATTAATTTGAGATTGTTTACCTTCTAAAATTTCATTTTCTTCGGCATCAGGATTAATTTTATGTATAGTAATTAAATGCCTTTTATACGTACCTGTACTGCCACCACCTCCACCGGAGTTATAAGAGTAAACGCCTTTGCACAATTTACAGATGGCACAATATTTATTCGTCTCACCTTCTTTTGCTACAATGTCGAAATACTCCCATACCCTGCTTGTTTTTTTTCGACTAAATTTCAGTCTTGATGATGTAGCAGCAGTGGTGGCAGCTAATGATTGTGTTTGAGCATGACTTCCTCCACGACCACGACCAAACGATGGTGCCAAAGGAAGTTCCTCCTCCGGATGAATATCGGGTTCGATTTCATTAAATGATTCGTCACCCAAATTAGGAATTTCAGTAGAACCAAAAGGTCGAGAAACAGAGCATGAACGACGAAAGAAATTTGACATTTTTATATATTTTTTGAAAATAAATATATGTTAAAAATTAAAAAAATAGATGTATGATATATATAATATATTGGAATTTGAAAATTGAAACTTGAAAATTAAAAGTAAAATTTGCAAAATTATAAAATAAAAAGAAAAATGAAATTTATAAAGAAAATAATGATATTATAAATTGGAATAAGGAATATATATAATATATTAGAATTTGAAAATTAAAAGTAAAATTTGTAAAATTATAAAATAAAAAGAAAAATAAAATTTAGAAAGGAAATGATGATATTATAAATTTGGAATAAGGGAATTTAAGTGAATTTGAGAGAGGTTGAGTGAATATTGAGAGAGTATGTGAGTGAAGAGAATAAGAGTAGATGAATATAGATAGTAGATTTGAGAGAAAATATAGAAGAAATGTAAATGAAAATAGAATGTTATAGAGGTATTTATAGGAAAAAAATTAGATTAAAAAAATAAAAAAATTAAAAAAAAAGATTGATGGGCCGTTGCCCATCAAAGTTCAAACACAGAGTAGAGGTTGCCTCTACTCTGCACATACTGCAGTTGCACTGCACTGCAACTGCAGTGCAGGGAGCCTAGACTGCGCAATGGCAGCAAAGGTTTTTTTTTTTATTTAATTAAAATTAAAAATTAAAAAAAAATTAAAAAAAAATTAAAAAAAATGACTGCAGTTGCACTGCAGTGCAACAGTGCAACTGCAGTCAAAACTTTTTTATTTTTTTTAAAATTTTTTTAACCGGACCGGTTCGAACCGGTCCGATTTGGTCCGGGCCCTTACCGAGCCCAGTTTTTAAATTTTAAAACCGACCCAGCCAATAACATACCGGGCTGGGCCGGTTGTGAACCGGTACAATACCGGTTCGGATTTTGGGCCGAATTGACCCGATCCGGTTGCGAACCGGGTCGGGCCAACCCGGCCCAATAATCACCTCTACTTCCGGGGAATCTTATAATTGATGCCAAGAATTTATGTAAGGAATTTAATAATGTCAGGATAGTTCATACCAGAAGAAAAGCTAATGTAGTAGCACACTTATTAGCAAAGCAAGCACTTGAGGCACGAACAGAAGGTGTATGGCTTGATGGTTATCCCTTAGCTATTAGCCAAGCACTAATGATTGATTGTACTACTTTATGATAATGCAAGTTACTCTGACTATTAAAAAAAAAAGGTAGAAAAGGGACCAATGGGGAAAGGGGGGGATATTCCAACTTTTTAACCCTCACACAACACGCTCTCCTCGAGCTAGTAAGCCTCTCCAAACCTTCAAACCTCCATTGTTAATCCTCTTTCACCTTCTTCACCTAGAATTGATACTACACCGGAACTTCTACCTTTTATCCAACCATTGCTACTTGTCTCTTCTTTGTTCCCAAGTACAAAACACCTTTCTAGGAGGATCTCTAGAGCCGTTCCAAAAGAAAACTTCTCCTCATTATTGTAAGTCCCTCAACAATATGAAATATTACTTTATATTAACATATTTTTTTTATTTAAATTATGATACATATATAAATCATATTATTAAAAAAAATAATTATAGCTTATGGGCATAAGCATAACCCAATTAATCACATATTGTATATACCTTTCTTTAGGAACTTTTTTTTTATAGAGAAATACAAAGGAGAAATGAGGATTCGAACTTTGAATCTAATACTTCTTAAGAAGGGATAACAATTGTTAGGTCAATCGTTGGTCACTTATTTATATTTAGCCCTTAAGTCTTGGAGAAAAAATTGTATGAAACAGTTATGTCATTTCAACATATATTCTTTTCATTTAAATTATGTTACGTTATCATATTATTAGAAAAAATTAACTATTTATTGCACAACAAATATAATAATTAAATGATAAATATTTATTTTAATACATTCATTAATGATTTTGATAATAAATAATTTTTTAATAATAAAATTACATGATATGGTTTGAATTAAATGATATAAATAGGGTAAAACAATCACTTCACGCCATTCTTTCTCCAAATATTGTCCATTTATCCCAGACATACTCTTATACTCCAAATTCTAGAATGACTAAGGAGAGATATTGACCAATTCTAAAAGGATATACATCAATTGATGACGTTTTTTTTTTTACCATGAATTGTCAATGGGAACGACGAGGGTGATGATGTTACTACATTTCAACTACTATAAAATAATCCAAGGCCCTCAGTCTCATCCTTTATTAATTGCTCATAGCTCTAGAAATCAAAGTAGAAAACCAGCAATGGATTGTTTCCGTTCATTTCAAGAATCTTCAAGTGTTGCAGTATTTGTTTTTCCAGTTCTACTCTTTCTTTTCTCTCTTCTATGGATATCAAAAGCTGTCTCGAGAAAAACAAACAAGATGAAAACCGCACCAGAAGCTGGCGGTGCATGGCCTGTAATTGGTCATCTCCGCCTCCTAGGAGGGCCACAACCACCTCACATAAGCTTGGCCAACATGGCTGATAAATATGGAGCAATCTTCACTATCAAGTTGGGTGTGCATAGAGCTTTGGTGGTGAGCAATTGTGAAATTGCTAAAGAATGTCTTACCATAAATGATAAAGCATTTGCCACTCGGCCAAAGCTTGCTGGCATGGAAATTTTAGGCTACAAAAACGCCATGATTGGCTTTGCGCCATATGGACCTTATTGGCGTCAAGTGCGCAAGTTTGCCACAGTTGAGCTCCTCTCGAACCACCGGCTCGATAAGCTTAAACACGTGAGGGAATACGAGATAAAGACATCTTTGCAACAGCTAAATCAGCTGTGCAACAAGAAGAAGCAAAGTATTGGTGGACATGAAGAGATGGTTTAGAGATGTAACTCTTAACGTGATTCTGAAGATTATTGTAGGAAAGCGAATTCCGAATTCTAGTGAAGGCGGTGAAACGGTGAAATGGAAGAAGTCATTGGACGACTTCTTTGAGCTAAGTGGGAAGCTCGTGGTATCCGATGCGCTACCGTTCTTGAGATGGTTGGACATAGGAGGAGAGGAGAAGCTCATGAAGAAGATATTCAAAGAACTGGACCAAGTTATTGAGGGATGGCTACAAGAGCATAAGCAGAAGAGAGCTGCAAATGAGGCCAATAGTGAGGAAGATTTCATGGGAGTGATGTTGTCTATTCTCCGTGACACAGAGGAGCACGATGCTGTTACAATCAACAAAGCCACCAGTCTGGTACAGATGCAAATTTCTTAACCAAATATTCATTGCAAAACCTCTTTAAACTAACCAACTCTTAAATTAATTGTTTGTGTCCTTAGCTAGAGCACTATTAAAAGTATTAATGGAAACATTGTTCATTATTATGCTATTCCTCTCTGATCGAACAGGCCCTTATCTTAGCGGCGGAAGATACAACATCAATCACAATGACATGGGCTTTGTCTTTGTTACTCAATAACCCTGAAGCATTAAAGAAGGTTCAGCAAGAGCTAGACATCCAGGTTGGTAAGGATAGGCTGCTAGTAACAGAATCAGACACCAAAAACTTAGTCTACCTTCAATCGATCATTAAGGAAACGTTGCGCCTATACCCTGCTGCTCCACTCTCCGTCATCCACGAGGCCATCGAAGACTGCACGGTAAATGGGTACCATGTCTCAGCTGGCACCTGGCTTATACTCAATCTCCAAAAGATTCATCGCGACGAGCATGTGTGGTCTAACGCTTCTGAATTTCGACCAGAAAGATTCTTGACAACCCACAAAGATATAGATGTCAGGGGACAGAACTTCGAATTGATTCCCTTTGGCAGTGGTAGAAGAATGTGCCCCGGGGTTTCATTTGCGCTTCAGATTTTGCAGCTTACACTCGCCAACGTGCTGCATTGGTTCGAGTTTGCAACCCCGTCGGATGAACCAGTTGATATGCGCGAAGGCGCAGGCTTGACAAGTCCTAAAGCAACTCCACTCGAAGTTCATATAACTCCTCGCCTCCCTGCTCTTCTTTACGAGTCCTCCAACCATTTGGTTTAAGTCCCTTTGTTTATCACATTTAATAAAATTCTAAATTTCTAAGATCGATGTTTCGTAAGTAATAATTTAGATGTTTTGTTCCTATCCTGCCACTTTGAATTAATGTATTATTATTCAGAAATCGAGATCTTTTAATTTGTTAAATCTGATTATTAAAATTAACAACTTTTTAATTTTTTGTCTTTTGTCTTCTCTAAGCATTTCAAACCTTAAAATTTGATATCTGAATTCAAAATTCAAAGGGGTGATAGATGTTAAATAAATAATAAAAAAACTAACTTGCATTGTATGATTCAATAGTAAATTTGTCTAATAATTTAGATGTTTTGTTCCTATTTGCTGCTTGAATTAATATATTATTATTCAGAAATCGAGATTTTTTATTTTTTTATATTTGATTATTAAATTAATAAATTTTTTATTTTTACTTTTTTGTTGTCTTTTTAAAGCATTTCAATCTTGAAATTTGACACTTTAACTTTGAATTCAAACTTTACAACGATGATTGATATTAAATAATTAATAAATAAAAGTAACTTGACTTGTATAATTCACTAATAAATAGTTAAAAGAAGTGAAAGTGGAAATGAACTTCTTCTCAGGCATTTGAACATAGTTCGAATCTTGGAATCGTTACGGTCGAGAGGATTTTACCATTTACTACTTTCGACTCGAACAAAATTAGTCTCAAATCATAAAACGGATGAGACTATCTGTTATTACATAAAAAAAATTGTATAATTCAAAATTCACAAGGGTGATAGATGTTAAATAAATAATAAAAAAAACTAACTTGCATTGTATGATTCAATATTAAGTTTGTCTAATAATTTAGATGTTTTGTTCCTATTTGCTACTTGAATTAATAAATTATTACTTAGAAATCAAGATTTTTTATTTTTATATTTGCATATTAAATGAACAAATTTTTAATTTTTAATTTTTGTCTTCTTAACGCTTTTCAATCTTAAAATTTGTCGCTTCAACTTTTGACTTCAATCTTTACAGCGATGATTGATGTTAGATAAATAACAAATAAAAGTAACTTGAATTGTAGAATTCACCCATTAATGGTTGGAAGAAGTGAAAGTGAAAGCGAAAGCGAAAACTGTGATAACCGTAAATTTTTCATTTATTGAAAATAAATGTTGAAGAAAATAAACAGTGGAAATAAATAAATAAAATTGTGAGGATCGGAATATTGTGGAAATTCCGAGAATTGAGGAAGTGACGGATCAGGAAATTCGAGTGAAGGAAATTAAGGTGGAAATAAAATAAGGAATAGAGGAAATTTAATTTGGATAAATGGAAATCCAAATTAAATAAGAAAATGAGGAAGAAAATATATATTGTAAATACAATATATATTTTATTATTACATTTATATAGATATATATAAATTTATTTATTTTAAAGTATATAAATATATACATATATATTTATACTAGAGATATATTTTTTTATATACACAAAATATATATCTTTATATACTTAAAATATACATAGTACTATATAATATATAATAATAATATTATATGTATTATGTATATATATGTGTGTGTGTGTGTGTGTGTGTGTGTGTGTGTGTGTGTGTGTATATATATGTATATATAACTAAAGGAATTAAAAAAAAAAAGAGGAAACAAAAGAGGAAAGGAAACAAATCGGGAAGACCCGATTCTTCCTCCCCAAGTGGCTGCCGGCCACTGTCGCCGGAAGAAAGAAAGAGAGACGAGGGAGAGTGACATCGCCGGTGAGCCGAGGAGAGGAAGAGAAGACGACTGGCGACGGAAAAGGAAAGAAAACGGCGGAAACAGAAACAGGAAAAAACAGGAAACCAGAAGAGAAGAAAGGAGAAAGGAAACGGCGGTGCCGGCCAGTCTTGGCACCGCCACAGCCACCTCGACCTCGGCGGAGGTGAGGGGAAGGAGAAGAGAGCCACCGGTGAGGCCAATGACGGCGAGGAAGGCCGGCGAAAGGAAGAAGAAACCGAGATCCACGCCGCCAGATCTGTCGCCGTGCCGTCCATCCAGGGCAAACGGAGGCCACCGGTAGCTTCGTCGTGCCGTCAGCAAGCTGAGGAGCCGTGGAACCGCCGGAGAACCAGCCACCGGAGGAGAACCGGTGACGAGGGAGGTGACCGAACCGGCTGGGAAGAAAGAAAAAGAAAAAGAAAAGGAAAAAGAAAAAGAAAAAGAAAAGAAAAAGGAAAAAGAAAAAGAAAAGAAAAGAAAAGAGAAAAAGAAGGAAGAGAAAGAGAAAAGGAATTCCGGGAATTTGGAGAATTCCGAGAATTCGAAAATTACGGGAAATCCCGAGAATTACGAGAATCGGTAAGAAATCCGAAAAGTATTAAATTATTTAAATAATTATGGGAAAAATTCTAAATTTTGGAATTTAATTTCCAGAAAATATCCTCGATGACCGAGCCGATGGAATCGAGCGAGTGAACACGGGCGCGACCTTCGAGAGGCAGTCGCCGACCCAAAACAAGTAAGGGAGACATGTGCCGCCTGTAAGGATATTCGGCCATGTTTTTAAATTGCATTTAATTTTTTAAATGCCATCGATAATTATCGGTTTATAATGTGGTGATTTATCGGTTTTAAATTGTGGTGAAATACCAGTTAAGAAATATAAACTATATTTTCGGTGCAGGAGGCTAGCCAAATGCAGCCGTTATACTGCCGAAAAATTATCGAAAAATTACTGAAATATACCGAATATCATCGAAAACCAAAATAAAATATTTGATTTCACGTGTTTCGGATACGAAAATCGAGAAATTAAGTAAATTTCATAAAACGTGAATATAGTGATATTTAATTTTAAAATATTCATGTTTTCGAGTATGGTGAAAAGGAAATCACCGAAAATTCACCGGTAGGTGATATTTTACGTGAAACGAGATGAAAATGAAAAAGAGGCCGAAGTGAATATTTTTATAAATATTCTTAAATATTCACTTGATTTAATATAAAACCTTTATGGTTTTAATTGTGAGGTAAATAATTATATAAATTCCATAAAGGTTAAGAAATGATGAAAAACTATGATTTCGAGACTAGAGGTCTCTACACGTGTTTTTAGAAAGAAACATGGTTACGGGATTTATGAATTTGGAAAAATAAATATTTTATTTTTCATAAATTATTGAAAAACCATGTTTTCAAGTAAAAGCACGGAAAAGCGTGCATACTTGTTTTACGGTGGAGAAAAGACAGTTTTGCCATTCTATACTTTCAGTGATGATTTTGCAAACTGTCTTCATCGTATGAAAAACATGATATATACCTTTATGAAATAATTTGAAAAAATATTATTTATTTTATAAATTTCATAAAGGTGATTATGTTTACATGTGAGCCTTATGGATATTTGATTTATGATGTTTAAAATCCATAAAAGGCTATGGTACGTTTATACTGTTTTGAGACTATAGGCCTGAGTTCATGCTTTATTATTCATGTAATTGCGTGACCCACCTGGGGCGATGGCTCGGGTCAATAGACCAACGAGTGCACCTCAGGCGTCACAGAGCTGATTGACCCGCCAAGTCATCAGCGGTCTCGAGGTCACTTGGCAAGTGGACCCGAGGACCACCTATAGATTATGGCCATAGATCTAGTAAAGATAGCCGTGAGGGGCGATGGCCTACGGGTGCACCCCAATAGCGGTAAATTCCGTTCTCGCAAGGGGAGGGGGAACGATGATAGCATGATTTATTTGATGCCTGGTCTCACACACTGATTACTGTTTACTGAAAGGATTTACGAATCCTATTTACTGTACTATTTACTGTACTGATCACTAGTTATTGTTTACTGATGAAAAATCGTACCAAAATAATGTGTTTACAGAACTGTATTGTGCGCTGAAATGGTAGCCACTGATTACTGTTTTACTAACTGAAAGCTACCATTTACTGTTTACTGAACTGAAAGCTACCGTATACTATTTACTGAATTGGTAGCTACTGTTTACTGTTACTGACTGAATCGTATCGAGATACTGTTTTACTGAATACTGAATATACTGTTTTATTGAACTGTATGATACGGTTACTGATTTGAAAAGAGAAATAGATGTTTATTCTAAAAGAATAACATAAGAATTATTTCTAAGATAGAAATAATCAAAGAAGTGTTTATCTAATGATTGGATATTTACAAATCACTGTACTGTCACGTGTTTTAAAGGATATTGAAGTGAAAAGAAATAAGTGGTTTGCTCTGTGGGAAAAACGAAAGTCATATCGTTTTGAGAAAAATGGATTTAATACTCTCTACAGTTGCTTCTAGGTTCCGAAACAAGTCAGGTATTTTAAAATACTTGCCTTACTCTATCTAGATCCCTAGCCGACTGTAGTATCCTTCCTACATGTGAGCCTAGAGCCAGCTAGGAAGAGATTTTAAAAAAAATATTTTCAGCATATAGATAGCTGAATATCAAGTGTGACATATAACTCTCTTACTGAGCCGTGGTTTGCTCACTCCCCAATATTAACATTTCAGGTTTTTATGATTGTGAGATCCAATATTTGTGGATTACGGCTGCACCTAATGGATAATGTGACAGACCGACTGATTTATACAAGGTACGATCATTTATTCTCTGTATTTAGACATGTTTACAGTACTACTTATCTAATTAATTAAGATAGGGAATGTGTATAATAAAAACAATGTTATGTAAAATTGTTTAACAGTTAGTACAAGTGAAGTATCACAGACAGCCCAACTGGATAAGTTGTGTAAAATAAGGTGAAAAATGTGGTAACGGTTCGTTACAAAAACGAACTTCTTCTCCAAACATTTGGTTATGGTTCGAATCCTGGAGTCGTCATTGTTATGAGAATTTTACTATTTACCACTCCTTATCCAAACAAGATTAGTCTCAAACCGTAAAACGAATGAGACTACATATGATTACATAAAAAAAATTTGTATAATTCAATAAAATACCAATTAGTTAACCCAAGCCTAAAACCAAATTAAAAATAAAAATTCTAAATTATGCAATTTTCTATTTAATTAAAGACATAAATCAATCAAACAAGAACAAAAATTAAAATATAAATTCAACTAGAATTCAACAAACAATTTGAAAAATACAAACAACTTTAAAAATAAAACAAACTTCGAGTCCATAAAAATTTATTTATAAAACTAACAGGAAGAATAAATTAAATTCTTTTGAGTTCACTCTTCTCTTAATTTCTTATTGCTCTGGCACTACGCTAAGGCCAAAATATGAAATCTTTAAATTTCCTTGATAGAAGCAAACAATTATCAGAATTTATGAAACCGAAGAAAGAAAAATAACATTCCAAATGCTAACAAAAGAACACCTTCAAATTTCTGTTGTAGACCGTCAATAAGCTGTTGGAAGTATCTTCTAGCTTCGGCCTCACTGAGAGATCATTGTGAACCTGCATGATTACCATCTACCTTCAGTACTCAAAAAAAAAAATCAAATGTTACAACCAAAATTTAAAATTTTTTTTATGATACTTACTATTTTGTCAAACAATTCACCACCGATAATAAATTCCATGATTATATAAATCTTAGTTCAACTTTTAAGGCTAAATAAAGCCTAAACATGCTTCTACACAATATGAAAACATGTTAAAACAATCAAATGCGAAAGCGACAGATCTAACCTCCAGCCATTGCACTCTGTAACCTTGCTGCTGAAGCGATTCCTGAATCTGACAATCTTCTCTTTGTCGATCACAGGTTTTCCAAACACTTGAATGCTCACTAGATGGTGTATGATAGAGCAAGTGATGCTTGGGGACCGGATTCTTGCTCTCTGTTTGTGAACTTGGAGCCTCTCAAATTCTGACCAACTCAAAAACCGATAGTTCAAACCATCACAGAACATCCTTTTATGGTCAGAGAATAAATGAAATAATGGACCATTTATTTGGCATTTATTATCACAGGTTATATATGGCAATAGCCAGATTTTGTCAACCTGTGATCAAGGAATATGCCAACATTCTCCCACTTGGTCCATATATTTCACTCATAGAAGAAACAAATCACATGAATCATGGCGATAGTTCCTCTAATGGCGAGTATTATCTTCCATGTATTACTATGTAAAATGTCTCTAATCAACCCATTCTTACTTAATGAATAAACCCTATGTTTATTCTCGGTCCAAACAATAAATGTATTTCTCAAATAAAACTTTAGTGTATACAAATCAAAATGAGAAACATCATATTATTAATAAAGTTTCAATACAATCAAAATGTGGGACCAAGTCCCAACCTCTCTACATGATCCTTAAATTTAAACGGTGGCATGCCCTTAGTTAAAGGATCAGCTAACATCAATTCAGTGCTAACGTGTTCAATGACCACTCTTTTATCTCTGACACGTTCTCTAATGGCCAAGTACTTAATGTCGATGTGCTTACTTCGACTTCCACTCTTATTGTTGTTAGCCATGAATACTGCAGCTAAATTGTCATAATATATCTTTAATGGCTTAGATATAGAGTCAACAACTCTAAGCCCATCAATGAAACTCTTAAGCCATACACCATGTGACATAGCCTCAAAACAGGAAACGAACTCGGCCTTTATAGTGGAAGTGGTGGTCAGTGTCTGCTTAGCACTCTTCCATGAAACAGCTCCACCAGCAAGCATGAAAATGTAACTGGATGTTGATTAACGGGTATCAACACAGCCAGCAAAGTCTGAGTCTGAGTAGCCAATCACCTCCAACTCATCAGTCCGTCTATACATAAGCATGTAATCCTTAGTGCCTTGAAAATATCTAAGCACCTTCTTCGCAGCTCTCCAATGGTCCATCCCTGGGTCACTTTGGTATCTACCCAACACTCCTACAGCAAAAGCAATATCAGCCTGGTACAAACCTGTGCATACATAATGCTTCCAACAGCTGAGGCATACGGAATGTTCTTCATCTGTTCCCGCTCAAGATCATTTTTTGGGCACTGTTCAAATTGAACCTGTTACCCTTCACAATAGGAGCTAAGCTTAGTGAACAATCTTTCATTCTGAATCTTTCCAAGACTTTATTAATATAGGCTTCTTGTGACAGACCTAATTTACCTCAATGTCTGTCTCTATGGATCTTAATGCCAATGACATAAGATGCATCACCCATATCCTTCATATCAAAGTTCTCAGAAAGAAATTGTTTCACCTCACGTAGCATCCCCTTATCATTGGTTGCAAGCAAATATCATCCACATATAGCACAAGGAAACAAATCTTGCTCCCACTGACCTTCTGGTATATACATTGATCCATGATGTTCTCAATGAAACCAAATGAAGAGATAACTTCATGTAATTTTAGATACCATTGGCGGGAAGCTTGTTTCAACCCATATATGGATTTCTTCAACTTACAGACCAAATGCTCACCATTGCTGGAGGAAAAACCTTCAGGTTGTTTCATGTAAACCTCGTCCTCTAGATCACCATTGAGAAATGACGTTTCACATCCATTTGTTGCAACTCTAAGTCAAAATGTGCAACAAGCGCCATTATGATGCGGAGAGAATCTTTCTTAAATACAGGAGAGAAGGTCTCCTTGTAATCGATCCCCTCCTTTTGAGTGAATCCTTTGGCTACGAGTCTTGCCTTATAACGCTCAATGTTGCCTAATGAGTCAGTCTTGGTCTTAAAGACCCATTTACAGCCTATAGCCCTGGCCCCATTAGGCAACTCGACAAGATCCCATACTCCATTAGATGCCATCGAATCCATCTCATCCTTCATAGCATCGAACCAAAGTTTTGATTCTTTGCTGTTCATGGCTTGTGAAAACGTCTCTGGATCATTAACGGGCCCAATATTGAAATCATACTCTTGTAGATACACAATGTAATCACTAGGAATAGCTGATTTCCTTTCCCTAGTAGACCTTCTTAATGTTGGTTCAACATTCTCTGAAAGATCATGTTGTTCAACAGGTTGCTCATTCAATTCTGGTGTATCCAGAGGAGCCTCGTCTACTGGTAAGTTATCAACTACTTGTGGATCTTCAATGATTGGTTGTTCAATGTCCAGCTGCACTGAAGGGACATTGCTCATGATAACCAATCCTTGACTCGAGTTAGAGGGTTGATCTCTCACAAAAACTAGTTCTTGAGATTGATCGCTCCCACTAACTAAGTCATTTTCAAGAAATTGACGTTCCTTGATTCCACAATTCTAGTGCTATGAGATGGACAATAGAGTCTGTAGCCTTAGATCGTTCGGTATATCCAATGAAATACCAACTTATGGTCCTAGGATCCAGTTTCTTTTCCTTTGGATTGTAAACTCTTATCTCTGAAGGACATCCCCAAATGCGCATATGACGCAAACTCGGTTTCCAACCTTTGAATAATTCAAAAGGCATCTTTGGAACAGCCTTGGTCGAAACCCGGTTCAATATATACGCTGCCGTTTTAAGAGCTTCAATCCACAAAGACTTAGGCAACTTCGAGTTGCTAAGCATACTACGCACCATTTCCATCAAAGTTCAGTTCCTTCTTTTTGCAACACCATTCTGATCGTGAACCAGGCATGGTATATTGGGCAACAATCCCATTTTCTTGAAGGAACTTCGCAAATGGTCCAAGTGCTTGTCCATCTTCAGTGTATCTACCATAATACTCCCCACCTCTATCAGTTCTTACTATCTTTATGGGTTTTCCACATTGTTTCTTTACTTCAACCTTAAAGATTTTAAAGGCGTCTAATGCTTCGTTCTTGTTATGAAGCATGTAGAGATACATAAACCTCGAGTAATCATCAATAAAGGTGATGAAGTACTTCTGACCATATGCATCAATGTCTGGACAGCATATGTCAAAATGTATGATTTCTAATATGGTTGAACTCCTATTGGCACCTTTCTTAGACTTGTTGGTTTGCTTACCCTTAATGCAATCCACACAAATGTCAAAATCAGTAAAATCGAGAGTACTAAGTATTTCGTCATTTACCAATCTCTTAATTCTATTTATGGATATATGACCTAATCTCCGGTGCCATAACGTGGAGGAGTCCTCATTCATAACACATCTCTTAGTGCCAGTTTGAACATGCAAGGCGTTATGAGCAGTGTCATTTTGCAAATCAATAGAGAAAAGACCATCACATAAGGTACCATTCCCAACAATATCAGACTTAAAATATATCAATACTGATTTATTTGAAAATTGAAAGGAATATCCATAAGGTACCAGCCTAGAAATAGAGATTAAATTTCTCGAGAAACTAGGAATATAAAAGGTCTTTTCTAATTGCAAAACAAAACCACTCCTAAAAACTAAAGTGCACGTTCCAATGCCTTCAACATGCGAGCGCATCTTGTTTCCTGAATAAATGCTCTCCTCATTTCCCGCTGGCTTCCTTAGGTTACCCTGTAAGGAAGTTAAAATGTGAATTGTAGATCCAGAATCAATCCACCATGTGTTATCATTAACCTCAACCATATTTGATTCCAAACAAACATATGAGAGTGGATTACCTTTCTTAACGAGCCATTGCTGAAGCTTGGCACAGTCCTTCTTCATGTGTCCTTTCTTTTTACAGAAGAAACACTTGGACTCTTTCTTAACGTCAGCTTGGGCAAGGATTTTCCCTTTTCCCTTGTTCTTGGCTCGATCCTTGGTCTTTCCTTGGCTTGCAAAAAATGCACTCTCACCCGATTCCATAAGCAGTCTTCCTTCCTCTTGAACACACATGGTCATCAATTCATTAATGGTCCACTTATCCTTATGTGTGTTGTAGGATATCTTGAATGGTCCGTACTGCTTTGGTAGAGTGTTCAATATATAGTGCACAAGAAAAGATTCAGACATCTCCACCTCTAGCTTCTTGAGTTGGGCCGCTATATCTCTCATGGCCATTATGTGCTCGCGCACTCCTTTGACACTGGTGAGCCTCATCGATGAGAACTTCATTATCAGGGTGCTGGCCAACGCTTTGTCTGAAGTGACAAATTGATCATCTATGGCCTTCAGTAAGGTCCTAACGTTGGTATGCTGTTCGACAGAACCACGTATCCCAGCAGATATCTTTGTCTTTATATACATGACACTAAGGCGATTGGATCGCTCCCAGCGTTCATGTAAAGCTACTTGAGTAGGAATGCTGGTCTCAGTCAATACGGGCTCGTCTTTCCTTATAGCATAGTCTACATCCATGCACCCTAATTGGAGGAGAACTCTCTCCTTCCAAACCTTGTAGTTCTCTCCATCTAGCTCGAGAACTTCTAGGTTAATACTAGCCTGAGGAAACACTGCATATAGAAAATAAACATCCTTATGTATCTAGAATTTTTTAGGCAAACTTAATTATGTCTACCAATGTAAACATATTTTATTAATGAATCTTAGACATAAAACTTGCCTGTGGGCTAAAGTTCTAATTCTAATATATTCATATCATAATGATAAAACTATCAAATTATATCATTTCCTAATTCCTGTGGGTAAATTAAGAAATTAATTTGATATTTTATCCTAATTAGTTATAAAATTATAATAAAAATTCCTGTGGGATAAAATTTACCATAACCTTATAACTAATTACAATTTATGTCTAATATCATCATGTGATTTTACAAAAATAATTTTACTTAATTAAGGTTGCTGTGGCTAAGCCCTAATTAAACAAATTATAAATCACTTAGACATATTGGTAAAATTCTAAGTTTATTCATATTTTAAAAATTGCAATTAACACAAGGCAATTTTAATTCCAAATAATATGAATAACTTAGCTACATGTGCTTCTAGTATGAAAATAACAAAATTATACATATTCAAAATGAGCACATATACACATTCAAATCAAATTTTCATAATTTAATCATAATTTTATGATAATTTTCACAAAATTATTCAATTAAAATTACAACATTTATAAAAATTTCAAATTTATGAAAAATCCCCATAAAATCTAAATAATGAGAAGTTTCATAATTATATTAATTTTGTGAAAATGATTTAATTTATTCATAAAATTATGAAAATTACAGAACTGAAAATTTGATATAAAATTATCAAAAATATAATTATTTGGCCTAAATTAATTAATTTTAATTACTTAAATTAAATAAATCCTTAAGGCCTAAAATAAATAAACCAAATGCCCTTTTATTTAATCAATATGTCTAAATAATTAACCAAAAGGGCCCAAAATAAATGTTCCAAAACTAACCAAATAAAGACCCAAACAGTGGCCCAAAAGGGTTTCTTTTCCTTTTTTTTTTTCCACTGCATTGCAAAGTACAGCAGGGATGGGTGCGTACGTCACACGCGCCCGCATTACTCCATCGAACCACGCGCCCGCATAACATTAACACCATCGAGCGCGTGGATCTCACGCGCCCGATTCCCACTCTTTCTTCTTTGCCCGAACAGGCAATTTTTGCAGAAATTTGGGTTTTTGACCCGACCCGGCACAAAACCCCTCAAACAGTCCCGTTTTTCATGTATTTTTCATCCCTAGAGCTTTACAACAATAGATCTAAAATATTTGAACCAAAATCACATGAAAACAGAATGGGTTTCAAGAAATCCGAGACTTAAAGTTTCAAAATATGAGTTTTTATGGCTTCTTTCTACAGATCTCTAGCAAGACAGAGGTTAAACTACGGCTCTGATGCCAAATGTAAGGTTAAATAAAGCCTAAACATGCTTCTGCACAATATGAAACATGTTAAAACAATCAAATGCTGAAGCGACAGGATCTAACCTCCAGCCATTGCACTCTGTAACCTTGCTGTTGAAGCGATTCTTAAATCTGACAATCTTCTCTATGTCGATCATAGGTCTTCCAAGCACTCGAATGCTCACTAGATGGTGTATGATAGAGCAAGTGATGCTTGGGAACCGGATTCTTGCTCTCTGTTTGTGAACTCGGAGCCTCTCAAATTCCGACCAACTTAAAAAACCGATAGTTCAAACCATCACAGAACATCCTTTTATGGTCAGAGAATAAATGAAATAATGGACCATTTATTTGGCATTTATTATCACAGGTTATATATGGAAATAGCCAGATTTTGTCAACCTGTGATCAAGGAATATGCCAACACAACTTGCTATGACGTAACAAATCAAAAAAACATTGTTAAAAACAAGCAAATCTCTCGCAAACAAATAATGTAAGGATGTCTAACAAGATTCATTATAAATATCTCCCTCTTGATCAGCATTAATTAAAAAATATAAAACAAAAATTAAACTCTAAGATTAACTTGAATAAGAATTCAAACTTTCAAATCATACTAAAGCTTAATTATTGGAATTGACAACTAGGACTATAATTTAAGTAATGAAAATTTAGTAAATTCACGTCCAATTCAATAAAACCACATAAATATAAGATTTAAATTTTTAAAAAACTATTTTTTGCAATAAATTTAATAACTTTCTCACAAAATCTCATGTCAGTAAAATAACAAAGGTGGAAAATATACCTGATCGACCATTTTGTGCTTGATAATGGTGCTGGGAGTGAGGACTTTCATGGCAAAACTTTTGCACGAACTTAACTTTGGCGAACATTCCCTTTCTGATTGTTCTTCCAAGCATTCCACTTTCTCTCTCGCCAAAAAAAAAAAGAAAAAAGGATAAAGGAATAGTTCTATGTACAGCAGATATACAACTTATACGGCAGTCCCTTTAATCAAGATCTAAGCTTAAATAATCCAAATCTAAGCTTATTTAGCCTAGATCTAAGCTTATCTAACCAAAATCTAAGCTTATCTGACTTAGATCTAAGTTAATAGATCTAAGCTTATTTAACTTAGATCTAAGCTTATTTAAGTTATATCTAAGCTTATTCAAGCTAGATCTAAGCTTTCTACAAAAACTTTCACAAAAAACAAAAGTTTCTAGATTAAACCTTGAGGTGTCCAAGAAATTGATGGGGGCGTAACTGTCACCGTGAGGGCGTGATTGAGTGGCCTGGAGGGGACTGCGGCACCACTGGCAAAATAAGAGGCAAAAGAGAAGAAGAAGATATTATCAGGTTACTTAGAGTTTTGGTTATTTGGGCATTTGGGTTCGGGTGAAAGAAGAAAAGATGCTCAGTAATATTACTATTGTATCAGGTAAAAAATATTTGGGTTACTTACCCTATGTTTGGATTGGATGTGAGGGAAAAAAAAAAGGGATGTAAAACAAAAAAAGTTGTGAATTTTTTTCTTGTTTGAAAAAAAATTTTTAGCTAAAGAAACAAAAGAGAGAGACAGTAAGTACTCATTATTTTCTCTTAACTTACTCAATTTTTTTAAAACCCTAATATAGAGTAAAAGATAATGAAGGGAAACTTGAAAAAAATTTCAACATGAAAAAATTTCAAATTTAACCTTATTATATTATAAAATTTAAAACAAAAAAGGTTATAATTGAAAAAAAAATTGTAATGAATCATTTATTTTTTTTATTGCTTAACCAAACAAAAGTTGTTAGGATTACTTTTTTTTATTATTAATTTTAGCTATCCAAATAAGGAGTACATGTACCCTTTCCTTTCTTCTCCTTTCCTTTACACTATGTTTGGATAAACATTAGTAAATGAAAGGAATGGAAAGGGAAAGAATGTAAACTAGAGAAAAAGAGAGGAAAGAAAAAGGTACATGTACTCTTTGTTTGGATAACTAAAATTAATAAAAAAAAAAAGAAAGAAAAGTAATCCTCACAACCATTATTTGGATAAACAATGAAAAGGAGAGGAAATGATTCATTATAATGCTTTTTTCCCAGTTATAACCTCTTTTGTTTTAAATTTTATAATATGATAAGGTTAAATTTGATATTCTACATGTTAAAAATTTTTTCAGATTTCCTTTCCTTCCCGTTTACCCCAAATTGGGGTTTTAAAAAAACTAAGTAAGTTAAAGGAAAGCAAGGGGTGTTCACTCCCCCTCTTTTGCTTTCCCTAGCAAAAAATTTTTCCAAACAAGAGAAATATTTACAATCTTTCTTTGTTTTACTTAGCTTTCCTTACTTTTCCCTTCTCCACCCCTAACCAAACATAGGGTTAGTTTGCATTCGTTTCTTTTCCATTCATTTCTTTTACTAATATTTATCCAAACATAGTGTTAGGATTACTTAGGATTTTTAAATTTTGGAATTAGTGTTTGGGTGAGTTGTCGAGTTAAAGGCATCTTTAGGGAAGGGAGATGTTGTTTAATTATTATTTTATTAATTTTTAAATTAATTGTTTCAAAAATTATTAAAGGAAAAAAAATTAAATATATTTATATTCATATCTTGTTTTCGCTTAAAATAATATTTTATACACTACAATATGATTTAAAATAAATTATATTTTTAATTATAATAGGTATACTTGTAATAATTTGTATATGTTAGTGTTGTATTGTAATATGTGTATCTTACTTTCTTATCATAATGATTTGTATAATATTATATATTATAATAATCGTTTATTATGTATAATAATTAGTATATGTTAATGTTACATTATAATATGTGTATCTTACTATTTTATTATAATGATTATATATAGATATAATAATTTTATCATTTATATCATATCATAATAATTTGTACATGCTAATGTTACATTTTAATACTATCTTACTATCTTATTATAGTTATTTGTATATTACTGTATATTATAATAATCTGTTATCATGTACAACTTATCATAACAATTTGTATATGCTAATATTACATTGTAACATGTGTATTTTATTATCTTATCATAATGATTTCTTGTGACGTCCCGTCACTCCATCTTATCATTTAACTTTTTCTTATACGACATCATTTGGTTTAGTTCATCAGTGTCATTCATTCCTTGCCCTTAAGCTAATTATCTAATAGCTCATACAAATTTATTCACTTTCCATAAACATAAAATGATATATATAAATATCATTCCATTTCCACAGGATCTTATACATCATCTTATCTTACATCCTCGACATCTTATACAAAATTTTCTACTTGTACTGTACCGTAGCTGAATTACAATTTACTGTATATAAACATATAAGTATACCTTCTATGCTAATTGGGAAGCGTATCGAGAAGGTACACTTCACTCTTTTCAAAACAAGCTCCTCTAGTCGGAGCGAGGCTCACTTTAGGTAATCTGTAGGAAAAATGGTCGTAAAAGGGTGAGTTTACACTCAGTAAGAAAAATATGTAAAAGAGCGTACTATGCCTCTATATGCATTTTTCCTACTTGGCTCTATAATGTCATGTAAAGTATTATAAAGCGTGCATTATAAACATCTTTCAAACATTATTTGCAAGCATGCATACTTTTGCAATTGGCATGACAAACTTACTTTTTATGCTTCTTTAAAATATAGCATACGTCATATATTTCTTCAAAACATAATTTACAGGCATACTTCGTAAACTTGCTTTGAAACATACAACGTATTCTTAAAACATACATCATGCTTCTTTACTTCAAAACATACATCATATATCCTTTGAAATAGGATGGAGACTATGTACAATTATTTAAGCGATTGCATCATCATATAAACCGTTTATACCCATTTATATGATTCTAATCATGCATTAGTACAGTGGTGCACCATGTAGAGGTCAGGGATTCTCTCCTGCCTTTAGTCATTCACAATGAACACTAGTTCGGTGTCACTTGTGGTATTGAGGATCGGACTAGGGTTCCTCACTTAACATACTAATACTGAGGACTTGATCAAGTCTCTCAGCCATCAGAAATGCATAATCATCACGCAGTCCATAGTCTCAAAACATTTATAATATACCTTTTTCAGAAAACACTTTTGTGTTTAAATTAAATAAGCTTTGAAAGCTCTTTTCATACATGGCAGTCGACTGGCCTCATAGGGCAGTCGGCTGCTGCTTCATAACTTCCTTTATCGAAATTATTTTCATTTTAAAATTTCGATATTTTCGTCTTTGAAAACACATGAGGGCAGTCGACTGGTCCATATAGCAATCAACTGGTTTTCAAACAGAATGCTTGTTAAGAAATAGCAGTCGACTAGTCATATAGCAGTCGACTGTTTTTGAAACAGAATGCTTCTGAAAAATTAGCAGTCGACTAGTCTCATAGGGCAGTCGGCTAATTTTCAACAGAATGCAATTTAGCAAATAGCAGTTGGCTGGTTTAAAACAAAATGCTTCTGGGTAAATAGCAGCCGACTAGCTTACATAGCAGTCGACTGGTTTGAATCGGTTTTCGAAAAAAAGGCGTTTTGGATGTCTCTAGGCAGTCGACTTCCCTTTAAGGCAGTCAGCTGCTCCTAGCCTAATTGGCACTAGGAGTCAAGTCCAAAAATGTAACTTTTCTTGCACAAAACAGCTGGTGTTTCTTTCCAAACCACATACAAACATCATAAAACATGCGGACATAGCTGCCTTACGTCGGTTACATAAATTCCTTACCTCGATTCCTTCGAGAACGCAAGATCACTTGGCACGTCGACTCTAGCTTTCACTCCTTCAAATCTATAAACATCATACAATCAAATCTTTAAACAATTATCATACACATATCCTACCAACTCAAAACAACTCCAAATCATAAACAAAGTTGGCTAAATCATCTTCTTCTCTTACCTTCACTAGAGACCAAAATCTCAAACTTTGAGATCTCCTCCAATACTTGAAATCAATCCACCAAACTTTGGATATCACTTAGTCTAGTGACAAGGATCGTTTTTCATTCAACAAACTAAATGAATCGATGGATGGATGAGGGGGTTTGTCAAGATAGTTTGGGATGGAAACTTAGAGAAAATGGAGGAAACGATGGAGAGGGCTGGAAGAGTTGCTGCCGTGGGGTGATGGGAGGGATGATGACTATGCATGTTTGCATTTAATGCATGCTTTATCATCCATCATCTCAGCCATGCTTTATCCCTTTGACCTTTTGACTCATTTGACCATTTAATTCCTCTTCTCCTTTCTTCAACAGCCACATGTCCAATTAAATTTCTGATTTTATTCCTTTTCTCATACCTTAATTAATTTCCTGATATCACATAAATTCTTTGATAACTTTACTTTCAATTCTCTTTATTTCTTACATAATCCAACATCATCATACATCATTTACACCTCAAACTTCATATTTATTTTATTCCTTTCAGCTAAAACACTTTACAAACATGGGGAATTACATGGAAATTGGGGATTTCACATTTCTATATTATTATTTATTATAATAATCTCTTATCATATAATATATATATATATATCTTATTATTATAATTTGTATATGTTAATGTTATATTATAATAGTCTCTTACTCTTATTATGTGATATATAGAATAAATTATAAATCTCTTTAATTTCAAATGTTTTTTTGTTTTAATATTTTAGAATATATTATTACTTCTAATGTCAAATGTTTAATTTCATATAATATATTCATGTAATTGAGATTAGCATGATTAATGATCATATATATATAATCCCTTAAATAGAACAATATACAAATAAATATTTATACATATATGTTAAGATTTATACATTATAATAAAGGTGTATATATATATGTATACATTTACTAAAATATCATATATGTTAAGAATTTTATCTTAACTTTTTATACAAAATTTTCATAGTTCAATTTCAATATTTTATGTATAGAATTTAAAAATCTTATTATATGAAACATAATCAATTAATAAATTTAATTTTGTAAATGATAATAATATTATTATTTGTTGCCACAACATTTCATTAAATTGGACTTTTAAGTATAATTTTAAATATAAATTAATTTTCATAACTTTGTATTTCAAATGATAACAGTTGATCACATGATAAAGTGCATGGAAAAAAAACTTTTTGGGCCAAGGTTCAAATCTCCATATAAGCAAATGATGATACTATTTGTATATATAAACGGGTAGCGGGTTAAGGCACCTGTCAATACCCATTTAAAGTTAAGCGGGTTTGGGTACCCTAAACTATCTGGTAAAAGTATAATCGGGTTCGGATTTAAGGTACCCAAAAGGTGTTACCTGAACCTGATACGGGTATTAATATCATTATCTTAACCCGATAATTACTCATTTATAGGGTACCTAAACCCGATATAAGCGGGTCGAATATATTCGAGTACCCAATTATAAGGTATCCATTGTCATCCCTACTTATAATGTCTAAAAATTTTACTAAAAATGTTTGAGATTATAATCCTAATATATTTGGGTGCCTCTTTTGGCACACAGGGTGAAAATTGAACTTAAAATGTTAAAATCCCAATGTCTTCTTCTTACTACTAACTCAAAACTACATGGGTGCATCTCTATTTTCTTAAGTAATAAAAAATATCAAAATGATTTATAATGACAAGTTAGTGGTACACGAATTTTTTTAATAAAAAAAATTTGGGTAACCCCACACTTTACACCATATGAGCTAATGCTGAGTTGATGGTGTGTTTTTAAATTGTGATTTTTTTGTCACAATTCTTTCACTTTCAAAGTCATTTAATCGATGTCAACAAGTTTTTTTTTAATCGAATAATTAAAAAAAGATTAAAATAATCTTAACTCTTATTTTCACTTAAAAAAATATCATTTAATATTTTGAAAAGTCTAAATTGGAAGCCCATCTCTGTTACTTAATTTTTTTGGGCCATTACTTTTGCAGGCTATGATTTTAGGTGACACAGACACACAAGAACAAAAACGTAAGCTCTCTCCTTAGTTTTCCATGTCCTGAAAAAGACCCAACATGGATTAGACACCTACGTTGGTTAAAAGTGGCTACTGCAAGAATCAGACATCAAGGAAACAACCAGGCCCAGCCATTCTCTGTGCCACATGAATCTATCGAAGACTATTTCATTCCGGTAGGCATACACACACAACTTCTTGTAAATCTTTTCGAGCTTCTTCAACATCCAAACCTTTGGTCCAGTCCAGAATAGTTTCAGCCTGCAAGATTTCTTACAACCGACGACAGCAAAGCCTCTGTTCGTAGAGATAGGATGCATGGAAGTTGAGACGATACATTGAGTCATATATATATTTTAATTCGTTTTGATTAGAAAAATTCCTGATTTTATCTAAAACAACGATTCACATGTATCGGTTTGAAATATATATATATAAATATAGATTGACACAGGAAACTGATCGAAAGAGCTGATAACTTCATTAGCTAGAATCAGAAAACATACGTTCCTGGGAAAATCCTCACCTACCAACGCAACTTGATATATGTAACAGCCATAGTTCAGGATGACTTGACATGACGTCGGTCCAGAGTGTCCAATTTTCTATATGCATGATTCATCAACCTTACGTGGTCCTTGAACGATCGCATTTATAGCCATATGATTACGCACTTTGATCACATGGCCGGTGCTCTTCTATGACCTGTCCTGATCCTAGCTCCAGCAATGTTCCTGCAACCTTCGCTTCTTCTTCATCTTCCTGTATCATTGGCATCATCTCAAGATCACAGCCATCCATTCATGTCTATGCATCAGCAGTGATGCAGCTCATCGAGAGGATCTCCTGGCTTGTCCCTGAAGCTGGCTCCATCCGTGCATGATGGTCACCCTACAAATGGGGGGAAAAATAACAGCTTCCTTCAATTGACCGGACACATATCTCCCATCATTTTCATTTGTTTTTACACTTTTTTTCCCTTTCTGGATACATGCTTAAAACTTACAAGGTAAAGGAAGGGCCTAGCTTAACGTTCAAGCTCCAGGGTCGGTGAGTTTCTAGTTCTAGATTCATCCAGTAGCAAGTGAATTAGGAGGTAAAAACCCTCTCGGTATCTCTGTGGTCACCCAGCATTTCATGTAAGATTCATTTGTAATTAAGAGCGAAATCAAACTTGAAAGTGAATTTTTATGAAAATATCAACAATTGATTATTATTTTGAGTGAAAATAAAAATGAATACTAATATTTGATGAGTTCGTTTTTATACATCAACAATAAATTTTTTTTTTACAACGAGATTAAGGTAATTGTTATTTTTTTAAACCAAAGGAGAGGTGTATGTTATTTTCTTAATATCGGGAGGTAAAAAAAATTTCATTAACACGCCTTACGACTTGCAAGATAATTTCTGTATGTTTGATAGATATATACATTGAATTCGGCATATGAAACAGGTTTTATTTATGATAATTAACAATGTTTTGTTTGTGAAACGAAGGGAGACAGGAGCATGTTTTCTAATAATGTCTGAATTACTGTCATGGAGACATCCGATTTGTTCCACTCAAAGTCGTCAAAGGAAGGCCAATAACATGCTTTTTGGGTCAGTCATTCAATTAGCTAAGATCTGAAAACTAAAACAGATTTATTAATTTAACCAAAAAAAATTCTAAAAAACTAATTAAGAAGTAAGACGAGAGATACATTAAACTATCAACCTTGTACTCTAAAATTTTTTCATTAATGAAACAACTACTATTAAAAGGATAAATTTAGATATATAAAGATTTTCATATAATTTTCCTTTGACCTTCAATTTAAATTAGATTAATTGTTTGAATTTTCTAACTTGCCTATGAATTTCATTCCATCACACAACTTGGACAAAATGATATAAAAAGATTATCTCTAAACTATAGTATTTATATAAGAAAACAAATTTTCCAAAAGATAATACCTAACTAGAAAATGACTTTTATTGATAATGTGACAATAATTAAAATCATAATAATTTATTTCAATTAATTTGAACATGTCAATATTCAAATTTGAAATTACTACAAACAAGATTATGATATGACATTTTTTTATTTTTTGACACTAAAATATCTAAAAATACATTTGAATTTTATCATAAATTTTTATAATTTTGTTTTATTCAATTAAATTTTTAACATTTAATTTACATTCAAATAAATTATATATATTTATCAAAATTTATTCGAATACAAGCTGAAAGAAAAGATTTAATTTAAATATAATAAAAATATATTTTTTAAAAATAATTATTTCATACATCGTTAATGAAGTTTTTTTTATTCCACAAATGATGTTAGGATTATGACTCATGTTTTAATTTATTTATTATTTATTTTTTAATGTTTTTGTAAGACAAGTGTTGTGATCATAATACTATTTGTAGAGTAAAAAAATTTCACCCAGACGTATGAAATAATTATTTTTTTTAATAGTTCAACTGTCTTTTAAAACGAATGGGACCCACATGCTAAAATATCTAAAAAAACATTTGAATTTTATCATAAATTTTTATAATTTTGTTTTATTCAATTAAATTTTTTACATTCAAATAAATATTATATTTATCAAAATTTATTCGAATACAAACGAAAAGATAAAATTTTATTAAAATAAAATAATAAAAATATATTTTTTTAATAGTTCAACTGTCTTTTAAAACGAATGGGACCCGACATGCTAGCTCACGAACAGTAAACAAAACCGAACCATGTCGCTGCCCTCCTAATGAAGCCAACCCATTAAAGAACTCGATCACATATGCCCAACAACCAACTCTGAACGCTCCTTTCTGATTCTGCCCCAGAGCTACAACTTGGCTTTTTCGCACCTTAATTTTCCTCCGGAAAGATGGAGCTGAGCCATAGGCAACGCCCCACCAGCAGCCGAGCGTTACAAAAAGTAGTTGTTGCCGTTAGAGCAGAGAAGGTCATCTCTAAAACCGCCTTGGCATGGGCTCTCACTCATGTTGTTCATCCTGGCGATTGCGTTACCTTGCTCGCTGTCTTTCCCGGTGAAAAAAAAGGTAATTCTGTCAAGTTCTTTTCTTTTCTACAAGGAGGAGTACATATCGAAATTTAGAATTTCTTGTTTGTTGTGATGACTGTTTTGTGGTTTTCGTTTGTTTAAGGTAGAAGATTTTGGAATTTTCCGATGCTGACTGGAGACTGCGGGAGCAATATTCAGGAGGAGTTACCGGAACGGATTTGTCAGATCTCTGAGTCGTGTTCTCAAATGGTACTTCAGTTTCATAACCAAATCGAGGTAATTAATGTTAAAGTTTCTTAATTGCCCACGTTGAATTAGCATTTTTCATGTGGTTGCATGTGGATTGTTTGGTCCATTTCTCACTCTAAACAAAACTTTGCAAAAACCGGAGTGACGTGCTTTCTATTGCCTAGAAACATCATATGAACATGCAATGGATCTATTAACTGGTTGAGGTGTTGGGGTTTAGAAGATTCCTGGAACCCAAACAGGGTTAAGCTCTACCGTCAGATGGAGACAAAAATAGTTGATGATTGGAAGGCTTGTTTGGACTTTGGACATTGGGTATTTGAATGGCATTGGCATGTGCAATTGAACTATAATTTATTTTGGGTAGCATTATTGCCAATCAACATTATTAAAGTTTTTTTCATGGGACCCCGCCTCATCTCTTAACAGGGATTATCTTTAATCTTGACTTCTTTTATATGGTTCATGAAGTGGGT
The DNA here is from genome assembly GCA_031772115.1 of Heritiera littoralis. Classification (NCBI taxonomy): domain Eukaryota; kingdom Viridiplantae; phylum Streptophyta; class Magnoliopsida; order Malvales; family Malvaceae; genus Heritiera; species Heritiera littoralis. The sequence continues at coordinate 22,873,440 of JAPDPK010000001.1, forward strand.
CCCCTAAAACTCCGTGTAAACTTCATAATTCTCATTTTCATGGATGGTAGTGATATTTAAGGGCCAAATGCCAATCAAACTCTTGTTCTGAGAAGAATTCCTGTTAAATATGGTTAATAATGAGCTCTTAATTGCAGGTTACTGTGAGAATTAAGGTGGTGTCAGGCACAACAGGCAGCTCGGTGGCGGCTGAAGCGAAGAACAATGGAGCCAACTGGGTCATACTGGACAAGTAATTAACCATACAAAAAAGTATTATTTCTTGTTTCTAAGCTATTAGTTTAATTGGTTGGTCACTTGGTCTTATCTGTGGTTTATCGCCTTTATATGTGCATACTTTATTCTACTTCTGTATTTCCTGATAACTTGTCCTATATGTTAGATTTTAGTGGTAAAAGATTGACGGCAAATGCTTTTGGAATGTGCGCATATGCAGCATTTTCGCGATTATGTATGTTATAGTACTATTATTGAAGTAATCACCAATAGATACAAACACATAATATACTTCTTAATTCTGTTTGGTCATAGATCAATTTCATTAGTACCAACATTGTTTTTTAATCATATTAAGCTAGAGAAATATAGATCCAAATAGATTGAGTTGAGGTTTTTGTGTTATGATTGTAGAGAATGTAAGTCTATGTTGCCTTAACCAACCAATTAAAAGGAAAACCCGATGGAAATGATCTGCTTGAATCATTAATTGTTTGCCACTCTTACATAATAATTGCTAGCTTGGTCTGTAGAAATTTAGAAAAACAAGTTTGGCATGGCAGAAGTCAAACTCATATTATCTTAAATTGGAAGTCATTTTTTGTGTTAACTCACACAAAGAGTTATTTCTATTGAATCAGAAAACTAAAGCAGGAGCTGAAACATTGCATGGATGAACTTCACTGCAACATTGTAGTGATGAAAGGTTCTCAGGCAAAAGTTCTCAGGCTTAATTTACAATGCATAAATGAACTTCAAACTCCCTATTTTTCTGCTGCTGCTTCACCAGTTATGGATGCTGGAGACCAACTAGGACATAGGCTGAAGCATTCTACTCCAGTGAGCAGCCCAGAAGAACCAAGTACATCTTATTCAAGAACAAACCTAGAGAGGTTTCGACCAAGTTCCAATTCAGCAACATCTTTTTTCCTGATCTATCAACAAAATCCTCTTTTTGAAGGGCTGAACAGAGGAAATTACGCTCTCTTAGATAATCAGAGCGACTTGGATAACCAACTTACTGTTCTTGATTCACGTGCAGATAAGCTTATAAATCTATCAGCAAACCCAGCTTCTTCTGTTGAAAGTAATGACAAGAGTGTATTTTGGATTCCCCAAAATCACGTTGATGAAAGGCCTCATAAAACCCAAAGCAACAGAAAAAAAGTCATCCCTCCTGCTTCCAAAACCTTGCTTGACAAGTTTGTCCAATATGATCAAGATAGAAAGGAAGGTAGGCTTGTCAATCACAATCATGGCAAAGACTACATGGTTAACTCAAGCATTAGGGATGCAGTTGCTTTAGGTAGAACATCCTCAGTACCTCCTCCCCTGTGCTCATTATGTCAACACAAGGCACCGATCTTTGGCAAACCCCCAAGACGGTTTTCTTATGAGGAGATAGAGGAAGCTACTGATGGATTTTCAGAACTGAATTTCTTGGCAGAAGGTGGTTTTGGTGTTGTTTACCGAGGGATTTTGAGAGATGGTCAGGTGGTAGCAGTGAAGCTGTTAAAGTTTGCCAGTTGTCAAGCAGATATTGATTTCTGCAGGGAGGTACAGGTTTTGAGCTGTGCACAACATAGGAATGTTGTGTTGCTAATTGGGTTTTGTATTGACGGCAACAAGAGAGTCTTTGTATATGAGTACATATGCAATGGATCCTTGGATTTCCATCTATATGGTATTCTTTTTCTCATTTTTATTTCTTTCAGTATTATATTATTTTTAAGCTCTGTACAAAATTTTGGTTTCCATATGCTCCAATTTTCTATTTGCATTCGGATCCTTTGTCTTCCAAATAATATTAGTTACAACTGATTGACAGGAAGCAACAGAGCCTCTATAGATTGGCAATCACGGCTAAGAATAGCTATTGGAACAGCTCGAGGCTTGAGATATCTTCATGAAGATTGTAGAGTTGGTTGTATAGTACACAGAGATTTGCGGCCCAAAAATATTCTCCTAACTCATGATTTTGAGCCTCAGGTACTTTAAATTGTTTTTAGACCTTTCTGAAAGCGTTAGTGTCCATGCCTATTCAAGTTGATACATTCCTGAAATTCATCTTAAACAAAAATACAACTCATTGATATCTTCAAATGATAATTTCTCATTTTTCAACCCTGTTCCGTTGTTGCTCTAGTGGCTATATAAGCAGGTGATGATAGAATTAGAACTTCTTTGTGAAAGATTTTGTGGTTGCATAACTTCATCATTCATTTTAAGTGATAAATATGGATTTTTTTTTTGTTAAAATGCAAATTATGTCAAGGACCTAAGGTTCATTGAAAATATAGATTCCTCATAATATATATAATTGGTATATTAGTTATTTTATTCTTTTGTAACACCAATTCATGCCTAACTTTGTCTCTTTAGGTAACTGATTTTGGACTAGCCAGATGGCATTCAGATCAATGGATTGTTAGAAGCGAGGAGCGAGCCATTGGAACTTCAGGGTACTTTCTAAATATCCTCATATTTCCCGTCTTTTAAGTCTCACTCAATTTTATATTTTGGATTAAAGGTAACCACCTGTTTTAACAACACTGACTTGGAACAGATATGCATCGTTAGAACTAGAATCTCTGAACTTCCTTAACACCTAACATTGTTAGTCACCTGCATTTCACATAGAACAGTAAATATTTATTCAACTCGTGAAATTTTCTAGCTTGCTAAAGGGGCTGAAAATGACTAAATCCAGGTATCTTGCACCTGAGTATTTGGATGATGGAACAATTACACAGAAAGTTGATGTATATGCATTTGGAGTGGTGCTGTTAGAGTTAATGACAGGTCAAAGAATCAGTGACTTGCAATTTTACAAGGGACAGAATTTCTTATCTGACTGGTTCCACCCTCTAGCCACATTACACTCAAACCAAGTAATGAGAAATATTTACCAGTTACTTGATCCATGTTTGGCCACGAGCAAAGTCCAGGACTACACTCATCAACTACAGGCCATGGGCCGTGCTGCTTTCTTGTGCCTCAGTCATGATCCGGAATCAAGACCTCCAATGTCAAAGGTATGCTACCTTGTCCTTCATGTTCTAATTCATTTCATAGTCCTTTCTTCCCATAATCTTTTGTTCGGTGGCTTTTCACGTCATTGCCTGTGCTAGCTATTGAATTTAAGAAATTTCCGTGTCATTTGCAAATTGTTAGGTCCTTAGAATGCTTGAAGGTGGAGATATGAGCTTTCCTCTCTGTTTAGACCTGAACTCAATTGGCAATAGAAGCGGCCATTTGCGTGGTTTGAAAAATCAAACACAACCCGAATCTAGGAGACGCCACTCTCGAAGGCTTTCTCACTGAACTGATTCCACGGACAAGAGGGAAAAGATGCTTGTATGGTTGAGTCAGTTTTGTTTCTTGATCACATGATTTTTTTTTCCTTTTGATGTAATTTCTTAAAATCACCACCATTGTCTTTTATTTGAAGAAACATCACCCTTAAAATTGCATGTTTGTAATATGAGTTCATAGTTCATTGCTCAAATTTGTCACACCAAAGAATAAACTAGTATCTTGTACTATTACTGTGAAAAAAAATACTGTGACAGTGACTCTTACTGCTCTTGATCGTTCTTTAACTGAATTTTGACAAAGTCAAATTAGTTTTATTCTTTGTGTCTCTGTCAACATAGAAAAGTGACATCTACAACGACTGGGTTTGCATGATTAGTGAGAAAGAACAAGAATGCAGGGTTTCCTTTCCTCTTGGGCAGAAAACTAGTGGTTGGTAGAGGCAGAGTTCCTTGAGGAATATTGTTCACCAATGCTCCATATTGTCTCTGCATCCATTGATGAAACTTGAAAGGTAAATTACTTACATCTGTGATTGAAGTGCAAAAGTAAATAGCCATAGGATTAACAATGGATTTTGTGTTTGAATTTTTTTTTTTCATGAAAGTTTAGGAACAGTTATTTCATCTTAAAAATTAAGGTAAACCATCAACCCATTATTGAGATTTATCAAATCATTAAATTTTCACTTACAAACTTTTTGAAATTTGCAAATTATCTACTAATAAAGTATTGTGGAGATTCAAACCTAAACACTCAGATTCAGAACTTAGCCGCTTGCGCCAATACATTGGGGTTGTGCTTGACATTTAACCATACAAGGATAGTAGTAGATGAAGGAAGGGAAGAAGGTGACTGGTTTGTTTGATTAAATTTCGGTGTCAGATTCAGGCATTTTTAACCCTACGGAATATACTGTTTAGGATTATGCATCTCCATTCTCCAAGATGTTGGATGAGTACAGAATCTTCCCTGAAGATTTTGACAGACATAAATAAAAGAAAAGATCTTTGTTTAAGAAAGGTTTGCCTGAAATTTGTCTCCATTTTCATGGAAGCGAATTCATCAAGTCCATAAAACAACCTTTACAATACATATATATATATATAGAGAGAGAGAGAGAGAGAGAGAGAGAGAAATCCCAAGGTGTTTCTTTCCCTCTCCGTCAGGCAAGCCTCAGCAGCCGACATACACCACAAGGAACACTCTCCGAGACTCCACGTGTCAATCCTTACGAATTTCTATTACAAAGCATGTAAACGTGGCAACATAAGATTATACCAGAATCTCAAAATGGAATACCCGAAATTCTAAATTCTTTGGCATCAGTCAATCCTACGCTGGCTGGTTCTGCTGCTGGACGAATAGCTTCCATCAGATGGGAAAGACTCACTATCATAACTTGCCGGCTGCTCACTCTGTTGCATCGCTGCCACCTGAGCATACTCCGAGACGCTCCATACCTTCACGGACTTATCGAGGCTCCCACTGTACACAACCCACTGCTGCTCCTTCCCTGATTCCTGATCCTTTTCCACCGCCAAGCACTTCACAGGCCCCGTGTGCCCTGTTAGCACCGACAGGCATGTGTGGATGTTGCCGTCCCTGCGCCAGACACATATAGTCTTATCAGCTGATCCGGTAAACACCAAATTCTCCGATGCCTTGAGGCAAAGAACTGCTAGCTTGTGCCCTTTAAGGACCCCGCCGTGGGATAATTGCTTCTCAAGTTCCCAGAAATTGACCAGACCCTCACTGGAGCCACAGTACAGTGCTGAGCCAGGGGTGTTGATTGCTAACGCTGTAACCGCACATTCTTGTTGTAAAAGAGTTTGAGCCAACGTGTGCTTTGTTCCTTTTCGCAGCTGTTCTCTACTCCACACTTTAACGGTTCCATCTGCAGAGCCTGTAAAAACCATTCCACTCAAGCTCGAAACCACAGAGTTAACAGCGTCGTCATGTGCGTGAACTGACTCAATGCATTTGGAATCAGAGATTCTCCAAACTTTGAAGGTTCTGTCCCATGAAGCAGAGTAAAGAAGACCTTGTTCTTCGCTCAAGCTCAGACAAGACACTGCATCGGAGTGTTTGATCCATAAAGAGCGTTTACGCTTCACTTCCACGTAATTGCTTGGTTTAATGGAGCTTTTAATGATATCTTTGAGAGTTGGCAAAGTTCCAGCTCGTTTATGAACGCTAGGGTTCTTAGGAGAGACTTTCCAAACACGAATCTTCCCATCTTGATGACCAGTAAAAATCTTTTCACCTGATAACACAATGGCCTTAATGTTGTATATATTACCAAAGTTATATCTTAAAATCATTTAGTTTGCATATATGTTAAAGAAAAATGAAATTGAAAGTATGAAAAATGAGTTGGAATGAAGAAATTACTTGATTAGTCGACTGCTCAAAAGAGCAGTCAACTGCTCTATGTGTCGGGGCTTTCTGGAAATATTTTTCGCATGAGAATTTGAGTTACATATAGGGCAGTCGACTGCCCTAAAGAGTAGTCAACTGCCCCAAAAAAAATTACATTCTGTTTTGAAAAAACACTAGGGAAGTCGACTCCCTTTCTCGGCATTCGACTTTCCATTCTGGAAACTCAAAAAACATGTCCGTTGGACATGTTTCTTCATTCCAAAGGTCATGATTCTTCATTCAAATGATGTCTAATCATGAAAGGGTATTTATAACACCGTTTTGAGTCTATAAATACTTTCACTTTCATGGAATTTAATAGATAATCTTCTACATTCTTTCACTCTAAATCAAATTCTCTTCTTGCACTCTTTTTTCTTTGGTTTGGTTCAAGTGAGTTCAAGAGAGAAACTCAAAGTGCAATTGAATTTCTCTTGGAGTAGGCATTGTATCCTGGGAACAACGTTTCCTGAACCATTTGCACTAGTGTGGGGAAACTATTGTTCTTAAGATAGCTTCCTGGAAGTGCCTTGCCTACCAAATTTGTTCTTCAACTTGTTTGCAGCAGTACACCATCCACACTAAGGAGTTTTTCAATACAACAATTTAAGAACAATAGTACTTCAAGATGGAGACTTCTGCATTCAAGCCTCATGTTGATGAAGTGAAGAAATTATTAAAGATAATCAAGCATGATAGAAAGTTCATCTTCCGAATTTCTTCTTCTTCAAATCTTGAACTCAAATAAGAGTAAGTATAATTCAAGATCAAAGAAGAAAACTGGTAAGTGCCATGAAGAGTAAATATTTTCTTTGGAATATCAAGGTACGCAATTAATATTTATTGCACTACTTTATATGATGGTAGTAATATGAACTATATTCATATGTGTTGAATATTTAATTCTTGATAGTGTTTTTAAATAATTTTTTAAATCATAGACTGAAGTTTAAAAGAATAGATAGATAAATATATGAATTGTTATTATTTAAGTTTTCATTTCGCTATATTTTGATACTTGATCAAAGAATCATGTTCATGTAAAATGGAAATGAAATGTTGAAAAACAACATATAAAAAATTGTGTGAAAAAACCACAACAATTTTGAATGGGTGTGTGAATCAACACATAATGTCTATTTTTTTAAAAAAAAATCTTTTATTTGTTAAGAATTGTCAATGATAACTATTAAGGTTCAAAAGATGTGAACTCAAGATATATGAATTGGTTTATTAATCAACACAATATGAAAAGATGTGTTTATTTAGTCAAAAACACCAAAAATTTTATGACTGAATTATCAAGGTTACTAAATATATTTAGTGGTAATAGTAATTATAATATACATTGGAAAGTTATGATAATCTGCTATGACTTGTAAGATGGGATTGTTTTATTATTTTTTGAAGAGTTGATAAGTTAGCATAATGTGTGTTTATTTTACTTAAATTGCTATGATTCACAATTTTGTTAGTCATTATATGATTATTCTAAAAATTATTTTAGAATGTTTATAGTGAACATGCATGATGCTAACATTAATTTAACAAGTATGAAAATAGTGAAATACATTTAAATATAGTTTTAGTCATGAATATGTTATTGATGCATGATTGCTGTGAACCATGAAGTTTACATGCATTGTGGTATTGTGATATATTATTAAACTTAAGAATTATATTGTGATATTTATGCATCATGAATTTAATCATATTCATGATTAAATATGATTAAATATTTATATATTTTTTTGAGATTTGTGTTCCTAACATTTTTTTTTTAGAAATCTTGAGTTAAGATTTCAAAGTCCATATCATGTAAATGAACACTTAAAAAGTGTATCATTTAAGCAAAGGTGATTAATTTGGAAACAAATTAGTGTGGGTGATGATATGGTTATAAACGTTTACTAAAATTCTCTTGTGAAAGTGAGAATGAGGAGTCACCTTTAAGAATTACAATGAGATCTTCCTCTAACTTGACTTATAATTGTGAGTTTGAAATTTTCCATGTCAAACCAATTAGTGAATTAGAAAATTCAAAGGAAGATAATTATAACCAAAGGTTATAATCTAAAGGAAGATATGGACCAGTTGCAACTTTTCTTTTGTGATTAAAATTATCTTTATAGGAGTTATATTGATACTCTAATCTACAAGCCTGAAAATCTCCAAGTAGAAGCACGAAAGTATTATCCTTAATGATGATGTGGTTGAAGACTTAAATTCATCAAGTGAAAGGTAGGAACTCTAAACAAGAAGACAAGGTAAGACAAATAAAGAGGATCAAATCAAAAATCTTCCTATTACGAGGTATGTTTATTTTAAGGAGATAGATTTTAAATCTATCATGATGTAAATAAGTTTGAATTTGGATGAGATGAATTCAAAATCAACAAGTGGTTGATTATTTATCTTAAATGATGAGATCGCTTTAGATTGGTATGAGAAACAACACTAAGAGCAAAAGATTGTTTAAAAGTAGCAAATACATTGCTATGAGAAACAATCATATGTTGTAAAGGTAGATAAGGTATTACCAATCAAGCAAATGTTAGCGGATCCCTTAACTAAACCCTTATCGGGTAATTAGATTGCTAACACTATGAGAGGTATGGGATTACTACCGGTTACTAGAGATGATCTTGATTGATTCCAACTCTATCTCATTGATGTCATTTAGGAAATTAATCCTTTAAGTTTAAAGGATAATCTCCTCATTTGATGATCTTTGTGTATGAGAGTTCAAAAGGCTTTCAATCATGAATTATCCAAGGAATTCATATATGAGATAAATGACATTCCCATTGCATCACTTCTTGGAATAGTGGGGGTAATTAAATTAAAGACTATTCCTAATAAGATCCCATATCTAGATGCATTGTTAATCACAATGATTGGTTGGATTAAAATCCATAATTGACTTATAGCTCTTGTGAGTGGAGTGTTTGTAAAAAAGGAAGGTTGTGATGCACTCTTGATAAGTCTTCCTATGCAAGTAGAGAAGTGAGAGGATGCTTCTTATGGATTTCCGGTTAATCCTAGAGTACTTGCTAACACAGGATAAAAGCGAAGTCCCATGACAAAAATGCGCTGCCCTAATTGAGGAACTCACGAACCAATGTAAGAAGTGAATATGTTTCCTAGTGTTTCATATTCAATCTAAAGGTTCAAGCCTTGGCCACCTTTAGATATACACCTTACATAAGAACCAACTTGTATCTTTCTTAGGATTGCAAACATTTTTATACTTTGGTAATAAGTGGGGGATTGTTGTATATATTACCAAAGTTATATCTTAAAATCATTTAGTTTGCATATATGTTAAAGAAAAATGAAATTGAAAGTATGAAAAATGAGTTGGAATGAAGAAATTACTTGATTAGTCGACTACTCAAAAGAGCAGTCAACTGCTCTATGTGTCGGGGCTTTCTGGAAATATTTTTCGCATGAGAATTTGAGTTACATATAGGGCAGTCGACTGCCCTAAAGAGCAGTCAACTGCCCCAAGAAAAATTACATTCTGTTTTGAAAAAACACTAGGGAAGTCGACTCCCTTTCTCGGGCATTCGACTTCCCATTCTGGAAACTCAAAAAACATGTCCGTTGGACATGTTTCTTCATTCCAAAGGTCATGATTCTTCATTCAAATGATGTCTAATCATGAAAGGGTATTTATAACACCGTTTTGAGTCTATAAATACTTTCACTTTCATGGAATTTAATATATAATCTTCTACATTCTTTAACTCTAAATCAAATTCTCTTCTTGCACTCTTTTTTCTTTGGTTTGGTTCAAGTGAGTTCAAGAGAGAAACTCAAAGTGCAATTGAATTTCTCTTGGAGTAGGCATTGTATCTTGGGAACAATGTTTCCTGAACCATTTGCACCAGTGTGGGGAAACTATTGTTCTTAAGATAGCTTCCTGGAAGTGCCTTGCCTACCAAATTTGTTCTTCAACTTGTTTGCAGCAGTACACCATCCACACTAAGGAGTTTTTTAATACAACACTTAACCAATCCACTGTTTGATTTGAAGCCTGCAAATTCTTTAAGATTCTTCCACACACGAATGTTCTTGCTATCGGAGCCAGTATAAAGAAGATCCTTGGAGGCTGCTAAGGAGTAAATATGGCCCTCTTCACGCTTAAGAGACCCAATGAGGCTGTTCGCTGGAACGTTGTCGTCGTCGCTAGGGGTCCATGGAGATTTCTTGAAAGGAGTGGTTTGGTTCCACGGTGACATGGTCAAGGGTGAGCCTTCACAGCTCAGCCTGCCTTCACAAAAGGCAGCGCCATTAGCTGAGGCGCTGCTGTAACGGAGGCACAAATCATCTTCACTCAGAGGAGCATTTAGGGATCCGAATGCGTAATGTTCCCAAGCCTGGGTCTTCGATTGCTATCAGCCTCTGCAAACATTGTGCCCCCACTTCCGTCTCTCATTCCAATCCCAAAGAAAATGAAAAGAAAAACGAAACCGAATAAAGTAATCAAACTACCAAACACCCAAAACACTAAACCAAATTCTAAACATAGAAAAACCAACAATAGAAGATGGACAGGAGAGATTTGAGGGTTGAGAGAATATATCAGAGAAACAAGCCAAGGGTGAGGAGAGGATTTAGAAATGGTTGCGCTTGCATTTGCACTTGCAATTGCATTGCTTGCATAGTGCATACATATATTGCAATTATGGAAGTGGGATGGGAACGGTAGGAGGAATTTGGGGCAATCAGATTCTGACAAGTGTTCGGACGAAAATGCGCAGAGGAAGAGGGCAATGGATCCAGGGTATCCGGGGTCCATCGCCAAATTACAACGTGCTTGGTAGTTTTATCAGTTGCGATTTGTATTGGTGTTCTTTGTATGGTGGTTGGTTTATTTTCTATTTTAAGATCACTTCGGCATTTTAAAAATGAAAATGCTGGCGAAGCAAATCATCAAATCGTGCAATGCGCGAATGCGTGGTTAAGTGTATTTAGACATTATTATTCATGTGTTTATGTTGTATTTATTTGTATTAAATTATGATGTTATAATTTATGTCAATACAATAAATATAAAATTAACTTTTTAGTTATTATAATTTTTTTAAAAATTTTAATTCATTTTATTTTTACGTTTTTATATCTTGACGCGGGTTTGTTGAATCAAAGTTTAAGTTCAGGAAAAAGGGTTTTTTTTTTATTTATAATTCTATTTCTTCATATTGACTATGAAGCCATGAAAAATAATTGGAGCACTTTGTCTTTGTCCCTTTTGTTTCCTTTATTTGGCTATGATAGTGACTTCAATTCTTAGACGGGGGAAAAGTAAATCTTTTAAGGTAAAAGAAGTGACACTACTTTGGAAAGGGGGAAATGCACTAATTCACAATGATTCCATTTTTCCATTTAGATATACAGTTCAAAGGCAAAACTAAAGTGCAAGCCCCGCATGCCCTGCAAGGTTTAAAGCATAGACAATTGAACTTACTGTGTTCTACACAAAAGAAGTCCACTACTCGCCTCCGCCACAAGACAAGTTGCTTAAAGTATATACGTATACGTATAGGAATACTGGGTTTTGCTGTTTGTTAATTTGGCTGTTTAGGCAAGTAAACGTGGGTGTCCGCTGTCCAGTGTTCACATATTCTAGGTATCGTTAACCCAGCACAAAATCCAGCCACTATATGGATACACAGAGTCTTGTCGTAGCAGCAAAATTGCTAGAGTTTGAAGAACAAGTTACATTGAAGATATGTTTCCAGCTTTCTGAGGTCGTTTGAAGTATAACGGCACCCACACATGTCGTGCTCACAAAAACATGGAAAGAAGGGAACCTCTCTTTCCCCCAAACTGCCGGCACGCCATGCCACACCTTAAAAGCAAGGTTCCATTGGATATTAGAGAAAATGCCCGTCTATCATATATCGAGTTTATTTTGTGCCTCAATTACAATTTTTCAAAGTCTGATAATGGATGACTAAGATTTGATGATGTTGAGTACTGTATTAAAAAAAAGGTAAGGTTAGAAATATTTGAAATTGCGATTTTAAGATCCGATTTGAAGTTTGAATTAATTTTTTTTTTTAAAGAGAAAAAAATAAAAGAAAACCTAAAATTGAAAGAGGAAACCCATAAGTCAAGACAATGAGAAAGAATACAAAGTTGCTTTGTGTGTTCTAGCTTCTTCTTATATTTGTATCATGGTGTCAAATTCGTCACTTTGACATTTATGATAATCGTGAGGGATTATAAATCTGATAACTGATCTACTGTTTTTTAAATCCAAAGTCCATACGGGCTTAACAAATCATATCAGCCCTTTCATTTGCAGTTAACGTAATTGAAGAGGAGATTAACAAACCGTACTCCTGAGAGAAGAATTTAGAACCAATGAACAATCAATTGTCAGAATCATCATGGTAAAACACTTGCTAGCAGTAAAACCCCTCGCTCCTAGATACGACATGGAACGGTAAGAATATCTTTTTTAAGTTTAATAGTCAAATAAGTCTTCAACTTTTAGTCCAAAATAAAATTCAGCTCTCAACGTTTTATCGCATGAAATTCAGTCTATAAACTTTTATTTCAGTGAAAATAAACTCTCAACTTTTTAAAATTATGCAATTAAATTCAAATCTGTTAAATGACACTAACTGCCGTTAATATTGCACACATGGCATGCCACGTGACAACTAACTAAGCTATCCACGTCAGCTTTCACGTTATATATACTAACGACAGTTAGTATCATTTAACAGATTTGGATTAATTACATAATTTTAAAGGTTGAGAGTTTATTTCCATCGAAATAAAAGTTCATGAACTAAATGTCATGTGATAAAACGTTGAGGGTTAAATTTTATTTTGAATTAAAAATTGAGTACTTATTTGATTATTAAATCTATCTTTTACGGCTTTCGCCAGAGACGACAGAGAAAAGCTAAAGCGGAGAAAACCAATAAAAATGAAGAAACAGAAAAAAGCCACTTGATTTGCGACAGGTGTCATGCAATTTCGAAGACGAACTATGCAACTGCCACGTACAAAAGACAGAAGTATGGTTGTTGTGTCAAATGTCAATATTGATTTCCTAGAATCTAATTATGTCAGCTGGTACTCTTAACTCTGCTACTTCTACTAGTCTCCTACCAACGACCAACCACCGGCCCACTGCTCCACAGCCACCTGTCCCGCACTGCGTAAGTTGGAAGTGACGATGGTACAGAAACTCACTAATTGTGTTGTGACACTGGTTGCTTATGTTTGAAACGAGTTTAAGCCAATAATTATCAATTTTGCTGCGAGCTAGAGATGTTAGTGGCTGGGATTGTTTTCGTTCCTGTCTCCAAAATGTTGTGTGTTAATTTTAATTGATCTGTGCCTTCAATTTAGAGCTGATTGTTGAGCCGGATTGGTATAACCCGATTTATAATCGGATCGAGCCAACTCAATTCAATAATCGAATCGGTACAGTACCGATTCTTATTAATTAGAATCGGGCTCGTTAAGGGCTCGGCCCATTAAGGATCGAGACCGTCCGGTCCCGATTCAGTTAAAAAAAAATGAAGGTTGCCACTATTTGGCCGTTGCCCATCAGTCTTTTTTTTAAAATTTTTTTTATTTTTTTTCTATAAACACTTCTATTCTATCTTCTATTTTTCTTTACATTTTACATTTTTTTCTGTATTTTCTCTCAAATTTACTATCTACAGTCATTTACTCTTATTCTCTTCACCAACATACTCTCTCAAATTCACTCAAACTCTCTCAAATTCACTTAAATTCCCTTATTCCAAATTTATAATATCATCATTTCCTTTCTAAATTTTATTTTTCTTTTTATTTTATAATTTTACAAATTTTACTTTTAATTTTCAAGTTTCAATTTTCAAATTCCAATATATTATATATCATACATCTATTTTTTTGATTTTTAACATATATTTATATTCAAAAAAATATAAAAATATCAAATTTCTTTCGTCGTTCATGCTCTGTTTCTTGATCTTTTAGTTCCACTGAAATTCCTAATTTGGGTGACAAATCTTTTAATGAAATCGAACCCAATATTCATCCGGAGGAGGAGCTTCCTTTGGCACCACCATCGTTTGGTCATGGTCATGGTCGTGGTCGTGGTTGTGGAGGAGGTCATGCTCAAACACAATCATCAGCTGCCACCATTACTGCTACATCATCAAGACCGAAGTTTAGTCGAAAAAAAACAAGCAGGGTATGGGAGTATTTCGACATTGTAGCAAAAGAAGGTGAGATGAATAAATATTGTGCTACCTATAAATTATGCAAAGGCGTTTACTCTTATAACTCCGGTGGAGGTGATGGCGATACAGGTATGTATAAAAGATATTTAATTACTATACATAAAATTAATCATGATGTCGAAGAAAATGAAATTTTAGAAGGTAAACAATCTCAAATTAATACACATGATGGTGGAAAAAATTTTAATTTTGATAATGTTCAAGCTAGACGTGACTTAGTTAGATTTGTAGTTAGGACTGAACAACCATTCACAATTTGTGAAAAAAACAGGATATTTAGAATTTGTTTGTAAATATTTACAACCCGCATATAAATCTGTTTCTAGACATATATTAAAAAAAGATTGCATGGATATGTTTAAAGAATATAGACAAGCTTTAATTGATAAACTTAGTAATATTTCATCTAGGGTTAGTTTAACTAGTGATATATGGACTAGTACTAATGGTATAAGTTATCTTGTTATAACTTGTCATTGGATAGGTGAAGATTAGTCCATGCAAAAACGAATTTTATCTTTAGATGTAATAGAAGAATCACATAATTCATATACTATTCATAAATATATTACTAAAGTTTGTAAATTATATGGACCAGAAAATAATAGAGTTTTTGCTATTACTTTTGATAATGCTTCGAGTAATACTGCAGCTATCCTCATTTAATTAAAAGTTTAAACCCTATTATGCAAGACATATTTTTTCATGCAAGATGTGCATGTCATATTATAAATTTATGTGTTCAAAGTGGTTTTAATTCTAGTGGTACTGGTAGTAGCATAGGTCCAATTGATAAAATTAAAATTTTAGCAAAATGGATTCGCACACCAAGTAATAAACGTGAATGAAAGCAAATTTGTATAGCAAATAATATACCTGTTAAAGCGTTTCCACTTCCCGTGGAAATAAGATGAAATTCACTTCATCATTTGCTTTCTTTTATTTTACCTTATAAAAAACTTGTTACTCCTTTTTATAACAATTATACAAGTAGCACAAATTTAGTACTTTTTAAAGAAGATTGAACTTTTATTAAATATTGTGTTGATTTATTATCTACTTTTAAAGATTCAACCGAAAGATTTTCAACTCAATTTTATCCAACTACACCGTATTTTGTTCCTATTATCTACACAATGTTTGAAAATTTTGTAAAATTTAGGAATCATGAAACTTTAAGTTCTTTTGTATATAATATGAAGGAAAAATTTTAAAAATATTGGGAAATAATTTCTCATATTTACTGTATTGCAACTTTACTGGATCCTAGTCAAGGTGAGGTAAATATAGAGTTTTTTTTTATTGTTATAAAGAATTTCTTGGTCTTGATTCTATTGAGGATCAAAAGTCCTCAATTAACAATCTTTTTCGAGAATTGTTTAATGTTTATGAAGAAGAAAGGGAGCAATTCAACTTTAATCGAGGAGAATAAGATTCATACGAATAAACCGAGAGTAACAAAAAAGGAAAAGGAATTTCAAACGCAATTAAGGAAGCAGCAAAGAAGAGAATGAAGCTAAAAGGAAAAGCTAGCGGACCGGGATCAACAACTCGACGAAGTTCTAGCTTCAATGAGCTAGGATTTTTCTTAAGTCAAGATTTTTCTGTAGATGAAAACTTTGATCTTCTCCAATGGTGGAAAGAAAACCAAAAACAATTTTCAATTTTAGCTTCCATGGCCCAAGATGTTTTTGTGGTGCAAGTTTTTTCTGTTGCTTCAGAATCCGCATTCTCGACGTGTGGAAGAATTATTAGAGACCATCGAACCACTCTTAATTCGGATTCATTGTGCATGTTAACATGCCTTAAAGATTGATTTGATGCAGAATCGCGCAATATCGAACTTGGAATGGCTAATGAATTCGCTGATAATAATTCAGAAGAGGAGGAAGAAATTTTCAAGGCAATCCGTATAAATTATGAAGAGTAGAGAATATTTTTTTTTTGTAAATTGTATGTAAAATTGTAAATAAGTTTAGTCATAGTAAATATTTTTATGAACTTCGGTCCTGTGGTTTTTACCCTTCTAACTTTTAAAGGGGTTTTCCCCGTAAAAAATCTTTGGTCTCCTACTCTCTCCTTTTTCTCCTTTATTATTATTATTATTATTATTATTATTATTATTATTATTATTATTATTATTATTATTATTATTGCATACCAAATTAATTAATGTTATACTTATCTATGTTTAAAATAAATAAATATTTAAAATACAAAATGAATGAATATTTTAAAAACATAATAGATAAATGAATAAATATTAAGTAAATGACATTTCAAATATAATAAATTATTTAAAATGCAGAATGAATATAATAAATGAATATAAATAATGATATGAAAAATTATATTGCAAAATGAATATAATAATAAATTAATAATATTCATAATGTCATTATTTGTATTTTCTCCTTTTTCTCCTTTTATTATTATTATTATTATTATTATTATTATTATTATTATTATTATTATTATTATTATTATTATTATTATTATTATTATTATTATTATTATTACATACCAAATTAATTAATTTTATACTTATCTATGTTTAAAATAAATAAATATTTAAAATACAAAATGAATGAATATTTTAAAAACATATTAAATAAATGAATAAATATTAAGTAAATGATATTTCAAATATAATAAATTATTTTAAATGCAAAATGAATATAATAAATGTATATAAATAATGATATGCAAAATTATATTGCAAAATGAATATAATAATAAATTAATAATATTCATAATATAATTATTTGTATTTTCTCCTTTTTCTCCTTTATTATTATTATTATTATTATTATTATTATTATTATTATTATTATTATTACATACCAAATTAATTAATGTTATACTTATCTATGTTTAAAATAAATAAATATTTAAAATACAAAATCAATGAATATTTTAAAAACATATTAAATAAATGAATAAATAAATAAATGAATAAATATTAAGTAAATGATATTTCAAATATAATAAATTATTTTAAATACAAAATGAATATAATAAATGAATATAAATAATGATATGCAAAATGATATTGCAAAACGAATATAATAATAAATTAATAATATTCATAATATCATTATTTATATTTTAAATCAAATATCATTTTATCATAATAACTTTATTATAATATTATATTCATAATATAACTTTATTTTGTTATAACAATAATTTTATTAGATAATTTTATAGTAATTTATTTTTACATTATTGTTACATTAATTAAATAAATTATAATATAACTTTATAATAAATTATTGTTAAATTAAACTATTAACATTATTTATTATAAAAATAAATTTATTAAATTAAATTATTAAAATATATTAACATATATTAAAATAAATTAATATAAATTTTAAATAATAAAAATTTTAAATGTAAAAAAAAATGGACCGAACCAGTCCAACGAACCAGGCTAATTCGCCTCTTAATAACATGCGAACCGGACCAGCCCAAACCGATTCTCTACCGATTTAGACCAGTTTTCATTTTGCAAGGGCCGGAACCGGTGAAAACCGGCCAGGCACCAGTTCGGTCTTGCCCGTAACCACCTCTGAACTTATCTAGTTACTGAGAACCTAAACAATTATATGGACATCCCACTAGGCTAGAAACGCAAGCTAGTTGTCATAGTGGTTTTTTGTTTAAGATGTTGTTGAGACACTTGTCTATATGTTATAAGGTCATTATTTTTTTTTTGTAAAATCAATCAATTAAAATATGCAACATTAAAGCTTTGTTTGGTATGAAAGATGAAAAGGGATGAAGATAAAAAATTTACTAATCTAATGATTAAGTTACAAAATAAAAAATGATCTTGAAACATAATAATTAGATTATCAATTTTTTCCATCCTCACCTCTTTCTTTTGTAGTTGTGATGAGAAGTTAAAAAATTTTTAAAGTGTGTGACGTGATATATAAATCAACAAAATTCTTTTGTGTTGTTTCCTGGATGAAGAAAATCCAATATGGCTAACATATATTTCATTTTGCTCTAATCATAGATGATACTACTAATTTTCTGTAAATTTCTAGACATACACGTATAGAGAAGCAAAAATTAAATTAGTTTTTCTATGAATTGCCTAAAGCAAGATGTTTTGCCTTATTTATCCTACACAAGAATAAAAATGAACATTACTTCAGTTCCCTGTCGAGGTGATAACTGATATGTATAAGAAATCTTTATTGATTTATCTAATGTGTCAACACCAAAAATAACACATCATAGATTATACATGCGGAACAGGATACTAATCTCCAGCCATTGATTCCGAAAATATTGAGCTGCGATGAAATTGCTTTTCATTCGAATTTGATCTTCTAATCTTAAGCAAACTCACTAATGGTGTGTTTTTCAAAATGCTCAGATTAGGGACCCAATACCCTATCCTTTTCTTTATATACGTCTTCCCATTAAAAACGTAATTCAATTAGTAGGTAGTTATCACTTGTAGATATGGATAAATAATTTAAAATTTATTAGATAACGATAACAAAATATAGGACCACAATAGGAAGTTTTAAGAGGTTGTGAAACTAACCTCAAGTCTTTTATTTCCTATAAAACACTACTGACTAAGTAGTTAACTTATGTGGGGAACTTACATTCTCCCACTTGGTCCGTATATTTTATTATACTTGCTATTCCATCCATAATCTATGAATCCTTATGCTTAAATTAAAGAAACAAAATACATGAATCATGGCGACAAGTCCTCTAAGAATGAGTAATATCTTCCATGTATTACAATATATTTCATCTCTTCAATATCAGCCTATATGTGATAACATAACTTAATGAATAAACCTTATGTTTATTCTAGGTCCAGAATTTTATTGTTATTCTCAATAACCAATATGTGCACCAAATATTGAGAAAACAAAACAAATGAATAAGAGTTTCATTACAAACAAAAGTTGTCCATACAACTAATTTACAAGATGGAACCAAGTCTCATTCGCACTACATGATCCTTAAAACTTTTTGGTGGCATGCCTTTTGTTAAAGGATCTGCTATCATCAATTCAGTGCTAATGTGCTCAATGACCACTATGTTCTCTTTAACACGTTCTCTTATGGCTAAATACTTAATATCGATATGTTTACTTCGACTACCACTTTTGTTGTTTTTACCCAAGAAAACCGCAGCTGAATTGTCACAGTATATTCTTAATGGCTTTGAAATGGAATCCACAATTCTAAGCCCAGATATGAAACTCTTCAACCGTACACCATGTGAGGTAGCCTCAAAACAAGAAACGAACTCAGCCTCCATGGTAGAAGTAGCAACTAAAGACTGCTTTGCACTCCTCCAAGATATGGCTCCGCCAGCAAGCATGAAAACATATCCAGAAGTTGATTTTCGTGAATCAACACATTCAGCGAAGTCTGAATCTGAATAACCAACTACCTCCAGGTTGTCAGTTCGTCTATACATAAGCATGTAATCTTTGGTCCCTTGAAGGTACCTCATTACTTTCTTTGCAGCTCTCCAGTGGTCCATACCCTGATTACTCTGATACCTTCCTAACATTCCGACTACAAATGCAATGTCAGGTCTTGTGCAAACCTGAGCATACATTAGGCTTCCAACAACTGAAGCATATGAAATGTTTTGCATTTGTTCCCTTTCAAGTTCATTTTTCTGGCACTGGTTCAAATTGAACTTGTCACCCTTTACTATTGGTGCTATACTTGGTGAGCAATCTTTCATCCGAAATCTCTCAAGAACCTTATTGATATAGGTCTCTTGAGACAGTCTTAGGATACCTTGAGGTCTGTCTCTATGGATCTTAATGCCAATGACATAAGATGCCTTACCCATATCCTTCGTATCAAATTTCTTAGAGAGAAATTGCTTCACCTCATGCAGCAACCCTTTATCATTGGTTGCAAGTAAGATATCATCCACATATAGGACAAGGAAACAAATTTTACTCCCACTAACCTTGTGATATATGCATTGATCCATGATGTTCTCTACAAAACCGAATGAAGAGATGACATCATGAAATTTTAAATACCATTGAGGACTGAGGCTTGTTTCAATCCATATATGGATTTCTTGAGCTTGCACACCAAATGCTCACCATTACTAAAGGAGAATCCTTCCGGTTGTTTCATATAAACCTCCTCCTCTAGGTCTCCATTCAAGAATGTTGTTTTCACATCCATTTGATGCAGTTCCAAGTCAAAATGAGCAACCAATGCCATAACAACATGAAGAGAATCTTTCTTTGATACAGGGGAAAAAGTCTCTGTGTAATCGATTCCTTCCTTTTGAGTGAATCCTTTAGCTACGAGTCTTGCCTTATATCTATCAATGTTGCCTAATGAGTCCTTCTTTGTTTTAAAGACCCATTTACATCCAATGGCCTTTACACCATTAGGCAACTCAACAAGATCCCAGACTCCATTAGATGCCATAGAATTCAACTCATCTTTCATGGCATTATACCAAAATTCAGATTTACTGCAACTCATGGCTTGTGAAAATGTTTCAGGGTCATCTTCGACTCCAAAATTATAGTCAGAATCTTGTAGATACACAACGTAATCACTAGATATTGATGATTTCTTCATTCTAGTTGATCTTTTTAATGTTGTGTCAGCATCCTCCTGTGGAGTATGTTACACAACTGGTTGCTCAACAGTCTCTGGTAATTGTTGAACAACTGGATCTACTGGACTGTCATCAGCAACTTGTGGAGTTTCAATGATTGGTTGTTCAACATCCATTTGAACTTGAGGGAAGTTATGAACAACAACTAATTTGTCACTTGAAATGGAGCCTGAATATCTGAATGATCCTTCTTAGAAACTACGTTTCGAGATTGATCACTCCCACTAATCAAGTCATTTTCAAGAAACTTTGCATTTCTTGATTCCACAATTCTAGTGACATGTGATGGACAATAAAATCGTAACCCTTAGACTTTTTAGCATATCCAATGAAATACCCACTTATAGTCCTTGGGTCCAATTTCTTTTCTTGTGGATTATAAACTCTTACTTCAGACGGGCATCCCCAAACGCGTATATGTCGCAAACTTGGTTTCCAACCTTTCCATAATTCAAAAGGTGTTTTTGGAACAGCTTTAGTTGGAACCCGGTTTAATATATACACTGTCGTTTTAAGAGCTTCGGTCCACAAGGATTTAGGAAGCTTGGAGTTGTTAAGCATACTCCGCACCATGTCCATCAAGGTTCGGTTTCTTCTTTCTGCTACACCATTCTGGTCTGGAGATCCAGGCATAGTGTATTGGGCTTGAATCCCATGCTCTTCAAGAAACCTTGCAAATGGACCAGGCGCTTGTCCATCCTCAGTGTATCTACCATAGTATTCTCCACCTCTATCTGATCTCACGATCTTAATTTGCTTTCCACATTGTTTCTCTACTTCTGCTTTGAAAACTTTAAAAACATCTAATGCTTCGTTCTTATTATGAAGCAAGTAAAGATACATGTATCGTGAATAATCATCTATGAATGAGATGAAGTATTTCTGACCATATGAGTCCATATCCGGACTACAAATGTCCGTATGTATGATCTCTAATATGTCTAAACTCCTCTTGGCACCTTTCTTTGTCTTGTTGGTCTGCTTTCCCTTTATGCAGTCCACACAAGTATCAAAGTCAGTAAAATCCAAAGTACTAAGTACTCCATCATTCACTAACCTTTTAATTCTCTCTATGGATATATGTCCTAATCTCCGATGCCACAATATTGAGGACTTTTCATTCATAACACATCATTTAATACTTACATTGTCTTGGACGTGCATTATACTATTTGAAATACTATTTTGTAAATGAATTCGAAATAAACCATCAATCAACATCCCATTTCCAACAACACTAGATTTATAAAGCAAGCGGAAAGTATTTTCATAAAATTCAAAAGAAAATCCAAGTGGTATAAGTCTTGAAACTGAAATTAAATTTCTAGAGTAACATGGAATATAAAAGGTTCTTTCCAAATTCAAAACAAAACCAGTATCTAAAACTAATCTGCACATCCCTACTGCTTCCACTTGAGAACGCATCTTTTTTCCTGAATAGATGCATTGCTCACTGGCTATTGGTTTCCTTTGGTTTAGAAAACCCTGCAAGGTATTTGAAACATGGATTGTAGAACCATAATCAATCCACCAAGTGTTATGACAAACATAAACCATATTAGATTCATAACAAACAAGTGAGATTGGATTACCTTTCTTTTCAAGCCAAGCCTTATATTTGTTGCAGTCCTTCTTCATGTGTCCCTTCTTTTTACAGAAAAAACACTTGGACTCTTTCTTCTCAGTCTGGATAGGTATTTTACCCTTTCCCTTTTGTTTGGCTTGCGCTTTATTCTTTCCTTGTGTTGCCATATGTGCACTTTCACCCATTTCCATTAGCAACCTCCCTTCCTCTTGAACACACAAGGTTAGGAGTTCATTTATTGACCATTTTTGCTTATGTGTGTTGTAAGAAATTTTGAAAGGTCCATATTGTTGTGGAAGGGAATTCATAATAAAGTGCACAAGGAAAGATTCAGACATCTCAACTTAAGAGACTTCAATTGAGCCGCTATGTCCCTTATCTGCATGATGTGCTCACGCACACCTCTAACACTAGTGAGCTTCATAGATGATAACTTTGTCATTAGGGTGCTAGCGAGTGCCTTATCCGAAGACACAAACTGTTCATCAATAGCCTTCAGCAATTCCTTGACATTTTTACACTTAGGGATTGAACTACGAATACTAGCCGATATACGTGTCCTTATGAACATCATACTTAAGCGATTAGATCGCTCCCATCGTTCATATATGGCAATCGCACCCTGAGGGCTAGTATCAGTAGGTACAAGTGGTTCATCCTTCCTAATGGCATAATCAATGTCTATGCACCCTAATTGAAGAAGAACTCTCTCCTTCCATATCTTATAGTTATCACCACTTAAATAGGGAACATCACATTTATCATCAAAAAAATTCAAAGGTTTTATAACTGCAAATAAATTAAACATTCACGCTTATGTTACAAATTTAAGGCAAATAAACATATATCATGCTTTACCAATGTAAATCATGCATTAAAATATGAATCAAATAACATATAAAACTGCCTGTGGGCGAAGTTCTAATTTAAACAGATTCATATCTAAACTTTATGATGAAACTATCAAATTATATTCCTTTTCTTAATTCCTGTGGGTAAATTAAGAAAAATAATTTGTTACTTCATATCACACAAATATAATAAAAATTCCTGTGGGATAAAATTTATTATATTAAATATGATTAATTACAATTAATGTTATTTTTCTATATGTGACAGAATATACTTGATATATAATTTAACTTAATCAAGGATGCTGTGGCTATTCCTTGATCAAGAAAAATTATATAGATCACATGACATCAAATTTTATGCATAAATTATGATTTTCTGATCATGTATACAGTTAGCATATTATAAACAGATAATATTGTATACATACATTCATTACTTACACATAAAATTCAAGCATACAAAAATATATCATGAACCAAATAATGATATAAACTTAATTCTTTTATGATTAATTAATAATCAAGCTCCTTAAATTCTTGCCCACGGCATGGTGCAAAATTAATTTAGTTGTTTATAAACAACAACAGCAAGCTAAACTCAATGCATCATCGAAACAGAAGAAAAGGACATAAAGAAAGTTGTGTTTTCAATTGTTCAGTAAATTGCAAATACCAAAATAGTGCCTTAACTAGCCATGAAACTCTAAAAGCTCAATTCCTATCAATCATCATATTCAACCGAACTTCAAAGCAATCATGAAAACAATAATTTTTTTATAGTAGTAATAAATGTATCGTTGGAGCCTAGGATTTTATTATCCAAGAAACAATACCAAGCTAATTAACGGAATAGCCCACTGAAACTTATCCTAGCAGATACAATAAATTTGACCAAAATTGTTTACCGATGCAAACATGGGAAGCTCGATCGCTAGCACTTCATTATTTATTACTAAATTTAAGCTTATTCAACATAAGGCAGTGGCAATTTGCTTAATCAAAAATCAAGACAGAGGTTAATAGGCTCGGATACCAACTATAAGAAATCTTGATTGATTTATCTAATGTGTCAACACCAAAAATAACACATCATAGATTATAAATGCGGAACAGGATGCTAACCTCCAGCCATTGATTCCGAAAATATTGAGCTGTGATGAAATTGCGTTTCTTTCGTATTTGATCTTCTAATCTTAAGCAAACTCACTAATGGTGTGTTTTTCAGAATGCTTAGATTAGGGACCCAATACCCTATCCTTTTCTTTATATACGTCTTCCCATTAAAAACGTAATTCAATTAGTGGGTAGTTATCACTTGTAGATATGGATAAATAATTTAAAATTTATTAGATAACGATAATAAAATATAAGACCACAATAGGAAGTTTTAAGAGGTTGTGAAACTAACCTCAAGTCTTTTATTTCCTATAAAACACTACTGACTAAGTAGTTAACTTATGTGGGGAAAAATATGTCAATTCATAGATGACAGTATGTTAATTCAGAAGGTGAGGAAAAAAATTCAAGCTAGCCAAACTCTGAAATCAAATTCCGAAGCCAAAACAATTTAAATTCCTTCTTGCTTGTTACTTTTCATGCTTTAGTTGAAGCATTGAAGCAGAGTAAAACGTCCTGTCTATTTGAACCGAAAGGGAAAAATATTAGTCGGTGCAAACTTCCCTTGAGAGTAAACCTGACGGCATCTAAATTTAGAGGAACTTATACTGTGCTAAATGCTTGCAAGAAACATACATATAAAATAATTGGAATGGAAGAAGAAAACTAAATATTCAAGTTTTGGTGAATTTGAAAAGCAATAATGCTGCAAGCAACAATTACGTTTGATGTGGACTAGGTCATTTATTACTGGGTTTTTCTATAAGTCAAGCTGAAGACCATTGAACCAAATAATAATCTAAGCCCAAGAGGAAAGAGAACTCAAAAGGCCCATAAATGATCCATTGGGTTATTATTTAAGCTGTGGGGCTTAAAGGTAATTACGCGCAAAACAACTCCTATAAATAGGTCACAGGTATCATCTTTAAACCCTAAGCTCTATTTGCCTACTAAGATGCTGCCAAAAACCCTGTCTGACTTAAGCATCGGAGTGCGCGCACAAGGGAAAACCCCTACGCCCCCTTGATGATTTTCTTTCTTGTAGAGTTCATGGAGACACGTGGAGGAAGAAGACAAGGATTGACGTCAGCAAACATTTATTGTTGTTTTTGGCAACAACAATTGGCGCCGTCTGTGGGAACAAACAAAAAAGTCACATACAAAAGATGGTGAAAAGACAACTTGCGGAAGATCTACGGGAGACTGTTAGTTTGGTGAGAGATAAAAGAGTCTGTCGCTCGTGAATAAAAAAATAATAATAATAATTAAAAAAAATATAATCACAAAATTTATATACGTGCGACAAATAGTCTGTCGCACTCAAGGCTCACGCGACGAAGCAATTCACTCAACCATAGACATATGCGACAAGCTTTGGACGAAAGAGTGGTTTCCGCATGAGACAGCGTTTGGGCGAGAGAGTGACTAGCCTGTCGCGAAAGCCTGTCGATGCATCATCTATTCTGCATGAGATAGCATTGAACGAGAGATTGGCTCTCGCGCCCGACAAAGCTTGGCGAGAGAGGCATGGGCGAGAGATAGCCTCTCGCACCTGACAAGCTTGCGAGAGAGGAATGGGCGACAGGAGACAGCATTGGGCGAAAGACCTCCTTGGCGATAGACCCTGTTGTTAATGAATCGAGTTCATTCTGACCGATCGTAAGTATGTCGGTTGGTCTAGGTCGAACAGTGAGCCGTGTGATTTCTTGGGCCTCGATTGATCCTTTGAGCCTGTCGGATTTCTTAGTACTAGCATTATTCTGACTTTGAACATTCTTGGTCTTGCCATGATCCTGAAGCTGAGCTTATCTAAATTCCTTGGACTTGATGAGTTTGATTTTGGGCCTTCACGACGAAACTGAGCTTGTATAATTCCTCAAAAAGCTCCATGCCTGTCTTCAAAATAATCCTACAAGGCTAGGCATTAACTATAACTAGGACAACCAAGCACCCTCATCACCATCACAGCAGCAAGCTTGTGCAATCGTTGCTCTGATTCACATACATCCATCCAAACTCCCCAAACTAGAACACATTGATGGAATTTTCCAAACAGAAAAATGAACTACGTTTGCGGCCTAACCTTTACATGAATCCCACATGTAATTGAATAACACTAGCTGCTCAACCAGAAGATACTTTCCCCTGCAATACATAAGAAATCAACTGAAATGGGCATCGGTTAGTCATCAAGAAAAGCCCATTTCAGTTGATCAAGCCATAACAAAAAGGCTAAGAAGTGAAAAAAACAACGTCCGGTACAATGGGGGGTCCTTGAGAAGTTTCAGTAGAATTCTGTCCAACGTAGTACATTAACAGTCATCCTATAAAATTGCAAATACAATGTATTTTCCCTCTCTTCCTTCTCTTCCACTTTCCTTGAAAAGGAATTCGATGAAAATGATTCCGACCAACACTTGCAAAAAAAAAAAACTACTTGCTGAAGTTGCAGCACAGTTTTTAGATGATAAAATACCTTTCAAGAAGAAGATTAGATGGTTGAACAGAATAGCTACTGTGAAAGATGATGGGACTGTGGAGTTTGAAGTACCAGGAGATGTTGAGCCCCGTGCTCTTGGTGGTAGACCGAGTGATGAATATTCTGAGGAAGCTGAAGAAGTGTCACCCGAAACATACAGCCAGTATATTCCACCGCTGCAAATAGTGATGCTTATAGTTGGCACACGTAGAGATGTGCAGCCATTTATTGCGATTGGCAAACATCTCTAGGACTATGGCCATTGTGTAAAATTGGCAACTCATCCAAATTTCAAAAAGTTTGTGCTGACTTCTGGGCTTGAATTCTATCCGTTAGGCGGAGATCCAAAAGTTCTTGCGGGTTATATGGTTAAAAATAAAGGCTTCTTGCCATCAGGCCCCTTTGACATCTTTATTCAACAAAATCAAATAAAGGACATTATTCATTCTCTGCTTCCTGCTTGCAATGAACCTGATCTTGATTCTGGTATCTCTTTTAAGGCAGATGCAGTCATTGCAAATCCTCCAGCATACGGGCATACCCATATGGCAGAGGCACTAAAAATACCACTTCATATATTTTTCATGATGCCATGGACGTCAACAAGTGAGTTTCCACATCCTTTGTCCCGTGTGAAGCAACGAGCTGGAGATCGACTTTCTTATCAAATTGTTGACTCAATGGTTTGGCTTGGGATACGGGACATTATCAATGGTGTTAGAAAGAAAAAGCTGCACCTACGACCGACGCTGCTGCACTAATTAGTTCACCACTGCTGTTCCAAGCCTACAAAAGGATGTCATTAATATGCCACCCTTTTCATTAATTTGGTTGCAGTTGGCATTAATTAATGAAAAGGGTCATTAATATGTTAAGAAAATCCAAATCCCAGGAAACTTCATAATGTTAATGCTACGTGCTACAAAAGGATGTCATTAATATGCCACCCTTTTCATTAATTTGGTTGCAGGTTGGCATTAATTTGGTTGTAGGTCGCTGGCTAGCATGTTAAGACATACTCTTTTTTGGCTTTTTATGATCGTACGAGCTATATAGAAAATAAATACGGTGCAATCAATATCAACAAAAACAAGAGCTCAAATATCAAACTGATTTGATACTGGCACGCCCAAGGCGTACACCAATTCATTGATGATTGATCCCTTTGTGATGGATAATTGATAGCAGAGTGACCACGCTCGCCAGATATTCGGGTGAGAGAGGGCTCCTGCATACAACAAGCCTTAGGCGAGAGAGAAGCTCCCTCATGCGACAGGCACTCTGTCGCAAGCTAGCTCAAGGCCACGCGATAGAACGATTTGCACAACTACAGGCATGCGACATGACTCGAACATGGGCAACCTTATCTTCTTCGTTGCCAAACTGAACTTCAAAGCCAAGAAGCGCGACAGGCCTTGGGCGAGAAGAGTCTCTTGCTTGCAAAACGGCGATAGAGGGGCTCTCACAAGCAAACGGCAAGAGAGGGTCTCCCTCACACTGACAGCGAGAGAAGGGCTCCTGCGCTCGACATCCCCTTTTGTCAAGAGTGACAAACGTGGCAAGTGCCCGGGTAGAACAACGCATGTGTGCAAACAAAGCCTAAATAGAAATGCTTGTTTGGTGGTGACGAACAAAGAACTGTTACGTTGGGTCGCACAGGAGGCGAAATATGGGCGAGTAGGACCGTGCGGTAGGACCCTTTGGCTAGATATAGCAACTCACGCATACAAGAGAGGTAGGGTGCCGCATAAAGAGCACACGCAGGTGTGAATGTGGCAAGCATGTTGCATCGCAGACCTTTGATGGGAGATTGTGGCTCGCCTATCGACAGCCAAAATAGGCAAGCACAGTTAAACGAGCAAGCCTCTTTGACTAGAGAGCACACGTCCCAAATGCAGGCTTCTTTGGCAATGGCGAGCCACGTGCGTGCGGTAGCCCAGTATGCCACATGCAACTCTTGCCTAGTAAGCAATATGGGCGAACAAAGGTCCTTGCAGTATGTCGACTGCTGATGGCGAGCAATTATGGCAAGTACAGCATACAAGCGGTAGGCTCACCCAGTAGAGTAAAACTTTAGAGAGCATCGCGATAAAGCGGTTCGTCCTATGCAATAGCCATGCGGGCAAGAAAAAGTCACAGAACAGGCATTCCAGGGGAGCAAACGACTCCCGTGAGCCCAGCGTCCCCCACACAAGGCGTGAAGCAATGCTAATGAATGCAATGTCATGTGGCAAGCACAAGACCACTGCAGCGACACTTTCGGTGATTGAGTGGAAAATGGTGATTGCATAACCAACGCTGCAGCCTAACCTTCGTAGCAAGGCTCGCTTGGAAAAACACTTGCCAAGGTGGGAGAAGCAATCTAGATGGACAAGCAAAGAACAAGTTGAAGGGTTTGGCAGAGATGCACACATAATGCTAGATGAGCTCGCTTAGGAAAGGAAAAAGCTGGACGAAGAGCTCAAAACGAGCGAGCGTAAGTTCAGGGGAGCTCTATTGGGCGAGCCCTAACCAAAGACCTCAGAGTACACGCTAGAACTTCAAATGCCCGCTCGTGTTCTCCCAGATGCATAAGAATGTAGACGAGCGACGGAAACCAGGCAAGGCACAAAAGGTCAGACGAGCTAGCGGTTGCCACGCAAGTACGGTTGTGAATGGTGAGTAATAATACGGCCATCCTAAGACCCAGGCGAGTAAGCCCTTGTCGACCGATACAGGAACTCGCCTAGGAAAGAGAAATCTATAAGCAAGCCATTTTGGGTAACCAAAGCGAAAAAGGATTAGGCAACTTTGTGCATCATCAGGCATAACGCTTGAGAAAAAGTTCATCTTTGAACAGGAATGACAACACTGTTTCAAAGAAGAACTTGGAAAGCTATATGGTGTAGAGGTACGCTAAATACTGTAAAAGTAAAAGGTATGGTATTGTGCCGCAAAAAATGGAAAGATACAAAAAAGAAATTGTACTTTTCATTAAGAACAAATTTGTACATCGAAATGAAAAGACAAAATGAAAATGAAAAATCCTAGTCTACGATGGTGAGAACCAAACCAACTGGTTGAGAAGATGCATCAGCACTCGGATATTGGGGAGCCGGAGGAGCAATTTCAGAGGCTGGAGCATCGCTCAAGGGCCAGCCACAACCGCAGAGTCTGGCACGGGATCAATGGCAGTAGAATCGAAAAATTGGAGCTCGTCACCATTTAACCCTTACAGTGCCTCGATAGGCTCAGGCTGATCACCTGCCTCGACATGTTCATGCTCATTACGCACTTCGATAGGCCTAGACTAGTCACGAACCTCAGTAGCCCAAGGCTGATTTCACGACCCTTGAGGAAGCCATAGACCTTCAAGGTTATCCAGGTCATTTGTGGCTCTACCCTCTAAATAAACATCCGGACCTTGTGAGTCGGGCTCATCTTTAGTTCCAGGTAAGACGCCCACTTAGTGTTGACAGCAAGAAACGAGAGCTGGTTGCTGATGAGCTAGAAAAAAGTACGTAGCCAATTGCTTGGATGCAAGGCAGGTGTCCAAAACGGGCACTAGCCACTGTTGTGTGAGGCAGCGAGCAAAGAGAGCTTGGTTTGATATAGCTGGATTGAAAACAACTTGTGGCAAGCTCGTGAAGGTAGATTGCTGGTACGGATGCACGACTTAGTGCACAATCCATGGTAGACAGCAGAATATCTCAGAACTTGTACTTTACAGATTTTTCAAAGACAAAGACAAAGACTTGGAATGGTACTGGTGGTAAACATTTGTTATTATTGTTTTAACATTTGCTGCAATTATTGTTACTTCATTTAGTTGAAAATACTACATTATGAAACAAAAGGCCAATTATTTTTATCTGTACTATGATAATCCTCCATGTTTGATAGACATGTTGCAGGAATAGAAAAAGAAAAAATGGAAGCTGGCCAAAGAGAAACGAGACGGGCACAAATAAGTCCCTAAGCGAAAAATGCGCGAGACGGGCACAAATAAGTCCCTAAGCGAAAAATGCGCGAGGCGGGCACAAATAAGACCCTAAGCGAGAAGAAGACGCGAGACGGGCACAAATAAGTCCCTAAGCCAAAAATGCGCGAGACGGGCACAAATAAGACCCTAAGCGAGAAGAAAAAGACGCGAGACGGGCACAAATAAGTCCATAAGCGAAAAATGCGCGAGACGGGCACAAATAAGACCCTAAGCGAGAAGAAAAAAATGCGCGAGACGGGCACAAATAAGTCTCTAAGCGAAAAATGCGCTAGACGGGCACAAATGAGACCCTAAGCGAGAAGATACAAGACGGGAAAAAATAAGTCCCTAAGCGAGCAAAACAAAAAGTCCCTAAGCACAAAAGGGTGCGAGACGGGCAAAAATATCTCTAAACGAGGTACGTTACAATTTTATCATATTACATTTAACGCATTATGTTGGCATCTCGGATATAAACAATATTATATTCTAACAAGTCCTTAAGCAGATAGTACGCAAGATAGGACCAATACTCCAGTAAAAGTTCCTCTTTGGACACAAAAAGTCGTAAAGAAAAGCTTGGGGAGCACACATTATGCAGGTTGTAAGGTATGGCACGAGGCACGTTACAATTTTATCATTGA
Organism: Heritiera littoralis; assembly: GCA_031772115.1. NCBI lineage: Eukaryota > Viridiplantae > Streptophyta > Magnoliopsida > Malvales > Malvaceae > Heritiera > Heritiera littoralis. Next base: position 22,904,944 of record JAPDPK010000001.1, read on the forward strand.
ATATGTGCTACAATTGATAAACAAAATGCATTTAACGTATTATGCTGGTATTCCGGATATAAAAACAGTGTTATAGTCTTATCATTTCTATAAAGGCCCTATGCGAAAAATGCGCAAAATGGGCAATTTTCTAAAAAGTTCCTAAGAGAAAATGAGCGAGACGGGCAATTCTATAAAGTCCCTAAGCAAAAATGCGCGAGATGGGCAAATTGTGAAATCCTTAAGCAATAAAGTGTACGGATAAATGCGATACCCAAGTACGAATTCTTCTTTAGATGTAAGTGCTTCATAAGAAGAGCTGGGAAGCACTATAGATTAACTTCTGCATTAAAAGGAGTATCGAAGCACCCATGCATGTGCATCCCGAGGTGCTATAATGTCAAAAGCTTGATCCTTAGGAAAATTAGTCTCTGGATTATCTAAAAATCTTTGTCCAAGCTTGTGAGAACCTCGACCATCTCGAGTCGACAAAAAGGTTTCTAAAAGCTGGTAAAGAACAGATAAATCTTTATAAGTGTCTATCCTTAGAAAAGGTTCCGAATTCTCAACATCTGGATCGGGCTTCAATCAATCAAGAGCTTGCCAAGTACAAATCACATATGATGAAACCAAATAAGAACATATGCATCCGCTTATGGCACTTCTGGACGATGTGCTCTCATGGCCTTAACCCAGATTCGGTTTTCTTCCTCTTGGCTAATAGAAGGCACTCGACAAAAGAAATGATGACACGATGTCATTTCTGCTACAAATAATAATGAAGTTCATTAGTTGAGCCCTCAAGTGAAGATGAAAAGACTCTTGTGATAATCCCAGGAAGAGGGTAGCACAAGAATTTGAAAAGCTCAATCTTTATATACTCTTTCACAAGGTAAACCTTGTAAAAGAGTGGGGAGCAATTGATGTGGACTAGGTCATTTATTACTGGGCTTTTCTATAAGTCAAGCTGAAGACCATTGAACCAAATAATAATCTAAGCCCAAGAGGAAAGAGAACTCAAAAGGCCCATAAATGATCCATTGGGTTATTATTTAAGCTGTGGGGCTTAAAGGTAATTACGCGTAAAACAACTCCTATAAATAGGTCACAGGTATCATCTTTAAACCCTAAGCTCTATTTGCCTACTAAGATGCTGCCAAAAACCCTGGCTGACTTAAGCATCGGAGTGCGCGCATAGGGAAAAACTCCTGCGCCCCCCTGATGATTTTCTTTCTTATAGAGTTCATGGAAACACGTGGAGGAAGAAGACAAAGATCGACGTCAGCAAACATTTATTGTTGTTTTTGGCAACAACGTTTGTAGTTGTTTTGCTCGGCCGGCCATGGCAAGTACTGAAGTTTCCATGTTCTTCTTATACATCAGCTGTCGTTGGGCCTTGGTTGGTGATGAACTGCAATGTCTATTTTATGGGCCAAGCCTCTCGAAAGAATAATCGTGATTAATATTTTTTATAAGTGATCTTTAGATAATTGGCTAGATTGTAATTCTTAATTAATTTCATAATCAAGACTTTATGGTTGGAATTCGATTCTTTAGACAGAGAACTTTATCGCTGTTTTAAATAATCCTGAACAAGGAAAAGAAAGGATATACATTTATCAGGAAACAAAGAATAATAAAAGGAGCCATGCATTTATGCTGACATATCGAGACTTTATGGTTGGAATCCGATTCTTTAGACAGAGAACTTTATCACTGTTTTAAATAATCCTGAACAAGGAAAAAAAAGGATATACATTTATCATGAAATAAAGAATAATAAAAGGAGCCATGCATTTAATCTGACATAAATTACTATTTTCAGAAGAAGCCTGAAACAAACCACCTCAAAACGATGGATATCTGATTGCAGAACATTTCCCAACACCACCTCGAACCCACCGAACCGACCACATCAATCAGTTAATAAATGCTCAAATCTTTCTCCTCGATAAATACTCCATCGCCCAATTCCTTTGCTCTTACACTCTGTTAACCATTTGTTTTCTCACAATTTGAGCTTCCAATATGCCTCTTTCCAAACCTGAGAAGAAGATTATCATCAAGGACGACGACAACAACTGCCCTGAAGATGATCAAGAAGAGCAAGAGAAGATGGATACTGTCACTAGCCATGTCCACATAAAGCCAAGTCATTCCAGGCAAACCCTGGATAAAGAAGTGGTTTTGAGGAGGATTCGTCACCGTAAGCGCATGAACAACGTCAAGTCCGCACTGCAATCTTTTATTGGCTCATCGTCACCGACGAAAACCAACAATGAAGTTTCGGTCCCTAAAATAAAGTGGGTCGATGATGCTTTCGCTGCTCTTTAACTGTAATAAACTAATAATTGTGTATAGGTGTATTCTGTCTGCCGTATGATCAATTTTTGCACAGTTGTAAGATTCAGTGAAAGCAGAACTGGCAAATCTACTACTGTTTAAATCCATGTCCCAGGGATTTGTGTGGAGAATTTGTCTAGCATATTTTACTGTACTATATTGTTCTTCCAAATGAAGTTTAGCATGTCCGAAATTGCTTGGAAATCTGCTTTCATATGGACGCAGAATATGGACCTTCATGCCCATTTTCTTAGTTCCTTAAGGCCCAGTTCCGAACCAAGAAAAAGCAGAAATGATAATGGGTTTAGAGCAAACAACGCAAGGACTACCTTTGAAAGCCACAATTTATGAGCAGAGTTGAAAATCTTGGCCTAGCTATGCTATATTTGACTTCATCGTTCTTGGATTCCCAGCTTTACAAGAGACATTTACTCCAACTACATTTTACTTCAAGCAGTCTTTTCTCTCGTTTCAACTACTTTGCATTTAGTTTTGCTCATAGACGTTTACAGACACCAAGACTTTTGACTTTGGAGGATAGAATGTAAGATCCAAAAACTTGTATGGCATGACATCACTTTCTAGTAGACTGATAATTTTAGACACGACACGAATATATGACACGAACACAATATGAATAAATGATATGAAGTGACACGAGATGACATGGGGTTAAAATTAAGTAAAATATGGTAAAAGCTAAAAATAATATTTTGACTTTTCCGTGTCGACACGAATTTTTGATACGAATACACGACACAAACACGATTTTACATGACACAAATATGATTTTACATGACACAAAAATAAATTTTTGACACGAATTATCAGACATACTTTCTAGCAGTATTTAACATCCAAGTATGTTTCAGAAATAGAATGGGCCACGGATTAGAGATCATATTTAATATAATCGCGTCTTCATTGCCAAGATCCAGTGTGTGTTCACACCAAAACCTGAGTTAAACCTGAGAATATGGTCCTCTAGAATGATTGACCCATTCATGATTTGATTGCAGAGATTGGACAAATAATGATTTCTTATGAAAGATGAGTGTATGGTTTTGTCGTAGTGATCCCACAGTTTCTTATGAGTTGTCAACACAGGTGATATAACAACCATCTAACCAGCTTTCAAGATGGAGGACATATTTCATTCATTGCGTCGCTAATATTGTACTAAATGGGAAAACAAGATTTAACCTCAGTTTGATTTTGTGGAGACTCATAATTAACTTGTAAAGAACAATTTATTTTAATTTAAAAGTTTTATGATTTTACTTTTCAAAAATTTTTCATGAATATGAACTTAAATATTTACAAATATAATATAATAAATCCACGCAACATCCTGATATGAATTATTGTCTTAAAGCACTTTTCTTTTTGCTGTCAACGTCACACATAACAGTATCATTTCATTTTGGTCTTCTGTTTTTACCGCTTGGGTTCATTTGCCTTGTTCCCCACTTCGCCTCAAGAATTGTAATTCAATCGAGAGCAACAAAAGGGTGTTTCTCTTTTCATTTTTCTGTGCATGATATGTGATGAGGCACCTCCCCAAATTTCAGGATTTAGACATCGCAAACATCTATAATGATTGAACAAAATCCTGCGGATCTCGTTAATTATGACAATTTGAAGAGCTAAAATCAAGCAGGAGAGCCAAAAAAACAAAGGTTTCTTCAACGATAATTGATTATTGCCATTATTTACTTTGAAAGATCCAATGCAAGACAGGTAGAATATACAAAAGAAAAGAAATGAAAGAGAGCTGAACACGGCTTAAATTGCAATCTTAAAATTGTCCTTATCTTCTTGACTCATTTACGTAGAATTCATACTTGCGACCTCTACTTCGGGCTATGGCATCTTTTCTAGCTTTGCTTGCCGCTAGAAGCGACCAAACCATATAGCTACACATTTTAAAAGAAAAATTATGGAAATGTTTTATTGTACTATTATAAAGAAATTCTTAATATTATCCGTTACTTTGTAAGAAAATAATAAAAAAATGCCAAATTTTGTTTTTAAGTTATAAATAATTAAACACTTGAGTCTTTTTTTATTTTGATTTTGCCATAACATCTGGAAGTAAAAGATGAAATCGAAATATAAGTCGATATTGACTTTGAACATTAATTTAAACGTTTTTGTCTTTAACGTATGAGAATTTGATAGATTTAAAAATCAAATCTTAATATTTACATTTAAAAAAAAAAAAAAAAGTATACGACTTCATTATCAAGGAATCCCTTATTCGACATATGTTAACATTAGAATTTTAATATAAAGTAATTAAACAATACTCGTGATCAAACTGAACTTACTCATAAATTGGACAATTTTGCAGAGATGATGGCAAAGCACCAAAATGATGGATTGGATTGCCGTGTATGATACTGCAAATTGAGGCTCCAATGCTATTATTTATTTATTTTTTTGAGAAATGCTCCAATGCCATTATTAATTCAGCTGATCTTGGGTATTTTCTCCTGTCGTTCCAATGGAAAGGTCCCACGCATGGTACAACCAACCCACCCCTTAGGACTATAGCTAATATTTTGACTTTCTATAGAAGATTAATTAGCCATTTCTCTCAAAATTGCAAGATAGTCATAAATTTGCGAAAAAAAAAAAAGTTAAGTAAATTTGAACTCGGGTTTATTTCAATTGATTCATTTAATTTTTTTTAAAAATAAAATTTAATAAATTTAAATATCAATATTCAAGTCTCTTTTTATTAATTTTAAATTGCGGAATGTGATTTTTTTTATATAATATATAATATTTTATTTTCGTTGATATAATATTACTTCTATCTGCTATTTTTTGAGGATTTTGTAATTTATTGCACCAAATATATGTTATATACAGTGAGAAGGAAAAAAAAAAGACCTATGGAACTTTGACTCTTGATGATTTTAGAACATCATTGAGTATGCACGACGGCAGACATGATTTGCATGCCGCTAACAGGGTGTGAATCCACCGCTAGTGCATTATACTATTTCTGTCACTTCTTGAAAGTTAAAAGTAACTGTAATTGATCCCTCAAACCTTGTTACACAATACATATTTTAACTCTAATACTTTCGTCAATTGAGCATTAGTTTAAATAAATACATGTTAAATAAATTTTTTAAGATTATAAGTTCGAAAATATTAGCACGTGATATTTTTCTCTGTTAATTATCAATTAGATCATGCATTGACCAATTTCACTGTAATTTTTTTAATGGTTTTCACTTTTTTTTTACAAAAAAAAATTAGAAATATAGAAAATTACTTTATCTCTAAAGTTAAGACATATGCTAATTTTATTATTAGAATTTACAGATTTATTAAAGTTTTACTTACAAATTTTTCAAAATTTACAAATTATCAACCAATAACAAGGGACCTTGGGGATTTATACGTGAGGAAGATAGCTTATACAATAGAAGCCGATTGGTAGTAACCGCCAAGGAGAGAAATTTCTGAGCAACCATCTCTGGTCTGGTTGGTCTCACCCCTGGCCTCCTGCCGGGTTAACTTTCAAAGGATGCTTTGGTCACCCAAAGGAAAAAGGTAACTTGTAAAGTTGGCTTTACATCAAGGAATGAGGACCATAGGACAAGAGTAGTGTGAAACCAAAGAAAAATAAAAGAGTTCGTACATGATTTCACACTCTACTCGATGAATCCCATTTCCATAGTTTTATCCTTTTCTCAAACCCAAGACAGTTACTATCGTTTCTTTTGCAGTCAGTGTAACTGTTGATCATTGCTGGAAACATCACAACGAATTCCAATCTCACAAGAAACACAATTAAATTCCTAGCTTTAAATCAAGTCTAATTGTTTCTTGTACAAGTGCTTCATTTTTTTTTCTTATATTCCAGACAGGAACCAAAGCATGACAGGTGAGAAAGAGCAGAGAGTTTCTGTCCTTGTCCATGAGAACTCTGTTCAAGCGCCAACAACCAGGAAATGATCTCAACAAGCAGAGAATTCCTATTTCTTTGATCAATTTATTTACCCTTTGAACAAACATTCTTTCCTTTGCTTTACAAGTTTCTATCTGCAAAACATGATTCTGAAAGAAGCGATCCTTTTGTTCATAGCAATCTTTCTAGTTTCATCATGCACAGCTCAATCATCCGAGTGCAACCGATCGTGTGGCGACAAGCTTGTTCCGTACCCATTTGGATTCTCTGCCGGCTGCCAAATCCTTCTGAACTGCAGCTCAAATGGCCAACAGCTTATTGCTGGTTTTCCAATCATAACCATAACCGCTGATCGCGTAAAAATCAGTATTGAAGCCACCTGCAACCGTCCTCTCCATGCTCTTCACCGTCTGTTCGGCCCCAATTACGCCCCGACATCCAGAAACGCAATTCTACTGCAAAACTGCAGCTCGCCAGCTTCATGCAAGATACCATCAACTCAGGTTTATACTCATTTTGAGGCCCTTGCTTGCTATCCTGATAGCAACAACATAAGTTGCTATTCAGAAAACAAACCTAATGGTTTCCTGGAGTACAAGAATGTGTCTAGAACCAACTGCAAGTCCTTTTTATCGTCCATATCAGCAGAATCTTTCAATGAATCAGGAGTCCTGGAAGTCCAGGTGGTCGAGCTAGGATGGTGGCTTGAAGGACCGTGCTCTGACTTTTGTTCTGAAAATGCAATTTGTGATGAAATTATTAATGGACAGACAGGACTCCATTGCAGATGCAAACAAGGGTTCATAGGTGACGGATACCGTGCAGGCGACGGCTGCCGGAAAGGTCAGTTCTTCACCGAACTTCTTTGAAATTTTACTTTAATAATTCAAGTTAAGTAATTATTTATTTATTTTGACGCTGCATTCAAACCACACCTTTCTAATGCCAACAATAAGCATGTAAGAGATATATTCCAGCAGTTTTTTCTATTTCAACTTTTTAGTAATTTAAATTGCTGACCTTGTTACAAAATGAAGCATTGAACAAGAAAATTGAGCTACAAAACAAAATAATGATATACCCTGAGAAGATTTTTCTCCAATTTCAATCAGCCAATAGAAGTAGGTTCGTGTCAACAATTAATGTTGGCATAGCAGACTGAAAGGACGCGTCCTGCAAATTATAGTTCAATGAAATTGCTTCGTCGGGCAGAAACAGTGTGCTTGCTACACTGTTAAACGATCACAATATCCTGATTTTCTGGTTTTCTGGGGCCAGTCATCATTTTCTTGAAGGGGGAGTGGCAAGTCAAACCTTACCATTTAGCCCGAAAGCAGCCAAATTTTCTTTCATCATTTAGCAAGTAGATGGATGAAGATTTTCTATAATCATTCTTCTATTTGTCCGATGCGAAGTGTAAAACATAAGATGTGTTAGTAAGAGGTTAGCATTCACCGGAGGTGAGTGGTTTCACCTAACGCAATTGAGGGACCCTCTGGTAAATTTTTTTAGTAATTGCAGCATATCCGACTGCATTGGACCTTTGACTTACAGAATCTTAAGCATTATATTTGAGAAAAACAACTAATCTTCGTATATATAATTCATATAGAAACAAGGAAAGAGATTGAGAAAGCAACTGCCTTCGGATCCAATGATGTTAGGTGGCTTCTGGCTTCTGATAGAGCAATCTTGTATCTTTCCGATGCAAGGTTAATTTTCTACATTGGGACTAGGAAAAAGTTGCCAAAGTTAGAGCAGATGTGTTCACTTAGATGTGTTAGAAAGAAATAAACGAATTGAATTTGTACGAGGTAAAAGAGAAGATTGATGGATTTGCAATAACAGTGATTAAATAAGAACCTTGGCATAAATGCAGATGATTTTGTTAAATCAAGCTGCTTTATTTCACCTTGTAAAATAGTGCTCCTGCTACACCTCCCTTGAATTGGATATCCTAACCAAGATGCTCCTGAAAGTTTTCTTTAAATTAGAATGTTCTTTTCTGTTTAACATTATGCATTATTATGTACCAAGTACAAACTGCGCAAACCTTTTCTGTCTTACAATTTGTTTTTATGTGTTTGTTGACATGTAACTAAACAGCATCTTTGGATTGCAACCCTGCAAAATACATTTCTGGCAAATGTGGAGGACCGACTAGAGTCGCTATCTTGGTTGGAGGTAATCATAAATTAACATCAAACATGCTACTATAGCTTCCTTTCCTTGGTTGGAATATCTTATTTCATTGCCATACGGAATTCAAGCTTTTATCCTCAGTTGTTTGAATAGGCATATATAGCTAAAGTGAAGAGGACTTGATGATTTAACACATTATTCATAAAACAAATTAAAATTGGAAAGAGTGTCTCCTATATAAGCAGCACTAATATTGGTGTTGACTTTTCTCAGGCATTGCAGCTGGAGTTTCTTTAATGATCTCTGCAGTTATAATATGCTGTTGTGTGCAGAGGCAATCCAATTCAAAAGCCAGAAACAGCACAAAACGCCTCCTATCTGAAACTGCAGACATCAGCATTCCCATATATACATACAAAGAAATAGAGAAAGCTACAAATAGTTTCTCAGAGAAACAAAGGCTTGGAACAGGGGCCTTTGGAACAGTCTATGCAGGAAAACTTCATAACAATTCATGGGTTGCTATTAAAAGGATCAAGCATCGAGACACTGATTGCATTGAGCAAGTCATGAATGAGATCAAGCTGATTTCATCTGTCAGCCACCCAAATCTAGTGCGCCTGTTAGGTTGCTCCATGGAAAATGGTGAACAAATACTTGTGTATGAGTTTATGCCCCATGGAACATTATGCCAGCATTTAAAAAGAGAGAGAGGTGATGGACTTGCCTGGCCAGTTCGCCTTACTATTGCTGCTGAAACTGCCCAAGCCATTGCTCATCTGCATTCTGCCATAGATCCTCCAATATACCACAGAGACATCAAGTCTAGCAACATTCTCCTGGATTACAATTTCAGGTCCAAAGTAGCAGATTTTGGTCTTTCTAGGCTTGGAAGGACTGAAATATCCCACATCTCAACAGCCCCTCAGGGAACTCCAGGATACCTTGATCCTCAGTACCATCAAAACTTCCATCTTTCAGACAAAAGCGATGTTTATAGCTTTGGGGTAGTTCTCATTGAGATCATAACAGCATTGAAAGTGGTGGACTTTTCTAGGCCTCCAAGTGAAGTTAATTTGGCTGCTGTTGCTACTGACAGGATCAGCAAGGGGCGTTTAGATGAGATCATTGACCCATTCCTGGAGCCAACTAGTGATTCTTGGACATTATCTTCAATCCACAAGGTGGCAGAGCTGGCTTTCAGATGCTTATCTTTTCACAGGGACATGAGACCTACAATGATGGAAGTGGCAGTAGAATTGGAACAAATCAGGCTAAGTAGATGGGCATCTGCACAAGAAATTGCTTTTGCAGCTTCGTCAGAGGTATCTCCTTGCTCCTCCTCATCCAATCTAAGCGAGCAACCCCTGAGCAATGCAGCTAATAAGAAATCAGGACTGGAAAATAGAGGCCTAATTATGCTTCAGATGACTAACGTTGGCTGTGTGAACTTCATGGAAAAATTGAAGGATAACTCACCAGTATCAGTCCAAGACCCAGACCCATGGTTGAGTGAACAAAGCTCACCTTCATCAAGCAGTTTGCTGAACATTAGTGCAACCCATTAACAAGAAGTCACTCTTTCTTCAGATTTCAACTTCATCTCTGCTGTTAATTCTTGGTGTTATCAATGCAGTACCACAGTTTTGTCCCTCTTTATAGTTTCTACGAGTTCCTGTCTTGTGTATATATGTCTGTAGACGCTACTGAAAATGTTCGTAGTAATATCTTTTTCTTCCTTAAATGTATCAGAAAAATGTTTTCAGACTTTTTGACATGAAAATTGAGTGAGAGACGAAAAGAAAACAGCCAAAAGAAACATGCACAACGCTAGCACTACATTATACAATTATCTACTGCATTATTCTTTGATCTTTGGATATTTGGGCCTGCTGCGCTAAATGAGAAGCTTTGTGATCTTTTAATCGGCTTCATTGGCCCAACCAATGATCTGGATTCTAGAATTGCTAAGACCTGCCCATTAACCAGAGACAAACTCTTAAAAGATTAGTTGAGTGATGTAAAATCTTATAGAATTTTTGAGTAAAAATGGTTTGAAACGAAAATTTTTTATTTGAATCATCATTAAATTAAATTTTTTAAAGGCAGCTCAACTATAAAATATAAACAAAAATTAATTTCATTCACAATAGGATACGAAAACATTTATTAATTAACAAAAATCCCTCTGAGTGTATGACACTGACAGTGACACCCATTTTTCTTTACAATATATTCTTGGCAGTGCCTTCTGTACCTTCATAGAAAATTCAAGCAGAAATGCATGCGCATTTTTTATTGATGTGAAACTGATGCGACCAGGGGTCTTTTCTCTGTGGATGAAGCCAGGGCAATCCTAACTATTCCTATTGGCAATCCAAATAATGGAGATTCACTCGTCTGGCATTTTACTAAGGATGGCCAGTATAGAGTTAAATCTAGTTTTAAGCTCTTGATTTCTCTCAACAGTGATCAAGAAGAGCCTTCTTCCAGTAATGGATGTTATTTTGATAAAAAGTTTTGGAGCAGCATCTCGAGGTTGCCAACCATTCCAAGAGTTAAATCTTTTATTTGGCGAGCCTGTCATAATGCCCTTGCTACTCAGGACAATCTAGCCAGAAGATTATGACAAGATTTCGGTGGATGCCCAAGATGCGACCAGGATTTTGAAACTATTGCGCATATTTTATTTTTCTGTCCCCATGCTCTAGCTGTGTGGAGAGCTTCCAATTTTAATTATTGCCCTAATAGAGATGGTTTTGGAGGATTTGAAAGGTGGTGGAATGAAGCTATTAGACCAATCCCTTATTTGGTTCTTTTGATCCAAAAGGTCTTATTAGTTATATTTGCTAGTTTCTTTGAAAGAGCAGAAATGAGTTCATTTTTGAAGGAAGAAAGGGGGATCCAATTGAAATTTGGAAGGATGCTTTTAGATGCTTTCAAGATTTTCTAACACTTTGAGCATGTTTCTGTTGCCGTGCCATCTGATCAACAAACCCCTTCTTTTTGGCAAAAGCCCTCTCAAACCTTTGTTAAGGTTAATTGCGATGGATCATTTGATTCATCATCCAACAATGCAGGCATTGCTGCGGTAATCAGAGATGAGGAAGGGAACATTGTGGATGGTGTAAACAGATTGGTTGATTCCTCTTCTGCTCTTGTGGCTAAGGCCATGGCGATTAGACTTGGCTGTTGGATGGCACTTCGCGGTGGCTGGGAAAATGTCATCATTGAGTCTGATTGCAAGGAATTAATCTTGAGATTTAATTATCCTTCCATACCGAGATGCTGGCAAACTATGGCGGTGGAAGAGGATATTTGTGAATTGAAGACCTCTTTTTCTTCTATTTTTTTTTCTCATGTTGCTAGAAATGCTAATACTGTTGCAGATTGGGCAGGTAGGAAAACCAAGCAAAGAGTTTGTCCAGCTGATTGGTTTGCCTATCCACCTGAAGAGCTTAAAACCCTTTTTGTAATTGCTACTTTTTGAATGAAAAATGTTGTCTTGATCCAAAAAAATGCATGCACGTTTGAAAATGGAGTTCCGAAATAAGCACACCACAAAATTTCGTTCTAGAGACAAAATTTTTGAAAACTTGAACTTTTGTAATTCAATTGAAAAGATGCAGAAATTTTTTTTATTCTGATTAAAAAATTAAGGTATGAGAATTTATGATGAAGATATTCTTTTTTCCTTTCCTGTTTTCTCAATTGCCAGGCTGAGTTCAAAGCATACCTCCCTTTCAAATTCAACCAGATAATGATCAAACACAAAAACAGTTTTTGCTGTGCACGTGGATAAGCTTGACTTTGTCAATTAACCCAGAAATGCAAGTGGGTTTAAGCTGTCAGAATCAGACTCCAAGTCCAAGTTCAAAACAAGCAGGCAACCAAGACAAAACCCAAACTACATACATTTCTCTTCGGACAAGGCGGTTGGACGGTGAGACGTGAGATCACGGACGCCAACTTTCTTTTTACGCTAGTTGAATTTTCAGACAACTAAACAAACAGTCAAACCAAAGTTATTACATTTAGCGGCTCTGTTGTAGTAAAATCTCAGTGTTGGTCAGAAAAAGGGAAACACGCGTTAAACTAGTCTTTTTGGTTAACTTTTTTGTCAACCAATCAAATGTGATTTAACGGCTGCCCCAGATTACAACTACTTACCTGCCTCAATATTTCAATAACCCACGCGTCTCTGGTTCTTCTGTTTCAGGAAAGAGAAGAGTTTCGGTGCACAAGTTTTAGGTTTTACTTGATACATAAAAAAATAAAAATAATTAATCAAATAATTATGTTATAAAATAAAAAAATTATTATAAAATTTAATTATTTGATTAATCAAATTTTTTTTATTTCTTTCTTTTCATCCTACTAAATAAAACTTACTGCTAGAAAACCCCAATGACAAAAGTGCTGTAATGCAATCTTGTCAATTTTACATTAATAACTCGTCAAATTTACATTTGAAAAACTTGAAAATTTACGACTAAAAACTTGCCCTCTTCGACGAGGTTACTGTAATGGCAGCTCCCAGTAGAGACTTACCGATTTCGATCTCAAACGAATCGTAGCGTCTGAATAGTTCCACCAGAAAAAGCCTGGAGACCAGCACCACGAAATCCTTGCCCGCGCACTGTTTGTTTCCCAATGTTGGATTCTCAGTCTCGGGTCCGTTTGACCAGAGCACGTGCTTCAACAGCCTCTCTCCGTCGTCACCCATGAACCTGTCCGGGACAAACTCGTCGGATCTCTCAAATATTTTCGGGTCTTTTGTCGCAAAAGGTTGGAACCCGAACAACATCTCCCCTTCTTTCACTTCGAACATGGCGTCGTGGCTCTCTATCAGAATATCTTCCTTTGCTTTCGCGTACTGTGCCGGAACAGGAGGATCGATCCGGAGCGCTTCGTACACAACAGATTTCATCAATGGCATCTGTTCCATTGCAACCATTGTGAGTTCCCCACCGTTGGATCTGATGGCTGATCTGATCTCCTGTGCTAATTCAGTATGCAATTTGACTCCAGCTCTGCCAATCCACTTTAGCATGCCGGGGAAGAAAATTTTCATGCCACCGAAGGAATTAAAGCACGTAGCGAATAACAGATTATGGCAAGCTTCCTCTCGTGAGATACCCAGCTTCTCAGCTTCATCTTGAATGAAACCAGACGACTCGTAGAAAAAATCGTAAAGTCTCTGGTAATCATTTTTTAACAAGAAATGGCGGAAGACGGAAAGAACGGATTAGAAGTTCTTCAACGTATTTCGGGAGACCAAGAGAGATAACCGGACCGAGTTGAAACAGTACCCATTTACTAATCAAGCTCGGACCGTCTTCTCCGAGCTTAGTATCAGGCGGGTTTGAACCGAAGAAAGCCCGAGCCAAGAAGTTAAACGCAGCTTGATCGTTAGCTGTTTGAAAACTGCTTCTGCCTTTCTCCGCAAGTTCTTTCTCTAACGTTTCGAATAGCTTGGTGTAACAGGCTTCAAACTCAGGGATCACTCTACTTCTGCTAGACTTCAGGAGAAGAAAGAGAAGTTCTTTGAGCTTGCTGTGTTTCGGCTCGGAAGGGTCGAGATAAGAGAGGATTCGGTAGCCGCCGGTGAGGTCGGTTGACGGCATGTAAGTACCAGTGAAAAGGTCTTTTTTTTCGACCTTCGACACATCAAAAAGAATAGGGAAACTCTTACCGTCGAGTAAAGCGACAACCTTTGGATTCGAAGCTATGAAAGGACCTGGAGGCATGTTTGTTCGGAACACTGTCGACTGGTATTTCTGGATTTTTGACCTGAAAAACTCTTCTCGACCTTGGTTGTAGAAATAATCAAGTCGGTCTTTGATTGGACCAAAAAAAGGAATCCCATAATCCCCCGGAATTTTCTTCAGCTGAAGCTTGGTTTCTCCAGGCTCCGAAGCCGTCACTGGCGACGCTGCAGATGGTTTCTCTGACACTGAAGCTCTAATCGGCCAGACGATAACCTGACGCGAAGACAACCTAGTCTCCGTCGATGATGACGATGACGATGACAATGATTTGTTTGGTGAATTAAACCGCAGACGAACAAAAGCACTAGGAAAAGAAGCAAATGCCATTAGGATCGGTTAACAACTCGTGACTTCTTCCAATATAGCAAATGTCAGAGTGTAGTCTTTTTTATTTATCGTAGTGGCAACAACATCAATGCAGAAAATGATAATAATTTGGTCCACTCCTCTCCACTAATTAAAAGGTGTGCATTATTTCGAGTTTAGCTTTTCAATGTATTATCTTTTTTGATCGGAATTTTTCAATATATTATCTATTTTTATATTATTTTTTACCTAATTAAAATTATTATGACAGCATATTGTTCATATTTATATCCAACAGCCAAAAATCTTTTCCTTTCCCCAGATTCCAGAACTTCCAGTTTCAATGCGCATGTGCTCTGCTTTGTTGGGTTATCATATATTAATGTAAAGGGTAAATATATGGCTGAACGGCAAGCTGAAATGGGTGAGACAGGTTTGGGTAATAAATATCTAAACAATGTAGTCTTTTCATGAATTTGAGACAGAACCTTCACTTTAAAAGTTTTTTCTCATTCAAAATATGAACACACCACTATAACAAAAAAAAGTTCAAAACCCGTTAGTTTAGATTAACGTAAAATTTTTTATAAACTCACATACACACTATAAAGTAAATAATGTGCGACGGTGAAAATTTGCACATACATGTTTTTTTTCTGAACAAAAAAAAAATTTTTCTCTCATTCCATTTTCAAGAAATAAACACAAGAAAAGTATTTACATTTGAATCGTCATAAAAAATTGTTTTGAGTTTCTAGACATCATTGAAATAATATCACCTTGTGTTATTTGAAGGACATATAAATATCATAAATTAATTTTTATCAAATTAATTATTATTAATTGAAATAATTCACATTTTTATATTATTTTTTACCTAAATAAAATTATTATGGCAGCATATTGTTCATATTTATATCCAGCAGCGCAAAAATCTTTTCTTTTCCCCCGGATTCCAGAACTTCCGGTTTCAATATGCATGTGCTCTGCTTCGTTGTGTTATTCATATATTAATGTAAAGAGTAAATATCTGGCTGAATACCAATGTTTATTGGATCAAGTAAAAGGAACTTAATACCTCTTAAGTAAGGTCTCAAGTTCGAGTCTTGTGAATAAAAAAAATAATACTAGAAAAACTTCTCTCGAACAGGATCCGATCCGGATTGACTCTAAATTAGCAGAAGCTCAAAGTGATTTGAGACACCGAAAGGTGTTTACACCCAAAAAAAAAATATCTGGCTGAATGGGGAACTAAAACGGGTGAGACAGGTTTGGGTAATAAATATCTAAACAATGTAGTCTTTTTATGAATTTGAGACAGAACCTTCATTTTAAAAGTTTTCTCCCATTTCATTTTCAAGAAATAAACACAAGAAAAGTATTTACACTACAATCATCATAATTTTTTTTTTTTAGTTTTTAGGCATCACCTCTTGTTATTTGAAGGACATATAAATAGTATCATAAATTCATTTTTATCAAATTAATTATCATTAATTGAAATAATTCACATTAATTATAATGATTAAAATGAACAATTAATTTTATAAAAAATGTATAAAAAAATTAAATATTATTTTTTTAAAATATAAAAAAAGAAGTAAAAAAATTAAACTAATAATCACAGATTCCTTTTATGAATGTTTTCACTTTCTAATATTTTTCCTGTATGAATCTGCTGAACATCTGAATTTCTTGGTTGATCATTCTGGATTCCAGCTGGCTATCACCGCCGACCAAATTTCACATAAATTTCAGGTGACCTAATCCACATTTTGCATTTCTTCTATGAATTTGAGGCAGAACCATCACTTTCTACTTCCTAGCCATTTCCCTATATCAATCCGCACATGTTCACAACCATAAACCTCCGAATTTGTTTGGCTAACCATCCTGTATTCCAGCTGGTTCTCATCTCAGTGCCGACCAAATTTCACATTAAGTTGGTTATTGCACACAATGGCTTTGACGATTTTCATGATCATAAACCTCTGAATTTGCTCGGCTTCAAGATCATTTTCAGAGGAGTCAAATGCGTGATTAAAACCGTCTGGTCTCTTTTCAACACCATCAGTATCTGATTGTGCAAGAGAAGTTGTACACTACTGCCTGCAAATTCTAGTCCGAAAGAGTTTTGTCTTTGAGCAGTTTGCCGACCGAGTTGGAGCCTTGGACCGGTGGAGGGCCGAGGGAGGAGAGTGGGCAAGTAGATTGTTACGAGTAAATCCATACAATCCAATTAATGGGCCTTGATTGTTGGTGTGGAACAGCTAACCCAACTCTGCAACGTCTTCCGTTCAAATTTGAGCTTATATGAATATACGTAAGTTATCAAAAGCTCGGGTTTACGGTCAAGATTTATTTGTGTGTATATATATATATATATATATATATATATATAAAACGTCAAAGACTTAGAGTTGATTTTGCCAATAATCTCTTAATCGAGTAATTAAGAATGAGTTATGTTATAAGTTTTGGATTCGAATCCAAACATTCAAAAAAAAGAGTTGGCTTTCTTATATATACTAAGCTAACGGCCTAGTTTTTCATTGCTATATATAAAGAACAAGAGGTCTAGATACGTTTGCATCTATATTAAAAAAAAACTAAAGATCGAAATTTACTTGTATATATGTAAAGGATTTGAGCCAGAGGCCTATATTAACCACCATAGGTCCAAGGTTGGATTGCTTGTATGTAGGGGTGTCTATGGGCCAGGTCAAGTTGGGTTCCGATCGGGTCTAGGCTATATATTAATAGATTATATCGAAGCCCAAACTCGGCCCGGCCTGATCATTTGAGCTTGAGGTCCGTTTATATAATATATTATTTAAGCCCGAGCCAGGCTCGACCAGATTTTATTTTTTATTATTATATTTTGATTATTTTATTTTTTATTTTTTATTCTTGTATTCCATTTAAAATTTAATTTGATTTGTCAAACTTTACATGTTAACTTCTATATTAAATATATATAATGTTTATTAATAATTAATATTTTCAATACATATAATTACATTATATTTAACAAAATATATAATTTTTTAATATTAATAATGTTAGGGCCGGGTTGGACCTAGATCTCTAAAGGCAAAGCCTGAACCTAACCAGAAAATTTATTGAGCTTAAGTTTTTTTGTTCAAGCCCATTTATCGAGCCTTTTTTTTTTCAAAGTCCATTAAAAAATTGAACTAAATTTTGGATTTTAATGGGCTATTTAGCGCTTGGATAGATCTACTTGTATGTATATATAAAAGATCATAGGCTTAGAGGTGGCTTTTATAGAAAATGATTATTTTAGGTAAAAAATTATTTTGTATATTTTTATACAATGGATTTTTTTAAAAAAAATTTTATAAGCAAGTTAAAATACGATTACTTGTTTTTATTATTTTTTATAAGGAGTTATAAGAAAGGAAGGGGAGTCAAACTTTTGGACTTAATCCCTCCTCTAAAAATAATAGTAACCATAAAGTCAAGTCTTGTTTGTTAAGATACGATTACATGCTTCCACGGGCAAAAACAATTATTAATTTATTTGTTTTCAAAATAAAAATCTTTTCATCTTGTTAAATTTTTTCAGAAGAAATTTTTCGTGCAATTTTTGACAATCAACTTCATAACTATATTCTAGAATTGAGTTTTTAAAATTAAAAAGAACGAACAATTTTACTATAAGAAATATTTAGATTAAAAATGACAAAATGTATATCTATTAATTTTTTTGTTATTGACCTAATATTTATTCTACTCATTGTCATGGTCATAGTAGATAAAACATATTCAGCAATAAATATCTCGAAGACTGGTTTGGTTAATACAATAGAAGATTAATGGTTGAATGATAGGTTAGTTATATACATTAAAAAAAAATCATGTTCAAATGCATTATAATGAAATTATTATGTATAGACCAACAAGTGGTTGGAATAAGTAGATGTGGACTTCCTCCCCAGGTATTTGGACAGGGTTCAAGTCCTAAAGTCTCTATTGTTGAGAGGGCTTTACCATTTATCACTCTCGATTTGAACATGATTAAATTCAGATCGTAAAACGGATGAAAATACCTATGTTTACACAAAAAAAAAGAAATTATTATATATAGATTCAAAATATAAATCACGCCAAAAATAATTGTAAAAATTTTAATAATTATTACAAAATAAAAAATTGTAATTTTTTAATTATTCTTTATAATTTAAATTAAATCCCACTAGATAAGGTTTTTGGCTCTGCCACTGCATGTTTCATCTTTTTAAAGTTTTTTTTTTTTACTTTAATTAACTCTAAAGAAATATATCATCTTGTTAGTCCTATCTATAAAATCTAAAAAATTTAAACAACTTATGAAATAATTCTTTTTTTTCATTATAACAACTCATGCACGCATTCAAATTTATCTAAATGGAAGCATGAACCAAATTATAATTATAACAATTAATTAATTATCTTGATTCTTGAACTTGTGTCCATGTATCAAATCCATGGAAAAATAAAAGCATGTATTAATTAGGCTGGAAATTTAATTGTTCGAACAAAGATGGATTTGAGTTTGAAATTTTTTATGTAGGTATATAGGAATTGAGAGAATCTTCTTCAAGTTACGTGAAATATATACACATGCTACAAACAAGTAAACAACCAATGAAATTTGACCAATTAGAGATAACCAACAGATATATAAATAATAGATAATTATTGTATATATTACCGATAGGGGGCGTTTGGTTGCAGAAATTTTTGATTCAGGCAAGTAATTTTTTTTTCCGTAAAATGATTACCATGTTTAGTTCGCGAAATTTTTTTACACCGAGAATTTTTTTTTCCCAACAGTGCAAAGAGGGGGGAAAGTGGGGTGAAAAAATACCCTCCAAAACTTGAGGTATTTTTTTCGAGGGAAATCCATTTTTTATGCTTATTTTACCCTCCAATAATTATATTTTGTTTCCATTTTACCCCTAAACCTATATAATATTATAACCATTTTTTTCTTATTTTGATGAAGAGAAAAATGAATTTAAAATCAAATGGAACAATAATAAGATGGACCCTATGATTTTTGATTAATCAAAATCAATTTAATATAGTAATAGTTTGTTAAATCAAAATAATTTACATAACAAAAACCTTATAAAAAAAGGGACTAAATAAATAAATAAATGAGTATCTTAAATAAATAAATAAATAAATAAGTAATTAATTTAAATATAATTTATATCAAATGTTATTTACTCTACATCAACTAATTAAGTAATCTTAAATAAATAATTTAAATAAATAATACGGAGGGTATTATCGTAAAATAAGTAATTAAGTAATCTTACATTCATTTAACTAAATACAGAAATCTTATATTCCCACCAATACAACCAAACACAAGAATCTAATATTCCTAGAAATTCGTCAAGTAAAATAATTTTTCGTTATATGATTCCCGAAGGTAATCCTAAATTTCACGAACCAAACGGTAGAGTTTTTTTACTTCACAAACTAGATTAGGTACATGACATATGTTCTTTTTTATTTATTGAAAAATTATCCTATCCACTGTCAGTAGAGTTTTTTAATTCCACAAGTAATGTTAGAATGATGACATGTGTCCTATTTTATTTATTTTTTATTTTCCTAATATTTTTAAAAGACATATGTCATCATCCTAACATATGTCCCATTTTATTTATTTTTTATTTTTTTAATATTTTTGAAGGACACATGTCATCATCCTAACCTCACTTGTGGAGTTAAAAAATTTCACTGAAAGTTGATAAGATAATAATTCTTATTTATTTTTATTTTTTCAATATTTTATGTTTCATGATCCTAATACGGTTTGTGGAATAAAAAAATTTCACTAACAGCGTATGAAATAATTTTCCATAAATATTATTTATGTTTTATCTTTTCAATCTTATGTAAAAAATATTGAAGTTTTTATGTTTACGTATTTCTCCATTAAGGAAACTTCTCACCGAAAAAGAAGAAAAGATAAATCTTTGGTGACCCTTTTTCAATTGATTAAAGAGTTAACAGAACTTTACTCAATCTTTTTTTATCAAAGTACTGCTAAAGTCTAGTAAGAATCCACTCTGGAATATAAAGTGGATACGTATGCATATCCACTTGTATTGATGATTTAATGTTCCGCTTGGTTCGCGTAAAATGATTTTCAAAAAATAATTTCTGTAAAATGATTTTAAAATTTTGATTTTTTGTTGTTTGGTTGATATGCTGAAAAATATTTTCTGTTGTTTTTGTTTTAATCCAATATAGATTAGATTGAGTTTTAGTTGGAGCCTTATTTTTAAGAGTGGTATAAGTTTAAAAATTATCTTCTCCTTTTGAAAACGAGAAGACAATTTTTAAAAATCCTTAAAGATTTTTTATTGACCGAAAATATTTTACATGCATCAAACACTGAAAAATATGAAAAATATTTTCAGAAAAATGAAATACGCGAACCAAACGGACTATATATACCAAGACATTTGCAATGTCCTAGTAAAACCAAGGAAACATGGTACAATGATGCAACATAAATAAAAATTACAAAAATATCATGAATTAAATTTTAATAAAAATTATGTATGAAAACAACAAAAATTTAAAAAAAAAGTGTTGCATTTGATATATCATGTTTTAGGAAATAGGAACACAAATTTTGAATAGATAGTTATTGCACGCCTTTAAAGGCCAGATAGCAAATTAAAAGGTTTGCTAAATTAAGGGGAAAATATACAAAAGAAAAGATACATGTATGTTTAATCAACAAAAGCTTCATAGTCAAATCACTTTTTTTCTAACTACTACTAATTTATATAAATTATAAAATTCCGGGTTTTAGCACTGGTGGGATTGGGAGGTAAGAAATAATTTATATATGCAAATGACGGTTCCTGGGTAATCTCTGGAACATAAAATGCTATTGTTCATCTCTATGGATGAAATCCCAAGGAGTTTGAAACTAGCAGACATGAGAAGAGAAATGAACTACATAAGGAGTCATCTAAGATTGTTGCGGCGGTTCGGAACACATTGCACAAGTTGTCGAGGTACTTGGATTGGCGAATGTGCAGAAGTCACAAGTCCAAGAACCTCGTCCACACATTGTACAAGATGTGGCAGAATTACTATTTTCGTAGGTACAATAAGAACAAACCATTGCTCCTGGGCAGTGAGAAACTGCTCCTTTATGTCTGCATCGAATCTCCGAGATCCAGTAAGAGTAACAGCAGCGGCAGCATTCATTCTTCTGGGTTTCTTTGAGACACTTGGAGAATCCTGGGAGTTTGCATCAGATAGCCCATTCTGTAAAGCTGTAACCAAGTTCTCAAAGTAATCTCTAGTCACCCTGGTGAGCCCAGAAAGCCTTTTACGGAACTCAATGAATTCCTTTTCCGGGCGCAAAACTTTCAGGAATGGCAGCAGCTCCTTCTCTGCGCAATCATGAAGCCTTTCCAAGCCATGTTCAGCCTCGCCTTGCAAATACTCAAACAAGTTCCTTTTAGCCAGGTTTTCATCAAGCAAGTAGTAACCATATGCATAGGTCCAGGTAAGCACCCTCCTACATTCAACTATCTGTTTCCAGGCTTCTGTTAAAAAACTGAGTTGAGCCTCAGGTTGGGCTTGAATGCGACCAAGAATCTCAATCTGTTCGCTTTGCACAATTTTCAAGTCGACAGCAGCCTTTTTCATTGAGTTTAGATTGGTCGACCAACGTTCAAAGTAATGAGTGTATCTCATCACATACTTCTTTGCTTTTTCTCTTCTGCTCTCCTCAGTACTTTCCTCATAACGATTACAAGTGCCATGATTTTGCCAATCATGAAGACATAACCAGCAAAATTCGAAATAGCAAGGAGCCCTACATGACATGTGCGAGCACCCCATGTTTTTCTCAATTGGTCTTTTGCATTTGGGACAAGGCTTGGTAAAAGCTAGTAAGTAATTCACATTCTCAGCCTCCGAGCTGTTCTTCAACATCCACTTTCTCACAGTTTCACAGTCCACCGGACGATGAGCTTCTTCGGTACAATTCCAGCAAAACGAATGAGAACAAAGACAAGAAACATCGAATTTTTCGCTCCCAGCAACAAACCTAATAGCGTTTTCACAGCCTGGACCAGGACACCACTTGATCATCTTGTGTCCTTCAATATATGACATAACAAAGAAACCAGAATACTTCTTTATCTCTTCCTCAGATGCAAATAGATCAACCATGTCTTCACCTACAGCAGCACGACAAGATGGCTCGGGACACTTCAGCAGCAAACTTCCAGGCCCATCAGAAATGGCCGTTTTGATGTAGGAACTCCAGCAATCATGGCAATAAGGATGCCCACAAGCTGTGGACTTAATCCCATCACGAGGGTAGGATTCAAAGCAGATTCCACAAAGAATATCGCCATGATCAGGCAATTCAATCAACGGTTTGACAGGCAAGCCTGCCTTTTCACGGGCTTCTTTTTCATCAGCAAACCATGCATCATGAACTTTATAAACACTCCATTTATAGTGAAGGAGTAAGATACTTGCCTCGATTTTCGATATAAAAGGACAGCGGAGACTTCAGCGATATTATCCTCTATAAGCTGACGTATATCTGCCTCTTTCAGAACACTAAAATTGTCGTGCAACCTTGGGAGATTATCGGATTCATCTTCTTCGAGTGCATTCTCGTCTTCGTCGTCGTCATCGCCGCCGTTTCCATGGAGAAATTCATCATTGGAATCGTCGTTAAAGAAGCAGCCGTCATCACTCTCCTCGTTGGCAAGATGCTTATCGTCCTCATCAGAAGCCGCCATGACAAATTAAATCGAACCCTAGAATAAATATCAAAAGGGCGAAGAGAGAGAATTTATTTACTTTACTGTCGGTTTGGTAAATCAAATCCTAACAAAGCTGGAAAACCCACGATGAGAATCGATCAATAGAGATAATTATACAATTATGGATAATAATAAATGCCAAGAGGGGCAAGGATTTTATTCGGTAAGACGATAAACCCAAGAAAGCTTCTCCTACACGGAAAAAGCATAAGAATCCTGTGCTGCCATCCACTTATAAGCCCACCCACCCACCAATAAAAACTAACTAACATAGTAACTGTTTTAAGTACGTTTATTATACGCATGCGATATAGATCGAACATATTATAGAATCTTTCATAAAAAAAAAAACATATTATAGAATCTTCCCATATACCAGCATTACCATAAAAATTACTACACATTTTGCCAAAATTCAACAAATTAATACTATTATCAACAACTTTTTTAAGAATCAACTTAAATCAGATAATTTTATACACGATACAAAACGCGAGTTAAATTTTAACAAAAGCTAAATTTTTTTAACATTTATATAATATTTTTCATTTTTTATAAAATATGATCATAATTTAACACAATATTAACATGAAATAAATAAAATAAAAAGCTGTCGAGAGATTCAATGGTTTTAAATAATGACAGAGAACGCTACTTTACTCCTCAGACGGCAAAAAAAGAAGGGACAAGAAGAAGAAAAAGAAAAAGTTCCATTTTGATGGCCATCTGTTTGATAAGTTCAAGGCTGGCTGGGTGATCGGATTTTGTTTCATGTGTCAGTTAAGAAACCAAGTAAGCTAACGACATCTTTGTCCCTTCCCTTGTTGGTCTATTGTCATCAAATGCAATTAAGCAACACATTCTGACCCTTGCGTAGGAAACTAGGGCCAAAGCAGAATAACGTCCATGAAGGTTGATAATGAAGTCCAAGAGAGAATTGAAATTAATGAAGACAAAACATCAATTTACATTGAACATAATACAACATTTTTTTTATGTAAATTATAAATATTTTCATCCGTTTCAATAGTCTGAGACTAATCCTGTTCGGACTTCGTCACATTTAAGGCTTCTCACCTCTCTCCAAAAGTGTTTAATGGGAATCGAACCCGAGAGCTCTTCCCAACATTAACTTCTTTCTATCCAACAATGAATGAATATAACGGATCATAAATAAATACCAAATAAAATGAAATAACAAGAACACAGCAAGCTGACACAGCTCTCTACTCCAAATGGAACCACAAAGGATTAAACAGAGGAAAAATTTTCTCCCACTACATTAAGGCAAGAAGTTCACTCGTTTCAGTCAGTGTGGGGTAAATTTTTGCAACAAGTGTTGCAAAGCTATCACACTTGTCCTGACACTCTTTCTGTCAAATTTGCAAGAAGTAAAACTAGTAAGCAACCAGCAACACATCACCAAATCATCACCTAAGAAATTGAAGCAACCTCAAACTCCCTCCTTCCTTCACCCCACAACCCACCCGGTTTTCTCGAATGCTCTTTCCCATGGCATTGATTGATGATTCACAATGCACTTCATTAACCTCTTTGTAAAATGCTTTGGTAAGAATACTAAAGCTTTTAATGGTTTTAGAATTAGAAGTTAGCTTACCTTGCAATTGTCCCACAAAGAGGGTAACAGTTTCTCTGCTGTTAAGTTCTTCTGCAACTTCTTACGTATTGCAGCTAAAGACTAGTCAACCTGTAAGAGACAAGTCAAGATATAGATTCCACCATTTGAAACTAAGGATAAGATTTTCCAAGAGTTGTTGATCAACTCACCCCAGATAAACTAAATTTTAACAGCTTCTGGAGATCCATTTTAGACAATCCAAGCAGAAAAGGTGTATGAAATTTGTGAAAGACAGTCAACCAAAATCATTCATTTGTTAACAATCCACGAAAGTGATTCATTTAATGATTGTAGATCTGCAGAAGTTTTACTTAGCAAAATCAAGTAGTTTCCAATTTGTCAAGCATAATAACCAGCATAAAGTTAAAACAAGAAAGGCATTTCTTTTCATGATAATTGAATATTTCATTTTGCATTTCCCAACCTCTCGGCGCAGAAGTTAAGGGAGCTACAATAAGCTTTCCTCAAAGGACCCAAGCAACTCGTATCAAGACTCTGAGAATGAACGGGAACAAAACTATTAGAGTTGATATGCAATTTGACCTTTAAATGATGCAGAAGGCAACCATATGTCCTGCATTAATCCCACAAGTCAGCATGATTAGGCATCTTCACTTGTCCTCTTGGTTTAAATCAAGCAGGTGAGTAACACTTAGAAATCCTTGTCACACAGTTGATACTTACCAGAAAGATTAAAATAACACTAAGGAAATACCTGAGAGAAATAGCTTTTGTCACTAATCAAAAAATCCACCAAACTGGCCAAGTAGTTTCTCAAGAACTCAAAAGCTCTCTAGACAAATGTACCTTTTAAGTTTATTGAGTTCTGAACCCTTCTGTATAACCCAAAATAAAGGCACAGCAAACAGAAAGCTATATTTATTCTTAAAAGACCATTGCAAAGTAATTGAAAGTAAAAGTTATAGAAAGCTCCAAGTTTAAGTGAACATCCAGGCAAGCAGCATGTGTTAAGCTCATATGCTACATAATCTACTGGATAAATTGCCTAACCACAAAACTGGAGAAACTGGGGGAAATGAGAGAGGGGAGTCCTACAGCTTACATGTTTCCATAAGTATAATCCAAATTATGTACTTCACCGCACATAAAGCACCAGTTAATCACTCACATGTTTCAACATTTTGAAGTATACAAGCCTCATCGAATGGGCTTCCTGTCAGACATGCTGCATACAACAACCAATAAAAACATATCTTGGCTAAAGTCTAAACAAAAATATAGTGACGGATAACACACCACTGAAGGGACACACAATCCTTCAAGAGGCTTATCAAGTTCCTCACTTAGTGCTTTTATTACTTAAAGATTGCATCTCTAACTTCTTGTTGCGGGTGTCTATCTTTACATTCTGAAAGAGCATTACATGCTGGCATAAGAAGTGGTTAAATATTGAGGTCAAGAATATATAGTTTCTATCTTTATTTTTAGTTAGGGGACAAAATTAGCAGCAAAATTGAAACATATATTATTTTAATACAAAAACCTTTATAAAGCATAGCTAATATTCCTTGAATTTGAACTGTCCTACGCCTGCCAGTCTTGCACAACTTTACTAAAGGTTAGTTCAATAATTCAACACCGTGTTTAACAGAATTCTAGCATAATCAATGAAATTTCAATTGAAAAGAAGTTAAAAAGAAGAAGAAGCAGAAGAGAGAATTCCTACATCCAAAATTCAAGTGGAGAAAACGTTGTAAGATTAATGGAGAAGACATACAGGAGAGAGCGAGGACACTAGGCCCATATCCCGCGGCTTTTATCGAAGCGAATGGACATCACGATCTTCTGCTTCATGCCTTCATTGCGGCCTCGCACGCTCGCCTTACCTCCTCGTCATCCGCACTCGATTTCACCATGTCGACCGCTGTGAGCTTCCTAGGTCCCCAATCTCCAATAGCGAGAGAGGGAATGTGAAAACTGCGTAGTTAATACGCCTGAATAAACCGGGTTTGCAGTCTCTTGCTTTTTTAAAGTCATAAATTTTTTGTTTCCAACAGTCTTGGGCTAATATGGTTTGAAGAAGATGGTCCAAGTTTGCAGTGTAAGTGCATCAATACCTTTCAGAGGCTGGAACCCAAGAATCCTAGCTCATAACCCATTTCCAGGTCTTGGGCATCTGCCTTTTGCGGGTTGATTCTCATACTTCAGGCAATTTAGAGCTCTTTATAAAAGATTTCTGTCGTACAATTCTATTCAGTCTCACTTTGAGAGCTTTTACTACAATAGAACTAAAATTATGCAATAACTTGTTAAGCGGAGAAAAGAAAATAATGGGAAAAAAAGGATATATCATATATGAAACAGATGATTCTGGCTTTGCCTCATCCTGGAATCGTCTGAGATCTATTGGGATTGGGAAATCTAAGCTGAAGCTTTACACGATAAGTTGCATCAGCTTCGGATGATTGGGTATCACTCTGCGCAAAAGATGCAATCCCATGTGCAAATGCAAAAGAACCTGTTCCTCCAACCACCTTTAATTCTTCTCCGCCCTTGTGTTCAGCGTGGTTGACCTGGACACTTAGACTGCCAGAAAACTCAGGTGTCTCGAAAGTGAGATAAATTATATTGAATGCAGAATTAGCGAAATGGTCAATCGGAATAATGAAGCCCTGTGCTTTCCCAACTATTCGGGACGTGTTCTCAGGTCCCTACGTGAGTGAGCGGTGAAAGATAAAGGCTCCGGCATCTGTCTGGGCAATAGGTGGGATGCTGCTGGAGCTTGAAATATGTGGCTGTTGGATGTACAAGGAGAGGGCCAGCCAAGGTCTAGACGGGCTCTTTGCTGCCTTTTTGTGGGCAACCGGTGAGAGCAAGGCCAAAAGGATAACAACCAGAATGGCTGAAATAACTGCAAAGTAAAATATGATTCTGGGGAGCATTTTGTAGAATTGGATCAGCCTCAAATCTTTTTTTTGAATTGACATATGCATCTTTTGAGATCACTCTAATACATTACATGTTGAAATGAACATGTTCCTCAGTGCTAAATGCTTTTGGCCACCTAATCCACTTCTCCAGCTTTAAACCTAAACCATTAGAAACGATGGGAGTTCCTGGAATTGAGTTGCTTGTGGGCCTTGAGAGTTAAAATAACGTCTGACTACCTATGATGATCATTTAAGAGGCTTATAATCAAGAAACTACAAGAAAACCAAGATCAGAGTGCACCAAGGTAAGACAAGTGTAAGATTCAATTCATATGTTTTACTATCAAATCTCTTAGGATACATATAGATACAAGATTCAATTACAAAATTTACTCTAACAAAAAGAATGAAGGGTTTTTTTTTTTGGTAGTAAAATAATAAGCAAATTGAAAAGGTAAAAGAGTGGATGAGATAACAAGGCTCTAAAGGCTAATGCCACCCATAAAATATCTAAAGAGATGACAAATTTGATTAAAAGCATACAACCTATGGTAATATTCAAGAAGTTGAAGTGGTACCAAAGCAATAACATCAATTAGTCAAAGGCTTAGCCTTGCGTATATGGCCCATGCTATTAACAAGATCTCTGCGTATGCAGACTGGGAACATATTAATGTTCTTTAGCGCTTTCAACCGCCAAAGAACATATGGGAAGCTCAATTGATCCCTCGAAGTAAAACGAACAACGTCATTAAACCAGAGGCACATTAACATATTAGTCAAAGGTGTATGCTTCCTCACAATGACAGAGGCTTCATTGAGAGCTGCAGAAAAGAGAAAACTGCAAATCAAAATTTTGCACCAAGATAAGTTTATAGGTAATTTCTGGCTATCCGGATCAGGTCCAAGCAATTATATCCCCCTTCTTTCAGCATTTTGCTAATTTTTTCTCTATGTAAGAAAAGGGTCAAAATGGTCAGCCTTCCTTCCAATTACTGGCCTCCCTTCTATTGAGGTTTTATTATATGGACATGGCTGACCTTTAATGCCACCAAGCTCAGCCAGCAGCAGAGCCCTAGGCACGAAAGGAAGACCCAGTTTTGTCAAACCTTGGTCTGGAGCATGTATAAATAGGAACAGGCAGTAAAAGCTATGAAACACTTATCTAACAAATAGCCTATATGCTGCCCTCAAGGGCCTGCATATCAAATTTGCAACCCTCAAACACAAGCGGTGGGATCCAGACAATGTCAACCAGACTGGACATTGAATGATGAAAAATAATTTGCTTATGGTGGAAACAAGAAATTACGAAGTCATGCCAGTTGTGGGTCATTGCTCCCATTGACCTTTGATATGGTAAAAGTTACTCATCTTTGTGATATCTTTTACACAACCAAGAAAGAGAAGACAGAAAATAACTTTCTCTCCATTAAATCTCTTGTCCTCAGGAAGACCATCCTGACGATACTGAGTCATTGGTACCTCAACTTCTTCTGGTGTGGCTTTGTGTTTCTTGACAACAGCCTTTGCCTCGTCATAGACAGTACTTTGAGCTCCATGTTCTGAAATTGCAAGTACAGAATTCCTGCGCCAAAGAAGAGCTTCTAACACACCTAAAAAATCCCTCCTGAATTGGGATTTTGAGTCTATCCATATAGAATACTTTGCATGAGGAAAGAGTCGGTGAGGCAACATCTGATAGCCACAAACTCATTAAAACAACTCATGAATATTCATAGCACACATATTGACAACAGATGCATAAGCATCAAAGTAAACAAGTTTAAGAAGAGAAGAAAATGGCTAGTAATCCACATATTGCTTGATGATGAATGATCATGCTTTCTCTAAGATAATCTACAAAATTTGAGGTTAAAAATCAATTTTAAAGTATTGACTTCATGGATATATGACAATAATGATCTAAAGTTGCTACACAAATGATAGAAAATGAGCAATGCAAATACAAGAAAAGACACTGGTGGTGACAACTGAGGAAGAGTTTAAACAAGTCCTAAACATGCAGAATAAGTTGATAGCAAATATGAGCAGCCAGAAAGACAAAATGTTTAGTGGTCAAAAAGTGAATAACATCTATTATTTTGCTTGTTTATCCATACAGTATACCCATCATACCTTAGGAATTTTCCCATTCAACCTTTGGTCCACAAAAGGCAGATTTTGTACAATTACAATAGCCATTTCCCAATAAATCCATCCTCTCCAATCTTGTTGCCCTCTGCTTCTTGTGCTGCAAGCGTAATTTCATCCCAGAATGCAACATAGCAAACCTGCATCAACAAAGTGTAAAATTCAAATATATATAGAAAAATCAAAAACTTGAACATCTAAGCCAAAAAGTAAGTCTTCAGCATCATATCATGTATGAATTACCTTTTTAAGAGATGCCTCTTACATTCCTATAGGCTGATAAAGATCATCTCCACCTCCAAATGCACAAGTAGAAACCACAACTTTGCAAGTTTGCATATAACTTTGGTCCTTATCAGATACTTTAAAACCACCATTTTCACTAAAAAAAGCCGCAATGTACAATGGCAGTTTCATTCACCTGGCCAAACAATTCCTTTCACATATAAGCATAATATGAAAAAAATATACATATAGTGTAACATTAAAAACTCAACATTCTCTTTATTGAGGCTCAGAACCTTAAAGCTTTTCTGCTCTCATCAAGGGTTTGGTTTCCGGTGAATAGATTAAACCGTGTGCCATTAGTACGCTGCCACGAGAGGCTAGAGTTCCCTCCAGCATAAGGCGTTTTATGGCCTGATATGTACACCAGTTTTTTAACAGGACTTCTACTAGATTCTTCATCCAATGGAATATCCAGATGCTCAAGTTCCTCAGCTGGTAGGAGCTTCAAGCAACCTGATAGATTCCACAAACATTTTGTCATATATTCATATATTTCTAAATATTTCCGATTTGACAATAATTTTGGTCCCAAATTTGAAACAGTTTCCTATGTCTCTTTAACCAAAGCTCAAAAAAAAATTGAGGTTTATTTGGTATTTTACTTACGTTCTCTAAAACCATAGACGACATGAGTGGTTGGATCGAGCCGGTTCAAATCGCTATCGGATTTCTTCCCTTGACTCAGTTCCTTCACTTTAGTAAGTTCTGAGTAACCCGAAAAATTGGGTTTCGAGTTGACAACCAATCCGGGTTTTCTACTGATCCTGGTGGCCTCGAAAATGAGCAGCACAGCCGCAGGAAGGATTATGAGGTGCGCCCAGTATTTAACGAACCAACGGATGAGTCGCTGAGTAAAGTCTGTTCTAACTCGTTGGTGACCGCGTTTCTTGCGTTTCCTTCGGACTCGGAATCGCATTCGGCCAAGTTCGTCAGAATCGTCATCTGAGACCGAGATTGAGATGGAGTTGTCGTTGAAGATTGAAGAGGACATCACCGAGAAATAGAAAATTTGTACCGATTTGAATTTGAAAGAATGGAAATTAATGTGAATGGTGTCATGAAATTACCTGTTGAGGAGCCATCAAGTGAGAAAGCAAAGGCGCCAGAGGAGAAGCTAATGGAGGAGCTGATAGCCAAAGATAATGAGCTGAACCAGAAGACAAATACAGAGCTAGAGCCGCATAGGAAGGAGCCAAGCAAGCACGTGAAGAATGAAACCACCTCAGCAATTCATTTGCACGAAATTGTAAGGAGTGTACAGCTGTCCTATGGACGTTAAAGTGGTCCTGTAGTGAGCCAATGGCTGGAACTTAAATATAAATAATTTGTAATGATTTCAGAAGGGATATCAATGAGAAATTTACCCAAATTCCTATATCTTCTTCTTTATTCTTTTCTTTTCTGGTCTATTTCCCTAGCCGCCATAGTCAGTCTGTGACAAATGGTCAAGATTAGAAATTGGGATTTTGGGGTTTTAGGGTTTCAAAGTGAACATTGTTGGCGCTGAAGGCTGGAACACCGATATTCAGGGAACCGGTTAATTCGTTACAATTGAGGAGGGAAGGGTGACAGCTGGGCCCACTATCTCTATCTTTGTTTTATATATATATATATATATATATATATAATATATAAAAATAAAACAATATCATAATTTTTTCAGATGTAAAATTAAAATTTCTCATTATTAATATATCAGAAAATTTTGTCCGTCCATAGATTTGTAAAAAGTCTCAAATCAAATATCAATGAAGAATTAAATTGCTTTATGCGAAGTTAAATTAAGAAATAAATAATTTTTTTATTTAATTAAATAGATAATTAAAAAGACTATTTTAATTATACAAAATTCAAAATTCTATATCTTTTTTTATTTAAAAGAAAAAAAAGATTTGCACCCTACTCAAGAAACAGAACAATATAAAATCCATGCACATACATATAACTACATGTAAAGTACTTGCAACGGTTTAAGTCACTAACGTAATTTTATCCGACTCGAGAAAAATAAGCTTTTATTGTTATGTAGATATATAGATTAATGGATAGATAAATATAAAGATTTTTAAACAACATGTAATAAAAAAAAATACACCATGAAGAAAATCATATGATAATGATTTATAAATAAAAGTTCCAATGGCGAAAAACTGCTTTTGGCAACTCCAACATAGGAGCTATAGAGCTGCTTGTAATTGTAACAAAAAAAAAACTAGCTGCTTGTAGTCAACTGCTTCCTATACATCACGGCCGAGGGATCCATGATTTTCTTCATGCTTCCTCCGACAGCAAATTAAGATCAGAGCTTTTGTTCTTCTCTCCCAGCCTGATTATTAGGGTAAGCACCTAAACTGACTCTGGAAGCCCCATAAGAGCCGAGAAGATCCATTATCAGAACATATGTTAGTCATATACTCGTATTTATATCCAAACATCCATTGAAATGAGAATTTGAGGGAAAAATAGATCAAGCAGTAGACACCAAGAACTATTAGTTTGTGCTAAAGAGTTGTAAAGTGCATACCATATATTCACCAAGAGTTGTTTAGTGCTCAAGAGTTGTAAAGTGCATAACTTAGTGTCCCAGCAATTAGGATGAGGCTTTCTCCACCCCATTTGACCGGTAAGGAGCTATTCGATGGTGGGAACCCAACAAATCTGACTCGATATATTCATACCTATGCATGATGAAACAGATGAGTTAAACTGAAAATTCTGTCTATCCATAGTCAAAATGAATCAACTCTAGCAAAACCTCAACTCTGATCTGCAACAACACTTCCATCTATATGCAACTACGATGGTCATATGTTCAATTAAAAGAAACCTAATATAAATTATAGTCTTCGAATGCATTTAGATGTGATATCAAATAGTAGAGAACTTAAGGTTTAAATGACAGACTTACAAATGGTGGCAGAGATTATCTGTAGTCACAGAAAGAGCAATAATCCTCATTCTGAAACTCAAAATGTCGTTCTCAGAGTAGGTATCAAACTTCTCCTCCAAAACTGAAGAAAGCTTCTCAACATTAGCCTCAAATTGCTGCTGTTGATCCTCAAACAAATTCTGCTTTATGTTCTTCTCTTTCTTGCTCATTTCATTTTTGAATTGGTCATCACCAAAAATATAGTATGCAAATGCATAAGAATATGAAAGAATCCGCCTTGATCTAAAGAGCCTGTAGAGTCCATTTATTATCCAACTGAAATCTTTAGATGTTGATACATTTTCCTCCAGAATTTTAATTTTCTCAAGAATCGTTTCCTTCAGCTTAGACTCAAGCTTAAAAGAATCTATATGAGCTTTATATCGATTGTGGTGGTGAATATAGCGCTGAAGGTAGTGCCTTGCAAGCTCACTTTTCTTCACATGGTTGTTCTTATATCGCCCACAGCTATGACCAGCAATGGATATAGTTGTGTGTTCTCTACCAGTAGCAGCACCACAGAGCCAACTGCATAAACAGGAAATGATTTGCAATTTACATGTCTTTCAATTAATCTTATAGCCAACAATATAATCATGCAATAATAAAGAGAAGTCACCTGATAACCAATTAAATTACACATCATTTACACAAAAATTTTATCCATTCACATAAGACGGCAATAAAAGTAAAATGGGACAGAACTTTTTGGTAATTCCTCCAGTCAAAGCTTTCTTACCAGGACTTTATGTCCATACCTGTAATTGTGTTGCAAAATGGAACAGAAATCACAAACTATATCTGCAAGAGACAAAGATAAGAGCTCTCACCAAAATGATTGCCCACACAAACAGGATACATGGTTGCAGCCTCCATTCTTTTCAACTGGCTTGCGACAATTTGGACAAGGCTTCGTGTTGCTTGTAATCCAATTAACTGTCTCTGATTCATCCTGGCACTTCTTGGACCAGAGTTCCCACATGAGACAAGAACAAGGTGAATGAGCTTCAGACAAACAACTAAAACAAAACTGCATGCCACATGGACATTCAACCTCGCAAAGTTCTTCATCCTCCATCCATATTGCATTTCCGCAATGAGGGACACTGGGGCACCATTTTACTCTTCTATTGTCCTCAATATATGATTCCAAAAGAAAACGATCAAATTTCTTTGAAAGATTAGGATCCCTTGTGCTAACTAATTGTCTGATTTTTTCTTCATCACAAACAGCATTACAATTGAGTGCCATGCACCTAATGCTTCTACTCTGGCCCGCATTTATCTTCACAATGAAATGTTCAGTCCAACCTAAGCAGAAACAGATAACAAAGAATTCAGCCACCTTTTCCAGGCATCAAGAGGTTCATAGAGCACTCATAAGATGAAAGTTAACAGTTCCATTTCTTCTCCAACTAAGCAAAAAAACTGCAATGCTATTGAACAAGAATTTGCTTAATATATTCATCAATTTATTCTTTAATTTTCTAATTGAATTGAAAAAGCAAGTTGTCGTAAAGGGTCAATGTAAACCAATTTCTATTCCAACAAAAATTTTCCCATTCAGATATAAGAATTAACAGTGAAAATTCTTATATGACCCTCGTCAAAACCCACAATGTGAAAGCCTTGTGCAGTCGGTTTGAAAAAATATATATAAAAATTAACAGTGAAAATTAGTTTTCAGGGAAGACAAAGCAACCCAATTAATTACTTAGCAAACTTAAGCATTGGAACAATTCAACAGAAATACCAAGATTACATGTATATTTAAGCATAATTGTACCCACAGTTTTGCAAAAGTAAACATATAATTTGATTTATGGCAGTAAACTCACAGTCATTGCAAAAGTAATGACCACAGTCCATAACAGTCATCATATTGGCGGATACATCCTCGTAGCAGATATGGCACGTAAACGTAGAAGACGATGACTGGTACAAAGAAAGAGCATGATGATCCAGCATTTTTACACCTGCTGCAGCAAGCAACCTATCTTTACCATGCTCAACAAGCACTGCAAGCACCTTATCCACATCCCAACGATAATGAATAAGCAATGTTCTGGCATGGTGTTCTTTCAAAGATAAGAAGTCCATTACTCTGTGTAAGTCCTCCTTCTGCGCCACTAAACATAATTAGTAACCATCAATTACATAAAATCAACTTTATCTAAAAAGGAAAGTTTAAAACAGGAAGAAAGTGACAAATTTGTAACCTGAGCAGCTAAGAGTGACTCCTTTGTTACCACCTGAAAAGCGGGGTGAAAAAATTGAAATTTAGAAAAAAAAAATAGAATAAGAATCCTTTTTTATTTTTTTCTTGACTCAGTAAACCTAACAGTAATAAAAATCGTTTTATATTATTTAAAAAAATTGAAAATCAAGAACCAGCCATTCAAGGCTGAAGCTAATGTTTGAATTGAATTGAACAGTAATTAATCTAAAAGAAAAAGAATTAATCTCTTTTACGAAGAAAAGATTATTCTCAACGAAAAGTGAGTAATCGAAAACAACAAGTAACCTTAGTGGAAGGGACGGTCGCGTACGCCGAAAGCAACTCAGTCTCGACGGCTTGAAATCCATTAAAAGAGTCATCTCCATCATCGTCGTCGTAACAGTCGCCATTATCATCTTCGTAATCGTCGTAAGAATACTCGTCATCGCCACTCATATAGTCACCCATTCCAATTCCAAACGAAGGAAAAAAAAAAAAGAACCGCTCAATTGTACGTTCCGATCAAATTAAAAACAGAAAAGAGAGAAGCGATTAAGGTTTTGTTGAAGAAGCAAAACAGCGGAATGGAGGCTGAAGCAAGCTTTTCGCTTCTTCCCCGCTCTAGAGTGAGCCCTTAAGCGACGATCGCTTGATCGCAAGGGAAAAAGACTTCGACAGAGAGACTGACTGAGCCACGAAAACTCCTTTTATAAGTGAGTAACGGCGAAGAGTTGGAGTTTCGCGCCGTTTATCTCTTACGCCGTTAAAATAATTGCGATACGAAAGGGCGGGGATCAGCCGGATAGGATAAAATTACTACTGATTTACAGGTATCGTTGTGCCACTTGGGGATTTTACTTGCCACGTGGATCGAAGAGGTAAATGTAGGGTTAGCGTACGACCGTGTATACGTGGCTTTAAAGTAGTGGTTAAATTCGAAATTCCTAGGTGGAATAGAACTAGAATAACGTGTACGTCTTAGATTTATGAAAAGTTTTGTTTTTTCCTCTATTATTGCTTTTGAGTTTTGACTTGTGTAATACATAAAAATGGGTAAGAATTGGATGTTTTTAATTGTTTCAACTTTGAGAACACTTTGAATTGGAATCTTTATTATAGCAACACTACTAAATAATCAAAAGAATCATATAAGAGATTATTTCATTACTTAAGTTACAAGGACTTTTATTATTTTAATATCAATTCAATTGGTTCATGCACAATTCATTTTGATTATGAGTATACACGAATCAAAATATTATTGAGTTATTCAAACTCGACTAAATACTAATTCAAGTTTAATTCATTTATTTTTAAATCAAATTTGAGTTACTCGAGTAATTAACTAAACCAAATTTGATTATTTTAATAGTTGACTCAAATAGCTCGTAAGATTAATCAAATTTTTTTAATGTAAATTTTATAATTTATATTATTTTACCATTATAAACTCTAGTTAAAAAATAACAAATTAAATATATGGAATTTAGTTTGAACTTAATCCTGAAACGTTTTAATTTGACTCAATTACATTCTGATCTTGATTTTATTTTGATATTTAAATTCAAATAGTTATATATATTTTTATTCTCAAACCGAATCTTTGTTGTTCATACTTTTTTTTTTTCCTAAAGCATGTCATTTCAATACATATAAATGATTTTCCTAAACATTTTTCTTACATGCTAATTAATTATCAAGATTATATGTTGAGTAGTTGAGATGTTAACCCAAAATTTTAAAGAACAACTTGTCGGATACCTAACAAAGCCTCTTCACTTCCCCATTTTGTTTTGGTTCAGTAAAGAATCTTTAGAATTTGAGGTATTCTTATAGTAATTAATTATTATAAATATTTGAAATAAATATTCAATAATCAGATCTGCTAACAAAATTTAATTCAAAGAATTTTCTCTTTGTTATGCAACAAGCAAGAGACAACTTAATTTGAAGAGGACAAAAAGGCAAAACAATAAACCTAACCATCAAGCTTCAAAAACAATCACCATCAAATCACTTTTTTCATATAAAATAAAGATAATAACACCTTTTCTTTCTTTTAATGTCCTATGCTTATTTTGCTGAGCTAAAAAATTGGTTATTATGTTACGATTTTAAGAAATCTTTTCTTTCAAGAACAAGTCTATGATGACTTCCCTTTGGATGTACACCTCTTCATCATAATAAATTCCTTATTTGTAACAAAAAAAAAATCCCTATTTTTGAAATATTAAAACTAGTTTGCCACATTTGCGATACACGAATTAATTTTATTTAAATATGCATATGGATACAAATTTGTATTATTCACCCACTTTAATTTTTTTTTAAAATATGCTTAATTATTTTAATTGTTTTAAATGTATTAGATGATTAATTTTATTTTTAAATGGATTAGATATCATTTAATATTTTAATATTTTTTAAAAATTTTAAGATAATACTTAGATTATTTTAATAGTTTTAAATGTATTTAAATAATTTTTTAATTGTTTTATTTTGTTAATGTCTTCCATTTTGTAAATCTAATTTCATGTTGAATTTATTTATATTTATATGTCAGTTCTTTTACAATCGTTCGTGTTTAATTTTGAAGTATAATTTTTTTACGATCTCGATCCAATTCCAGTTTGATTAGCAAATTATTTATTTGGACTAATAACAATGAAACTCCCTTCTCTTAATTCCGATAAAAAGAAAAAAAAAATCTCCGATAAGTTATTTGTTAAAGAATGGAGTCAAGTTGCCAAAACCAACTAACCAAGTGCCAACACCAATGGAATTTGACCTAGTGAATATTCGAGTACAAGACTTCTCGTTATAGATCGTTCTTAATCAAGAACTCAATGAGACTTCACACCATTGAAACCAACTTTTTGAGTTATATAATTTCATTCTTTATTTTCAAGATATTAATGCTATTTGAATTTTCTATTTAATGATTTTATGTAATTTTTTAGAATTTATAGAGATTGGAGAAGTGGATTCAAATTTGAATACTTTGCACTCAATATTTGAAGCTTAACCACTTATGCCAACCATTATTGGCATCTTATTAATTATTGTATTATGTGTTGTAAGAGATATATTAATTAATATGTTTAATTAATTTAACTAATATTTACTTTAATTAGTTTAATTTAGAAATTATTGGTTAATTTGATTGATTTAATAAGGTATTTATGTAAGATAATAATTTGAGTAATTTTAAGTGTACTGAAATTAATGTATAATATTAAGGTAATTGATTTCGAAATTTTGATTTGGATGATTATTGTAGATAATTAATGTGAATGAAATAATTTGATTTGGTGTGTTGATATTTACATATTTGTTGATGTATTATTTTTTTAATATTATCTAACTTCTCCATTTTTTTCACATGCCTAAAATTTCCCAAGTGGCCCAGTACTAAGTAATATTACTATGACTAAAAGGGCAAATAATTATCTTAAATGTAACCAAAAAAATAATTATCTTAAAATGATTTTAAATACTATCTAATCAAAAATATTAAAAATATATATAATTTTAATATTATCTATTTAGAAAACTAAAAGAAATTAATTTATAGTTATTTATAATATAAAATAAAATGATATTAATTTTCATTTATTTAAAAATATTTTATTAACTAAACTGAAAAATATAAAAGTAAGCTATCATGTAAATAATTAAAATATTTAAAATTATTATTTTTCTAAATAAATAAAATTTATTTACAAACTATATAAATTTTCATTAAAAAAGAATGAAATTTAGCAATTTTCTATTTTTTATATAAAATATATTATATATGCATACTTAAATATATTTATATTTATAAAAAAAATATAAATTCCCAATTTGTAACCAAAAAGATTCCCTATTTTTAAAATATTAGAATGACCCAAAATTCTTATTATTGGACCTTTTGTTTACATATCTCAAGGTTATAATATGGCTCACATTATTATTATCATGATATTTTCTTATAGCCAATTAATCGGTATTTCATTAAATACAATGCTCATTAAGACATGTCATTGCTTAATTTTAATTAAATTCCTTGATCTTTTATTACATCATATTATATTATGATTATGAATTTTTATTTCATCGTAATTATGTCCATTAAATATAGAATATTAATTAATAAAATTCAATTGTCAGAATTTTTAAAATAACATTCTCTCAAATATTCGTCTTTCAACTTATTCAACTAAATCTAAATAAGCATTTGGTATAAATTACATCATCCAACAAAAAAAGAACAAAAAAAATTGAATATTTAATACCATCAAAATTCTAATTACAAGAAATAAATATTCATAGTCTTAATTTCATGTAATATAAAATTAGATTTATTTTCATTTTTAAGTAAAATTTGAGAATTTATTTGAATATTTTCTATTATCAATTGCTTCTAATATTCTCTCCTTCGAGTCTATCAACTTAGCATAGGATAAATGGACCGAAAAACAATAACGAAAGCATAGATCAATATTCCTGACTTGAAATGCAAGAGAATGTTCTTGATCAAGCTGCAAGAATGAGATCCACAAACAAAAGGGGTTCTGACAATGTGGAAATGTTGTAAGAAATCATCAAGAAACTTAAAAGAGTACTAATGACAAAAGATTTTCTACAAACCAACGAACGGAAATGTATATTCCAAGTTCGAATCCCCTAACGTTTAGAATACTGTGGAGCTTTACGAGCCTTCTTCAGCCCAACTTTCTTCCTCTCCACGACCCTGGAGTCCCTTGTCAAAAGCCCTTCTTTCTTCAACGGGCTTCTATGGTCCGCACTCACCTTCAGCAATGCACGAGCAATGCCGAGGGAGATTGCCTGAGCCTGTCCCGAAAGGCCACCCCCATGAGCTTTCACAAACACGTCGTAACTCGTCTCATACCCCAATGTCGCCAATGGAACTTTTATGTACTGCAGCCATAACGGATTCCCTTGAAGATACTCCTGCAGAAAAATTTTTAAAGCTTTTAAATGGTAAATCTAATCAGACTTCTTAGATTGTCTCGGGTCTTAATTTCTTTCTACGTTTTCTTTTGGTTCTAGAACTAGAGTTTACTCCAAAACTACCTTTTGGAGTCAAGAAAAGACTTTCCTTTTTCCCCAACACAAACAAACCATCAAACATCTGAAAGACAACTAATTAATGGCTACATAACACAGTATACTGACGCCTAAACATAACTCAAAAACCGAGTACAAAAAAGTTACCTTGGCGTCACGGTAGTTGATGATAAACTTTCCGGTGCCTTCCTGGAGAACCACCCGTGCAATGGCGCATTTCCGGCGGCCCGTTCCTATGATAGTCTGAGCAGCGAACCCGCCTGGGAGCCTGGACTTAACGTACTTCTTAAGGTTTTCTACCGGCTCTGATTCGGGCGGGGCTGCCACGGTGGCGACGACGGAGAGGGAACGGGTGGTTTTGGAGAAAAGAGAAACGGGGAGGGACTTCGGTGGTTGGGGAAATGAGATGCTGTTTGGATTCCGGGAAATTTGAGAGGAAAATGAGAGGGAAGAAAAGGATAACGTAAGGGAAGATATAGAAAGCGCCATTGTTTTTTTTCTTTTTAAGGGAAAATGGATGGTGTTTAGAAATTTGGTGGTGTTTTTTTTGACGGTGTTTGAGTGCAGTGCAGCAGATCAGCTGAGACTTGGAATGGATAACGTACAATCAATAGACGATAATGCCCTTTCATTTATCGAGACATTTTTTTAATATGATTTTCTTGAGTTTTTGAAATAGGAAATTTATTTAAAAAAGCAATTAATTATTTTTGTTTTTAGAATTTAGCAAAAATCATGTATTGAAATACAAAAATTTTTATTTTACATTATTTTAGAGAGTATCAGTAACATCACATAAATCATATGGCTAAACACCTTGACTTTGTCTCTGTAATTTCTTAATCAGCAAATTCAAGGAAGTTTAACATTATCGGAGAGTGAGATTAGAAGATTCAACCCGACCGGAGAAATGATGATCCAAATCAATGTCTTACTCGTAATCAGTGAAAACAATTCACTTTTGTTATTAAATGTTCGTGATACAATGCAATATGATAATTACATCGGGATAATTATTGTGAATTGAAATTTTATTTTTAAAAATTAAATAAAAAATATTGTATCGAATTGTAAAATACAATAAATAATTTTAAAATTAATTATGAATAGTATATATACATATAAAATAAATAAAAATAAAAATATTATATATATTAATAAAATTAAGTAAATATATGATAAAAATAAAAAAGTATGATTGTTTTCAAACTCTTAACATACCATTAGTAGTATATATTTTTAAAAGATATTTTCATATATTTTTTAATTTTAATTTACTAACTTAAAATTTAATTTTTTTCAATATTTCGAGATTAAATTATATAGAGAATATGTTTTTAAGTGTTTTTTAAATTAAAACACTATTAAAATGCATTTTGAGCTAAAATGAGTCAGATCGGACTTTTATTGAGTTTGATCTAATTTCACTATAAAATGTATCGTACGATACATATCGCGTATCGTATAATTTTGATAACTATGCAATACAATAATGCTCCACTTGGAGTTAAACTTGCTCATAAGTATATAAAATGCAATAATTTATCAGTTTGTATATGATGCATTGACAGTGTATAGTTTCTATACACTGTCAGTGCATCAGAGGTTGACACCTCATCAATAGGCCCTTATTGGCAAATTAAAAAAATTTATTTATATTTGCATATAAGGGCCTATTGATGAGACGTCAACCTCTGGTGTATTAACAGTGTATAAGAACTATACACTGTCAGTGCATCATATATAAATCCATAATTTATTTCAAGGAAAGTTTTGAGCTTGCCAGAAAAAAAAACAGGGCACATGCCACCCATATAAAATGCTAAATGCAAGTAATTGAATTCGCACGCATTCAAATCAATGCTCTCCTGTTGATCCTCCCCATCTTTTCACACGGCTTTCTGCTTCTTCAGCCTGCAGATGAGAAGAATGCTGATTAAGATTTGCTTTGAACTAAACAAATTTAATGAAACAGAGAAGGGCAAGGAAAAGATACTAACTTCCTTGTTCCAGTTGGTCAAAGAAGTCACAACTATCAAGATTATGGTTTGTAAAACAATGCCTGCAATCATGCCTGACCAAATACCCTGCAATCAACCATCAAAGTTAAGGAATGCCGACGGTCGAAGCAGGTGTTGGTATAGGTATTGTATACTTTGGCAATATTAAAATTCCATTAGTATATACCATTTACTTATACTGACCAGTATTCATGAACTATCATAAAACGATTCATCTATACGGCGTTGATATATATATATATAAATAAATACTATATATTGTGACAATACGAAAAATCCATTGGTATAAACCCTTTTAGCGACGAATGACCATTAGTTCTTGTAGTGACATTGTAAAGAATGATTGAGTTCTTCACGAGACTAGGTATTGTAAGTTACCATAACGCCAAAGCCAAATGTGAATCCGAGGAGTACGCCGGCCGGTAATCCGACTATATAGTAACACCCAACGTTGATGTAAGCAACAAGATATTGCCATCCGGCTCCAACAGCAACACCTTAATTAAGGAACCAAATTGCGCAGGAAAAAGAAAAAGAATTAGCAAGGAGTAACTTCATTGAACAAAATCTAGCTTCAAAATTCTTGAACGTACCAGATAAGACCGGTTGGAGGCTGTTTAAGAGTACCGTGAAGCCCAAGAGTATAGCCAGCTTGGTAGTTTCTTCAGCAACAGCACTACTGTTGGTGAAGAGGTAGGGGAAGTAATCTTTGGTTGCAAACACCACAATCATGCAAACAACCCCTATGCCAACAGATGTGATTGACACAACTAGCACGGAAAATTTTGCAAGCCAAGCGTTCCCAGCGCCAAGTTCATTTGATACTCTCACACTGGTAAGAGGATGAATTGTAAGTTCTCGATCTTAGGAGTACAATTATAAGAGTTCCAGGCAATGGAACTAATTGAACTTAGGCGAGATGCTCACCTTATGGCAGCATTGAATCCGATTGCAATCATTGCATCCCATCCATTTATGTTCATGCTGGAAATAGAAGAAAAAGAAAGTTGAGAAAACCAAAATCTATGCAGCAAACTAACCATCGAGTAAGAAGAGATAATGGAAGATTTACCAAATGGAAATGGCATCAACTGGTATCAGAGGGTTTGGCAGGCGACCTGTTATGACTACCAGCACCATCAAGTACCAAAACTCCAAGCTGCAATTCATTTTCCACAGCTACTGTAAGTATCAAACCCGATACCGCGATTTATAAACAGTGTAAAGGGAAGGGAGGAAAGAAACATGCCATAACATAATTGCGGAAGCCACAGAAAGCTTGACAAAGCCAAATAGATCCGCAAATGCTAGCCAGGAGAATCCACACCAAGCACCATCAGACTTGGTTATGAAAATGTATAAC
The DNA here is from genome assembly GCA_031772115.1 of Heritiera littoralis. Lineage (NCBI taxonomy): Eukaryota > Viridiplantae > Streptophyta > Magnoliopsida > Malvales > Malvaceae > Heritiera > Heritiera littoralis. The sequence continues at coordinate 22,948,820 of JAPDPK010000001.1, forward strand.
AACTGTCCAATTACTATAAGCCACCATGAGGTATTTAAAGTTAACGCTGCTCCAACTAAGCCCCATTCGAGTTTCAATATCAGAAGCCAGCTGAAAAAGGCATGTAGCACTAGCACCACGGCTGATACCCAAGCCATTACCATGACTTTCCTCTGAGCTTGCAAGAACTTCTGTATAGGGAAGTTCATAGCATAAGCAAATAACTGCGGCAGCATCCACACAGCAAACTTACCTGCACCAACAAGTTCATAAGAGTACTCATTTTCCTCATATTTTGTAAGTTCAGGTTGATTCTAGATTTATTTTCTGTCAGATTTCTTAAGAAACAGAGCAAACTTCCAACCTGCAGCATTGGAGATTTCAGTGGTTTCTCCAAGTACTTCAAGAATGGGAGGTGACCAAATGTAGATTGGAACCAGTAAGCATGCTGTACTCAACAGAGTCACCCATGATCTCTGCATGTAAATCCCCAGCATCCTTAGCCTCCCAGCGCCATATGCTTGACCGCATAGCGTCTCCAATCCGCTTCCCATTCCTAACTGTCACATTCAGTTAGTCCATTTTGCTAAAACAAAGAGCTTTCTTGCAAGTCTCAAGTATTCTCCTTTGACAAAAGAATATTATCAGAAATAACAAAAATTAAGCAGAACAACTTACCATGATACCGAAAGCAAGACCAGCTACGACAGAATTCTCAACGGACACCGCAGCAAGGTCGAGCTCACTAACAAGGCCAGCAAACGTTTGTGTGAGTGCTCCCAATGAATACTGGGAAATTGCGGTGAAAATTGCTGGCCCTGCAACATGCCATAACCTCTTCGACTCATGCCTGAACTCCTCAACCCAGCTGACAGGTTTTTCTATTTAATTGCTGTATTTGCTATGAGTGTTTATAAGTGGAGCACTGTCCATAGCCATAACCGTCCTCTATGAAACTTTTCACACACTGGCCGTGAAGGGTTTCTCCCTATACATTTTGTACATTGAACTTTTAAGACAAGACAATATTGGAATCTTTGGATGTCGTTTATTGGAATTTCTGCACAAAAGTTAGGTAGCTTCGGATTTTTGATGAACGGTTTCTTTGAAAGGTTGTTGAAGAAAATTAAACAATTTTTTTGACTTGTTCGGGAACTCGGAACTGGTTTCAGACGCTAGATTCACCGTTTTTCACATCTGTGACTGCATGTTGATTTTGATAAAATAAAAATTTACTGCATTTTGACCCTCTTTTTTTAATGCTTTCAGTTCTATACATAAGAATTTGTGTTTTAATTGTTTTTTTTTTTGTAAACCACAACGGTCTCTTCACCCCTCTCCAAAGATGTGTTTAGTGAGTGTTGAACCCGAGAGCTTTTCTCACAAACTCAAGCTGCGTTGCCAACTGAGCCACAACCCTTGAGGTAATTTGTATTTTAATTTTTATTTCTCCATTAGAATCATCTTTTTAAATTGGATAACTTCTTTTATTATATATAATTCAAAATAACCAATCACAATTAGTAACATGCCAACTCACAAAGCTGGTTTAATGGCATGATAATTGTAATCAACAACATTTTTTCAGAAGCAGCCAACCTTTGCGATGGAAAATAGACTATCTTTATTACGTAGGTTCAAATGGCCTGGTAGCCTGCACCAGCTGAGAGCTGATCAGTCCAAAATTGTGTCCATGATTATTTACACTCGTCGTTGAGATTCTCAACTCTTCCAAGAAGGTTTGGTAGGAAAGTTGGCCATGAACGATGATAAGGGATGAATAATTACTGCGTGTCTATACTATATTAGAGATGGATGTTCATAGCAGACTGGATTTGGACCGGATTTAAGTAATTATTAAAGGACTGAAAATAAATTGAAAATGAAGTCAAGCCGTATATCGAAAAAAAAAAAAGAAAAGAAAGAAAGTGAGATCAAATAATTTAGGTTTCTATCTCTAAACAATGAGCATTTAGGTTTATACAACCCGTAAATATAGAGAGCGCACCAAGATATAAAAGAACACAAAAGGGTTTGTTTCCCACTAATCTTTCGCTAGGATAAGACGGAGACCTTGCTTGAAATCGGACACCCAAATCTCAAGACTTGTTGTACGGTTGGCAGACAGGAGCTAATCAATTCCCATTAATTACCTGAGCTTTTCCAATGGCATACTGCTTACAATACTAGAGACCGACGGCTCCGAAAGTACTTTCTCACGGGAATAGACCCCGGAGATTGATTTCTTTTAGATGGTTTGCCTTTAACACCCACCAAAATTGATTTGCATAGAAGGTGAAGCCTTTCGTATTGGAATTAATACAATGGTACTTCAGTTGTTTGTTGGCTAAAAACCAAAGGAAAAAAGCAGTGGTGGTTGAATTTCAGCGTGCCAGCCCTCAAGTGTTCGGACGATCATGCGGTGAACCAAGCATTATCTAGCAAGGCATCAAATCTGAAACTGACTCACAACAACCTCTCTTCTTTTCTTGGTCTAAAACTACCATTTACGTATAAGCAAACAACTACCTCAAGTGAATAACTAAAAGAGAGCTAAGACATGTTGTAAAACTTAAGTTTGAATTCAAATAATCTCAACACAATCATACTTTATACTGTTAAATAACCTCATTTAAGGTTGAGGTTCATGCTTTTGATTCAAGGACACAATCATCTATCAGAATGATATCTAGAGAAAGCAAGAGCATAGGAAAAAGGTAAAATGGAAGATAGTTTACATTCTCAATTTGCATAAAAGAGGCTAACACATCTTAGAACTAAAAGTCTATTTAATTTTTTAAAATTAATATTATTTACAGTTTCAGTTTGTCAACTCTCAGTTTATGAATTAACAATTTAAAGGACAGTCGGCCTAACAAGAACGTTGATGAGCATACCTGACAAGGAGGGTTGAATTCCGACAAGAAATACATAAACAATATACTACTGTATATATCGCATTATTATCAGAGTTCTTTCGACAAGAAGGCATGACAGCCATTTGCATTAAATACATGGTCCAGTCTGTCCTTGATAAGGCAGACATGACTAAGATAATTATCGCTATTTAGGGTTTGAATCATTGTTTATTGAATAATATGTTTAATAGCACTAAACCAGAAAATTACTTCTAATATTAATTGAAATTCCTAAGCTTATGAGATCTCAATAAATACACAATTACAATTAAATATATACACATAATTCTAAAAATATTTATTTTCTTAAAATAACACATGGTTTCCCACAATAATCATGGGTCCAAATAGATGACTTCTGCATATATCGAGGCTCGACGGAACCGCAACAATTCCTTCATCAACTCCCATTCGCCATCCTGAGAAGTAGGCTTAACAGTCAACCGCTCAAGCACGGGTGAATTAGACAGCAGGAACTTGATAAAATCCATTTCCGATTTAACACCAGATATGCCTGACACTTTTACCAGTCTCAGATGGGCAAACAGCGAGCTCCAATGATCATTTTCCCAAAACTTAGAGGATCTTTCCATGGAAGCTTCTTCCTCTGGTCGAGCCTACATAAAACATCAGATTTTTATAGTCCCTAACAGACGTATAAAAATCAGGAATCAATACATGCATAACCTATTTAGGTTAACATTGTAGCTAAAAACATTAATGTGGTATAAAAGCCAGAGATATTACTATATACATCACTATAAGAACCTAAGAGAGTAAATAAAACGAAACTTACCAACATTTCCAGCTCTTGGAGATTTGGAGAACTTCTCAAGAGGCATAAAGCAGCTGTATTTTCCTCCAAATCATCAAAATCTATGCGAATTGATAGATAATTCAGATCAACACATGGGTTAGGCAACCTGCTTGGCACTTTTCCAATAGCCAAATACTGGAGTGAAAAGGAAGAACAATAGTATAAATTAGAATCCCAAACAGATAATTCAGCTTGAACAAGTATATTGGGATTCAATAACCATTTTATGAAAAAACTTGTAATACAGTTTCTTCAAAATTCCCAGAGATCAGTCAAGAAACATGTGACTTTGGTGCTTGCAAAATCCCACAAAGGCTATAAAAATGCATGTATATGTCTATATGATAAGGACAAAACAATGGCACTCAATTGGAATCTTGTAAGACCCAACAAACATATTCAATATTCAAGAAGATACTAATGCTCTAAAATGAGGTTCACATAGTCAGTACCTTCAAAAAGTAACTCTGAACCTCCAGCCTTCGAATATGGGGCAGATTAACAAAGAATCTGAGCAATTTACTAGAATTGCCTCGGGCATTGTTCCCATCATTGTTGATATTTGCATACAAACCGATGGAAACCAAAGCTAAATGGAACGTATTCTGAAAGCTAACATCATCAAAAATACCACCAATGTCAAAGAATTGTAGATTTGGTGCATCAATGTTAAGATGCGTGACACCGGTGAAGTTCATCAACGTTAATCTTTCAAGCAGAAGGCAGCTAGAAATGAGGTTTTCAAACACATCTTGGATGATGGTAATGTGCTGAAGATCAAGGCTCCTTAAATTCTTGAAACCTTTGAATGTCAATGGAGGTTTTAGCAAGCAATTAAATAGCTCCAAATGAATTAAATTCTGGACATTAAATAAACAAGAAGGCGGCTTGTAGCGCTGGCCCTTCCATATTTCCAGTATGAATTCCTTGATAGAGCTCCTTGATATAAAAAGAATCCATCGATCAATGTCAGTGACTCCTAAAAGATCTCGGTGAGAAAGTTTGAACTTGTGTATTGGACCCTTGTGAAGTAAGAGTACATGGTCAATGATGTTCACAAGCTTGTTTTTTATGAAAGTTTGGTCTTGGGAAGTGACATTAAGACACTGATTATCAAACACCAAATATGGCATTGTAGCCCATTTGTATCTCCATGTCCTTGAAAGAACACTAGTCCTTACTACATCCCTTATTGGCAAATTTGATAAGATTTGATTGATAACATGTCTTGGTAAGTTACTGATCTTATCTAGCTCTGCCTCTGTGTTGTTAGGTCTTGGTGGCTCTCTTTGCTTCTGAAGTACTCATGAAGGGTAAAACGAACAAGTTAATGAAATAATATTTATAAATATTGGAGTTTCATGCACAATCATAATTATACAACCATAAGGGAATACATTCCATAAAAGTGGCCAATAAAACAGATTAGTTTCTTCTGAATCTCAGTGATGACATCAAATTACATTTACACCTTTTCAAGTTATGCAGTTATTAGTTTGAACAGAGAGGACCAAAGGCAGAATCTCTATATTCTAACAATGGCAAGTACACAAAAGCATCATTAAACCAACTGATGTTCATTCTGCAAGCTCATTGTCATGTTAGTTTCAGTACATGATGCATTATAAAAGATAGTCTTTCCAAATCTTCAAAGGGTAAATCTAGTCCTAATACTCCTTTCCCTCCATTAGTTAAGCTTATATACAAATCAAAGTGAGCTGGAGAGTTTCAAATTGATAAAAATAGGCAATGCAAGCACATGTAGTTTCTCCAGCACAAATGCTCAACACCATTGTGGGTGTTCTTATCTATGATTTTTAAAGGCAGATTCTATGGTATCTTTAAAAAATAGCATAATACTTGATTCATTTATTAAAGCACATGCTCATCAATTCCTCAGTTCAATAAATGGAAACAGAACAGCTAGAGAGAAATTCGCTTCAATTGTCTGGCATTTCACCTCATTATTGACATGCAAAAACAGCTGATATATATAGACAATAAAAAGCACTTACATTCACCATGCTCATTCTGTTTACCTATTTGGGAAATTTCAAGCAATGCTTTTCAATCCCCCAAAAACATTGTTAAACCGTCAAACCCTTGTTCCAACCGTGATCTGAAATATACATAAACACATAAATTGACTGACATTTGCCCCAAGAGATATTTATTTACAAAAGGAATAAAGCTTGCAACTTTAATAACCATAAAGCAGTGTCATCCAAAGTAAGCAATCCTTTGAATATCAAATTCTAGAAAAAAAATTAAATAATTTTTTGACTTTAAAATGTCAATGAAATCAATAATAATACTTAAAAATTAAATGCCTTTCTGGGTACTGTTCGAAACAGAATCTGGGAAAAAAAATAAAAGGAAACTGGGAAATGCCAAAAACAAAAAGAGGGTGAACTTAATTCTTTGGAAATGAAATGAAAACAGATGTTCAGATTTTGCTCTTATGGTAGAAAGAAGAACGGGGGATGGAACAAAATAGGAGGAGAAAGGGGTAATGAACAGTAAACATTAATTCATCGAAGAAAATGGGGTAAGAAGAGTAAAAAAGTTGGTACGTTTAGAATTTCTCGAATAATAAGAATGGATGGTCGTTTACCTGAAGAAGAAGATAAAAAAGAAGTCAGAGCAAATGCGACTTTTGGATCAGAGCTTCGAAGAGAGAAGTTGGGGCTCAGGTGACGCTCAAAGCACATGCAGTGTCTACTGAAAAAGGCGTTAGATCGACGGGCTTGAGCGGTTAAGCCTAGTGAAAATATTCTCAAATGGGTTCGGTTAAAACATTTGGAACTCCGGATAAAAAAAGCCAGAAATAATGTGAAAATTTTTAAATACTATAAATTAGAATTTTTAAAAAGTAGGTTTGGGAATTTAAGATTCGAATTTCAATATTTATGTGTTTTAATTATATTTTTAAATTTTTATTATTTTTGAATTAACAATTTAATCCAAAAAAATTGATTTTTTATATAAAAAAAAGAAATTATAATTAGATTAATTCTAATTTTAATCCATGTGTGAAATGGCTATCCAAAACCAATAAAAACTGTTAACTATTATTGTAAGAAGCTTAATTAAAGAGTAGTAAGATTGGAAAAATGAGCTTTCCCAATTTCAATGATCTCCTTTGACAAGTAATCTCCCAAGTGCTAATCAATTATATATCTTCAATGAACCTGGCGCACCATGAATAAGCAAATCTTACGATGACCCTCCATCATGACTTTGCTTTCTGTCTCCAAAAAGGCTAATCACGTTTGCTTTTGGCCTCCATTTAAGTCATGTCGCAGCAGCATTTGAGCTGCTAACTTTGCCATCAATGGAGGGTCTATGCTCGTTTAATTAGACAGCAAGGTTTGAATTAGCAACAGGCCTAGGGCTAGGGACATCCTTGTAAGGTAGCTCAACCTACAAGAAAACCCTTTGGAATATTTTCAAACAAAAGAACAAAAAAATGGTTCGTATTACTAATTGATAGCTGTTGGTTTACTAACTATGGCGGATTCCCACTCTGGCATCCTCCTATACCGTCCTCTCGAGCATCCTTCAGTCGACATTTTCTAGCTTAGCTGATTACCTTTGGACGTTTAGACGTCTGAATATGTTCTTCATCAATGGATATGGTACTGTTGTGTTTTCGTTGTCAACTTTGATTACAACTTTCATATATTGTCAAAACGCCCAACCTAACTCGTAGAGAAAGAGAAGAAGATTTCGGATATTTGACTTTCTGTTGCCAAATCTTCACCGCCAAAAGCCAAAAGTTTCCGTGTATATATATGCATGACATCTCATTCTCATGAGGTTTCAAAGTCAAGCGAGCTGCCTGAGTTTTCGTCTAAAGAATTCAGTTTGCTGGTTACGGTAATCTTAACCAAAAAGGAAATCTATGGGAAATTTCAGCACAATCCAAGCTGGTAAAGGGTACGTGAAACTTATTTGTAATTTGATCATCAGTGTCTCTTCTCCTACAAGCTTTATTTTGCAGAAGAAGATCCAAATACAAGAGAAAATTACCGGCTGTGGATTTTTTCAACAACCCCATTGGAACCAATGAAGGAATAAAGAAAGTACAGACCAATAATATCTGCGACTTCTCCAGAAATTCTGACCTTTGCATTTGCATAGTAACTTGGAACATGAATGGACAGGTTGAAATCACATCTTGTAATCCTAAAAAGAAGCAAAATATTCACTGTAAATTCAAGTTAATTGATCATATTAACAGGTTTCGTATGAAGATGTGCACGAGCTGGTTGGGACAAACAGCAGGTTTGATCTCCTCGTGGTTGGTTTGCAGGAGGTGCCTCGAAACAATCTTGCGCGATTGCTACAGGATGCTCTAGTTGAAACTCATGAGTAGGCAATTAAACCCTTTCTCCGATCTTCCTTTCTTTTCCTTCTGCATGTCCAGAAATTCTATAGCATCGATTTCTTCGCTTCTCACTGCAAGTATATGGTTTTGACTGCGTATTAAAACTTTGTTTATCAGGTTGCTAGGAAAGGCAATTATGCAGTCTCTGCAACTGTATGTGTTCGGCCCGAAGAGTTCAGACTTGTTCATCAAAGGTTAGAGCCTGTCATTTCTGTAGTCCATTGTTTAATCCATTGTCAGAATGGGAATGGGGGTAACTTTGTTATTTTCGCAACGGACATGTTAGAACTTAAGGTGGATAAGCATTCTGTCGGAGGCTGTGGAGGATTGATCAGGAGAAAGAAAGGGGCTGTAGCAATCCGTATCAGCTACAAAGGATTCAGAATGGTGTTCATCACATGCCATCTCTCTGGTAAGCCTTGTTTTCTTCAATTACCAGCAATATTAAAAGGCATTAACCAGACAAATGAAATTTCGTTTTCGGCTTGGGCTTAATAGGACATAAGCCGACAAAGTCCTGGCCAGCCATAGTTGCCCCAGGCTGTTTACTGTACAAGCCCAAGATCAAATTAACATACCAAAAGCCTTTTCAGGCCTAGAAACAGAATAGAGCTTGCCTATACCAAAAACCCATTAACACAAATTTTTAAAAGCTTCATTCAGAGCCCTGGAAGTATGGGCCATTGATGATTTGATTGGTATTGTATTGTTCCTGTAAGCAGCTCACGCTCGAAACGTAGAAGAAAGAAATTCACAATGCAGACACATATCCCACTTTCTTTTCTCCAAGTATTGGAACCCTTACGCCAGGCCCGCCGAGATAACCATATGGTTGGGAGACCTGAATTACAGACTACAAGCATCGAAACACACCCCGCCAGAAACGTAATACGAAGAAACCTTCACAGAGTCTGTCCATCTCGCCATTGTTCTCAACGTCGTATATCTTTCATTAGTTTTCATCACAGCCATCGCCTGAGCTTTTCTGTTTGTTTTCTTGCCGCTGCAGCTGCTTACAAGCAAAGACCAACTCCTTCAGGAGGCCGAAAGAGGGCAGATTTTCAATGGATATTGTGAAGGAGAACTCATGTTCAAACCAACGTACAAGTACAACATAGGAAGTAGCAACTATGATACAAGCTACAAGGTGACAATGCTTTCTGTCGCATCGGATTCTTTATTTCGTAGAAATTTCTTCCTAATTGGATTCTGCATTAAACAGGTACGAGTTCCATCATGGACTGATCGGATTCTGTTCAAGATCGAAGATCCTGACAAAATTAGCGCAAGTTTGCACTGTTATGAAGCAGTTGATAACATTTATAGTTCTGACCATAAGCCAGTAAGAGCCCACCTTTGCTTCAAAGTTATCAAACAGTAGTTCACAGCCCACGGAAAAGTCCCCAGCAGGGTGAAAACTGAAAACTGAAAAGAAATTTCCTCTTCTATTTGGAATCTTGCTTCACCGAAAACTAATTCTGTTCTTCTTCTTTTGAAATTAACAGTAACACTACTGTCATTGGATACTGTTGAATCATGTAAAATTTGACCCTTGGGTCAATTTTTTCTTGTATTTCTGATGTCGACATAAAAGACAATGAAGAAAACTGATGAATCTGTAATTTGTCTGCTTATATGTTTTCGAATTGAAGCTTCCATGTCGGCCCTCAATCTCTTGGCTAAGTCTCTGGTGACTGAACATCCACAACCGAAGGATGGTCAATGTATATGATAATATTTTATGCAACGCGTTGACAATGCACAAAGCAATGGTTTATTGAGAAAAAAGCTTGAAACCAAACCTTTGTTTCACATTTGAGAAGTGGTCAAACAACTCGAGTTGGTCTCTAGAAGACAGCTTAACTTCTTCCATGTTTGGCATATAAAAATATAAAAAAAAATGTCTTCGTATGTATTAAGCACTCAATGTAAAATTAATTAACACTAGATGAAAAGATAAACTCAATTTGAATACAAGATTATAAAAAATTCCATATTTAATAAATATGAGATAATATGTCCATTACATATAAACGGAGACATTAAAATATATACAGTGACAATTTTAAAAGAATTAACAAAAAAATTAAAAAATAAAATTTAATTTCAATATCATATTAAATATTAATTTAAAATCAATTGACAATAGATAAATGTGTTTAACTTGAATATTTAAAATCATAAAAAAATTTAATATTTATCCAATAAAAGATAACACCACTTTAATAGCATAGATGCTTATCTACCTTTTTCATGTGCGCCTAAAGTTAGGACATTTCACACTTGTTTTATATGTAAACTTCCAACCAAACCAGAAAGAAAATATACAAATGCACACTGGAAATAGAGAAATTCGCTTATGAATGGTTTCATACCGAAGCCATCTTTGTTGACGTTGACTTGTTATCAACCGCCGCTTGCAACTCAAACAAGAATGTTTTGTTTTTGAATAATCTTATTTCTGTATTGAAAATCCTTGTCTGAATTTGATGATGATAAATAGATAATGATAAACACCTTTATTTATCCCAGTAATGTTTTCTTAATTTAACCTTTGTATGTGCCCTTTTAGATTGAAATTTTATTAATTACTTAGCTTTAAATTTAGGCTTAATAGCCAAATAAGCCTTCAACCTTTAGGTCAAAATAGAATTCAGTTCTCAACGTTTTATCGCATGACATTCAGTCCATAAACTTTTATTTTGGTGGAAATAAACCCTTAACCTTTTAAAATTATGCAATTAAGTCCAAATCTGTTAAATGACACTAATTGCCGTTAGCATATCTAACGTGAAAGCTGACGTGGATAGCTTAGTTGGTTGTCACGTGGCATGCCACGTGTGCAATACTAACGGCAGTTAGTGTCATTTAACATATTTGGATTTAATTACATAATTTTAAAAGGTTGAGGGTTTATTTTCACTAAAATAAAAGTTTATGGACTGAATTTCACGCTAATCGCTAAATTCAATTTTGGGCTAAAGATTGAGGGCTTATTTGGTTATTAAGCCTTAAATTTATACATTCAATTATCAATTAAGAGAAATTATTATAATTTTGGATTTAATTGATTGAAATTACAAAATTTTTAAAAGGTATATATGATTATTTGAATTAATATTTAAAATAAAAATTGATTATTGCTAAAATCATTAAGTAAAAAAATAGAAAAAGAAAGAGAAGAAAGAATTGTGTTGGATTGAAACTTTTTCAATCACTTTGTGAGTCTTTAGATATTCTTTTTTACCCTTTTGCGAGTTAGTGGGATTGGAATCTTTACCAACAAAGAGTTTATTCTTTTTCTTCTTCTTTTTCCACATTTTTTTCTTTTTTAATTTTACATGATCTTTGTCCCTCTTTGACATCCTAACCCTATCTTACAAGGAAATTTTGTAAACTTTTTCTTTTTTTGAAAAATTTTTTTAACTAAAATAAGAAAAAAAAGGGGGAAGTGATCACTTATTGTTTTTCCTTAACTTACTTATTTTTTTTAAAATCTCAATTTAAGGTAAATGAGAAGAAAAAGAAATTTGAAAAAAAATTTAATATATAAAATATCAAATTTGACTTTATTATATTATAAATTTTAAAATAAAAGAGATTATAATTGAATAAAAATATTATAATGAATCAATTTCTTTCTTTTCCGTTTAATCAAACAAAAATTGTTAAATTACTTTTCTTTCTTTTTATTTATTAATTTTAGTTATTCAAACAAAAAGTACATGTATCATTTTTTTCTTTTAATTTTCTCTCTTTTCTTTTACTAATGTTTATCTAATCATAATGTAAGACAACATTAACTCTTTTAGTTTTTAATCTTCCAAGCTTTTGATCTGTTTCCGCATTTCGCTTTAAACCCATGTGATTATGTTACAACTTGAACTACATAACATAATCCAGCCAAAGTGGCAGTAAAACAAGAAAACAGTTAGTTTATAATTAAAAGATTTTTTTTTCTTTCACTTTTCTTGACGCTTTCAACAAAGAAAGCTTGCTTTTTTTTTTGGGGGGTGGGGGGTGTGGTGGGCAGAACCCCGCATGTAAAAATAAAAGCTTCCAAATATTAAAAAAATTTAAAGGTGAAAATGCCCGATTGGGCTCGATGAATCTTCGTCCATACCTTCGGGGCTATGTCAAAAATTCATCAATTTTGTACGCCTTCTTTTTGTTGACTTTGAATTTGCGTATAGTTGAAGAACATCTCTTTTCTTAGCTTATTTGTCTTCCATCCCTTACCATATGTCTTAAACAAAATTCTTATACTTTTTTTAAAAAATTTTTCAGGGTTTTGGGTGTGGTAGATTCTTTTTTGGAGCCAAAGAAATTAAAGGTGTCACTGTTCTTCATTGTTCTTTGCTTTCTTCAATAGATTATTCATTTTTATACACAAAAGAGAAAGAGAAAAGAAGAAAAGGGTGGGAGGGGAATATTATAGCTTTAAAGGACTGAAAATTTTGTAGCTTTTTTAGTCAGTTTGAAGATCTTATCTCATCTAGGTCTCTTCTGCAGTTTTCTTCCTGCAGGCTATTGATTTGCTTTGAGGTGAGTCATTTCTCCACTTGTTTGATTCTTTACCTTTTGTTCTTTAAAAACCTGCAATTCAGTCGTTATATGTCATGAATTTTATGAGCATCTGAGCTGGAAAGAATCTGTTTTTTTTTTCTCTTTCTCTTTCTTTCTGTATCTCTTTTTATTCACTTGTTCTGGCAAGAGATTTGCTGCTTTTCACTCATTTTTAGCTTAAGCATTCTGGGTTAGCACAATGCCAGGTGGGTGATCGTGATTGCTATTGTTTTTCCTGGTTTGACTTGCTTGCATTGCATTGATGACGAATGTAGCCGAACTGATTTAATCTATTGTTGGCAATTGAGATATGCTGTTTATATGGACGAACACCTGTTATTATTTATTAAGCATAAAATAGTTGATCTGCATAGCTTCTGGAGTCATGTTAGCATTCTTCTCTTATAGTCTGATTTTAACCCACTTTGATTATAATTCACTTTCCGCCAATTGTGTTTTTATTTTTCTTTGCTATGTTTTGATAATCTTGCATATCGGAATGGTGAATCTTCTGTCAAGCTGTGTTCATTGATGATTCTTCATTTACAAGTGTATTTTTCTTCCATTTATCTAAGCATGAATTGTATAAATTCCTTCATTTTGGCCTACATTTTAATTTACTGCATTTTAAAAAAAATTATTTAGATTTTGCAATATCTGTGTGTTTATGTGCTTCAATGTATGTTCAATTTGCAGGCAGAAACCTTATTGATTATGAGCAGATGACATTCTGCATAATGGATTGGATTAAAAAAATTTTCAAGGGATGCACCCATAAATTTTCAGAGAAACATTATCATGGACATTATGCGGAGGATCCTCAATTTTATGCACCTTCTGGCTCAGGGGTACTTACATCTGTCACTGTTTCTTCATTTCTCTTTCTATATTGCAATTCCTATGTCCTTTTCTTTTTTGATGATTTGGTCCCGTCCTACTTCCCGTAATTCTTTTGATATGAACATAAGGTCTTATCACTTAATGGCTTAGGCTAAGTTGCATAGTAGACATGTTATAAATTAGATTATGAAGCACGGTTTGCATCAAAGGATTTTTTCTTACGCAAATAGGTCAATTGGACCATTTCAGTTAGTTTAATTAGCTTCTAATATGTTTTCTATGTTATATCTTGGTCTCAACCTTGAATATAGGATGCGTGGCAGGAGTATGAGAATGAAGCAATAGATCAGGCTATTGCCCGATCCCTTGCAGAGGAAAGTGATCAAAAGGGGGGAAAGGTAATAGGTGAGTTGCATGTCTACCAAATGTTAAAGTGAATGTTCTTGTCAGCTGTACTTCGTGATATCCACCAAATAGTTGCCCATAAAGTGTTATTTTATAACCAACTTATCCCTACTTATCCTTATAATTTAACCTGCCATAATTTGAATTATTAAGTTTCTCAAATTATTGGGCAGATGATCACTATCAACTAGAGGAAGATGAGCAACTTGCAAGAGCGCTACAAGAAAGCTTGAACTTTGAACCTCCTCACCATCCGCCCCAATATGAAAATGCAGCTATGTATCAACCTATCCCAGTCCATTTTCCAATGGGATACAGGTATATGAATATGTCCTTAGCTACAATAACCATTTAATACCAGCCCATTTAATAAGGGCCTAAGTATGGATTCATCTTTGCACTTTTTTTCTGCAAATGTATGCTAATAATGGCTTCCCTTCGCATCAATTATGCTGCATTTCATTCAAAGAGCTGTTGCTATAGCTTAGAATCTAGATCCTTTTTGCTCCCATGACCAAATTATTCTTCTTTGGTAGGATTTGTGCTGGTTGCAATACCGAGATTGGTCATGGAAAATTTCTAAATTGCCTCAATGCATTTTGGCATCCCGAATGTTTCCGCTGCCATGCTTGCAACCTCCCAATTTCAGATTATGAGGTACGAATCTTTATTCTTAGTAGATTTTTTTGGTTGCTATCAATGTTTTCATCTGTGGTTCCTTCACTAAATGTTTGATTGATGAATAAGCTAATTTACTTTTATACTTTCTTCTATAGTTCTCTATGTCCGGGAATTATCGTTTTCATAAATCTTGCTACAAGGAGCGCTACCATCCGAAATGTGATGTCTGCAATCACTTTGTAAGTTTTTTTCTTGCATAGACTTATGTTCTATTTATTATAAATTTGTTTTACTTGTAATTCATTCATTGCATAAATGTTCATGGCATGATCATTTATGATTAGCTTCATATTTCAGTGCATTTATCTATATTTCAAACATTAAATGTCAATCGCGAAATGCACCTAAATATGCAGCAAATCATAAATAATCCTGCCTTGAACACTATAGTAATACCAAATAACGGTATATTTTTCTTGTTTCCAGTTTTCTTACCTAATAATGAAATTCCAAGTGCTAAATAAACCTAAAACCTTGTGGTCATGCAAGCACGTGTGAATGTCATGCAATAGTCTTATGCAGATAGGATGGCATGAGGTGTAGTTTATAGTTTGTTGTCCTTGGATACAGTTCCGAGTTTTAACAATGGAAAGTAGTAGAAGGGAACTTGGAATTATGGAATGTGGGAAACCTCCCTATGCATATCATATTAAAATCTTCTATTGTTTACTGTTTTTTTAAGTAGTTTTGAAACAGAAAAAAGTAAATATACTGTTCTAATACACGCCACTCATTGCTAGTTGTTGTCTTTTGGGGTTTATACTTTTGACAGATTCCAACAAACCCTGCTGGTCTTATTGAATATAGGGCACATCCTTTTTGGATCCAGAAGTACTGCCCTTCTCACGAACATGATGGTACTCCACGATGTTGTAGCTGTGAGAGGATGGAGGTGAGTCTGATGAAATGCACCCACTGTTGCAAGCATATTTAAGTTTCAAAGTAAAAGCTCAGCTACTATTTCTGAGGGAAAATACAAAGAGTTTGAAAGCATGACATGTTTGCTCATCATTTGCAGCCACATGACACAGGATATGTTACCCTTAATGATGGACGGAAGCTCTGCCTAGAGTGTCTGGACTCTGCAGTTATGGACACCAAGGAATGCCAACCTCTTTATCTGGATATACAAGAATTTTACGAAGGTTTAAATATGAAAGTGGAGCAGGAAGTTCCATTGCTTCTGGTTGAAAGGCAAGCTTTGAATGAAGCCAGAGAAGGAGAAAGGAATGTAAGGGCAAAAATGCTGAAATAATGACATCAAAAATAGTTTCTAGGACTGTTCTCCTTAGTTATATCAGATGTTTGGTGAAATATCTATTTGTAGTCTTGTCTGGTTGCTATTGGAACATTGTGGGCATGCTTCTTGTAGATGTCATACAAATATTGTTGCAAGCAATTGTTTGTCCCTTCTTTATATTCAATGGTTGCATTCTTAAAATTTTCTTTGGACAGGGCCATTATCATATGCCGGAGACTCGAGGACTCTGCCTTTCTGAGGAACAAACTGTCAGCACTGTAAGAATATTTGAGATTCTCTTTTGCTTTAGTGTTGATAACTTGGAAATTAATATCAGTAGTTTTTGTATCGCCAAAACTTTTACACTATCTTTAACCTGAAATCATCAGATCCTAAGGCGACCGAGATTTGGGACAGGAAATCAAGCCATGGATATGATAACAGAGCCCTACAAATTGACACGTCGATGTGAGGTGACTGCAATTCTCATTTTATATGGCCTGCCAAGGTATTGTATTCTTTGCCATAATTGCTTTTACGTATGTAAAAATAAGTTGCCATATAATCAGACAATTTTCAATGACATCCAAATAAAAAACTCAGTAATTAGATGCTGAAGAATGGAGAGAAGAAGAAATATTTGTTATACTTGCTCACTGGATAGCAATTTCATGTTTCTTATCCCGTTAATCCAAAGAAAAGAGGAGTTGGGGGGGGGTGAACTACTTGGAACTGGAAGTCATGTTTGCCTTGATTCTTAAACACACTTGAAGAGCAGGTGGCCTGAAAAGAACATCAATAAAAGGATCTTGTCAGGTTCTGTAGTTATCATGATGTCTATGGTTGTTTAAAATGCAAAGGAGAAAAGAAAAAAGGATCAAGTCAATGGGGACTTAATGAAAGGCCTATAGTCCTAATAGCCTCTTCTTTGTCTTTCTGATTTCTAGAAACTTGAGTCCTTTAGCAAATCTTGCATATTTGTAGCAGATGATGCTAACCTTGATGTTGCTTTGTGTCCTTTTGGTTATGTAGGTTATTGACTGGGTCAATCTTAGCCCATGAGATGATGCATGCATGGATGCGACTTCAAGGTGCTCTATATTTCCATCATAATACGTAGGAAAAAATGTTTCTTTCTCCCCCATTTGGAGAGATTGACTCATATGCTATTGCTACTTGTTTGTTAGGTTTCCGGACTCTTAGCCAGGATGTCGAGGAGGGCATTTGTCAGGTGTTAGCACACATGTGGTTACTTACCCAGCTTGATTCTGTTTCAAGCAGCAATGTTGCATCGACTTCATCCTCCTCTTCTAGTAGGCTAAAAAAGGGCAAAAGACCTCAATTTGAGGGGAAGCTTGGGGAGTTCTTCAAGCACCAAATTGAATCAGACACTTCCCCTGTATATGGAGATGGCTTCAGAGCAGGCCATCAGGCTGTTTATAAATATGGTCTTAGAAATACCCTCGAACATATTCGGATGACTGGGAGGTTTCCTTACTGAAATCCCAAATCTCTTATTCTTTCAAAGAGTTAAAGCTCAGCCTTTTCCTATTAGAACCAAAGGCCAAGCACATAGGATCATTTCTCAATAGGTAGCTTTTAGAAGTACTACTAATGTTCATTCCTTGTGGCTTTCAGTGCCATTCTTCATTTTTATAAAATTACTTAGTTTTTAAACCCATGTTTCGCGCTATTAGTTTCCATAAAATTACTTGACTCACAGAAGATGTTAAAAGCTGGTTGATCTTTTACTATACAGTAGCCTGGTGAGAGTATGATCAAGATTACATTTGTTTATTACTTAGCTTGACTTCTAAAATTAATGAGATCTGCAGGACACCATTTCAGGATTGTATCCTGAATAAACTTACAATGGCTCTTACTTGAATAGGTCTGCTCGAATTTTGGACAGGGCTGACACTACTTCCTCCATGCTTGGTCTCTTTGTCGGCTCTTCTGTCAAGCAGGCTATACTTAATTGAGCCATTCGCAGGGCAAATTCTGTCTGATTATCGCATTTCAGTCTGGTATCAATAAGGGAATCGAGCTCAGCTTCTGCATTCGTCTTTTCCATGATGGAAACAACGGTTTCTGATAGCAATATTTCTCTTCCATCTTGTGTAATGATGGCATCTTTTCCAGTGATCAGTTCCAACAGCAGAACTCCAAAAGCATAGACGTCAATCTTGGAAGTAACCTGCCCTGTCTCCACGTATTCAGGCGCCATATGACCTTTAGTCCCTAAAAGTTGAGTTGTCAAAGCAACGCTGCCAGTTTCATTCACCATGGCTCTTGCGAGGCTGAAGTTTGCAATTTTGGCCCTTAGACCATTGCTTAGCAGAACATTGCTGGCCTTGATATCCCCATGAACATAAGCAGGTTTGGCAAAACTGTGAAGATAGTGAAGTCCATTAGCAGCATCCAAAGCAATCTGAATCCTTCTCCTCCAGCTTCCAATCTCATCAGGACTTTGACTGCAAATCCAATCCCTTAGAGACCCTTTTTGCATAAACTCATAAGCAAGATAGAAAGAGTCACCATTTTTACAGATACCTTGAAGCTTGATCAGATTGAAATGATTGATTTTCTTCAGCAATTGTACCTCCCTGGATACATCTACCCTCATTCTTTTAACAGCCAGGATCTTCCCACCAAAACCACCACGATAAACAGAACCGTTTATTCGATTCTTGGAACTGAAATTTCTTGTAGCTTTCTTTATCTCCTCAAATGTAAATACTCTTAAACCTTGGTCAAAGCTTGCAATTTCAACACGGAGGTCTTTAGGCAATACATAACCCTTCATTCTTTCATGGCCACTCTGAAGAACTCCAACTCCATCCTTTCTCTTATTGAACATAAAAATAGTGAACAGGATGATGATAAGCAACAGCAAAGAACAAGCTGCTGCAATTCCAAATCCCTCGTACAATTTCCTCTTCGATCTATTGCTTTTGGGATGCTTTTCTAAAGGAGGTGAATCAAGTGGTTGGCCCTCGTGAATTATGGTTTGTGAACTTGAAGGCACTGTTGGCAAAGGAATCAGGACTGTTGTGGTAGGGAAAATAGTTTGTTTCTCTCCCAAACCATTTGCATCGATAACACTCTTACTGCTTACATTGAATCTATAACTGATCTCTTGAATATTGTCCTCCAAGCTAATAGAGTAAGTCAGGAGATACTTTGTTCCACTCTTTGCTTGATCACTTGTCGGACAAGCGCATCGAAGTGGAACTTTCAATTCAATTCCAGGAACCAATTTGTTTTCATCACGAGGATTTGCTCGTTTAATGGAACTACAAGTGGATAATCCCTGGAATGCCTCGGTTCCTATAGAATAATACGTGCCATGGATGCTTGAGATGTGAAACGTGGTGTTTGCCTGATAATACTGACCCAAACAAGAACAATTTACAGGAACGATTACCTCTTTACCAGTAGGGAAATTTGCATGCTCGGTTACATTATTGAAGCTAGCAAGCTCCGCCAGGTTCGAGGATGTCAGAGCTGAAATGCTGGAGACCGAGTTAAAAAGAGGTTGAGACTTGTAGATGAGAAAAGCCTGGCAAAGTCGATCTTGGCCATTGCAAGTGTAAAGAAATGCTGAAGAAGGGCCTGATTCATCATCATTATGGCAACCCAAAGCTGAGTATCCCGAGTAGTTTTGTTGAGCATTTATGAATACAGTGAAAACATTATTTAGCAAGAGGAGGCAGAGAAAGAACTCATTCATGGTGAAAGTTCCAAAGAATATCTGATTTGCCGATTGGAGAAGGAATTTGAAGAATACTAGTGGCTGCCTGGTGGAATTAACGTCAGAATAACGCGTTTAAGGATTATAAAAAATCCAGAAAAATTACTGTTTGTTAACTCAAATAGCAACATCCTAGGCAGGCTACAAAAATTTCCTTTTCCTCAAGTTGCTTCATTAGTTTAATAATCCCGCCTGCAGAAGTACAGAAATGACTCCAGATTTTACCCGATTCTTACGTCCAATAACAAAAGATTACTTTCATTTTCAGAGGAAGATTCTTAAGACCCCACTTCAATTAGTTTAGTCGCAAAGTCCATCTAAAATACATCTGCTGGCCGGCGATCCAAGCTTTTTTGCAGTTTCCATAACCCAGAGCAAACCCGTGAATCCACGTATTGCCACCCTTGTCAAGCGTCTCCATCCAGACAGAGTGTGAACTGAGACATAGTTTGTAGTTAAATCAACTTTAATAAACCATTCGATGTTCTTTTTTTCCATGTGGATTTCTTCAGCATCATTGAAGCTCACAAAGACCGTTTCCTTCGCCTGGTTTCCGGGGCCGGGGGCCGTCTGGTCGTGGAAATGACGGAAGATAAGACCTTGTTTTCCCCGACCCTAGTAAGAATTAGTCAAGTCTCTACCTCGGAGAATAAAGGTTTAATTAAGATAAGCCGAAATGATTTAGTATTAAATTTAATTTAAAAATTTGAGACTCAAAATTCAATTCAAATTTAATTGAGTTTAGTTTTTAAAATTCGATTCCAACTCAATAAAATACTTGAGTGACTCACATTCGAATCGAACTCAATTCAATAAACTTAAATTGTTATTTTTCGAAAGGTAAAATGATTATTATAAATAAAACATAAAAAATTTGATTAAGTTTACGAACCGTTCGAAATAAGTATTTAAATATTCATATTTAATTCAACTTGTTATCGGAATAATTCGAAGTTAAGTTTAACTAAAAAATTACCTAATACGTTGACACCCGGCTTTAGAACAGAACCAAATGGTCTCCTGAAATCTTACCATCTCCATCATTGTCAAACCGAGGAAAGACTCCTTGAAGTGTTATCAAGTAGTGTTGCTGCAGGATGGCCTATCTGTTTGCCAAAAACCTTCTAACTTGGCCCAATTAAAGTCCAGTTTAATAGACTAATAGCCGAACAGCCTAGCCCACTGTATTTCCTGTCAAACGGCCCAACTGAACCACTCAACTTCAAGTCTTCAGCTACAGCGTCGACTGCCCATCTTTCTTCCCTTCGAAAAACAAGCATGGAATGGAAACACAGTCAGCTTGTCGTCGCTACAAAAATTTTCATGTTCGTACTAATGACCTCGAAATGCAATGCTTGATCCTTCGCCGACGGCCAAAACTGCTGCTTTTCCACAACTGAGAAACTTGAACCAATGTTCAGGTACTTTCCCCTCCACACCTCTTCCACACTCTCTCATCTCCACCATCCTGTTAAATCCTTCCACGCGTCCTCTCCTCTCTACTGGAAGTTCCGGGACGAATACAAACTTGCCCGGCCCGAAATCCTCTCCCGGATCACCCGACTCCTCACACTAGGCCGTTACAGCGCCCTCAACGCTCTCTCTTTCGAGTTCTCCGACGAACTCCTTGATTCCGTCCTCCAAAACCTCAAGCTAAACCCCACAGCTTCTTTGTATTTCTTCAAGTTAGCTTCGAAGCGACAAAAATTCCGACCAAACGTCACATCGTATTGCAAAATTGTCCACATCTTGTCTCGAGCTCGCATGTACGATGAAACAAGAGCTTATTTGTCCGAATTGGTCGGTTTATGTAAGAGCTATTCCTCTTCTTTTTTAATTTGGGATGAAATTGTCAGGGTTTATGAGGAATTTCAATTTTCGCCCTTGGTTTTCGATATGCTGTTGAAAATTTATGCTGAAAAAGGATTGCTTAAGAATGCTTTGAATGTGTTTGATAATATGGGGAAGTACGGTCGTGTCCCTTGTTTAAGATCATGTAATTGTTTGCTGAGTAATTTAGTTAAGAATGGTGAAAGTTATACGGCTTTGCTTGTTTATGAGCAGATGCTTGGGATTGGGATCGTGCCAGATGTTTTTACATGTTCCATTGTTGTAAATGCGTATTGTAAGGAAGGGAGAATGGAGAGAGCAATGGAGTTCGTAAAAGAAATGGATAATTTTGGTTTTGAGTTGAATGTGGTTAGTTATAATAGTTTGGTCGATGGGTTTGTTAGCTTGGGAGACATGGAGGGAGCAAAAAGGGTGTTGAGCTTGATGTTTGAGAAAGGGATTTCGAGGAATGTGGTTACCTATACGACGTTGATCAAGGGCTATTGTAGAAAATGTGAGATGGAGGAAGCAGAGAAGGTGGTTAAAGAGATGGAGGAGTTGATGGTTGTCGATCAATATGCTTATGGTGTGCTGTTGGATGGTTATTGTCAAGTTGGCAAAATGGATGATGCTACAAGGATTCAACAAGATATGTTGAAAATCGGATTGAAGATGAATTTGTTTGTTTGCAATTCATTGATCAACGGGTATTGTAAGGTTGGTAAAACTAATGAAGCAAAGAGGTTGTTGATTTGTATGGGTGATTGGGACATAAAGCCCGATTCATTTAGTTATAATACTCTTGTGGATGGGTATTGTAGGGTTGGCCGTATGAGTGAGGCTTTCAAACTTTGTGATGAAATGCTTTGGAAAGGAATTGAACCAACTGTTGTAACTTACAATACCCTTCTCAAGGGTTTATGTTGTGCAGGTGCCTTTAATGAAGCTTTACACGTTTGGCATATGATGCACAAAAGAGGGTTGAGCCCTGATGAGGTTGGTTGTTGTACCATGCTTGGGGTGTTTTTCAAGATGGGAGATGTTGAAAGTGCTTTAGGATTTTGGAAGAGTATTTTAGCAAGGGGCATTTCCAAGAACAGGATTATTTTTAATACAATGATTAATGGATTGTGTAAGATTGGGAAAATAGATGAAGCGAAAGAGATATTTGGCAAAATGAAGGAACTAAGTTGCTTTCCTGATGGAATAACATATAGAATCCTGATTGATGGGTGTTGTAAAATTGCAGAAATTGAAGAAGCTTTTAAACTTAAAGATGAGATGGAAAGGAAAGAAATTTTTCCTACCATTGAAATGTATAACTCTCTTATTAGTGGAATTTTCAGGTCTAGAAAACTGAGTAAAGTGGGGGATATTCTTACAGAAATGTGTGCCAGGGGACTAGCCCCTACTCTTGTTACTTATGGGGCTCTGATTACTGGTTGGTGTGATATAGGAAACTTGAATAAAGCTTTCAGCATATACTTTGAGATGACTGAGAAAGGGTTTACGCCCAACATAATTATTTGCAGCAAAGTAATCAGTTGTCTGTACAGGCTTGGCAGGATTAATGAGGCAAATATACTATTGCAGAAGGTGGTAGGTACTGATCCTTTTTTAGCTCACATGGGTTTGGACAGCTTGAAGACTGATGTTAAATGCCTAAACATTCAGAAAATTGCAAATACTCTTGAAGAAAATGCCAGAAGTTTTTCCCTGACCAACAATGTGGTGTATAATATAGCTATTACAGGATTGTGCAAGTCTGGGAAGGTTGATGATGCCAGAAGATTTTTTTCAGCTTTGCTGCAACGAGGATTTGATCCAGACAATTTTACCTATACCACTCTGATTCATGGCTATTCAGCCTCTGGTAATGTCAATGAAGCATTCCGGTTACGGGATGACATGCTGAAAGTGGGTCTTAAGCCAAACATTGTCACTTATAATGCTCTAATAAATGGACTGTGTAAATCAGGAAATCTAGATCGAGCTCGAAGGCTTTTCAATAAGCTTCCACTGAAGGGGTTAGCTCCTAATGCTGTTACCTATTATACATTGATTGATGGATATCTTAAAGTTGGTAATACTTGTGAAGCCTCTAGTTTGCTAGAGAAAATGATAGAAGAAGGGGTTTCCCCTTCACTAGCCACCTACTCTGCATTGGTCAATGGCCTTTGTGAGCGAGGAGACAAAGAAAAAGCCATGAAACTTTTGGCTGCTCAGAGTGATGTTAAATCTGCAGATATGAAGAAGATCGCTAAGCTTCATGATATGATGCATATCATGCATCCATCCCTTGATGTTATCAAACAGAAGCAAACGGACTTGATAGTGTCCTCAGATGCTGAGGTGTCAGACAATGCATGTTTCATATCTGAAGCTGTCTGTTGATGTATGCTTACAGTTAAGGCGTTACTGGGATAGTTTATTGTGGGAGTAATTTTAAAGATTGGCGATCAGTGTTTTCTTCTTTAGCATTGAAACTCAAGGTTTGGCTCATATCTTGCACTCCCTGTAGAAATATACATACATGAAATTCTTTGGAACTTCTTGTATATTTTTTCTCATGATGGCAATCAGATGCAGCGGAGGTCTATTTCCAACATGCTCTATGGAGGAAGGCTGAAGACATATAAACCCATGTTTTACATTCGGGTTTTGAACAGCTTATCATGGTGTTCAGCTAGAAATTTAAGAGTGATTCTTTATGATCGTTAATCCAGAACCAAGCTAGATATCTTGCTGAGCCCAGAACATGGTAGGATGGTAGATTTGTGTATATGCATCAGCCAAAGAACTTAAATGTATTCAATTCCATATCCCAAAACACTCACTTTTTGTTTGGATGACTATCCTGCAATGGCTTCCAATGAAGGAAAGATTGAGAACTTGGAGAATGGAGGTTGAAGAGAGGAGATGTTTTTTTCAACAGGAGTGAGAATTCAAGGATCATGTGGTTTTTGTCTGTGAGTTCACAAAAGAAGTTTAGTAAAGGATCCTTCTTCTGTTTAGGATTAATAAAAGAGTGGAGAATTGGTATGCAGAATTCGGCAATGAGCGCCTGAAAGGAAAAGCTGTGATTTTCATTATATTGCGCGTTGCTAGAAATGTTTGTATATGCTAGATATGGAAGAAACAGAATTGTCGGTTGTTTAACTTTAACATATGAAAGAAATTTCAACACTAGTGATTAACCAGATTAAGGATGTTGTCAGCTTTAAATTACATGAGTTATGCCAGATCTCTACTGACACAATAAATAAAGAATTATGTGATGCTCGAAACTTCAATGCAGCAAGTTTAGAATAGAGTGTTACAAGAACTGATTTTGTTACTGTAAAAGTTGTTGAATTGTTGTCAGCCGAATTTTGCTAACTTGGATAAATGAAATTATCAAAAAAAAAAAGAACTGCTTTCACAATTCTTATACTCCAGGTGGTTGTTGAAATAAAAATTCAGTAAAGTTGCGGACAAAGCTAAGAGTTGATATTCAAACTAACAGATTCAGTGAACTGTACACATAATGATTCAGACAACCTCTTATTTTTCATTTTGATTTTCATGTATGTCCATGTAGCTACACATAAAGTTCTCTTGTTAAACTTAATACGGTCTTTCATCTTAACATTTGTAAACAGAGGTCGGATTTTATTCCCAATATTATGGTAATTGAATGTGCAATATCTACAGCAATTTTCGAGAGAATTTCCACTAATTTGGATTTGCTATCCTTCTTTCCACTCAATTCGACTCATGTTACGAGTGGTGGGCGCCCTTGGTGCCAAGCATATACAACTCGACAGGGAAATCACAACTGCAATGGTCTCGTAAGTAGTAGAAACCATGGGAGACTTTTCTAGGAAGTAGCGACAAATTCAGGTTTTATAAGCTGATCACCTTGATTCCACAAATGCTGGAGTTGCTGCAGCCTGCAGTGAAACATACAATGACTCCAAGATTCTATCAGAAAAGAAAAAAAAAATTCCCATTTCATTCCAGCAAAGATTGAGCCACATTCTCCCGTATTCATCAGCTGTAACAATAGCTATGAAAGATTCTGTAAATAATCTTGCGAAATGATACTCAATTATGTTTGATTTTAGTTTCTATTTGTCAGAAACTTGCAGCTTAAACATCTTGTAGTTTCTGTCAGGTTTTTAAAATGAAGTTAAACATCTGGTATCAGAAGTCAGAACTGAAGCTAAAACAAGCTCTAATAGACTAATACAAAACTTAAAGATCGATTAGCAGAAAGGAATGCTTTATCTAACAAGGGTAGAACTTAGAATTTGCTTATACAGCTCGATCTAGAGCAGGTAGGCTGAAAGGTGTACGCCATCTAAGAAGTTGCTTAAGATTCGAGCAAACCTCCACGTGAAAAACGAGAATAATTGCTAAATCAGTAACCATTGTTTTACTTTCCAATTGGACCAATGAGCAATCGAGTCCAAACGCTGTAACAATTCCAGGAGATTAAAAATTATACTGTCGATTATTCTGGCAAACACCCTTCTTTGTAATATATATGCAGAAATCAGAAATAAGCTATGCCACTGCCTTTTTCGAGGCGACATCAGCATAATTGATGCTTGGCAAGAAAAGTCATTTCATCTTGTACCACTAGTCTACTACTAGTACTATTTCAAGTGGTCCTTCATTTAATTGGGTAAAGATTGATCCCCATTCCAAATTTCCAAACTAGCCAATGCATGCAAATCACTTTAATTGAATTATTACTGCTACAGTACACATTTTCAAAATAAGAAAAACCATAACAAAATAAAATCCTGATAAAAATTATATTTGAATTTGATAAAAATTAAAAAATTGATTTGATATTTAATATGATACAAATTTTGACATAGCAGCATTCGTGTTTTACACGATTTGATGCCAAGCAAATATAATAAATATACACAAATTCTCATATAGTTAAGCTTTTACATTTTTTGTTTAAAAAATAAAATAAAAAACAAAACCGGCCATCAAAGAAGATTAGTTTAAATTTTTAAATAGGTAATATCTTTATAATAGGATAAATAAAAATATCTTACATTTTATTGAAATACAGGAAAAAAATATGAAGTTCCACGCTGCGTGGGATTCGTCTGAAACGCGTTTTAATCATGAGGTGATGGCATGATTGGTACGAATCAGAAAATTTGAGTCAAATTTGTGCAACAGTTTCCAGACTTTTCAGAGAGATATTGGATAAGTTGTGGTACATATCATATAAGATCCACCGGGGTTGAGAAAAGTTGGACCCACATGCCCTGACGTTGTCACGATCAAAGCCGTACAATTCTCACACCTTTTGAAGGCATGCCACGCGGCATTCAAGGAAGCGTTAATGAACAGGATGTGTTGATGTTCCGGCAATGCTTGTCCCTGTTGGTTTCCAAAGCAACAATAATCTACCGACACTCTTCTTTAGATAAATAATATTTTTATTTTCGCAGGTGGTAATTACACTATTCTTTAAATTATAATTTTGTTTTCTTACATGACAGCCTGGCATCTGAAAATTAGTCTTAGTTGGACAAAATTGATCAATTGACACAAAGACCAATAATGATAGCATTTTTTTTTAATTATTATATTCAAAATCTAAAATTTTAAAGATACAATTATCCGATACATGCAATTAAATTAGTGATTAGTAGTACTTTGTGATCTAATTAATTATAGAAAAAAAATATGTGATTCATTGTTAGTAAAATTTTTAAATTTTATAGTCGTGTGATTAATTGAAACAAGATGACATATTTTTGTGTATATTAAAGAAATTAAAAAATAAAACATATTACAGTATTTTAACATTGCTTGTTAAATATAAATAAAATATGGATTTATATATGATGCACTGACAGTGTATAGTTTCTATACACTGTCAATGCATCAGAGGTTAACACCTCATCATTAGGCCCTTATATGCAAATATAAATAAATTTTTTTTATTTGTCCATAAGAGTTTATTGATGAGGTGTCAACCTCTGATGCATTGACAGTGTATAGAAACTATACACTGTCAGTGCATCATATATAAACTCATAAAATATTCAGTTCCTAACAAATGAAAGATCTTGTTCAAATCATGGAGTTGTAGGCATGTAATAATCAATATAGTTCGTTTAACGGGTGTTTAAGAATTGTTAAAATTAAATTTAATATATTAATTTACATTAACTAAATATATGTATTTAAATACTATATATCTTTAACTGTGCCACTTGACGCTGATTAACATTTCTCAATAATCAAACACCCTAGTATCTTTTTCATTCATAATTGCGAGAAATAGTTGTCATTCACATTTCTTTTGTGCAATTCGTCACTTATTTTTTAATAGGAAGATGAAAATGATTGAGAAGGCAATTGTCATTTGGCAACAATTAATGTGAAGTGATAGTAGAAATAATTAAATGGCAATATTGGACCTAGCTTGACTTTAATTTGATTAGCATCTAAAATATAATCATATCCTTGATTCTTAAAGCAAAATTAATTTGGATATCAAAAGCAATTAATTCTTTACATAATATAGATTAAAACTTTTTTTTAAAAGAAAACAGCAAGTGACAAGTTTTTACTTACTCTTTACTCTTTATATCTTAATTTATTTGTTCATATGATTACTTTGGCCAAACCTATACATCTAATGTTTATTATTTTAAAAATAAATTTTGATTTAAATTTTTTTAAAAAATATGGATTTGGATTAATAATTTATACTTAAAACCTTGATTTCATACTATATTATCAAAATAATGGTATAAGTTAAGGAAATAATTCACTTAATAAAACAAACAAATTAAGATGAAGTAATTAATTATAAGAATTTTATTTTTTACTTCAAAGGGTTATAAGGATATATAAAAATCAAACCTGATGAATATAAGTAAAGAGTTCGTACGTATATAAATAATTACTTTTTAATATATCCTAAAAATTTGTATTATTCTATAAATTTCCTCAATAAAATTTAAAAACTCAATCAAAGTACTAAAGGATATGTAATTGTACATAATTTATCTTTAACATCCTTGAGTTATGTGTATTTATTACTATGTCAACACTATATTTTATTGGTCTTAACTTAATCAAAGAAGGTCATCAGCTGGCAAATTGTCTTTGCAGCCATTTCCACTTAAAAGACAAAAATTCTACCATTAAAATACCAAAAGAAGAAAAAAAAAATACTATAAGACTCGTTTGAATATGCAGTTTTGATCCAAAGAAAGAGAGTGTTTTCTTCTTCAATGATGATCTTCATCCTCAAGCATTCAATATTTTAAACTTATTTTCCAACCAATTCCATGAATGTTTCCAGGGTATAACACAAATGGAAAACTCTTTTCAGAAAATGACAGTAATAACTTATTACTACTTGCATTAAAATATGAATTTGATTTTTATATATGTGATGAATAATAATATTTTATATACTATGCTTTGCTTTGTGTTGAGGAAAATTATAATCTTAAATAAAAAGAAAAAAATGATTATTTACAAGGCAGATTTATTTTTATTAAACAAAAAGGAAAGATCCATGAAAATTATAGACCTAGAACAGCTCTTTGTCTATACAGATTTTGATTACAGTTCATGAACCCAGTCATGTAGTTTCCGTCTGGATTTTCTTCGCCTTATTACAACAAATTTAACTTCTTTGAAGTGTAATATTGCAAAAGAAAGAACAAAATAAATGCAGTATATAAAATATGATACCTGTTTTAGTACTTTGATCCAGAGGATCTTCAGTTTAAGGCTTTACTGCTCCGCTGTTTCTTGATGATTCTGTCACTTTCTCAGCAGACAAACACTTGCCAGAAAGATGGGTTTTGAAGCATTTCTCGTTTCTGGTTTTTCGAATCAAGAATCCAATGCAAATGGGGTTTGCAGGAGATCATAAGGTGCCCACAAAGCGTCCAACGGGCATGGCCTGTTAGCATCAAGCCTTACCCATGGCTTCCCTTTTCCGCTCCAGTGTAAAAGACTGACGGGACCAGGATGCAAATCTCTGCACAAACCTCTAAAATTATCTCCGCCGAGGCCGTGCTGATTCCACCGGTGATCAACCGGCACTATGTTTCCAGCGAAAACTAATAAAAATGGTGGCAAAGAACCCAACTCGTAAATTCTCATTCTTTTCTGAAGCTCCATCCAGTCTTCAATCTTCGTCGTGTAGTCTCCTTCTCTCCATCGATCAAGGTCGATCACCATTACTCCGGTGTTAAAGTAACAAGCTTTACGGTTCGCAAAAGTTAAGGATAAAGAAGGGTTTGACCAAAACGTTAGAGTAAAGTAGGACGTGAAATTTGCATTGCAATGTTCCGGTGCAGCCAAGACCGAGTTTTCCCCGAGTGGAGTTTCAGCAAGTTTAGCTATGTCGTCGACCAGAACCAGGTCCGAGTCAAGGTACACGACTCGGCGGACGCATAAAGGAAGGAGATTGGCTAAGTAGCTTCGAGCGTAGTTCAAAGGGCAGTCTAAAGCCGAGCGGATTGAGGTTGAAATGAGGCGTGAAACAGAGGAATCATCGAAAGTGTAAACCTGGAAGTTCAGGTAAGGGAAGGAGGTGGAGATGGTGGCACTTAAAAGTGACGCGTTGGCGGTGGCGGAGGCGACGAAATGGAAGGCAATGTTCTGGGGACAGGAGGAGTGTTGAAGAACTGAAAGAATAGCCGCCATGGAGCCCCGGATGTAAGCTCTGTCAAGGGTCATTGCCACATGAACAGCTTGATCCGAGCATAAAATGGAGGCTTCACCATCTGCTTCATCTTCATCATCTATGACCGGGCAATCCGGAGAGTTGTAGAACTGCGGAGCTTCCTTGAATTGTTGGGTTAATGGTGTAGCGGCGGTGGCATTGGCAGCGAAGACAAAGACATTGAAAAGCAAGAGAAGAAGAAAATGAAAGAGCAGTGATTTAGGCATTGTTTGTAGGTGAAAGTAAAGGGCGTTGGCCTGCAGGGTTTAAATGCTAGAGAAGCCTAGGCTGGCTTAGATTTGTGATTAGGAAGTAATGTTTGGCTTTATTCAAAAGTTCAAAGCACAGGTTGGGATTGAAAAAGAGAGGAGAGGGTTAGCTGGAAATGGTTGCCAGGGCTGCAGGAAAGGAAGAGAGGTGGCTAAGGCAGCAGAGTACGGAAAGGGATTTTAATGGGGGCATACTCAAGAATTTTCTTTGGGTTGAAACTTGGAAGTTGTTGAGTTCCTATTGAGTCTAGATTGTTTTGTTTACTTGTCTTCTTTTATGCATAATACTTCGAAAGGGTCCACAATATGGTCCTACATCCCTTTCCCTCAACTCTCAATTTCAATTGCTGTTTTCCATTTCACTCAATTAGAGAGGCTTGCATTTTCTTCAAGTATAGAGTTGCTCACCAATGGTAAAATTTGGGTTAAAGTAATTGAAATGATAGATTTTATGTTCTAAGAATTTGAAATCTTTATCTGCGGAACTCTTGCACTTTATATATTAAAAAATTATAATTTAAGTCAATATTTAAGATTTTTTCGTTTAATAATGCGGTAATTTTCTAGACATAGTTTATTTAAATCGTTATTAATAAGCTTAGATTTCTATAATTATTGTCAATTATAGGTTTTAGGTGATCTAGTTTCTTCAATGCCATTCATTGAAGGGAAAGTATTGAAATGGAGAGTGAAAGCAGGGTAGGTGCCTTCTTTATGCTCTCAGCTTCCTTTCTCAATAGTGACCATACAGGGAAAAAAATTTTAAAAAAAAAAGAAGTAGAGCGTTGAAAATTTGAATGAGTGAACTCTACATTTATTCGAAAAAGAAAATTCATGGGAAAGGAATTTTTTTAATTTTTGAAGTTATAAACTTTATTCAAGGAACATGGTTGTTGATGCTTGAGAATTTAACTCGTTAGGTATGTTGGACAATCGCAATCCCAGAAAAGAATTGCTTAGCAACCAGCAAAACAATCATGCTTTGTAGCCCAGTATGCTCTTTCTTCTACATCTACTTGCTACCTTCCATTAAAAACATTTATATTCATGAAACCTGTGTTCTGTCACATTTTGAATGACCTTGGGAAATCTCTTTCACAGTTTGACAGAACTGTAGTTTGAGGATTACGAAGTTCTACCAGGCTTCTAGATGTAAGCTTAATCGTTTCTATATTGATGCTTAATGTCAGTGTTATAGGCTAATTATACATTTCAAACATGTTCTAAACACTCATTGATTTATTATTAGTTAATAGTTGAAGACAATGATGCATATGAAACCAAAACCTACCAACAAGAAGAGACAGACAACAGAAACAGCCCTGTCCGAAACTTCTGTTTGCTGTGGCAATTTTTTAAACCTTGACATGTGAATGAAATTTTAATCTTATGACAGTAATCCTTCTTTAATTAGAATTTTGGTTGATACTTGTTCTCTTGAGAGATTTGTAGAGGATATACAGGACCCACCATTCAAAACAAGTTGCTAAATGGATCTACTATTTGGCTTTAAAAGCTGTATGGGATCAGCTATCATGCACTAATGGAAAACGTTGAAAATCTTGTTATCAGATTTGATCTTTTTTAGGGTTTTGTCTGAACTTTTTGTTGATTTTCTTAACTTGATTGTTGGATGGGTAATTTTCTGTTGTCACCAACTTCTCCATAAGTGGATGGCTTGACTGAGGAATGGAAATGGTGAGTTGGGGAAATGGAGAGTAACTCCTCCATCCTAGCCATCATCACAAAGCATCATCGACCCATCCTTTTAATGTATCCAACGTCAATATATATTTTTTTCATTCAAATCATTTTACGTAATTATATTATTGACTTTTTTGAATGGATTCAATAATAATTTTAACAGTAAATAATTAATTTTTTATGATATAATTACGTGATATAATTTGAATTAAAAATAAATACATTAACGTTCAGTAACTGTTTCATGTCTTTACACGAAGATGCATGTAACAGGCTGGGCAAGGCAAAGATCCTTGGAAGGCACAATGTCAACAGCCAACTCCCAAGACATTCATGGCAATTTTGAGATTGTCGTGGATAAAGCAGAAAACAAGGAATTTGAAGATGGAGAGCTCGGGCTTACACTCACTCCTTCAACGAAAGCTTTGTTAAAATTGCTGGCAGCAGATTCCAAGGTCACCGACAATCCCCCCGGAGTGGTCATAAAAGTCGGCTTAAATGAGCCGCACATGCTTCAACCCTTCTGGCCATTTTGCATCTAAGTCATCCCAAAATAATACTTGAGTACATGTACGTCGGTGTTTCAGTTCAGTGCAATGACTGAATGAATTGGGTCAAACTCTTTGAATAATTGAAAAAGTCTTGGGTGTTCCTCGTTTTAATTTAATCCATTAGGGTAGTTATAAAGAATATACCTCTTTTTCTGCAAGATCCAGAAATTTGATTCATTTAAAATTAGATTTGATAATTTTAAATACGATATTTTATATAATACGAAAATAACACCAAATGAAAAAATAATATGAATTAAAATTTTAGTAAAACTTATATTGTTTGTGTATGAATTTGATATAAGTTAACTAGTGATGCTTATTACTATGATTAGTTTAGATGCATGATAAAATTAATTTTGGTGAGATTGAAAACAATGATGATAGTGAAACTATGATTTATTTGATCGCAATCACAATGAAAACTGTGAAATGAATATAGTGAAAAAATAATCATTAAAAACATTACATAAAAATAATAAACTAAAAATAATGAAAAAAAAAGTTAAATATGAAATGCAGGTGATAATTTTCACCATTTAGAAAAACACAGATTTTGATGCTATTTGCGTAAGAAATCCGTACTATTATCTTGGTCA
Organism: Heritiera littoralis; assembly: GCA_031772115.1. Classification (NCBI taxonomy): domain Eukaryota; kingdom Viridiplantae; phylum Streptophyta; class Magnoliopsida; order Malvales; family Malvaceae; genus Heritiera; species Heritiera littoralis. The sequence goes on from JAPDPK010000001.1 coordinate 22,982,076, forward strand.
TCGGGCACTGCGAAAGATGCCATGCCCGTATCGTTCTCTACAAATGAAAAAAGTTGAAGCTAGATATCTCGAAATCGTAGGCCAAAGCTTATCCATTTGAGTCGCAACTAGCAAGAGAAAGTGCTCGACATTATGCCACAGGGCAGAACTGTGACGTTTGATTTAAAGAAAGTGACGGCAACTTGCACTAGAACGACTGAAACACATCCAGACCAGCCTGATCCTATGGACAGCCCGTAACGCACAACAATTGCTGCCATTTCGTGCCATGTGCGCCTATAATTTGCATGATGGCAGAGACAAACATACGTCAATTCAGAAACACAGGCCTACCATCAATTGCAATTAGAAGCTTCTGCATCTGAGCTATGTTTAACCTTATATTTCAGCTGAAATTAGCCGAAAACAAAAACCATAACCATAACGCGAGGGCCAAGAGCATTTAAAATACATGAATTAAAACAAGTTCTGGATATAGACATTAGACATTAAATAGTGATTGACCCCACAACTCCGCCATTGTTTTTAGCACCATCTATGTAGCAGCCTTCGAGCTTCCAGGCAATTTCGCAAATTAGCCTTGTCACTTCTGCCTATTGTTTGACGAAATTATTAGTAGAAGGAAAATGAAATTACCTAGCGCGAGGCCAAAACTTTAAAATCTGCACGCTCACGAGGCCCCAAACACTAGGCCGAGCAACCCATGTGCTTAAAGCTTGGCCCTACAAACTAAGGGGCCACAATCAACAATAAAATCTTGAAACTGGTGGATCAGATCACTGACGGAGGCTGATCAAATGGAGCCATTTTAGGACCACATGTCATACAAGAAAACATGTAGCAACAATTCAAATTTTCTTGGATAAAAAGAAACAGTCGAAGAAGAAACAGTCTATCAAGAACAAAAGCAAAATCATGTGATGGTTGTCTGAACGTAGTTTAGGGATAAAACCAACACCAGACTCCACCATCATTTTGATTATATAGAACCTTCTAATGCCAAACAAACAAAATCAACTTAAGCAAAAACACATTAAGGATGTGGAGAATGCACAACAAGGTGGTGGTTCCCTTTTTGAAATGGTAGGGTTATAACTTCTAAACGGCGAGTACAGACAACAGGGAATTCCATACAACATCATCTGATATAATATAACCACTGATTTCAAAGAGGCAGCTGCCCCATTACACATCCATCTCTTTGTCTTGTGTTTTGATAAGAAAGTAATTTTGGACTTGCAAAGAAGCATAAAGGAGTTAGAAAGCCAACATTCCAGGACAATGAAAACTAGTTTTGTAAATTTAACATCAATATATCTCTCCTGTTTAAAATAGAACAGCTAATAGGCATAAGTGATCCCACACAAATAGGGATTATTTTGGTATAAACCATTTGCTACAACAAACAAATTCAATTAAAAAGTAACCTCCTGCTGCAAATTTAGTAAATGAAAAATAAACAAATAATAACCTCGAATCAACAATGAGAGTCACTAGATCAATTAACCAAACAAAACAAAGCCATTAATGTGCTCGCAAACTTTGAGTCTGTATCATGAACCACAATCACTAAAAGATCAGAAACATTTAGCTTCTTATATACAGCTAACAAGCACATGAATGGTTCTGTCACTGAAAGAAACAGAAAGGCGCCGTTTCTTATTCCTGCATACATAAAATCTCAAATGAGAGGGGAAAGAGCAGTGGATACATAACTTTAAGCATGGTTATGAGAAATGCATATAAGAAAGCTTTAACTGCAAACAGAAGCAAGTCCACCTACACTCCCTAATCCTCCACCTGCAAACAGAAGCAAGTCCACCTACACTCCCTAATCCTCCACCAGCTATCCCCTCTCAGACTCGGGAACGTTATAGAAGGCCAATACAAGATCTATTCAAATTATAAGAAGTTCTAATTCACAAAATAGATAGGAACATAAAATACAACAGCATTTTACATTTACCAAAATCCTTGAATATATCATGAATAGAATTATGATAACTGAGCCGAAAATTCATGACCTTGCTTCATGAGAATTTACTGAAACTGTTATAAGAAGAGGAAAAGATGCAAAGAAGAGGGGGATAAAAGCCAAATGAGTGAACTCAAGAATATTGTAACTGCTAAACCACAATGATGCATTTAAGCAATATTCTCCAACGCATAAATACTAAAGCATGCAAGCTGCATTCCACATATTGATGGCAACCATCAAATGATCAAAATGAATATCGAAATTACTATATAAACAATTCCCCAATCACTAAAAAATAAAGAAAGAGCAAGAAAATGGCACTCTTAGATTTACAAAGATGTTGGATTGAGTGATTGACACTCACTCCTAACATAAGTTAGCAATTTAAGCTCTGGTAGCAGATTGCTCTATTGATAAATCATTGCAAATATAACACAAACAATGATAAACAGAAACAACATCTTCAGATAGTGGTCCTGCTGGCCTTGAGCGGAACGATGATGATGATGATAGTGATGGTGATGACGATATCCATGAGCATGACCACTGTGATATAAATTTGAAAACCCATGTGGGAACCCAGCAGCCGCACCAAACATAGCCGCATCAGGAAAGCCATGCACTTGAAGGTTAAACAATGATGGGATAAGACCACCAAAGGCAGCAGACAGTGTGAAATTCCCAGACCTAGCCATTGACATTGGTGCAAAACCTCCCAACCCTCCCATGAATCCAAACCCATTTGGGGGAAACTGATTTGGTTCTGGTCGAGGAGCCGTTTCAGGTCTCTGTCCTGCTGGACGATTCGGAACACTAACACCCGGGATAGATTTAGACCTAGGATCACTAGATGATTTCCCCCTTCCATACAAAGGGACCAACTTTTCTTCCTCAATAAGAGCCTTACAAACAGGACATTCATGAGAACGGGAGTGAATATGAATCCATTTGTAAAGGCAAGGCCAGCAGAAAAGATGACCACATAAAGTCACAATGGGGTCTTGAGCTAAGTCAAAGCAGATATTGCACTCAAAATTACCAGCATCACCGTTACCATTGTTGCTAGAGCAAGATGGATTTTGGGGCGAATGGCTAGCTGATCCCCCAAACCCACTTACCATTTCTTAAACTTCCAAAACTCAGACTCCTATGAGATCAGATTAGAACCAAAATAAAACACCACATACAAAAACAACAATACATTCAATTTCACCAGAAAATTTTAATTCAATGTAAGATTACAAAATAACTATTTTTGCTTAAAAATTAGCAGAAGTCATATAAACATCAAAACATCTCAAAATCATTTCATTTCGAGAAATTAAACAATCTCGTAGTCAAATTCTAACCATCAGATCTCTTAAGAAAATCAGCATCACTAATTATAAAAATAATAATAATAATTCATAATGATTAATCAACAAGAAACATTTGAATTTCGCATCGAAATTCAACGTTAACATAATCAAATGACGAAAAATGAAAGAAAACAAATCCAACATTAAATAATAATAATAATAATAATAATAATAATAATAATAATAATAATAATAATAAAGAAGGAGAGATAGAAATGGAAATTACTGACCTTCGAATAGATAGATGAGAAAGGAGGACCGCTCGATCAAGCAATTGAACGATCCAAAAAAGAAAAAAATTTGAATATCGTAGAAAATAACTCCTTCAAAAGAACTAAATCTGAAGCGTCTACAGCGGAGAGATATATTCCTATGTGCAAATACGCAACGTCTGGGTTTGGGATGGAGGAATCTTCCACGTGGCACCAATGCAGTGGTTAATTTCTAACCGTTGATCAGATCGCGCGGGCACTTGGGTTCGGCAGTTAACGGCGTTGGAATTTGGATCCATGATTGACTAAACTGGAGGAATGGTCTAGTCGCCTTGCCGCTATCAATAGTGGGCCCAATCTCTTTGAGGTTAAAAGCCCGTTTAGCTAATTAAAAAACGGCTCGGCTTCTTTTGTTGATAATGATTTTTTGTTTTTATCTAACCTCAGCATTCATTAAACACTTTTCTTTATTTCTCAAAAATTAATTAAGGCTTAATGTTTAAATAAAATTAAATTAAAACATATTAATAAAATAACAAAGATTGAGTTATTTTCTTAAAAAATATAACTTTTGTGCATGTTCACGAGTCACGACGGTGAATTTAATGTTGTTAAGTTATTTTGATGTGCTAATATTCTATTATTTTTAAGTATAATATTTCTTTTTTTTTAAATTGACTTAGACCACATCCTTAAATTTATGTAATAAATATATTTTAGGTCAGAAAAAATATAAATATTTGAATAAAATTGATGACACAAGTGACGTGACTCATTTTGTATGTATCATTTCGGTAAGAGAACTATAAATTAATGATACAAGTCAAGTCAATGCCAGAAATTAAAGGTTTTTTTTAATAATTTTGATCACCCTAATATTAAATTAGTTTTAACAAGAAGAAAAAAATCAAATTATTAAAGTTATAATGTATCCTAAGATAATGAAGATTAAAACTTTGATCTGGTTCACATTTTTTCTCTAAGTTTAGGAGGACATGGGAGGAGGAAATTGTAATAATTTTTGAAAGGAAAGAATAAGAGAAAATAGAAGAAAAAAAAAACATAGGTTATCCATAGGTTGTGGTTCAGTTAGCAACGTAAAATGAGTTTGTGAGAAGAGCTCTCAGGTTCGATTTCCACTAAACACATTTTTTAGGAGGAGTGAAGAGTTTTAACTGTGACTAAGCCCAAAATAAGAATAGTCTCAAACCGTTAAAACAGATAAAGATACTTGTAGTTTAAAAAAAAAAAACCATAGGTTGAATTGACAACAAGGCATAACTCAAATAACTTATATTTTAGATAGATTTTAGAAGTGGTAGATTCAAAGACCATTCAAGAATGTAATATTTTCTTAAGATAAATTAATATATTAGGGATTGGAAAATTTTTAAAAATAAAAAAGCTGAATTAATTAATTTGAAAACATTATTGTTTTGCGTTCGGTTTTTCTAGAATGAGAAGGCAAATATCTGCCTTAATTAGCGTCATAATAAATTCGTGGTCTAGAAGTTGATTTAATTCAGATTTACAATGAAAACACGGAATCTGAGAAACCAAACTAGACCCCGACTGAACAAGACCCAAACGGCCAAACCCTATCATAACCTAATTAATTCGTTCGCTAGCCATGATGAATAATAAAAGAAAATAATAGCATCCTTCGAATATCAAAATCACAATGGAAATCACATTAATAACATTATAAGTAGGCATATATCTCAAAATAAAACTATATCATTTTCAATTTCTATATCTTAATCAACAGCCTGATTTACAAATTATCATCAAACTAAGAAATAAAAAGAATTAACTTTGTTAGCCAATTATTAAACGAGTAGTTAAATAAAAATTATGACATATTATAATATTTGAGTTCGAATTTAAGTAACTTAACTTTATATGATTAATCTTATCTTAACGATGACATAAAAGTTTGTCCAGATGATAATTTTGTATGAAAATCATGTGTTCATGATGAAAATCATTACAATTTGTCAGCAATGCTACTAACGGATTATCAATTTTCTACTTCTTGGATGATACGCTAGATAAGACTTGAAAAATCAAATCACAGTGAAATTAACCTTGTCATTACAATTACATTTGAAGCTTTCTAATATTTTGTGCCATACAACATTGACAACGCAAATTAAATTCGAGTCAAAGGCTCTCGTAGCTAGGCGATTGTCAAAAAAAAAAAAGTCATCAATGGATAGGTTTAACCAAGTAATTATCAAGATTAATCACTCTGGAATTTCTACATTCAATAATCAAAACAAAAAGGGTCTATACTATGCTATATTAGACATTTCATATCATCTTTTTTTTTCCCATAAAGTGTCATAAAAAGTTGTCAATTTGACCATTAAAAAGATCATTAATTCAATATTTTAAAATAAAAACAAATATTTTAAATTTGTTAATTAGCTAAATGTCATGACAATATGATTTAATGAGACTGTAATTTTTTTTAAAAAATTCATAATAAAAATTTGTTATTACTTATTACTATTTTTTATACAAATAAAATTTAATTACTGAAAAAAAGACAAAAGTCGGTATGCCAAATGTAAAAGATCATTCGAAGTTGGAATCTAGAAAGAATTCTCCCGCTGACTTCCAACTTCCAATCTCGCAGCTGAGTCTGTCGGCCTCAAAGTACAAATAGCCTGCGCCGTCCTTCAATTCTTCTTTGTCATTTGCCATTCCATTTGTTGAGTAAAACCTTTGCAATTCCACATTAAATTTTTTCTTCGTTTTATTTCTGGAGTTTGATGTAACGTAATGCAATCCTTGAAATACTTGCTGTCGGAGCATCCGTCGGTCGTGAACTTCCGTTGGAGCCCAACCCAATCGTTTGGCTCCACGTGGTTCTTCCTCTTCTCATCCATCGCCGTCTACATCGTCGCCGCTATCACCCTCCAAGTCTTACTCTCTCTAATCCTTCCTAAACGTCGACCGGTCCCGCTCGGACCAATCCCCGCCATCCACAGCCTCTGCATCTCCTTAATCTCAGCCATCATTTTCGTCGGTATCCTCCTGTCCGCGGCCGCCGATATTCGCGATACGCGATGGTACTGGGGCCGCACGAAGACCATCTCCACCCCATTCCAATGGTTACTCTGCTTCCCACTCGGAACGCGCCCTTCGGGGCGCGTCTTCTTCTGGTCTTACGTTTTTTACCTCTCCCGTTTCCTTCACCTCTTCCGAACATTCTTCACCGTTCTCCGCCACCGTAAACTAACTTTCTTTCGCCTCTTCAACCAATCAATTCTTCTGTGCATGTCTTTTGTATGGCTCGAATTCTGCCAATCGTTTCAAGTCTTAGCCATTTTATTATCCACTTTATTATACTCCGTGGTATATGGGTATCGATTCTGGACGGCCATCGGGCTGCCAAACGCCCGCTTCCCTTTCGAAGCGAATTGCCAGGTGGTGCTTTTGGTGTGCAACTTGGTCTGCCATTTTGGAGTTCTTTTCCTGCATTTTCTGAAAGGCGGGTGCAATGGAATGGGAGCTTGGGGTTTCAACTCTGTTCTCAATAGCGTAATTCTTTGGAGCTTCCTCGATTTCTACGCTAAGAGGCATTTGAGAAAGGAAAATGTCGATGACATTAGCGGACATGGCCGTTCTTCTTCTTCAGCTCGTTCCAATGGTAACTCGACGTCGGGAATAAAGAGTGAATGAATTTCTTCACCCCCTTTTTGTTCCATAGTTCATGCAGATAGACGGAGAAATTTTTCATTTTTTGGTTTTTCATGCTTCCGATCTGTAAAGTTTGTAATTGTAAGTGTATGCATTGAGAAGTTATATTTTATAAATTAATGAATCAGACTTAGGTTATGTTATTTATATTTGTTTGGTTTTTTTAATGAATATATATTTATTTGGTTATTGTTTCTTCTTCCCTTCCCTGAGGAAGCTTAGGAAATTTACAGTAGCTGCATTGCCCAACCACATAAGAAAAATAATTATTAATAATTTAAAATATTGTACTGAAAGAATAATATTAATTAAACAAGTGCCGTTGGTTTAATTTGTTAGTTTTCATCAATGAACAAAAAAAAATTGTTAGTTTTCATCAATGAGACATTAATTAAAGGTTAGGAGGATGTTTTAAAATTTATAAATCTTAAGTTGTCGTTTGTGAATGTGATTTGATTTTATATTACATCGTCTAATTATATTAATGAACCATTTTCTTTGTTTGGTTTAAATTATTTTTTATATTTTGACTTTTGTAAAAGGAATGTATATTAATTTTGTATTTTTCTTTAGCAATAAAGCCTTTTTAAAGCTATGTTTTGATTGCTAAGTATTACTTTTTTTGAAAGTTAGAAGTAAAATAATTAGTTGGATATAAATAAAAATTTATCTCAAAAGTTCATAAACTATTGACATAATTAGCAAGGTGCATATACCTTTCAATATGTATTAAATACAATTAAACAATAAACATACATATGATAAAAAAAAATAATCATTATCAGTATATAAAAAATGAATTCATGAATATAAATAACATTAGAGGAACTTTAATTTTTTAATAAAATAAAAAATTAATTTATGTCTTCATATCAAAATTAAATACGAAATTAAACTTTGTTTATATTAAATAAAAAACTTTTAGTTATAAATAGTTTTTATTTAAAAATTTAACAGTAGTACACTAGTGAAACAAACTTCGATCGAGTTATCTATTTATGCAATTTTGCTTTCCATATCTAATAAAAAAAATGATAGAAATGATAAGACAAGTCTGTCAGCAATTATGTCAACATATCTGTAATTCTGGAGAACATGACGTTAGTACTACATTTCATCTAGAAGCAAAGCACGTGACTTGAAAAGACTTATTTTTCCTAACACGTCATTCTGGAAACGGTGAAGCGTTTGCTAGTCAAGATTAGCAACGGAGACTAAAAGGGTTTTATGTTGAAAAATTCAACCACAGAAGCTTCAGTTTTCCCTTTCAAGTTCAGACCTATATTTGCTGTGCTGGCCGACACATTTCAGATTCTCATTTATAATTCTGGGCACTTCGTCACACACCCTATCATTCTATGAATTATGCGTCCAATCTCACGTCCACTTTCCACACTTTCAATTGAATTTAATGTGAATTTAATAATTTTAAATGGGTCAATTCGATGACCCCTTACAAAAGTCACGCAGATAAATAAATTTAGATATTAATTTTTTAAAAAAAATATGCTTTATTTTCGAAGTTTGTTTCTTTATTTATTAGATTCATTTGAAAAAAAAAATTTCATGCATTTAAGTTTATAATGTTCAAAAATTGCATCATACATCACATCATAAAATTAATACTTAATTATCAAATATCAATAAATTTTTAATTCAAAAAAAATTATGATACATTATAAAATTTGAATTTAAGTTCCGAGCAATCTTAACTTCATTTTTCAATTATCAAAAAGAATGTCATTAAATTATCTTTTGTTTTTGAGTTAGTTTTTAACCTATTGAGAGTGAAAATTTTTAATTTCGTAAATAAATATAAAAAATTATCACATATCTTTTTTTAGATCTTTTTTAATACCTTAAAAAAGTATAATTTTATTAATTTTACTTGTAAAATTTAAAAATTTTACGCTAAAGCCTACAAACTAAAACCCTAAAATCAGTGCGTAAATATAGAAAATGGAGTATTTTAATTTTATTTTGATGAAAATATGCAATGGGCTTTAAATGCAGAGGGCCAGGCATTGGGGTAGGTAATTAAATGGGCCTAATGGCAATGATAGTTTATTGAATCGGAGAAGCAGTCCACATCGGAGCAGAACATTAATTGTTAAGGAAGGTGTTCCAAAGCCAGAGGAATGTTGCTGCCTTGGAAAGTCTGACGGCGGCTTTGGAATTCCCACCCGCACACGCCAACGCCTGGTTTTCCACCAACTTCACGTTCCAATCATAGCGCCCAAAGTCAACGTCTCTCACGGTTTCAGCACCCCAAAAACTCCGTCACCCGACGATGAATTCTCTTTGTCTTTGTATTCGCAATCCCCTGTTTCATTGACCATTTAGTATTTATTCTCATATCTTCCATTCTCAAATCCCCCCTTTATCGTCTTCGTCCAGCTTCTTTTCTCGACGCCAGGTAGGTACGATCGGATTAGTGTTTTCAGTTTTGATTCTCAACTTTTCTTTTTCATGTTTCGTTGGTTTTGTTGATTTGATAAAATTTTTCGTATATTTTGAGATTGGATTTCCTTTCTCTCTGTAGAATCTGTGTTGGACAGAGTCTTTTTCTTTCTTGCTTTGGTTTAGTTTTTCTGCAAATGTACTTATCTGGAATAAACACAATTAATGAACCAAAGAACACAAAAGTTAATTTACCGGGAAACGATGTCTAATAAATAACTGCTAGTCCTGCAGTTAAATCATTGATTGTTCGATGGATGGTTGAACATTTTTTCTTATAACTCGCTGCCTTGGTTCAATTTTGATCTGAAAATGACAGAGGGTAAAAAAAATTCTACTGTTGACGCCAATGCATTGACTTTCAAGGAGAATCAGATACTTCTAGTAATTTCTTTTTTGTTACTTGCAATTTAAGAAATGAATCTGTTCTAGGAGTTGGAAGAAGCTGGTAGTAATATACTAAAGTTCCAACCTTTGAAGATAAACCCAGGGTCACAAATTCATTATAGATCTTTTTGAACATTTTTTTTTCTTTCAAGAAATCAGTTTGTGTTTACCCTTTCTGGTTAGTGCTTTATGTACCAGTCTTCACAATTTTAGTTCATTAACCACCCCCAGTAGTACACCTGTCTGGTTGTGTATTTCTCGTGTTGACAAGAGTTTTGATACAAAATTTCTGTTTTTACCTAACACGAATATGATTTTACATAACACGAATACGAATTATAACCACAGATGGCTAGGTCTACTACCAAGCTGTAACTCAATTCAAAACATACCGCATTGCAACTTGTATTGTGAATGAGTAGAATGGATTCATTTTCTTTACCAATCAGCCATAGGCAATCATCTTCCTAGATGCTTTATTTCTATGAAGACTAATCCACTGGTGCTATTATATACATGATTCATGTTTTTCTTTTTGTTTAGAAGCAGATTCGCATTTTGTTCTTCAGAATTGTCATGGAGTTGCATTTCACTTGCTATTAGTTTTTTCTCTAGGAACATCTTGAGTGACTCTTGAGACCATTATTGCAGCTGTCTATCTATAGGAGGGGGAGTCTTTGGACGGCTGCCAGAACAAGATGGAAGTTTGCAGGCCCTTCAAATCTGATGATAAATTAAAGCACCGCCCTTTGACTCCTTTTAGGCTTTTGAGGGGTCTGATTTGCTTGGTGGTATTCCTGTCCACTGCTTTTATGTTGCTAGCGTATTTAGGACCTGGGGCTGTCCTATTTCGATATTTCAGCAGACACTATTCTAGAAAGGCAACATCCTTCTTCTTCGGCCTATGGTTATCTTTGTGGCCCTTTCTTTTCGAAAAAATTAACAGGACTAAAGTGGTTTTCTCTGGGGATCATGTTCCACAAAAGGAACGTGTCTTGCTTATTGTCAATCACAGAACTGAAGTGGATTGGATGTACCTGTGGGATCTTGCAATGCGAAAAGGCTGTCTGGGCTACATCAAATATGTCATTAAGAGCAGCCTGATGAAACTACCAATCCTTGGTTGGGGATTTCACATTTTGGAGTTCATTTCAGTAGAAAGGAAGTGGGAAACTGATGAAAATGCCCTGCTCCAAATGCTTTCAACGTTTAAGAATCGTCAAGATCCTTTATGGCTTGCTCTTTTTCCTGAAGGAACTGATTTTACGTACTTTTCAGTATTCCTTTTATCTTCTATATTCGCATTGGTCCTTTTATATCTAAACAAAATTTCCTGAAAGATGATGTTCTTTGTGCAACGGTAAAAGTTGCTTCTTTCTAACCTGGACGTCACAAGTTCATATGGAAACAACCTTTTTGAAGGAAGATTATGTATATGATCCTCCTTAGACCTCACAATTTAGGAGTCTTGCGCACTAAATTGCCCTTTTTAGCTTACCTTAGTATTGAGATAAAGGCTATGATGATGATGATATTCTATCAAATATCTTGATAAAAAAAAATTTATGATTTATTCTGTGTTGCAGTGGCAGAACTTTGTACTAAAAAGAGTTCTTAGGTTCTATTTTAGTATGTGAAGTGTTGTTTGCATCTTATATCAGTTTATGAATAATTTCGAACTCACTAGATGATACTTTTTCTCTTGGAAAAAGCCTACCATTCTTGAATGTTTCATGACAAGTATTAACATTTCATTTGCCATTTGGTGCAGTGAAGAAAAATGCCGGAAGAGTCAAAAGTTTGCAGCTGAAGTTGGATTGCCAGTGTTGACAAACGTGCTGCTACCAAAAACAAGGGGGTTTTGCCTTTGCTTAGAAACACTTCGGGGCTCCTTGGATGCAGGTTCATTTAACCAATTCCAATATTTCAATTTTGGCTGATAACATCTTACTAGCATTTCACAGTGGTGGTGGACTACTATAGTCCAGGATTAACCCATGCCCGACACTGTGGTTACATTAGATGGACCATTTTCTCTTGTTATAGCTTCTTCTAAAATCTATACTCTTCTGATTTAACTGCAGTTTACGATTTGAGTATTGCTTATAAGCATCAATGCCCCTTCTTTCTGGACAACGTATTTGGTGTGGATCCATCAGAGGTTCACATTCACATACGACGTATCCCTGTAAATGACATCCCAGCATCTAACACAGAAGCTGCTGCCTGGTTAATTGAAACATTCAAGCTCAAGGATCAATTGCTCTCGGATTTCAAATCTCAGGGCCATTTCCCAAACCAAAGAACTGAAGAACAACTCTCTACTTTGAAGTCGTTACTAAATATTACAGTGATAACTTCCCTGACAATCTTGTTCACTTATCTAACCTTTTCTTCCAATTTGTATAAGATCCATGTAAGCTTAGCTTGTCTATTTCTTGCTTACATTACTCATTATAAAATTCACCCAGTGCCAGTTCTAAGCTCTGCTAAACTGCCGTCTTACCCTAAGGGGACAAGAGATGAATAATTTTCGCTGTAAGACATTTTATTTGCAAGTCGTAATGAAATTATATTTGAACCCGATTGCAGTGCATTGAATCCTCTATGCTGTGTTGTTTCGGTTGATGTTGGGTTTGTTGATCTAAAAGGCCCTAATAGCCATAGATTCATCTCACAACAGACAAGCTTTGTTCATCTGCAAGTATTCCAACTATGACGTCCCAATCTCGCAATAGAATATTATAATTTATTATGATATATAAGTAGAGATTTGAACCCCTACGTATGAGATACTTTTTGTGAAACAAAGCCGTTAGACATTTGGATCAAAGCAGATAATATTCGCAAGTTGGACTAGTGTCTCCAAACTAGCCTCCACTAAATTAAAGAAAACTGGACTTGTTTTTCACTTGCAGGAAGGTTTTCATGTTTCCTTCCAAGGAAAATGTAATAATTGAGCAGGAAATACCATGGATTAGACATCGAGTTGATGAGAACTCTTTCAATGAATATGAAATGATGGGTAGTTTTCTTCTCTATTGCTTTGAGAACATTTGTATTCTCTTAAGCGTGCTGGCTTTAGCTTCATAAATAATGATCGAGTCCCCCTACGGAGCATGAACGATTGAACACCATGGCCGAAAAACATGGGGAAATGCCAAAACCATAAAAGAGTTAGATGGTTGGTTCGAAAGTCAATCAACCATAGCTATAAGATAAGAGCTTTGCAGGAAATGAATATGATTGGTCACCCAAGAACTGATCGTAGGACCATGAATGGAAAAACAGGGGACCTGTGTCTGAAAAATGAAGTAATCATCCAAAGAAAAGGCATCTCTATCTACATTTGGACTATCATTAACTAAGCAACAATTGCAGTTTTGCAGAATATAAAATATCCATAATTATGGAACATAATCATAAATATTAAAATATTCTATCAATGATAAAGATATGATTCATCATTGGACTAATATCTCATGATTAAGAAGAAAGTAAGCAGATCCATTTTCTACTTGACAACGTTATAAAGATTATCGAATGATTAACATCAATCTTGTCAACTGTTCAAGGATTTAATGTCTAGAAGCAATAACTTAATGGATGATTATCCAATACATTGTTGGTAGAGTTTTTAAATTTCACAAGCAGAATTAAAATGATTGTCAGAGAGAACCATATCACAACATAAGATTAATAGATGATTCATCGTATTTAGGCTTAAAATTGTGGAAAAAATAGTAACATTTTAAGTGGTATTTTCACTGGTAAATAAGATTTGAGGGAAGAAAAAGAAATGTGAGATTCACATGAAAGAAAATAAGATGGGGTTTAAAAAAATAAAAAATTCAGATTAAATGATCAGTTAATGAGTTAATATCTGTAAAGAGTCGGCAGATCTGCAGATGGTTCAATGTTCAGTTATTAATTGGGAGAGATTATGGGAAATGGGGGAAGTGTGGAAGCAAGCACGTGGTGCAGTGGTGGTGCTGGTGGTTAAGTGCGCTTAATTTAGGACATGTGAGAGTCGGAGGTTGTGCTGATGTTCGCCACGTGCGGGGGAGTCAAATATCTTGTTGCTTCACGACTCCATCATGGGCAACAGCAATCAAACATGAAACCAAGTTGCCGGAATCTTAATCCTGTCTATTTTGCCATGCATGCAATCTCTTTTCCTCGTATTTCTTTTGAAATAAAACAAAGAACCATACATTAATCACTGAATCAAATGTTCCAATGCAGCCAAAGCAAGAGATTGAACATGCAAATATCTTAACCGACCACCAAAAGACGGGCCAGATTAATATGAAACATAAAAAACAAAATTTATAAAATGTAAAAGAAAAAACAGGTAATTTAGTCAATCCTCTCAAAGAGAACCGAAAATCTAATCTTGTTCACGAAAAGATAGGACAAAGTTTTATATATTTGCAAGCAAAATTTATGGTGTAGTGGAAGAAGTGGACCCTAACATAAAAACAATAACTTCTATATTAACTCCCCCCATCCTTCCAATTCCCTGCATCAAATCACTTCAGATCCTTCTCATTTGTCTCAACCTCTCCTACCTTGCAAAACATTAATGGCGATTCCATCTGGGGTTTGTCTTCTTCTATTGAATCTCTTATCATTTGGTAAATTTCTTCCCATATATATGTTGGATTTAACTTGTTTTTTCTCTGTTTCTTTGTTCAGAGCATTCCATGCTATAATGTATCAAAGTCGTTTGTTTTGATAGATTTTATATTAAAAAGAATAAAAGTGACTAACTTTGCTTAAAAACAATTTCAGGGGCGATATTTTCTTCAGCTGCCCTTATTACACTCCAAAACCATTGCGGTTTCACTGTATGGCCCGGTTCTCTCTCCGGCAATGGCGCTGCCCTTGGTGAGGGTGGTTTTGCATTGCCACCTGGTTCGTCAGCCCAATTCCGGGCTCCACCCGGTTGGTCTGGCCGCTTCTGGGGTCGAACTGGCTGCACATTTGACAACTCTGGCACCGGCAAATGCATAACCGGTGACTGCGGTGGCGTGCTGAAGTGCACCGGCGGTGGTGCGCCGCCCGTCACGTTGGTAGAGTTCACCATTACCGGAGGCTCCAGTGATAAGGACTTTTACGATGTTAGTCTTGTGGATGGTTACAACGTTGCCTTGGGAGTCACGGCAGTGGGTGGTTCAGGGGATTGCCAGTATGCAGGTTGTGTCACGGATCTCAACACAAATTGCCCGGTGGAGTTACGGGTCATGGATTCTGGCTCCGTTGTTGCTTGTAAAAGCGCC
Source organism: Heritiera littoralis (assembly GCA_031772115.1). Taxonomy (NCBI): domain Eukaryota; kingdom Viridiplantae; phylum Streptophyta; class Magnoliopsida; order Malvales; family Malvaceae; genus Heritiera; species Heritiera littoralis. The sequence goes on from JAPDPK010000001.1 coordinate 22,997,461, forward strand.
TGCGCGGCATTTAACACGCCAGAGTTCTGCTGCACGGCGATCATGCGACTCCTCAGACTTGCTCACCAACACAGTACTCGGAGATGTTCAAGAATGCATGCCCCACGGCTTATAGTTATGCTTATGATGATGCCACTAGTACTAGGACTTGCTCCGGGTCGGATTACTTGATCACATTTTGTCCAACCGGGTCATGACCATAGTTAAGGTTACTTTTTTAGGTATTTTATTACATTCTTGGGTAAATTTGATGCTTGGTATTGTGGGAATTTGTTGGTTGGGTGACATTAAAACCAACTGTTTGCTTCATCTGTCTTAAACAGATGGGAAGTTTGATGTTTTAGTTTGCAATTTTTATCAGTTTTAATGATTGTGTTTGGTTTGTTTGGCAGAAAGTGAATGACTTGTGTGAATATGAAAGCATCTGTCTTCATGAAATTCAAGAACCAAAGTTGAAGAGAAGCCATAAGCTTTGCATGAGCCACAACTTCTATGGGGTGGTTGGATTGTGTAAGATTTTTTATCAAATATATTTAATGTATCAATATAAATTTTGACACTGTAGTTTCTCTTTTACATGATACAATAACCAGAACTACCAAATCTACCTAAAACCATATCAGAAGAGAGAGAAGTGCATAAGAATAAACAGAAAAATAAGACTTTTCCTTTCATTTCAAGGCCTTCGGCCAAATATCTGATTACTTGCTTGGAAGAACTTTTCTTTTCTTCTTCTCTTTTCTTTTCTTTTTTTTTCCTTGCTTTTGAATACATATTCAATTTTCTCTACATTCAGCTTTCATCTTGGAAAGCCTAATGCTGCCCAAATTTTCTAATTGATTTTTGGGCCAAGTACAAAGAAACTCTATACTTGGGGCACGGTATTACGTGCCACCTTTCCTACAATAGAACCCTAGAACCGTTACAAAGCCGAAATTAGAACAAATGGAGCGGCAGATTGGGGAAAAAAGGGGCTAAAACTGCCTATATTTTACAGACATTCCTTTCAAAGAGGTATTGCTTGAAAATAAACTAGTTCGCAATCGATCCAACCATGAAAGCTTCATCTCGCCGGAGCCGGTGCATTGACCCTCCCCTTCCTCCTCGCTACTGAAGAGAGTTTGGTCTGAGCAGTCTAGTGACGCTCCACATGCTAGGTTATATGACTGACATGCTGAATGGCATACCCGTAGTCTGTTGTCTCCATCGTTATCACATTTTTGGATCGAAATCTGGTCATATAGGATTAGCATTTAGATTGATGCTCACATAATTGGCCTCATCAAGTTCTATGTTCAGATAGTGACAAGAACCAAAACTACGGAGAACAAAAAGGCTTGGAAACAGAAGAGCAGGGATGAGATAGTTTACCCAGCAGGCCAGTCGCTTGGCAGCTGCATCACAATAGCTGCTACCAAAGAGACTATTGAACAACTTTCGAGCACCACCAGGGAATAGACGGTTGTAATTGGGCATGACAACAACTTCTTCTAGCTGCTGTAATATGCTTGCCTCACTGGGGGCACAGTGTTGCCCAGACAACTCCCTCTCCAACACATTTTTGCAAACTGAAAGACTAGAGAGGAGAGTGGAGCTGTTCTGGCATGTGTAGCCCGCATAGTCAGAGCAGCGGAACTCACAAACTCCATTGTCACAGACACCACCATGGAGGCTGCATTGTTCATTGCAAACAGCTGCATATAATCGCGAGTAAAATGGTAAGAGAGAGAAGTTATCCTGACATATGCACGAGAAGAATCAGATACATGGTATGACACAGCATGAAATGGTTTCAATAAGAAATGAAAACCTTAAGAGGTGTCTATGGATGCGTTAGCACATTGAAACAGCACTTGACACTTAAGCTCTTTTTCTTAAAGAAAAAAAGGGAATAATAAAAAAAGAGCATATCCTCTGCATGTATGCTTAACCATGCAGGTAAAGGCACCTTAAAAGGGTCCCAGCAAAGATGCCACAAGATAGAAACCCTCAACATTTCCTTTACATGAACAGAAACTTTCAGAAAAACCACTAAAAAGGATAGAGTACGAGTATACTCCAGAAGTCACATAAATAACAATTCAGCAAATGTAAGAATACTTTCCAACTAAAATATTTAATTAATTAATAAATAAATAAACATATTACCAGTGGAGCAGTCGATGCCAGTATGACCATTTTCACATTCACAGACCCCATTTGACAGGCACTTTCCACGCCCATTGCAATTGTTAGGGCAAGATCCTGAAAATTATACACGACAAAAGGAAAAGAAAAATAACATCAATTTATTGAAAAGGATTGGTTCAGAAGAGATTTCTTATACGTATACCAAGATTTATCTTATACGTAGCTTAAAAAATAGAATAGAGATGGATGCTGAAGCTCACTTTTACTACAATCATGACCATGAAATCCAAGAAAGCAATGGCATTTTCCATTGACACAGTCACCATTAAAATTACAAGAATTGGCACATTGACCAGACACAGACACAGGGCCACTGCTACAGAGTTCGCTGTACGCAGGACAAATCAATTCACCTGCAGATAAAACATCGAAAGAAATTATTAATGCATATAGATACATATTAATGAGTGAAAAGTCAATTTATCAAAACTACCATTAAAACCAAGGAACTGAACTGGTCCACCAGCTTCTGGACACAACTTCCAAATACCATCCACAGCAACCTAAAAAGAAGAACAGTTATTAACAAACTTAATGAGAAATTGCAGGGCAGAAAGTGTTTAAAGTTCAACATGCAGTGGTTCTTTGCCAGCTCTAACTTTTACTGATATAAACAAAAGGTAAATTTCAGTCAGCCAGGCCATGATGGAAAAAGATTGTGTTAATTGGACATTGCAGTAAATCAGCATTTGCCAGAGTAACCATACTCTGGAAAGATAAGATCACAACTCACAAGTTGCAAGGTGCTTTTACTTAAAAATTACCAAGTATAAAACTTGGCTTTACAAACATCAATCCATACCTCTAAAGAGTTATTTACACATCTGTGCTGGTAACAACCATTTCCTTGATTCATGGAACCCCGCACAAAACCAGTACGTACTAAAGATGAAGCCATGCATCTATGTAATCACAAAAGAAAACTCATCAGCCATTGCCTCAAAAGTTCAAACTATGTCTAAGGTAAAAAGAAATGTTTAAACTGTGTCCCACTAAAGTTTTGAAGGTCAAAACTCACCTGGAGTTACCCCCTCTCACTTCACCTAACATTCTGTCTGGGGCCCTTGCACTGTTAGTATCTGTACAAGATCCATCAGAGTAAGCCACAAAGTACGTGCAATAATCAGCCAGCGAGGATTGACCACCTGCAGATGTCAATAACAGAAGTTCATAGACCTCACAAGGAAGACCGAACTAAAAACTCAATGATGTTGATAAGTGTAAAATGATTGCATCATATGCACATATCCTGAAACCAGTTCCTTCACTACCATACTTAAGTTGCATGCAGAATATGAGAATCATATTCAGAACAACATATAGATGTAAACCAAAACCAAAATAATTTTTCTCTGAGTAACTCAAATTCAAAATTATCAGAAAGGAATAGGTAAGGTAGAGTGTATAGGTCATATAATTAGATCAGAGAGCCTCAAAAACATGAAGTAAAAGATAAAAAGAATCCAACAAGAACATACCCTTGTTTGCCTGAGGAAAATACCGAGCCCACTGAGGTAAATCCCCACTATAAGTTACAATAGGGCAGTAACCCTCTGCTTCCCTGTTGTATGTACAACCAGACAAATTGGTTGTGTTGCAATGATATGCCGCCTTCCAGAGATTGCAAGGAGAAGTAACAAAATCAGTTCCTTGGTTGCGACCCCAATCAAGACGATCTGCCATGCTATAGTTAGCTTGATACCATCCACTATCCTCCAGCAAAGCCAGGGTCATTTTTGAAACTACTGATCTTGTATCCACAGATCCCGTCATTATCTCATTCATCAAAAGCCTTTTTTCCCAATGAGATCCTGCAGCCAAGTCATCACTCAAACATTAAGGACCAAACCACTAAACTGCTGCATCTTCCATTACGAATCATATTATGTATTGTACTCTAGTTTTGAGATAGTTTCCATGAGTTAAAAGTCCACAACCAATGCCTCAATAGAGAGGAGAGAGACAAAAATAATGGGGACAGAATTGAGTACCTGATGTGCCACGTCCTCCCCCATCTTCTAGCTCTAAGCCAGTAAAATTTTCTGAGAATGCCTGTCAATTAAACAATCATCAACTATTTGTTTGATTTTCTTGTTGTGTTTTCCCAATAATCTAAAGCTAAAAAATTCAGTAAAACAAAGAAGTTAAGATACCCCATAATGATGTCGTGAGTGCATGACAACACGTGGAAGCACCACACGAGTTACCATCCTCCCAAGCTTTTCATCCATGATATGTTCTGTAACCTGCACAATGCACACAGACATGACATTGTGATAGTGAGGTCTAAATTGTGTCCATGAAACACACTCATGACTAAGAAGCAATGTATGATTTTCATATTGGTAGTACAAGACATAAGCAACAGAGTGTCAAAAGCATTCCTACAAATACAAAGTACTAAAAGTTCAACAGATCTCCAATTTGAAAGGCAATGAATAAGTCTTGAGGGTTTGAGCTTTGACTTCAAAAACCAAAATTTATTATACAAATTGTTTCAAGAGCATATTCATAGTGAATGTCATGCAATTACCTGACTACGCCTCCTTTTTCTCTCATCCCTAAAGTGGGAAAAAGCATGAGGGTCAAAGCCAAGAACATGCATAACCTGGATTAAAACATAGATGGTGTTTAGCTCATGAAATTTCCTTCTATGCTTTTCCAAATTCATCAAATTAACATCACCAAACCTCATGGATAAGAGTAGCTGAAAGTAAAGTCTCTGCTTCAGCTGTTAAATGTCGAGGAGCGACATTCACATGACCTACAAAACAGAGAGTACATCATTGCTTCTGATTTTAGATATCTACAGCAAACAACAGAACATATTACACACTTAAGAGATGGGGCAATAAGAATTACCAGCAATTGCACGGCCCCATTGGTCCCGTTCACATGCTACAGCCCATGCCAAAGTGTTGCCAGTGGTAGGTCTTGTTGTTACAAGAAGGACCAAGTCGGCATCAGCAACACCCTCTGCAATAAATGTTCAATAAAGATAACAATTACAAAAGAATGAACCTAACAGAAAAGTGCTCTTAGAGGCCACAATCAAGATGAAAATGGATTGTAAACAAAATAATGGAATTGTTATGAGATACCTTCAACATATTCACGAGGAAGCTGCACACCTCCATCTTGTCCACACGCAGAATATCCACTCAGTCTCAAATTCCCTTTCACAGGCTCTACAGCCAAGGTTCTCTTGAACCAGTCAGCTGTCTGCCCTAGAGCCTTCATTAAATTTCTTTCAAAAATTAGCACTGGCTCAATCATAACTCAAACGAAAGCAAAATTATTTGCAGAATCTATAAAGTAAAACCTTGCGAAGGCGATGGCGTTTGTCCTCCCCAGATATATCATCCAAAGTGCAATTATACCAACAATCACCATAAATTGGAGGATCACCATAAGGGTTGCAGGATGGTGTGCCAGGAGGAGAACTCAAAGGAGGTTCCCCAAGCTGGTAAACAAAAACATAGAAGCAACAACCAAAAACCCAATGTTAGATTCACAACCATGACCATACCTACAATGCTACAGAGTTTACCAAGGAAACAAAAGCACCCACCTTTACAATATCACCAACTTTTCGACAATCTCTATCCAGTGAGTGGCCAACTGCATCGTAATTTAAATATATTCTTACAGGTTGCTTAGCATCCTTTGGACGCCCAAGCAATTCAGGAATCCCAAGCAACGACCTTCCTTTGTGATGGACATGATTTGAGATACCAGAGTGCTCATAAACTTGAGGGGTAACGGAGTAAACCTTAAGACCCGATCGCCTCCTCTGCTTAATTATCTGGTCATGAATACAAGAATGTGAGACAATATTTTCACTACTTCCTCTTCCTGGGCCTTCCCATTGCTGATGATGCTCCCGAAATTTTGCAGTAGCAGCTTCTAACCATAACAATATCAATAAAATCTGCAGGAGACACCATAAAAGCATGAGTTTTAAAAGTAACTGTACAGACAAGAAACCCCAAAATCTTAAATTAGAACCAAAAAGCCAATGAAAAACTGTATGCAACAATGGATCTAATAAAACCAAACCAAGAGTTGCTAATACCAGCAAAACTATTAAACTTTTGCAGATCATAAGCTCAAAATTGAACTACTTGATGCGTCGTTGACCCCATAAAAATTCTACGACAAATAATTCAAAAGTAATAAAATTGGGAGAACAGCTAAAACTGTAGATGTATGAATCCCAGCTAATTTTCAAATTATAAAAGTTAATTAAACCAAAAGCTCACAGCTTTATCCAACAAGTAAATCCTTTGTGAACAGCTTCCAAAAAGGAAAGAACCCAAAAAATAAAATCGTTAAGGAAAAGAAAGTAAATAGAAAGTAAAATAAATAAATATAAATAAAACTATGAAGTACCCAATTTGAATCCCATGTTTATAGGAAGCAAAGAAAAAGCGAAAAAAAAAAGAATTTTCTTTTAAAGTATTAAACAGCAAAGCTGCTTTTTTTTCGAACTAATTTTCTCAGTAAGCCCAACACTCTGTAACTTTTTTTTTTATTTTCTACAATTAAAACCCAAAAATCTTCCTAGCCTTTATATACTAATCAAACAGTTTGGGAGATTTTTACTTCTCGGAAACAGAATTTTACAGTGAAATGGAAGCTTTACCTCGAATAAAACGGCAGCAAATCGAAGCTTAAAATCAAATCTGGTTATGGTGCTTGAACCAAACCGGATTATAAGCCCCATGAAATGTTCAGAACGTAAAGCATTAACTCTTTTAATTCCATCAAATCTCCCACGATTCTCCAATCGCTTTTAGAACCCAGAAAGACAGCTCTTTGCTCCACATTTCAACTCCAAAATGCAACACCAAAAATTCAAAAAAAAAAAAAACTGCAGAGCTCCTTTCGATTTGAAGAAGCCCAAGCAAACAAACGAAAAGAAGAAGAATATAATGGGCTAATAACTTGCTTGTCCTCTAAATAAAAAATGGGATTTTCTGAATCAGTGAATTAACACCGATAAAAAAGACAAATTTTAAAGTTTTTTTTCCTGGTTCTTTTTTTGCAGAGAGATGAGAAACAGTGTGAGTAAAGGAAGAGAAGAAATGGAGAGGAGATGATAGAAAAAGAAAGGAAAATCGATAGATTGGTGGGGGTGGATAGACACGATAATTTTTTTATTTTTTATTTTTTAGCTTTCTTTCTTCCAATGTACTAAAATAAAATAAAGAAAAAGTTAATAATGAGAAATAAAAAAAAATCAGGTAGCATCTGTAACAAATGCCCTTCATGTTTAGTTAAATTACAACAAAAAAATTTCCCAATTTCATTGAATATCGTTAAAAATTCGTTTTTCTATATTAACACTGAATTTTTTTTAATTTTATAAGTGAGTTAAAAATTATAACATGTTTTATTTTTTTATTAACAATACATTAGATAATTTCACATATTTACTTATTTTGATTATATTTTATTCATAATAAGAATACATTAATTATAATTTAGAGTAACGGATTTAGATTAAATGATTTTTTAGATAACTATTGACGTCTTTTAGTATTATCAATGAGGAAAATAGAAAATTGAGAGTACCTTTTCACCATTCATTTATTTATATCTCTATAATATTATCTTATGAATTAATACAAGGATTGTTATCCTTTCCACAATCTGCGACAAATAAGATAATACTTTTTAATATAATTAAAAATATAAAAAAATTGTAAGTATCCTAAGTTTTGTTTTCAAGGATTATTATCATTTTCACGATCCACGGTAGATAAGATAATAATTTTTAATACAATTAAAAATATATAAAAAAAAAATTGAAAGTCCCCTAAGTTTTGTTTTCATGTCTGGCTCAAAACTTGATTACCAGTATTCCAAAAAAAAAAATGAATTATCAATATTATTCTCAAATTAAATAGATCACAAATATTTTTTTTTCAAAAATAAAAATAAAAGCTCACTGATTAAGACATATTGCATAAGGGTACTTTGCTGCATTAAAATCTTTAAGTATATGAATTTGTTAATTTTAATCTAATATTTTTTTTTATATTGATGCAAAATTTTCCATTTAAAGAAAGGAAAAGTATAGATTAAATCTTTGTCTATAAGTTGGTTAATCTATGCCCTACAAATTTTGTGCTAATTTGTCAAAGCATTTTGGAATTCCTACAACATTGCCAATGAGTCAAAGACAATTGAATCACAAAAATTAACTTTACAAGTGTTATATTTCTATTTAAATCTAACAAATTTTTGGATTTAGATTATAATCGAAACAATCTTTTTTATTGTAATCTATATTATAAAATGAGAAATTATTTTATACAACAGTAAAAATTTTCAAATATTATTAACAGAATTAGTAGAGTATTTTCTTTTTTTGGGTTACAATTAATAGAGTATTTTACTATCTTTTATTTTATAGTAAAAAATAAAAATAAGACAAATTTTTTATCTTGTTCATATAATTAAAAGTTTTTATAATCAACGTATAAATAACGAAATCTACAAGATTATGTATAGAAATGTAATAATTAATTCCATTCTTTACACATCCAATCTAATTAACTCATCATTTTTATACCATATTATTAATATGAATTATATACAATGTTTTTGTATTTATTTTATGTAACATAGATTATGCCAAATTGTCAATCATGTCCTTTGTTACTTATAGTAATAAATAGCATGATTTGAATAAGGCCTTTAAAAAAATCATGATTTAAGCCTTTCCACTAAATAATATTGACATTATACTCGTATGAATTGGTCTCAATAATTTTTAAATTTTTTTAATTTGAAATTCAATGTTGACTTAGTAATGTAAATTTATTTTATTCATGCAATAACTAATATTCACATTTCACATGTATATTTTTTTCATTTACTTGCAAAATAAATTCTAATGACTCGGGAATAACTAAAATGAATAATTTATTAAAATTGTTTCCCTCGAATATAAATAATACAAAATTCAAAGAGCTGTTATAGTCGAAATCTCTTACCTTGACCCAAAACTTGTACGGAATCAAAAGAAAATACAAGCTTATAATATTGCAAATTAAAAAAAATGAAATTGAGTTTGACCTTTTTGCAACTTGGGATTCTCCTAATTAATTTATTTCCAAGAGGGCAAAAACAAGATCATACGAACTGGATGACTTTCATAGGTTATCTGGACAACAATCCATCTAAGTATAGCCCACATTTAAATTTCAACAGCAAAGTTGTCAATGTTTTTCATAAGATACTACACGTAATTGAAAATGACTAGATAATATGTGGCAAATTTACCCTCAAACTAAATTCATAATATATATTTTTAATTTTTATAAAATTTCATAAACAAATAAAAATTTTAATTTTTAATATATATACTTTAAGATAGGTGTACGAATATGATTTCTTTATACACCTGCTCAACTTCGGAAAAAAATATTGGGATTGTTTTGGTTATTTGATTTTTGTGGGATAGCAACATCGGAAAGGTGGATTTGCTGATTATTTTTTCTTTCTCCTAAAGCTTTGAAAGTGAAGGTTAATTTGTTTGTAATTCGTGGAGGATTTGGCATAACGTGAACGAGAGAATTAGTTTTGGAACATAAAGATTTGAAAGGGACGGGATAAGCAAAAGACTGATTAGCCATGAAGCAAGCACTGGGATTTGAGGGTTTCTTTGGTTTTCAACATTCAAAAAAGGAAAAACAAGTAAAGCCAACTTTTTTTTTGGTTTGTTTTTAGTTGCCATGTCACATAATTTTGAAACAAATTGGAGGTATGGAGATTACGTGAACTAGAATGTTAGTTTAGCAACTATTCTTTATTCTTATTCGGCGTAAAAGGACGAGTAAATCATTTTAATTAAGCATTATTTTAAAAATAAATTTTCATTTTTTTATTTTTAATGTGTAAGAATTTTGTAAGTTTGAAATATGAATATTAAATCATAAAGAAAAAATAAAAAAAGAAAAAGGAATGTGTTTGAGGGAGGTTGTTAGGTTTGGTGTTTTGCTAACCAATTGTTCAAAGATTCAATATTTTAGTTCGAATTATTTGAGTTTATTATTACATTACTATAATCTAAAAATCCACCTATCGTTGTCTTCAAATGTGTTTGCTGACCAACTTTAGTTTGAATACAGCTCATCTACCTGATCAACAAAGCGAATTAAGCTTTTAAGATTTGTTTAAATGGTGATTAGCTTAATGGCAACGGTATTGTAATTTCAAGAATAATCCTACTGTTTTCTTCTTTCTCTTAATAAAGAAACCCTAATTGCACCGTTGCCGTGCGTGAACAAATAATTAATTAAAATGATTATGACAAACTTACAGAAAATGACATTGGATTTAATTATAGAAGAAGATTGATTCATTTTTATAAAACTTTTATGAACTCGAGGTTTACCGGTTAATTCAGGCAATCTTTTTAAAAAATAATTTCTGATAAATTTAAATTCAAATCTAACTCACCACAGGCAGCTTCCAACCAAGTATTGTCCTTAGAGGTGCTTATTAGGCCGGGTTGACCGACCCGGTTTGCAACCGGATCGGGTCAATCCGGCTCATAGTTCGAACCGGTACAATACCGGTTTTACATTTTGAAAATCGGGTCCGGTAAGGGCCCGGACCGTTAAGGGCCCGGCTCATAACCGGATCGGTTCGACAAAAAAATAAAAAATAAAAATAAAAAAGACTGCTGACTGCAGTGCAACTACAGTCTGCCGCAGAGGCAAGTCTGTGACAGACTTGCCTCTGCGTTTTGAAATGGCCGTTGCCCATCAATCTTTATATTTTTTAATTTTTTTAATTTTTTAATTTTAATTAAATTAAAAAAAAAGAGGCTTGACTGCCACTGCGCAGTGGCAGCCTAGCCTCTTGGCTCTTGCAGTTGCACTGGTGCATTTGCAGTACTATGCAGAGCAGAGGCAAGTCACAGACTTGCCTCTGCTCTATGTTTGACCATCAATCTTTTTTTTAAAAAATTTTTTTTTTATTTTTTTATTCTAATTTTTTTCCTATAAATATCTCTATAATCTTCTATTTTCATTTACATTTCTTCTATATTTTCTCTCAAATCTACTATCTATATTCATCTACTCTTATTCTCTTCACTTACATACTCTCTCAATACTCACTCAAACTCTCTCAAATTCACTTAAATTCCCTTATTCTAAATTTATAATATCATCATTTCCTTTCTAAATTTCATTTTTCTTTTTATTTTATAATTTTACAAATTTTACTTTTAATTTTCAAATTCTAATATATTATATATATTCCTTATTCCAAATTTATAATATCATCATTTTCTTTATAAATTTCATTTTTCTTTTTATTTTATAATTTTACAAATTTTACTTTTAATTTTCAATTTTCAATTTTCAATTTTCAATTTTCAAATTCCAATATATTATATATATAATACATCTATTTTTTTAAATTTTAACATATATTTATTTTCAAAAAAATATAAAAATATCAAATTTCTTTCGTTGTTCATGCTCTGTTTCTCGACCTTTTGGTTCCACTGAAATTCCTAGTTTGGGTGACGAATCATTTAATGAAATCGAACCTGATATTCATCCAGAGGAGGAGCTTCCTTTGGCGGCACCATCGGTTGGTCGTGGTCAACGTGGAGGTCATGCTCAAACACAATCATCAGCTGCCACCACTGCTGCTACATCATCAAGGCCGAAGTTTAGTCGAAAAAAAACGAGCAGGGTATGGGAGTATTTCGATAATGTAGCAAAAGAATGTGAGACGAATAAATATTGTGCTATCTGTAAATTGTGCCAAGGCGTTTACTCTTATAAGTCCGGTGGAGGTGCTGGCGGTACAGGTACGTATAAAAGACATTTAATTACTGCACATAAAATTAATCCTGATGCCGAAGAAGATGAAATTTTAGAAGGTAAACAATCTCAAATTAATACACGTGATGGTGGAAAAAATTTTATTTTTGATAATGTTCAAGCTAGACGTGGTTTAGTTAGATTTGTAATTAGGACTGAACAACCATTCACAATTTGTGAAAAATTAGGATATTTAGAATTTGTTTGTAACTATTTACAACCCGCATATAAATCTATTTCTAGACATACATTAAAAAGAGATTGCATGGATATGTTTAAAGAATATAGACAAGCTTTAATTGATAAAATTAGTAATATTTCATCTAGGGTTAGTTTAACTAGTGATATATGGACTAGTACTAATGGTATAAGTTATCTTGTTATAACTTGTCATTGGATAGATGAAGATTGGTCCATGCAAAAACGAATTTTATCTTTAAATGTAATAAAAGAAGCACATAATTCATATACTATTCATAAATATATTACTAAAGTTTGTAAATTATATGGACTAGAAAATAATAAAGTTTTTGCTATTACTTTTGATAATGCTTCTAGTAATACTGCAGCTATTCCTCATTTAATTAAAAGTTTAAACCCTGTTATGCAAGGCATATTTTTTCATGCAAGATGTGCATGTCATATTATAAATTTATGTGTTCAAAGTGGTTTTAGTTCTAGTGGTACTGGTACTGGCATAGGTCCAATTGATAAAATTAAAATTTTAGCAAAATGGATTCGCACACCAAGTAATAAACGTGAATGGAAGCAAATTTGTATAACAAATAATATACCTGTTAAAGCATTTCCACTTCCCGTGGAAACAATATGGAATTCACTTCATCGTTTGCTTTCTTGTATTTTACCTTATAAAGAACTTGTTACTTCTTTTTATAACAATTATACAAGTAGCACACATTTAGTACTTTTTGAAGAAGATTGGACTTTTATTGAATATTGTGTTGATTTATTATCTACTTTTAAAGATGCAACCGAAAGATTTTCAACTCAAATTTATCCAACTACACCGTATTTTGTTCCTATTATCTACACAATGTCTGACAAATTTGTAAAATTTAGGAATCATGAAACTTTAAGTTCTTTTGTATATGATATGGAGGAAAAATTTAAAAAATATTGGGAAATAATTCCTCCTATTTATTGTATTGCAACTTTACTAGATCCTAGTCAAGGTGAGGTAAATATAGATTTTGATTTTTATAAAGAATTTCTTGGTCTTGATTCTATTGAGGATCAAAAGTCCTCAATTAACAATCTTTTTCGAGAATTGTTTAATGTTTATGAAATAGAAAGGGAGCAATTTAACTTTAATCGAGAAGAAGAAGATTCATACGAAGAAACCAAAAGTAGCAAAAAAGGAAAAGGAATTTTAAACGCAATTAAGGAAGCAGCAAAGAAGAGAATGAAGCTAAAAGGAAAAGCGAGCGGATCGGGATCGGGATCAACAACTCTACGAAGTTCTAGCTTCAATGAGCTAGGATTTTTCTTAAGTCAAGATTTTTCTGTAGATGATAACTTTGATCTTCTCCAATGGTGGAAAGAAAACCAAAAACAATTTCCAGTTTTAGCTTCCATGGCCCGAGATGTTTTTGCGGTGCAAGTTTCTTCTGTTGCTTCGGAATCCGCATTCTCAACGTGTGGAAGAATTATTGGAGACCATCGAACCACTCTTAATCCGGATTTATTGTGCATGTTAACATGCCTTAAAGATTGGTTTGATGCGGAATCGCGCAATGTCGAACTTGGAATGACCAATGAATTTGCTGATAATAATTCAGAAGAGGAGGAAGAAATTTTCAAGGCAATCCGTATAAATTATGAAGAGTAGAGAATAATCTTTTTTTTTGTAAATTGTATGTAAAATTGTAAATAAGTTTAGTCATAGTGAATATTTTTATGGACTACGGTCCCGTGGTTTTTACCCTTCTAACTTTTGAAGGGGTTTTCCACGTAAAAAATCTTTGGTCTCCTACTCTCTCCTTTTTCTCCTTTGTTGTTGTTGTTATTATTATTATTATTATTATTATTATTACATACCAAATTAATTAATGTTATACTTATCTATGTTTAAAATAAATAAATATTTAAAATACAAAATGAATTAATATTTTTAAAACATATTAAATAAATGAATAAATAAATAAATGAATAAATATTAAGTAAATGATATTTCAAATATAATAAATTATTTTAAATGCAAAATGAATATAATAAATGAATATAAATAAAGATATGCAAAATGAATATAATAATAATATTCATAATATCATTATTTGTATTTTGAATCAAATATCATTTTATCATAATATTATATTCATAATATAACTTTAATTTATTATAACAAGAATTTTATTAGATAATTTTATAATAGTTTATTTTTACATTCTTGTTACATTAATTAAATAAATTATAATATAACTTTATAATAAATTATTGTTAAATTAAACTATTAACGTTATTTATTATAAAAATAAATTTATTAGATTAAATTATTAAAATATATTAATATATATTAAAATAAATTTTTAAAAATAAAAATTTTAATATGCAAAAAAAAATGGACCGAACCGGTTTAAACCGGTTCGGTCCGATTTTGAGACGAACCGGTCCAACGAACCGGGCCGGTTCGTCTCTTCTAACAAATAGAACCGGTTCGAACCGGACCGGTTTAGTACTGGTTCGGACCGGTTCTATGTTGGTTAGGGCCGGAACCGGTGAAAACCAGCCCGGAACCGGTCCGGTCCGGCCCATAACCAGCTCTAATTGTCCTTGGGAAGTCTCTGAAGATGAAAAAAAGGTCCTTTGTTCAGCTTTAGAAGATGGAATATACTCAATTTTTCTTCTTTTTGCTTAAGGATATCAAACAAGATGAATATCAAACAGATAGAAACATGTTCGTCGAAAGTTAAAACAGTAAGCATCTTTCGATGTGGACTGTGGACATGGCTTCTTTTTAACAAATAATTTTATCGGCATTTCGAAATTGTCTTGGCGCTATCTCTATAATTATTTATCTACTCATTTCGTAATGAACTCGAACTTTAAATTTATAAACCTTTCACGCTCTAGAAATAAAGATATGGTAATTTCTAGATATGATGATTAAAGCTCGAAAGAAGTTTCCCAGATTTGAGCACTTGCACGATAAATAAGGCAACTCTATTTCTTGATATTGCTTTATGTACTTTTAGATTTGAATCTGAACAGTTAGGTTTCAAATATATTAGGTTAGGTTGCCCACCGTCTTCAGGATTTTCTGGTAGGCAAGCAAAGCAAATCCAATGCCCGAAAGATGGCTGCAAATTAGGCAGAGCCCTGACTTTCCTTTTGCACAATGAGCTGAAGGAATAAATTGTGAACCATATACTTTTGTTGTTGTTAATAAGAAGGAAAGATATTGTGGGAGTAATACGAAAAGTTAGAATTGGTAGTGGTGAATGCATTATTGAGAGGTTGCCACTTCCCACAGCCATTCTCCACTTGTTTTGTTATATGCTACCAGCCAAACTCAAAAGAAAAAGCTGCAACAAGTTATTAAAATGAAGATTGAGCCATCAATGAAAAATTAAAAATACATTTCAGTGTTGCTCTACCTCGTTATAGATGTGATAATTTGTGTATAGAGTTCGTATTTGCATCTTGTAAAATACAAAAATAATGAGATCTGATAATTTGTGTATAGAGTTCGTATTTGTATCTTGCAAAATACAAAAATTTAATGTTAAATTTCGAAAGTATCATATCTGAAATTATGAAGTTTATCTTTTTGTTTTCTTCTTGCTACCAAACCCAAAGGAGGATCATGAATCATAAATATTTACGAAGCCTGTGCTAGCTATTGCAAGTGGCTTCAGTCATTGGAACCCGTTTGCATTATGGAATGGCAGCACCACGTTTCATTTCCTCGAATTGAAACTTACGGGGAAACAAGTGGGGCTAACCCAACTTCGGTGCTGTCGTTTCTGGCCTTTGCCACATGGAAGGGGTCCCTCTTGATGAAGTGACTGATGAGCAGAATTTTCAGGTGGCTTTCCCGTATTTGTATCGTTTTCCTTGCATTTTTACAACCCCAGATGGCATTGAATCATGTACTCTCTTTAATTATATGGAAAATGACATGAGAGAGCTAATAAAGTCAAATGGCCAGGAAGGCACACTTGTATTCTTGCTGCTTTCAAACTGGATTGAACTTGAACAGTAGGAAAGAAACTGCTGAAACCGAACCTGAAATCCATAAAAAAAAAAGGATAAACAGTGCAAGATAAGCAGAAATTTAGTGAATAGTGATAAAGGTTTAGAAATGGTGGTTAGAATTTTGTCCAAGATATTATTGTTGGTTTATTTGATCATATTTTCCTATCTAAAGTAAGTGACAACAAAAATCCAATCTCATTTGAGTATTCCGCATTCGAGTTGATTTTTTCGCTTATGGGTTTTTGTTCATCGTTTAATCCATTTTCCATCCAATCTAGGACGAAGCACTTGTTTACTAATAGCACTACAAGCTTGATAATTTGTGAATACATTTTATGTTTGTATCATAACTAATACGAAAAATTATTATGTTATAATCTGTATTGATATATTAAACATAAAATATTACTTTAATTTTTTAAATTCATATACGATTTTATTAAAATTTTAAGAATCTATATATCGTAGGTGCAATTTTTTTACTCCACAAGTGAAATTAGTATCATGACATATGTTTTTTTTTTTATATTTTTATAAAATATATATCATGATCTTAACAATACTTGTGAAATAAAAAAACTTCACCGACGATGTATAGAATAATTATCTAAATTTTAATTCGTATTATTTTCATAATTTTATTCTGGTTATTCTAAAGAATGGTGTCTGAAAATGGCAAGGGATCTAATCCTGGAAAAAATGGTTATGGCATGGAGAAGGAAAGTGGAAAGCTTTCAAGATTTACTATTTGTAGTAAATCAATTGAAAAAAAGAGATGCCGAGTGATCTAAACCGGGAAAATGCTTATGGCAAAGAAAAGTGGAGAGTAAGTAGAAAGTTTTCAAGATTTACCACTTGTAGTAAGTCAATTAAAAAACAGACTTAAACATTAGCAGCTTGAAAAACCTTCAATGTAAGAATTTAATTTTGTCTTTGTCTAGTAACTCGTAAAATGGCCGTTGCATCTTTACCATTTCAAGAAATTCAAATTCATTCATTAAAGAAGGGTAATTCAAATCCAGAAGTCAGAGATTTAATTTTATTTATTACTGGGAATAGGAGAATATTTTCACTCCAGCATGCAGTGGGCCTTTCTAACAGAACAAAGAGATAAAACAGCATTAAAGATTAGCTTTTCTCTTTGCCGACATTATTACAGTGAGAGCTTCTTGCAACTTGTGTTATTAATGAATATAGTTTTTGCCATTTAAGACATGGACAAGTTGGATTCCAGTCCAGCTGATCAGATTACAGTGGAAACTCTCACATGACAAGAGAAAATGGAAGCCATCAAGCAGCCATTAGATGACAAGAACCTAAGCAATTGTTCAATCATCCAATGGTTTCAAATGGCAGTCGAAATCTGTAGGATTTGTTTGCTGTGGGGCTCCATGGAAACATGGTTTACAGCAAGTGAATTCAGAATATAATAATGCTGGATTGGAGTATGTTGGTGAAGATTTAAACTCTTATTATTTTCTTGGTGCTGGAGACGGAAGTCAAGAGATTCTTCTCCAATGGCCAATATGCTAATAAAAAATAATAATAATTAGCAGAGCTCTAATTCACAAGTTATGAATAACAAGTCAGCAAAATCAAAATACATTGCTTGTATGTATAATAAAAGATTTAATAAATTAATTTTGTATTGAACTGTTCAATTTTGGAATGGTTGAATATCAGTAGATTGGGACATGGTTTATGACCCAAGAGGACTATAATTTTTTTTATTTCTAATTTATTTTTATATTATGCGTAAAAATCATCAAATTTACAATTTTCAAAATCGCATTGCATTTCATGTCTTTTGAACTAATATTCTGTTGGCACTCAAAAAAGAAATGAAAATGAATGAAACGTACAAATGATGCTTGGTCTAACACCACTACCAAAGATTACTAGATTTGGGAGAGTTGTTGAGCTGATTAGTTGGATAACTTTTGCTTTTGGAGTGTTTCATTTGCATAAATAAAATGAAGTGGTTGGATTTGGATATCAGATTTGCTCCCAAAAGCTTCAATAACAAAATTGTCACTTGAGTCAAGCTCAAGTGGTGTAGTTGGAGACGAGGAGGGATGACATCTGAATATTGTTTGCAAAAGAAGCAAATAGAATTCATAAGGGTTGAATTACATTACATTCAAATAGGTGTGGCAAATGTCTTGTCACTTCTATTTTCAACTTTTGAAGGAAAATATTTTCAAAATTACATTGATAAGGTTTACATGAACAACTGCTATTTATTACCTTTGAAAATAAAAGAATTTACCAAAACTTTGAGCTCAAAGGAAGATTTTAGAGAGTATATTCCAACTGATTGTTGTTGATGTTGGAGTTTTTTTGCTCAATTGTCAAATGTATTCTCAATAATTTGCACAAAATTAATATAAGTTCTAAAACTTTTATTTATGGTGTAAATTCAAACTTTTCAAAATAATGCAATTAAATTTAAATATGTTAAATAACACTAACTTCTATTTGTGTTGCACATATAGCATGTCACGTGACAAATCATAAAGCTATTCATGTCGGTTGTGTTCAAACGACAATTAATATTATTTAATATATTTGATTTAATTGTATTATTTTGAAAGATTAAAAACTTATTTATAATAAAATAAAAATTTATCGACTGGATCATTTTTTTTATATTTTTATCAATGTTATAAATTTGAGATTTGAATTTCAATACTTTAATATATATTTTTGTTTAGACCAAAAGTGCGGGATGAGGTTGAAGAGGGTAAGAGAAAGACTAGCAGGCTTTGTTAATGGATATTGATATAGAAACATCTCAGTTCTGTGGGTCATGGTCTGTTGCGGATATGTCATGTTGATGTGTATACATTAGCTTAGTGGGCACTAGACTCTAATGATTTCTTCCATACTCGATGGAAACGGCCCAGAAGAAAGGATTAAACTATCTTCTACTTTTTTTCTCGAGAAAACAAAGTGAGCTGAGAGATTGTGTAAGGCGTTTTCTTTTCTTGCTTCCAAAACAAGCAGTGGCAGAGATCTTGAAATCCATCGTGCTTGCGCATGTGACATTTTGTTAAGAATAGCCGAAGGAAATGAAGTTCGTTAGGTGAAATGGCACAGAGGACAGCATTGATAATCCGATGCGAAAGTAACGTGGAAAGCTCTATGCATGGTTGAAGAAGAGTCGCCATTGCAGGCCAGGCCAGGCGAGGCCTTCTGTCTGCTGGAAGCCCATTTCTCTTTAAGCCTGTAAGTTGTATAGGACATGGCATATGGTCCATGACTATAAAGAACAAAGTCCAAAACCCAACATGGGAATCATACCTTGCCGACGCCAGAAGCGTTTTTGGTCAAATAATTTTTTTTTTTTTGAAATAAGGTTTTATTAATGATCAATCGAAGTACAGAAAGAACTCAAATGAACAGCCAACCAAGCAGGACATTCATAACCCACGGTAGGAGTTGGAGCAGAACGTGACCACCCAACTATGGCATGGGCAGCCCCATTTGCATTTCTCCGTACATGAACAACATTGTAGAAAGGTGCAGAATGAAGCAACAGTGAACACCTATGTAAAATAACACCAAACTCAGTATCATTAGCACCCCTATGCTGCAAGAAAGAAACGATCGCCTAGCAATCAGTTTCAAAAATCACCTTGGAATACCCCATATCCCGAACCCAGATCATGGCCTCATAAAGTGCCAAAGCCTCAGCCTCATGGACAGCAGGCAACCCCGGTAATCGCATCCCCTTATAAGCAACAAGGACACCAGTTTCATTCCTTAAGACAGCACCCAAGCCTACTTCATCACAATCATAAAAGACCCCTGCATCGGTATTGCATTTTAAAAAAGAAGTATGTGGAGGATGCCACATAGGACAAACCTCATCAGTAGAAGGAGCTCGTCTCGCATAAACTCTCTCTCGAATCTGTAACCATTCATAAAGATAATCAACACCCTGTTGGACAACCATGCTTGAAGGCCGTTGAATAGATTTCCATAATCGCTCATTTCTTTCACGCCATATACTCCACAATATCATCAACACTTTCCCCATCACCGGAGAGGACAATGAATCAAGAGCAGCAAAGAGCCATTGGACAAAGCCCTCCGCTGAGGAAACCAACTTCTCAACCATCGGTGTCAACCCCGCAACTTGCCAACAGCTTTGGGCAAACTCGCAACCCAGGAAAAGATGCCAGGAGTTTTCAATTTCAAGAGAACAAAAAACACAAGTTGTTGGTACCTCTACTCTACGAGATCGCAGAGTGTCTCTATTAGGAAGAACCTCTCGTGCAGCTCTCCATGCAAAATGCTTGACTTTTGGGGGAACCTGTTGCTGCCACAAAAGACGCCAACTACCAGGAGCATAAAGATGGTTATCAGGTGCAAAACGCTCCATAAAGAGCCGGTAGGCCGAGCGAACCGTAAATTGGCCATCCTTGCTATAATGCCAAATAGGTTTGTCACACATTATACCAGAGCATAAGGGAATTTTCAGTATAGCAGCACAATCCCTCGGGGAAAATAATTCATTTATACTCTCAACATCCCACTGCCAACATCCAGGAACCATCAAATCCCCCACTTTCAACGAACTGAGCTCATAATTCAAAGGTGTCTCAAGCTTGAAATTTTCATCATCCTTTAGCCAGGGATCAAACCAAACATTTATAGTAGACCCATCCCCCACTCTCCAACGGTAACCACAATTTACCAAGGCTTGCGAAACGTGAATGCTCCTCCAAACAAAACTCGGGTTATTACCAAGTTGAGCAGAAAGAAAAGTCCCACGTGGAAAATATTTTGCTTTGAAAACACGAGATACAAGAGCATCCGGATTGGAAAAAATTTTCCATCCCTGTTTCCCCAACATCGCCAAATTGAAGCCATGCAGATTACGGAAGCCCAATCCACCATAATCCTTACGAACACACAATCGATCCCAACACATCCAAGATATAACACGCTCCCCAGTCTTTTTCGTACCCCACCAATATGAATTCATCATTCCCTGAAGCTCATCCGCAGTTGAGACCGGGATCAAGAAAGCATTCATACAATAAATAGGGACAGCTTGAGCAACAGCTTTAATCAAGATTTCACGACCTCCCTTTGAAATCGGTTTCCCACGCCAAGACTATATTCTTTGCCAAACTCGATTCTTCAAGAAATTAAAAACAGCTTTCTTGTTTCTGCCAATCAAGTCTTTAACATTTTTTGCATATAATAAAATTAAGTCTTTAACATTTTATCATATGAAAATTAATTTATAAACTTTTATTTTACTATAAGTAAACTCTTAATCTTTCAAAATTATGCAATTAAATTCAGATCTATTAAGTGATAGTAACTGCAGTTAGGATATCCTATCATCCTATGTGGAAGCAGATGTAGATAACTTAATTGATTGTCACGTGGCATGCTATGTGTGAAATACTAATAGAAATTAGTGTTATTTAATAGATTTTAACTTAATTGTATTATTTTAAATAGCTAAGGTTTTTTTACGGTAAAATAAAAATTTATGAATTGATTTTTATATGATAAAATGTCGAGAGCATAATTCATTTTATGCAAAAAGGTTAACGGCACATTTGATTATTAAGTCAATAATAAAAAAAAATTATGACATTTTAAAATATTTGAATTTGAGATTAAGTAACATCAATTCTTTATTCTTAATTAAAAAAAAGGAGAATATCATAGCTTGTCGAGTTGTACGCTGTTACTTATAAACTCCTATTTTGTTGTTTTAGAAATTCTATCCTTCTCAAAGTTGAATATCTCTTGCAGTCATGTTTTACATATGGCAAACGTTGTGATAACCAAAATGATAATTCAATAATTGAATAAATTTAAAGGAGGAAAATATCATATTTCCATTTTTTTTTTATTGAGGAAGGGAATTTTGAATTGAACTCTTCTAATTAGGAAAACCAATGAAAAGACTACAACATTCTCCAGTTTTGTAGTTTTTTTTTTCAGTATCCTCATCCTTGAAATTCTACTCATTTTTGCATAAAAATTTATACTCATCTTTATTAAAATTCAACGGGTCTTAAAAATCGTCATACCAATCATTCTTTAAAAATAATTTTTATCTGTCTCATTTGAGTAAAACATCGAATCCTTTATCAATTGTGAATAAAATTAACATTCTTACCTTGAACGTGAGATGTGTACTCTTACCATTGAATCAAATACTCAAACATCATTGCAGTCTAGTTCAAATCATGAAAAATGCGAAGAAAGAAATTGAATTTGAAATATACAATATCATTAGGAGAATTTCTAAATAAACTCTATTTTTTTCCTCTATGCATCTTATTCTTCTCATGTGTTTACTGTTCAAACACAAATAAAAATAGATGTAAAAAGAAAAAAAAATAAGTGTATTTAGACGCTTTCTATCATTCGTTTATAGAAATTTTGTAATTTTTTACAAGCTCTCCTTTCGCAAGACCGTAGACCACTTTACAGATTACAAGGTCGTTGAGAAGGACCAAACTCAAAATCTGGGCTCAATAGAAAGCCAGTTAGTTCATCTCTATATATTCACAAGAACAGCTCAAGGCTTTAATTAAATTTAAAGACTCTTGGGCCATAGCCTCCTCTTTGCTGTACACCTGAAGATAACGTTAACATCAGCTAAAACTTTTATCTACCATGCCTGAGCTCTTGCTTCTGCATCCCATAAACTTTTGTTTTACCTTACCCAACAACCACACAACACCAAGTCACTAACAAGTCTGATTATTTGAAACTTGAAAGGAAATTCTCATTCAAATTCAAAAATTTTCTTCTGTGTTCTGTAATATTATAAGTACTCGAAAAACTCCACTAGTTTCCTTTGCATGGGCTTTAGAGCATTGCCTCTTCATGTTTGGTGTAACGCTCCAAAATCGGCAAGCCATTAGAGGAGTTGGGATAAAATGCCTGGCGGAGTTTTTTATATTTTTCCATGTCAAAGCCGCGGGCTTTCATGAGTTTCTTTTGTTTGGCTTTGAAACGGCGTTGAAAGTAGCCTTCGAAGGAGGGTTCGGTGGAAGTCCTGAGGAAAAAACCGTAGGCCAAGGCGAAGTGAAGGGAGGTGACGAAGAAGCAGATGGGCTCCATGACATCCCAACTCAGTTCCCAAAACGTAAGCCTCATGAATCCGAGCGTCTGAACCACCAGGAAACCCAGCCCACAGAAAAGCTCACCGCGAACCAGAGCCTTGGCCTTTCGGTCTATTTCAGCCTTTTGGTTCTCCATTTCTTCCAGCTCTTTTCTTCTTGGGTCATTTGGAAGGGCCATCGATTCAGAAATTATGGTCTCCATTGATTTGGCCACCTGTCCGAACGAAAATAAGTCACTATTCACAGAATTATAACTTGTCAATTTATTAATTAATAAATAATTATTTGAATTTATATAGTGATAGCATATCGAAGATAAATTTATTTTATTGTACATATGGTTTAAGTTTAGTATGAAAATTAAAAGTAATTTTTGTGTTCAAAAATTATTTTTAATTTAATTTTAAAAAATAATATACAATCCAAAAAAAAGATTTTCGAACTATTTATAAACTCTAGATAAAAAAATTCTTAAAGATGTGTTTTTATAGTTTACTTATAATTGTTGAGAGTATTTAATATTAATATTTTTAAATTTTAAAAAAATAACTCAATTTTCAAAATTGGGCCAAAATAATTAAAATAAGAAAAAAAAAGTGAAGAAGTGGACAAAGTTGAAAAAAACAAAACAAATCGTCGGTGGCGCGTGGAAAGTGTAAAGAAAGTGGGTCCATTGATAGCCTTCTTTAGTTGAGGCCTGAAGGTAAGTTCAGCCAACCGACTAATCAAGGTCCACCGCTTACCATTTCGGCTGAACCCAGAGCCGCTACGCAACTTGCATGTGGAAATCGGTAACCACGTTTTTCAATAGCGCGTGTATCGCACCTTCCTCATCAGTTTAGGACATAACGGATTTATTAAAAAAAACCGGCGAGAAATTTTATACCTGTTCGGGGCGAAGAAAAACGATGTTGCCTAAAACGATGACGTTTCCTGACCGATCGAGCATTTTGGCGAAATCTGAGGCTTGAGCTTCATTTCCATGACATCCTTCGAGGCAGACTTGAGCAAACTCATAGTAAGAAATGGAACTCTTTGGAATCTCTCTTAGCTTTGCTTTAAGTTTCTCGATTTGAGAAACTCTCAACAGCTTCCTCGCATCTTCAACCGATATCTTAGCCAACGATTCGCCGGTCGTGAAACCAGTCGGCGAAGGAGGAGGTGGAGTGATTCCTTCCAACCGAAGGCGATCTCCACCAATATTAATGCCTCGGAGCTTTTCTCTCAGTTTTTCCCCGACAGGCACCGAAAAAATCTCCGAGAATCTCGGATACGACTGTGCGGAAGCTCCCCTGTGGAAGAACCGTCGAAAGAATCCTCTCTCGTCGGAATCAGGCACCGTGACGTACTCTCGCCGGGGCATACTCTGGAGTGAGATCGGAGAGTTTTCAACCGTGACCAGCGGTGAGATAACTGATCTGTAACCTCTCAACGGACATCTCGCGAGCGTTTTCCGGAGCGCCATTTACGAGGGAAGAGAGTGTTTTGAAGGAGAGAGGATTCTGATGCGTTGGGCGGTGGGTGTGGGAGGATATGCATTTATAGTGTCCAAAGTTTGAGGAGAATCTTTTTGGTCTTGATCACAGAATCTGACCTAATTTGTTACTTTTTAAATTAGTATTGCAATAAAATTTTCGCTTTTTTATTTACTTTCTATTATGCAAATTTTGCTTTAGTGTCCAAATTCATTGTTTAAAATTCAATGAATATAATTTTGCTTAATGTATTCTAGTTCTAGCATTTGATTAAATGTATTTCAACAATCGAGTTTGAAAAAATTTAATAAAAAGATAACATTTTAATTATTTGCGTGTGAAAATTAATGACCAAATTAGAAAAAAAGATATTTGAAAGAGAAATTATCATAAATTAAAAAATTCCAAGACATAAACAAATAGGAAGCTTTCATTGTCAGTGAAAAGAATTCATCAATTTACACAAAAATTCCCATTTTCTTCCTTTTTCTTTCCTTGTTGTGTGTGGTAGACTAAATAATTAAAAAGTAAATAAAAATTCGGAAGGAATATTAATTCACTCATTGAACTAAAATAAAATATTAATCTCGAACATTAAAATTAGCAATTTAAAATAAAGTACTTTGATCTTCCAAATTTGAATAAGATACGACATACTTTAAATTTGTGTATTTTAAACCGTTACTACTAAAACATAAAGGTAGTTGAAAATTTAACATTAATTAATATCGAAGATCGATCGGACTTCAACTATATAGTCAATTTTTTTTTCTTAAAAGAACATTTACTAATATTCTTTTAAAATAAACACTAATACTAATATTAACTATTAATTTTAATTACAATGAAATCTATATATTGCAAAATTTGTTGACTAAAGGGTCAGAGTTTCATTGGTCAGTGTTGGAAACTTTTGCATGCCAACCTCTCTGCAGCTGTCACTAAAAAAAAAAAAAAGGACTTTAATCTGCATGTTAACCTTGGCCTCTTCCCTTCACATGCATGCTATTTGCCTTTGGCGTTTTGCTGTTTCGGAGCTTTCGTTTTTCAGTCGAACTTGTAGCTAATGCCGAGGATCATGCATGTCTAAATTCAAAGTTTAGAATTTATGTGATATGCATGAATGCAGAAGAATTATGTTTGGGTATTGATTAATAGCTTTTTTTATATAAAAATTCAAAAAACAGGTCTTTTCAATATATATTTTTCATTTTAAAAGTGATGATTTTTCACTTTTAATGAAAAGTATTTTAAAGGATAATAAATTTATTCAATTCATGTATGTGCATGGAGAAACATTTCAAATACATTCGAATCTTATAAATACTTTCGTAATCTTGCGTTTGAACAATTTGCAGCTAGCAAAAGCAAATTTAATTAGTATATAAGTATATATATTTATTTATTTTGATGCTCATGCATTAGCTACATATATATATATATATATATATATATATATATATATATATATATATATATTCCCTAAAGTCACCATGTTGAATTATCTCATTAATGTGGACTAATTAAGTATAATTAATATCATATAACTTAATTTAGTAGTATATTTTGTATAAGGTGTGACCATTAATATATATCGTAATTATTTGTATTATACATGTATTTATCCTTAATGGGACGGATATAATACATGATTTATGATATAGGGGTCCCTGCCCATGGCACTTATATATAGGCAACAATGTGGCCCATTGACACTATTGTCATTTTGACAGAAAATGTGAACATGGGCAGTCTCCTCTTCTTCTCTCCCGATCCATTCTCATCTCACCATCATCTTCATCTCTCCCTTGCACAGGCCACCATTGCAAACCACACCTGTACCGGCGGACGTCCGGCATGGCACCGGCGGCATCTATTTCCAACTGATAGTGGCGAAAATGGCGTATAATGGTGGGTTTTGACTCAACCCACCCAAGGTTAGTTTTCCTCATTTTATTATTGAGTTAGTGGCTTTGGTGAGGGATTTAATTCCAACAATTGGCATCAGAGCCTCCTCACCTTAAAGCCATTAGCCATTTTCGAATAAAAATTAAGATCTGTGCAATTTTTAATTTTTGGGTATTTTCGGATTTGTTGAATACCCAAATATTTTATGCGTTTTTGAGCCAAAATAATGTCATATGCTGCTTGAGGATGATTTTTTGATGAAAATGCAATGAAAATGAAGTGAAATGGGTCAAAAATGAGGCTGAAATGGCGAAAATATAGCCGGGTCGGGTAAAAATACCTGTTTTCTGCAAATTTCACCCGGTCTGGACGAGAAGACGACGGGCGCGTCCTTTGCACGCGCCCGATAGCCCAACAAGAGGCGGCCGCGGGCGCCAAAGCTAATGAGGCGGGCGCGTGTGATACACACGCCCGCATATGAAAATTTGTAAAAAAAAGAAATAAAATTTTTTTTCAGTTATTTTGGCCGTGCGACCCCACTTTTGGGCTTCACTTTTTGCCCGATTTTGGCTAAATTTTGGGGTTGGGCATTTATTATGTTAGGCCATTTGGTTGGGCTTAATTCTTTAGGTAATTTGGGCTAATTGTTGTTTGAATCTTGGGCTAATTTTGGTTGATTTAATTTTTTTTTTAATTGGGTCATCAATCATGAAAATAAAAATGGTTATTTATTTTATTTTAGTTAAGCCATATTGTTTAATTAATTAGGCCTTAACATTTAATTTAGGCCAAATTAATTTTGTTACATTATGGGCATTTAATTATTTAATTATTTTAATTGGTCATTTAATATTAAATTAATTTTGAGCAATTAAAATTGATTAATTTTAAGGTCATTTTGCCTAATAAATTTAGGGGCTATATTGATTAATTAATTTTATTCGGTTATTAAATTTAGATTAGT
Source organism: Heritiera littoralis (assembly GCA_031772115.1). NCBI lineage: Eukaryota > Viridiplantae > Streptophyta > Magnoliopsida > Malvales > Malvaceae > Heritiera > Heritiera littoralis. The sequence goes on from JAPDPK010000001.1 coordinate 23,025,173, forward strand.
TATTGGCTATTTTGCATAATTAATTAATGGGCCATTTTAGATTATGGTTTTAAAGGCCATTTTGATTAATTAATTATGGGCCATTTGGATAATTCATTTTAGACAATTTGGATATTTAATAGCCATAATTAATTGTTAAGCCCAAAATTAATAGGAGTATAAGTGAATTTTTGAAGGAATTATTTTGGGGTAATTTTTTTTTTGAAAATCTAATTACCTATTTAATTCATAATTCACTTAATTTTGAAATATATACTCATGCCCATAAATTACTAATATTTGACCTAATTAAATAAGTTTAAATAAATTATTTGGGTATTTTGTTAAGCCATTTTGAATTATGATTTACCCATTCCATTAATAATTTATTTAAACAAATAAACTCTCTAGAAATGAAAATTGCCTTATTATTTGAACATTCGCATTTATATGAAATTAATTTATTTAATTAATGTTGGACCTGAAATTGCTACATATGCTTCAGAAATTGCATATTTTGGATGTAGTTAATTTTGGTCAATAAATTTTGTGAATATTCTTAAAATTATAAATCATTAATTGGATTGACTAGTACTTGCCTATCGTAGGAATAGTCATGAAGATTTTTTGACGGTTTATTCTGATGATTTTAAGGATATAATAATAAGGCAATGCATAGTGATAGTTGCAGTTGCATAAATTTACTGAGATCTCTAGAAGTGGCTAGTCTCTCTCTGTCGGATTGTTAGTTGCTTTTAGAGATGCTTGGGATTGAGAGGATTTTTGTTTGGATATGACACGGTCTTCCTACCCTATCGGTGGGCGATCATTCAGGTTGTATTCAACTAGTTTTGTTTCATCCTCTGTAGTGTGTTGTGGAATAAATTTTTATATTGTTTGAATTATTCCACTAGCCTCCATATTATGCAACTGTCACATATCGAATTTCTAACAGGATCAAATTAGATAGATAGTATGAATTATTCTCTACGGTTAGGGACATATTAAACTAGGAAGTAGTCCCGAGAGTCGATCTATCTTTTATACCCAATAATGTGAGCTCCTTAAGGACAAAATATTTGAAATTTTAGGAACACTCAAGTGAGAATTCTCTGATTATAAGGGCATGCCATTAATGAGCACATCAGAGAAAGTGTTCTAATTAGGAATAATCAAGAAGTATTTATGGATGCCATTTGAAAATAGTTTGCATAAGATCGACAAAGGTTGCTATGGGATTTTGATTCCATATATGGCAGATTCAGTATTACTTCCTTCTGGGATGGAGAATTGGAGATCTTCCAGTTTTACAGATCTCATTTAATGCAGAAGGAAGTATGGCATTTTAATATCAAAATTGATATTGTCATTCAAGAGTGGGAGATCTTTTAGGTTAGCAGATCTCATTCAGTCATAATGATGATACATGCCAATATTACTGCTGAAAGGAAACATTATTAAAATGTCTCAATAAAAGGTCATTTTAAAAGAAGAAATTTGCCAAGTCTACTTCCCATTCTGGTTCCACCAACACCTCTAAATACCAGTGTGTGCCATTCTGTTATAAACTTGGGCACAAGAGGGTAGATTACAAGAATCCTTTATATTGGAATGTGTAAAAAAGACATTCTGTTAGCCTTTCATTTTGAATCCAATTTAGAAGATATGCCCTCTAACTATTGGTGTTTGAATACCGGTGCTATTATTGATAAAGCCATAAGCAACCGGAGATAGAATAAGGGAAAATTGTTGTAAATTGGGGTTATAAAGTTGGAATCCATACTGAAAACATAGCCAGTTCGTTGTTACATTTCGTTGACAGTTTTGAAATTACTGTCGATCAATACTTTTCATCTTGATAATAGAAAAGTATTTCTAATTAGTAACAACATGTGTACTGATTCTGGCATTCTGCGTGATGGATTGTACACAGTAGATTTGTACCCCAATTTTGAACAAATTTTCTTCAATAGTGAATGATGTGACTGTAGATTTTGATTATGATAGGATAGATAAGAAATCTATTAAGATGTGGCATGGGTTAGGGACATTTCGAGGCACATGAAGAGATTGTATTAAGGGAAATCTTACTGCTAATATTAAGGACATGATTAGCAGATATTGAAATGATCAGGAACTGATACATACCGACATTTTTTTATCATTTCCACATACTGTATTCAGTAGATATAAGTGTTTCATCACTTTACTAACGACCATTTTGATGTAGGTCATATGGTGTAATAGATCTGATATTATAGAGGCCTTAGGCATTCTGATTAATTCCACTGCGCTGCTTAAGGCAATGATCAGACAGTAGTGATGAATATCATGTTCGGTATAATGAAGCTAGGCGAAATCATATACCAGTTTTCGGTTAAGTGCACTATAGGATTTTATATTAATGCCTAGTGTACGGTCCTTGGAATATTGAAACAGAATGAGATTACAGTTGCAGTCAATCGTACATTCTGATCTAGTACGATTTATGTTAATCACTCCAAATTTTTAAAATTCGGGTGGAGTGAAATTAAAACTGCAATTCACATTCAAAGTTGATCTCCAAGCAAGACCAGTTCCTAAATGCATCCCAGGTTGTAGTCAGACATTAAGCCGATTTTATGCCGTTTTCTGTGTTTAGGGTTATAAGACAAGGCAAAAGAGCTATAACCCATAGTCAAGAAAACTTGACAAGAAAACTATCAGTGGCAATTTTGTTGGCTATTATATCGGCTAGAAAGATTCTAGATTTCATTTCTCGTTATGTGACACTAGAATCATTAAGTCTGACAATGCAATCTATTTAGTGGATGACTTGAAGAGTGGGAGTTGTGAACTCTACAAAGTCATTATTAAAATACATTTTGTTGTGTCATTCCCATATATGCATCACCTTTTAATAATGAAAAGCCACAACCAAAGGAATCAATGATTGATCCCAATACCATATTTTGAACCTGCAACTGACCTTACAAAAGAATATGAATATGAAACTCATATGTCTTCTACTTCTAATATTTGTCTGGAGACTATACTGATTCGAACTCTTAGAGTTAGATATTAGTCACGCAGGATGAGTAAGCATCTATGTTGCATAAGGATGCATGAGATCTATTTTAGTTGTCACATCATTGTAGACCAAATGGAGACTCAAAAGATTAGGTAGATGATTTAAAGCCAAATTTGGCCAAGGCTTTAAACAATAAGAAGAAATTTGTTCTGTGAAAACCTTCTTTCTTGTTTCTGCCTAAGATTCTTTTCGAATTATGATAACGATTAGTAGCTCATTTTGATTAGGAGTTACATCTTGGACAGTAAAATGTCTAAATAAAGCAACCTAAAAGATTGTAGTTCCTAAGGTGGAATATACAGTTTGCGAACTCAAGGAGTTCATTTATGAACATTAAAAGGCATCCAGATTATAATATACGTAAAGTTTGATGAGATTGTCACTTTGAGGAGAACATTATCGTTTGATAACTGGATCCATTGCGAGGTCAGTGGGAGTAGTTTTGTGCTTATTATGCTCTAAATTAATGATATCAAATAGCAGCCAATAGCACTGACCTATTGTATGAGACAAATTTCATGTCGTCATGTCATTTTAAGATGAAGAATCTAAGTGAGGCTTTATTTTGTTTTAAGGATTGAGATTATTCATGACATATCAATAGGCATACATTATTGGTCTCATAGAACCTACATTTAGTATTGAGTAGGTTTATTGTATGTTGTTCTCCTAATAAGACGTCATTTAGTGAAAAATGATGTATTATGAAAATCTCAAAGTTCTTAAGAAAATAATGAAAGAGCTCATATCGAGTGTGATGTATGCCTTATTGTGGGTAATCGGTGTATGCTTAAGTTTATACACATTTGGATATTGTGTATATTATAGATGTATTTAGGAGATACTTGAGCGATCCTGTAATAGAGAACTGGAAGCTATAAAGAGAGTATTCCGATATTGACAAATTTGACATTCTGAGTTTGGTCAGATATTCTGAGGTTAATTTTGCAAGCTATCCAGATATTGAAAATTGGTTATATATATTTGTGGAAATAAAGGAGCTGTATTTTGGAAAGTATAAGGTAAACACTCACAGCATCCTTGATTGTGGAGGCTAAATATGTAGTATGTTGTAAAGCTACATGATGGGCCATTTAGGCTGCAGAATTTCATCTCAGGGTTGGTTTTCTGTGATTGCCATTTCGAAGTCCTGGAGATGTACTATGGTAATGCTACAGCAAGTACTTTTTCTCTCAAAATGTTAGGAGTTCCTCACACTCCAAATATTTGGATATCATCATTCGATTGGTTAGAGAGAAAATAATGGAATCCATTACTTGATTGGATTATAGAGCACATGTTTTAAAGAGCTCATTTTTGTCTAACTAAAAGTTTGGCTGCTAAAGTGCTTTGACGACATAGCACTTTTATGAGGCATGTGAAGCCATTTGCTGTATTGAGTTAGTGGGAGCTCTGCAATAAAATTAGTTACAACTGTGTGAATGGATTCCTATTTGTCATATATGCATATTCTGTTTGCGCGCATTCTGGTAAATATGATATTCTGTTAAATGAGACATTCTGCATTGGTCTCATGAGCTTCAGTTGAAACATTGCATCATTCAGTTTGGATGCACGGACCTAATGGAAATGGATATTGTTTCTGTTTTCATATCATTTCCATTTCACACTAATACTACTAATTTTTGTTGCAGTCTTTATAAGTTTACGCATTTGTACCCTGTCAGTATGATGCATTTTGAAGCTTATAAAAGGCTTGTTGTTGTTAAAGTATGTATGAGTCTACACATTTGTACCCTTTCGGTACAATGTATTTAGAGGGGCTTACGAATACATACTGAGATTATATGATATACTTTGTTAATTAGCTTAATTGTCCAAGTGGGAGAATGTTGAATTATCTCATTAATGTGAACTAATTAAGTATAATTAATATCATATAACTTAATTTAGTAGTATATTTTGTATAAGGTGTGACCATTAATATACGTAATATATTTGTATTATACATGTATTTATCCTTAATGGGACGGATATAATACATGATTTATGATATAGGGGGTCCCTGCCCATGGCACTTATATATAGGCAACAGTGTAGCCCATTGACACTATTGTCATTTTGACAGAAAATGTGAACATGGGCAGTCTCCTCTTCTTCTCTCCCGATCCATTCTCATCTCACCATCATCTTCATCTCTCCCTGCACAGGCCACCATTGCAAACCACACCTGTACCGGTGAACGTCCGGCATGACACCGGCGGTGTCTATTTCCAACTGACAGTGGCGGAAATGGCGTATAATGATGGGTTTTGACTCATCCCACCCAAGGTTAGTTTTCCTCATTTTATTATTGAGTTAGTGGCTTTGGTGAGGGATTTAATTCCAACACACCATTCACACCAAGATTTGGGTGATCTTTCTGACTCTGATGCTTGCGTGATTACAAATCTTCTTTGAGCAAATTATGGTAAAAAATAATTAATTGATTAATTAACTACTACACAATTACTAGATGACAAATAATTCAATGTCTAAATTATAAATATCATACTAATAGAATAAAACATGTCACAATCATGGTCTGTGACAGTTAATATTAAAACTTTATTTTTTTCACAAAAGATTAAAACTTTATTAATCTATAGATATTAAGACTTTAAGTGCAGGATTTTTAATTTTTTTAATAAAAAATATCTTAATTTAAAAATAAAGAGAATGATTATAAATGTTAGTGAAAGTTATCTTTTAAAAAAAATTTTTGATTTAACCAAAATAAATTTCAAATACGAAGAATCAAAATTTTCTTGTGATTGTATCTTCTCTCTTTTCTATTTAAAAAGAAGAACAAATTTTGTTTTTGAAGCAGCAATCGGATTCTTTTTACTTATAAAAATTGACCTGGGGGTGGCTACGGATGTGGAGATTCTTAATTCAAGTGGGTTAAAAATTCCTAGCATTGTAAGGAGAGGTAGGGAAGATTTCCATCTGCAAGAGATATGATAGAGAAAACATCAGAGAGAATCCATGAAAGAATGAGAGAAATTCACCCTAGCTAGGAATCTTTTGTTCACTGAATAAGAATTAAAGAATCGATCAACTTGGAGCTGGAATCACAAATCCAGACATGCTGTTGGGTTTCCATTTGAGGGCTAATAATCTATGAGAGATTCTTGGACACTAGTGGCAGTGGAAAGTCTAATGCGCCGCTTTTTAATTTTTTCAGCATATGAGATTTGAGGCTTTGGAGCCATACCTTTTTTTTTTTTCTTTCAGCAATAAAGGCTGCTGAAATCGAAAAATAAAGAAAGAGATTGTAAATGATAGGATTTGTAGCATTCAAATTTCATAATTTTTTTTTCTTGGCAATGAGTCAACTTCAGGTTTGAAACACATCTACTTTGTCTAGTTATCCCGGCTGCCTTTGTGTCTACACTAAAACAAACAGTCTCTTTTATTAGAATTGTGGGCTAAGGTATTGGCATGAAATCTGCATCAATAATTGTGGTAACTTCCCGAAGTTAGGGTTCCTAGCTAGCTAGTGGAAATCCTTAATGCAGCTGCACTTTTTAGTCCATTGACCACCATGATTACCATTTTTTATATTGTGGAAGTAAGAATTATTTAGACTCGAATTCAAATATTACAACATATCACCATACTTTTAATCAATCAGCTCCGGCTAAGAAGTTGTTAGCACCATGCTTACCAGTTAATCATGCAGCTAATTCATTGTCGAAATGGGTTGTTTAAATTGGCTGAACTCGTTCTTCTCGCTATAAAATGTCTGGATTTGAGTTTCGTTAGTGCTTTCTTAGACCCACACAATATCTAGTCTTGACCATGAAGTTAGAACAATCTGTCTCCGAATTTACTTGGAAAAAAAAATAAAGAAAAACACAGTTTTTAAATTTAAATTCCTCTACAGAGTGATAGCGAAAATCTTTCTTTAGTGGCCACTGAATGTTTTGTCCTGATAGAAGGTGACCTACGACTAATCAGTGACGGCACTTCGTTGACAAAGACAATCTGTTTTTGCTACGAAAGGCCACTCACTCAACCACTAGTTAGTCCTTCGAATTATGGTGTTTTGGAACCATGAGAGAATAAGATCAGGAAGGCGCTTATCCAACTTCAATCAATCATGCATTCTTTTTTCCAAATAAGAATTGCACAATCCCTAACAATGATCATTTTAATTTTGTCAAATCAGATATCCCATGGAAATGTGGTTAGGCAAGAGGATTACCTGCAATTATTCGTTATGTTTCTGAAATTAAGAGTGGATTCCACTGGATTAGTCGATGCACTAATGTTGAGTGCCAATGCTAGATGTAGAAACAAAAAGCTAAATCCTTTAGCATCCAACTATACTATGTTTTCTCCTGTCATCTAGTTCTTTGTCTCATGTCACACTATTAAGAAAAGAGTAGACAGAGTGCTTTATTGTCACATGATCAGATTTTTGGCCATATAAGGGTGAGCATGGCAATCTCAATAAATCAATCTCGCGTATAGAGAACAACGACAAGGGCTTCTAGAGTTATTAGTTTTTTTTTTTTGAAATTTCTAGAGTTATTAGTTAATGCAGTAGTTTGAGTAACTGTTGGCTTGTTGTATAATGGATTAGAGATTTTTGGATGTCCCAGGCACCGGAATTCCCATTGAAGTTCATGCTCTTTCAAGCCACATTAGCTACTTTCGAGCCATGAAGATGAAAACACATTGCCTTTAATGGAGCCTTTAAGGATTAAGGAAAATTGGTTAATAGAAAGCAATTGTATAAGCTTTTGTTTTGCTAGGCTTAGAAATCATACTACTCAGAGTTTAATCACATCACATGGCAGGCATGAGATCCCAATTTGATAGGAAATCGATTATAAATTGACAGGAGTGATCAAAGCAGTATATGACATAGATTGTTGGATACTAAGGCTTAATTTAAGTCAATTTTCAGAATCAGCTTCTGATTCTGCAAGAAAGCTTGCAGTAGCAAAGAAGATTTATTGATGCAAAAGAAGTTGAAGTCTGAGAATAAGAAAATGGGTTGCAGGTGGTAACAACCAATTCTTAATTTAGTGATTGTTACTCTTCTTTAAGAGATATTAAGTTTAATGTTCGATTTTTCCATCTTTCCTTGTACCTCCTTATGAACCAATTAAAATTTGAATCCGAGACTTATTGAATATCACCTCTTAAGAGTAGTTGCAACCTGCATAAACCATTTAAGCTAAACCCCAGATTCAGCAAAGATTTTTATGCCTAAATTTCGGATGATCTTTTGATTCTTCCAGCAATAGGTTGGTAAAGGGGACGGGCGTATCAGCAAAGATGGCCTCAAATCCTCCCCATAATTACCGGCAATAGATGAATTTATAGCAGTGGATTCTTTCTCCTTTTATTTTCTCATTGATTTTGGGTGTCATTTTATTGATAACAGAAAATGACCTGAGTGAGCTCACATATTCCCACATGTAGCTTTGACATTATCTGTGGAATAACAATGGGACAAAAGCAGCCACCCCAAACATCCATGCAGAGTTAGGCCAGGAATCCCTTCTTTAATTCAACAGGTAGCTTAAACTTGAAGCTCCCATTGGCATTGGATTTGGGGCATGCATTAAGCCACCCAAGATTTTCTTTATCCTGTTCTATCAATACAAGTCATATAACTCACCTTGTGTGATTTGCAAAGGAATGTTCACAATTCTTTCATTACAGTTGCGTGGATGCTGCTGGGGATTCCTTTACCTTTTGCACCAGAAGCAAGCCTTCTGCTTATTCTTGTGCTGGTGTTTGAGGGCTGCTCCCATTCGGCTGATTGATTGAATCTTTATTTCATGTAAAATTCGTTTTCAACTTTCTAGGCGAATACAGTGCTTTGTGCATCGTCATTGGGTTCATATCAACAGGAAGTGGACGATATGCGTGAACCATTTGATGACTAGCAAAGTACCTATCCATCTCGTATGGATATGCTTACATCATGGGGTGAAGAATTTCTAACCGAATGCTCTACGATAGTCTCGGTTGAGATTTGGGAATGAAAGCTTTTTCAAGCACTCTATAATTAAATTCTAAAAACCTTTGAATCTTAGATTTAGCTCAAATAATTCATGCAACCACTCTTAATATATGATATTCAGTAAATTTGATATTCAAATTCTAGCGCTTGCAATTCTTCTCCTATTTTCAGACTTCGATAACTACCTTAATTACATCATTGGATTGGTCCTTTCCTGTTTCATTAGCCATGTAAATCAACTCCAAGTCCATAACCAACATTTACCATACTTTTCTTCTGCTTTTCCTCTCAAGGACTGGTTTACTTCCCTGTCACTCCGACTCGAGAGTGTCAGATATGAATACATTTTTTTTCATATAATTGAAGGGTAGGATCTTCATGCTCATGTTTGCCCGCGGGTATGTACCAAATATGAATATTTAAATACAAATTGAGCCGAAATAACAAAGTTTATTCATTAGTGGCCAGGTAAAAAAAAAAGAACTATTGAAAATTTGTAGAATCACGGCAATCATAGAAGTTGGTAGAACTTGTGAAAATCAATATGAATTATGTTACTCAAAATGGACACCTTTATCATTCAAAAAGCCATTTACATTGCTTCATGACTTGCGGGAAAGCATTAGCGTCAAAAGAGACATAGCAAAATTGCAAAAACAGAGTAGTTTTTTAAATAGGACTCTAATGCTTCTTGCTGATTGATGCTTTCTTTATTTCTCAAACGCAAAGGACACTGCACTTTCTAATATATAATTGAGTTTTTAATTCCTTCTACCAAAATTGATGAAAAGCTCATCTAAAGAAGCAAATTGCTTGAATATAATACTCACGTAATTTCTATTGATTACAACCTGAGGTTGATCTCTTTTGTTTTATAATCCCTTCACATTATTGTACAAAGCAGGAAAGAAAGCTGGAAAGCTCTAATTTGCATCAATGGAGAGGGCAAATGAGGTTTCTTATTGGATTTCAATGACCAATCCTTTTGATCCTTTGGGGTAATAGTTACCAATTCACCCTAAGCAAGTGTCCATTTCATAGGTGAGGTTAAAGGTTCAAGTTTTGGGAGGAAAAAGTGCACCAAGTCGATGAGGAGAATATTCCCTTCAGATAGTTTGGAGAGAAATTATGCTCGAGGTATGCCATACGCGTAAGTTGATTTGAAAACATCCTTATCGTAAAATTAAAAAAAAAAAAAACTCTAGACTTTTAATGTCAAAAATCAGAATTCAAATTTCATTATTAATATAAATTTCGATAAATCTTTAAGCTAGATATCTTTCTTTTTTTCTTTTTTGTTCGTAGGGAGGTACAAGGTGGGAATGGAAGAATCAAATATTGGACCTAATTCTTTTTAAAAAAGAGTAATAACCGCTAAGCTAAACCTTAATCGTTAATCTTTAAGCTAGATATCAAATTATGGTTTACTAGTAAAACAATTAAAGTCCCTTAAATATACTTTGTTGCTATAATTAACAAAAAGAAAATCAAATTACATAGTATCATGCAACTTGATTATTGAATGCTATTCATTCAAGTTGGGAGCTAAATAGCAAATGCTCCATTATCGAATTAATAATGAAAGGAAAAAAGCCAAATTAGAAAGCAGTTTTTGTTGAATATATTAAGGGAAAATTGGAATGGATCTTTTGACCAAATGACTCTGCCATTAATCTGAAAACAACAGTTCTTAAATTAAGATCAGAAAGAAATTAAAAGGAGAACAGCTAGTCATAGTGGCTAAACGATTGGACGTAAAGAAAGTCCCACAATTTGTGGGATCTGAGAATGAATCTTTGACTAAACAGGCTGAATCTTCTCATGTTCTTGAAGAAAATTACATCACAAATTCAATATTGTTAAAACCTTTCCAAAAAAACGAGAGTGGTAACGACTCTTGTCCCTTGATCAAGTGTCCAAAGTTCGATTCTTGATTTTGGATATGGAGTAAATTATGCTAGAAGGGAACTACTCATTTTGTATGCGTTCAGGATTTCCGACGAAAATTAATCACTGTTACCGACGATGAATACTTCGTATCAATATCTTAGTTAAAAAAAAAAAACCTTTCCAAGATAAAGACAATGAAAAGGCTGTGGACTCAATTTTAATACAAAGAAAAACAAAAAACTAAACAAGTCATGGTGGCACAAGTGTCACGCACGCGGTCAATATTTTTTTTCGGATTTATTAGAATGTGCAACTCTAACGTTCATATATTTAAAAATTTTACTTTCCGTATTTGACATAAAACTAAATGCACTTTATTCTTTTTTTTTTTAAGAAGGGTGACGTGACATAAGACTCTTTCCACCTCTCAGCGCTAGGTGATTGCCCGCAAATTAAGTTGAGACCAAAAGGATGACGATCGCTTTGAAATTGTTGTTGAAATGTAGACCAAAGGGATGATGGTGGGTTGGAAGTTTGAGCTTTAGAGATCTTCGTATTCCTAAGATCCAATAGTGTTGGGGGCGTATGCCCAAATTTTGCTCCATGGAATACTTGGTTTTCCTTTATCTTGCTAGTTGTCCATCTTGCAGGCTTTCTTGGGCATATTGGTGAACACTTGGGCTGCTTACTCCACTAAAATTCGGCTATTCAATAAAGAAAAATAAAAGAAAATCAAATCATTATTTAGAATTAAATGTGAAGATAAACAGGGAAAGCGGCTAAAAAAGGAGACAAAATTCAGTGTAAAATGGTTACTGGTTTCAATTGGTAGAGATGGGCCCACCGGTTGCTGTGTGGGCACAGTATGAATTTATGGTGAAGTCGGTGTTTCAAGCTACTCCAAATCGGATATAAATAGCACCGCACATGGGACATGGGGCCATTTCATGACTTTGAGGATACGTTTGGAAGAGGGATTTTAATAAAAAAATTTATTTTAATTAAAATATTTAAAAATTTAAAATATAAAAATTTTGAAAAGTTTTGGTTCGACAAAAAATTTTGAAAATTTTTCAAATTTAAGAGAGATTCCAAAAACAAATTTAGATGCTCAAACTTTCTTTTAAAAATCTATCTAAAAAACTAATTTTTCAAAATTCATTTCATTTTTTCTTATTTTATTAGACATGATCTACTATTAAATATAAAATTAAAAACATATTATTTTATTTAAATTTAATATATATTTGTATTTTTATTTTATTAATAATATTTATATATTTTTACAAATCTAATTATACTCATATTGCATATTGTATTTGATATTTTTCTTTTTCTAATATATAGTATTATTAATTTTCTTTTATAATTTTTTTATTTAATCAAAATCTAGTATTCAAAAATTCTTTCAAAAAATTATTTATCCAAACAAGTCAATTATAAATACTAGCATTTTAAAATGACGAATTGTGAAATGCTTTCATTTTAAAATGCTTTAAAATTTTAAAATTCTCTATCTAAACAACTTTGAAGGTAGTAGTACTTGCTAGTAATAACAGTAGTAGTTTTTTTTTTTTTACAAATTAAAAAAATACGAACTTTTTTTAAGGATACGATTTAGATTGAGCAATACATGTATTTGTTTCGGATCTATTTTGTCTCAAACACTTGTAAAATAAGAAAATTAAGATGCCACAATTTGTGTCGAAAATTTGTCAAAATCATATATGGTTTTTATGAAAATTTTAATCCGTCATTTTGTTTTTTCTTCCTTCATATTATTGGTCTAAAATTGCATGGTTAATTGAAATTGGAACCTCATTTATCTTGCTAACTAACAATGCACAAATTCAGCAACTTTGCTAGAGTGGCTGAATTTCATTCCCTTAAAATTGCTGGTGGGGCACCCATACAACTGCATGTTTACCCTTTTCATTGGGCTTGTTTTGGTCAAAAATCAACGACAGAAGCCACTGCCTTTTCTTAGTAACATTGGGTTTGAAAGGTTGATGAGAGTTAGATTAGAGGACATGGTTAAGTAGGAAAAAGAAGAGCTCCATTCTAGAGCTCTATTATTCCTAAGTAAACCTATAAAAATTATTGTATTCGTAGCTGAAATGAACCATAAAAGATGCATATAATTGAGGACTATGAAGACTCTAGAGTCTAGACCCAACGTCTGCCTCCTACAATCCTAATTGCATCGGATTCTCTGGAAATAAAATTATAAATTAATATACTTTCAAGTAGTCTTTCCAGGGCTTTGCTTTCATTGTTTTTCTTTGACAAGTGAAGCGACTAAACACGAAATTTCTATGAAAGCTTCATTACATAACAGGACAGAACAAAACAGAACTTGGGTCTTTTTTCTCTTTTTCTTGCGAGTTAAGATGGTAAAAATCAAACGGACAGTAGCTGGGTCCCCAGTTGATAGGGTAATCTTACAGATTAGGACATCCTGGAAATGAATGGGACAACGAAGATGACAGATCTTTGCAAAGCTAAAATGGAAACAAAACCGTGGTGCATGGTGGAAAACATCTTCACTCTGCTCAGTGCTCATAGGAGCTGGAGAGAAGCCTGTCCATCAAGTAATGGGAATTTATGAATCATTAACTTAAGACTTTGTCTTATGTCTGGCCATTTAATTAATCACCAACTCCAGAGGTTTATAAGTAAAAGATTAGAGGAGTAGGTAAAGGAAGAAATAAGAATATATACATTTTAGGAAATCCATTTCCCAAGTCAGCAAAACATTCAACCAAGCTTAGAAAGGAAGCCACAAGGACTTCTTAGAGGTCTTGTAATCAGGTTTTGGATTATATCTACATAACTGCTCTACCAAAAAGGAAGAACCTCTATAGCTTGAAGTAAATATTAACCTACTTAACAGAGGGACCAGAGAGATAAACAAGCCACGAATACATATATTACAGATATCACTACCGAGGGAAGAGGACATTAGGATACCAAGTATCTGTTAGCATCGACAACCGAACTCAAAAGTCTTCTGATCATTCTTCTCTGAGTCACTTGCAAACAGTCTTCAATCTCTTTGCCGCCTGAACAAATCCCACAATGACCTGCCACTCATCATCCATTTGCTACACCAACAGAAATAATTTTTATCATGTAATCAGGACTTGTCACTTTCAGATATCATTCTTTTTCAAAAGAAAGAGAGATATTAAAAGTCTACAACACAATTGAGTTAATAGATGAAAACTACTTGTCATATCTAAGCTACAATTTATTTCCTTTCGAACTTTCAAGGAAACATTTTTTTACCATTTATACGAAGTCGGTACTCTACCTTCGATTAAAGTTGTTCGTTTTCTCAGTGGAATGGAAGAAGGAAAACAAATCCAAGAGAAGCTGTGAGCAGTTAAAAGTTACCTGTGACATGAAATGCCTCTGAACAACATCAACCAGTTGCTCTTTCGATGGATTGGGGATGGCATCCACCTAGCAACAGCAAAAGCAATGACATTTAAACTTTCTTTTTCTATTGCTATAAATGTCCTACAGGTGGAGCCGATAATTATATTGATGTTTCCCCATGAAAAAACTTACAAGATTGAAATGTCGCCAATATCTCCATAAAGCAGCCATCTCTAGTTTGCTGAGATCAACCTTCTACACGGGAGAGATATTATGACAAAACAAAACCCTACTTAGGCAAAGAATACATAGCTACCATACTTCTGCAATACAAGTTTTATAAAAGTTATCATTTACCGTGGACCCACGGGGCGTGGAAACAGACCCCTTGGACTGTGAGTCACAAGAAAGTGACTTGCTCAAAGTCTTAGGAGAAGACCCGGTTGATTTATGCGTTCTATGCCTCGATCTATGGGACTTCTGAGTGTCATCTGATGCTGGAAATTGAGAGATAGAACAAACAGGATTAAAAAAAAAGTGTGGTGGGGGACCAATAAAAAGATAAAGAAATGAGACTTTAGAGCTTTTAGAAATAGGGAAAGTTAAAGGTGAAGACACAACGGATCCTATGTACCAACCTCAACTACTTTTCACTAGAGAAAATTATCATCCAAAATCATAATATCAAAAGTATTATTACAGATTAAAAGCCACTAAGGATTATAGCACTCCTCTTCCAAGAACAAAGCTGTTACACAAGACAAAGCATATGAGCAGCACAATACTTAACAGTACCCCAAAGCCAGCACAAGTTGATGAAATTATGAACAGAACATACAAAGGAGACAATTTAGATTCACATGACTAACCCCCTATTGAAGATTGTTTCTGGTTTGAACAGCTTTACAGTTCAATCTTATACAGGAAACTGAAATTTGGAGGCAGAATATGCAATTTTTTATTAAAAAAAAAAGGAAATAAGAAAACAAGCTCACCCATGTCTGATCCATTCCAAGGCATGTTTTCGAATTCAAGGTCGTCATCTTCTTCATTACCAGTAGGGGCTTCAATCACGCTAAGTGCATTTCTCTGTAGCTTAACCTCTATGCCATTGGTAAGAACCTGTGGTTTTATTAAGTTGATAAACAAATATCACAATCAGCTCCGAGACTGGGATGCAGATGGAGACAAATTTCCAAATTTTTGGCATGAAAGAATAGGCAGGAAAGAGAGATGAAAACACTATTCTAATTATAACAGATTAATTAATTCCCAGTGTTGGGAAACAACCAAGCCAAAATAAATTAGAAAACCATTGGATTCTGATAAAATAATCTGCTAGAATTAACATTGGCAATTTGTCTTTCAATCTACTAGCTCATCTAGAGTTTAAAAAATAACAGAAATCAAAATCAAAGACACATGTAACTCAAGGAGAACCTCTGAACTTGTCAAAACAAATCTGCAAATTACTGGAAAAAGAATCCAGCTCCTTCTTTGCAGCTTATCAACAGTTAAAAGGTCGCAGTTGAATCAAAGTATGATCATCATCTCCAGCAGGATTAGAATTAATTCGCATATAAAATCATGCGGTTCACAAATGAAATCTACAAAAATTGGAAGAACAAAAAACAAAAGAAAGGGGTTGAAGGGGATTTTCTTACAAACAAAGGAAGCAAAGTCAAGTGTAGAAATGATTGCAAGCTTTGAATAGCCTCTATCCAAGCAGAAAAAACATCAAAATTTAGAAAAGAAAATATGGGTTTCTTATTAAAAAATTTCCAATATCGATTACAGCAAGATCCCAACAATAACCCAATCATGCAATCGCAAAAGGTAATCTCAATACGAAGATAAAATTTCTAATAAACTTAATTAAAAAAAATTGAATAGCAATGCTTTAGAGTAGATTTCAAACACTAAGATCAAGTACAACGTTTCTTTAAAAAAAAGACTAAATAAACCCCAAAAAAATCAAAATTCATAGTAAAAATGCCAGAATAGCATCATACATATGCTAAAACACTTAAAAGCACCAGATCCACTGACAGATGCTTACATGCAATCAAAACCCAATCCAAAACCTCAAATTTGCAAGTTGTGAGCAATAAAAAAACCACTATTTTTATTAGATAGAATGATAAATATCAAAATTCAAGCAATTTTAGACATGAAAAAGCTAAATTTGCAGTGTTATTCAAAAATAAATCTTATAAAACAGGACATGCAATTGTATTAAAGAGAAAAAGATGCAATGAGAATGCGATATCTCCCAAAAAATAAAAGGTTTACTTTATAATAGAAAACATTTAATCTTAAAATCCTCAGACTGAATCCACATTACCTTGAAAAAATCAAATTTGAATTCACTAAACTCGAAGAAAATACCCACATTATAAACCAAAAAGTCAAGAGAAACCAATTTCCAGATAAAATCCCAAATCCCATTTCCACCAAAACTGACAAATTCCAAAGAATTACCAGCCAATGCCACCCGCCAAGTCCAACAGCCTTCTTGACAACGCCTTGAAGACCAACAAGCACCGATTTAGTACGGTTATTCCCAGTGACAACCACCTTAGTGTGACGTGGTAGCACCGAGAGCTCTTCTTCGCTACTGTCTCCGCAGCTTTGTAACTGCGAGAAACCACCGCCATTGACGGAACTCTCCATTGCCTCCAACATAGTATCTCCACAAAAAAGAAAAATCCCAACTCAGTGAGTTAATCGGGTGGCTCAACTTCGACGGAAATTCAACGCTTCAAGGATCAAAAGTTCATTGGATCGGAAGATCATGCATTGGTGGATACGTATATGGGATTTTCGTAAGCAAAAGACAGAAATTGAGGAGAAATATAGAAATTTTTTGGAGAGAAAAAACACAGTTTAGAGAGAGAAAGAAAAAAGAGAGAGAAAATAAAAACAGTGTCTGTGTTTTTTTCCCTAGTGAGAGAAAGATGAGAGCGACTGGTTTTTGTTATTGGTTAGTGTCGCTATGAATCCCGATGCCACGAAATGGACCAATCAGTGGTTGCCACGTAAGGGCACAGAGTTTTCTCGTCAATCATGCGCTACAGATCGGAAGAGAGAGAAAAATGCTTGGTTTTCGATGTGATTCGAATACCACTAGCGGTTTTCTCTTCTTTTTTTTTTTTTAATTTCTTCTTACCATGGAGCGGTTTTGTTTTGGGGGGCAGTTGACCGTTTGACTAGCGGTAAAATGGAGTTTGTGGGTGTAGTGAAATGACGGTCTTGCCCTTATTTCACATTTTTGTTGAATTTGATTTTACTAATTTTCTAAGACACGTTTATCCAATTGAAATCCTTAGTGTTGGACTAATTGGACTTTAATGTATATTTAAATAATTTTAAGATGACTTAGGTAGAGGGAAATAAAGCTTTTAATAAAATTGACATTTTGGTTATGGAAGCACATGGTAGCAGTGGAAAATCCTTCTTCTAAAAACTTTATTTAGTGAACAATGTCAGATGGAGATGGATAAAACTATAGTTTTAAGCAATCAATTTTTACTCATGCTGTTGCTTACGTATTCTATAATGGATGACAGGACATTATATATATGTATATAATATTAGGGGATTGGGGTTGGAGTTGTATTGGTTTGAATTTAAATTTTATATCACGTTACAATATTTTTTTTTAAATAATATATTTTTATTAGAAACTACAACTACAATTATTAACATTCTTGAACTGATAACTATAAAAATTATTACACTCAAACTAAGTAAATTAAAAATCTTTAGAAGTAATTAAACTAGTAAATAATTAAGCTAAATTCAAGCTCACAATATGTAAGACATGGATATGAAACATCAAAATTTTATAGCCTTTTCTTTGTCACTAAACCAATTTGACATAATAGTTGTTGCTTCTCCTTGAAGGATTTAGGTTCAATGTTCGATTCTCCACTTTCTCCTTATACCTCTTATGAAAAAAAACCAATATCTCAGTGACCACTTGATCAAGAAGTTATTAACCGGATAAAAGAACATTATTAATAGTAATAATCTCATGACTTATCTTGTAAAAGTTATAACATAATCTTAATATGATATAGGTTTACTTGAACATAAATGTTGAAAGTGACTATTACATTTAATTTTTTTTTTTTGTTTCGATTTCAATGTCAAAAAATAAAATAAGTAATTTTTTTATTTAAATTTTATTTAAAACTTTGATTCATAAATTTATAAAATAAAAAGCTTGCAAAGACCTGTTTTTGTGATTTAATCATAGTTTTTTGTTAGTAAAATAATAATAATAATAATATTATTATTATTGTTGTTTTTGTTGTTGGTTTTGTTGTTGTTTCTCTAATTTGTTATTATTCTATGCATATTTTAATTCATCACAAAATTATTTCAGAACAAAACCAAACATTTATATACTATAACTCATATTTTTCATACTATATTTCTTTCAATTTAAAAAATTTCCAATCCTTATAATAGTATTAAACTATGAGTTATTATCCAATACATTATTAATACAGTTTTCAAATTATATAAACAAGATTAAAATGGTTACACATATCCCTAAAAAAATAAGAGGTTATATGCAATGCACCGACAGTGTATAGAAGCTATATATTATCAGTCAATCACATAATGTCATTTTATTGATGGATAAAATTTAAAGGGTTTGTATACGATACACTAACAGTATATAGTTTTTATACACTGTCAATGTATTAAAGGTTGACACATCATCAATTGACAAATTAAAAAATATGCTAAGCCCTTAAAAGTAAATATAAATATATATTTTTTAATTTGCTCATAGGGGCTCATCGATGAAGTGTCAACCTCTAGTGCATTGACAGTGTATAGAAATTATACACTGTCAGTGCATCATATATAAATCCAAATTTAAAAATGTGTAAACCTTTAAATGTAAATATTAATGGACATTTTTAATTTATTTTTTAAGAGTCTGTGCACTTGTAAGTTTTGTTCATTAATGAGGTGACATTATGTGATTAACTGACAGTGTATGATTTCTATACATTGTCAGTGCATCATATATAAACCCAAAAAATAAATAGATTATTATCAAATACAGTTTTAATAAAGTTTTTAGACTCCACAAGTGAAATTAATATAGTTACACATATAATTTAAAAAAATAATTAAAAATAAAGTTGAGTGCATGTCATCGTCTCAACTCACTTATGAAATTTAAAAATTTTACTGGTAATGTAATGAATAACAATCTTTAAATAATAAAATTAGTATATGATATTATCTTAAGTCCATTTGTGAACAATAAAAACTTCAATTACAGTTTATTGGATGACAATACATTAAACTAGACCTTAATCACATAAAATTATAATTTCCAACTGTTTTATAGAAAAATATATTATTTAATAAAAATGTAATTCAAACATTATTACATCTGATCTAAAATAAAAAAGGTTATCAAAGGAAAGGAAACAAATGAAAATATTATATTTTTGTTATAAATATTTCAAATGCAATTTCATCAAAAAATAAAGTGGGTTAGTTTAGTCATTTCGCAGGGTAAACATTTGCACCAAAAATAAAAATAAAAAGGGTAAATATTTGCACCAAAAAAAAAAAAAGGGTAAATATTACTACTAGGAGAAGTGTTACGGTTCGAGAGAAACGTAACGCAGGAGGAAACGTAACGGAAACCGGAAATTCGTAAAGCGGGACCCACTTCGCGGGGGAACCGCTACCTGTCGTCAGTGTTGTCTTATCCTACATGGGATTCCATTCCCCTAACCCTCCTTACTTCACTTGCATGAAGAAAAAAAAAAAAAATTGCTCTGCCTCCTCAGATTTTCCCGCCACAACGGATCCATCACATCCGTTGATTTAACATGAACAGTCCCCCTACAGTCGGATCATTTCGGTCTGAATCTAACCGTCCAACTGAAAATATTGTTATGCCAGATACTGATCGTTAGTCACAAAAAGTCATGTTATTAATGTACAAAATTATTTATAATTTATACAACCTTAGTACATCAAATATAAATTTATAAAATAATATATGCTATTTGGTACACTGAAAAATAAAAAAAAATCACATTACAGTTTTTTAATATATCTGATGAAATTCAAAATTTTATTAGTAGTGAATTAAATTGGAATTTATGTAATAAAACAAATAAAAAAGTGGTAGTATCAGTTAGTCGTGAAAGTAGCGGACATGTTCACGCTAACATGTGTAATGATCACAAAGTTGAAATAAGAATGGACCTTTTCGGACACCTCGGCAATAAAAAAAAAAAAAGCAGAAAATTTGGAACAAGACAAAAAAAAAAAAAAAGACAGCAACTAGATCAAACAATAAATCTATGCCCTTAATGCTTAATCAAAGCCGTTGATATGTTCAGAATTTGATGTATGGTTTGGTCCACTTTTGTTTACTGTAGGCATTGGAACACCGAATTGGTTCAAGTGAGTGAATATTAATAGGATTAAAAAAATTAAGGATGGTAAGGAAAGGATGTTTACCTAAGAGAGTACATTTTTTTTGTCTTTGACCCCGTATCCACTTTATGCGATTACTCCGAAGTCAGAGAACTGTCAAGCCACATGAAAGTGAGACGCTCCTCCCAGCATGATTTGCTTCACACGCATAACTCGAATCAGGGTCATGTTTAAGGGAGAATGAGTCCCTTACCACTCAATCCCAATCAATATTGGTCAAAGAGTACTTTTTTTTTATTGTTTCAGGGTTGATATTCATTAAAACACGATTAAAATGTGATTATTTTAAATAAGATAATATAATATAAAAATATGCATATTAAAAATTTGAAAAATAAATTTTATATTTAATATATCAACATAAATTATGATATAATAATTTTTGTATTTTATATAATTTAATATAAAATAAATACAATATAAATTATTAAACTCAAACTCAAAATTCACCGACAATAAATTTTAAAAAATAAACAAACAAAATTTAAAAATCTACTAAGACAAAAAACAGAATTAAGAGTTCTAATAATGATTGTAATCAGACAATAATTTTGACTGGACCATTTTGCAGTGGCATGGGCTATGGCTATCTATTGCCAAGGACTTTGTTCTTTTGCTGAACACAAATAAATGGCCTTTTGTCTTTATTCGGCGACGCCATACTTTATCTGTCGGAATTACTGATTAGGATATTAATTTGCTTTTTTGAAATTAATCAGCTTTTTTTATTGTATTTAAATTTTTTAAAGTATGAACCTTTCTATAAAAAATGGAAAAAAAGTATTAACTAATGAAAAAAATAATACAAGTTAATTTTTTAAAACAATCCCGCCTGCTGCTGCTGTCAACTACTGAACTGGTTAGCGCCAAAATGAAAAAGTCGTGTATATTTATTTATTTATTTATTACAAAAGATAGTATGGTCAAATTGGGTAAAATCTGTTTTTTCCTCACTAACTATGATAATAATTCAATTTAGTACCTGTTATAATATTATTTTCGCCACGATTTCAAATTTATTTCATTAAGGGAAATTGAAATTCTATTTGTTCGATTTGGACAACTTTTTAACATGGTGTTTTTATTTTGTTTAATTTAATACCTTTTTGAGGACGATTTCAAAATTACTTCATTAAGAGAAATTTAAAAACTTTTTAGTTCAATTTGAACAACTTTCTTTACATGGGTATTTTTATTTGTTTAAACATTTGTCTTTTAAAAAAATATACCAATGTGAAATTTGGATTAAATCTCAAAAGCTAACAAAACTTTATAGTATTTGAGACTAAAATAAGTGTATAATTAACTTTGAATATTAGTTCAAATGATTATATATATTAATTTTTAAATTGTGATAATTTTATAAATTTGAGTTTTGATATTTGTATATTTCCCATTTAAGTCAAAAACTTTCATTGCATAAAAAATAAATGTACGAATATCCATATTTGTATGTGCTTTTTTTATTTTATACGTATTAGAAGACAAACGTATATGCAGCTAATACATAAAAGGATATTTTGTACGATGCATATGCAAGCCAAACAACAAAGTATCAAGATTTTGGAAAACTAGGTGGGTATAATACAAAGAAAGGAAAGAGAAGGGTTGGGAGTTGGGATAAATGAGAAAGGGAGAGCAAAAGATACTATAATTTTATCAAGAAGTGAAAGTAAATTTTTTTCAAGTATTTAGATACAGTTCGAATTTTAAAGTCGTTGCTATTAGGAAAATTTTATCATTTACTATTTTCGGTCAAAACAAAATTAATTTCAGATCGTAAAATGAATGAGTATGTTTGTATTTACACAAAAAAAAAGATATGATAATCCTAGATACAAGTACGAAAATAATAAGCATAAAAGATGAAAAATGATATGAGTTAAATTTGATAAAAAAACATATATCATATTGATGCAGATTTTAATATAATTTTTTTATATTTTAACAAATACAAACATAAATTATAACACACGGTCATAAAGTCCAAAGCAAATGCAAAAACAGACAAAACAATGGGGCTCCACCCATGCAACTGCTTTCCTGCTCAGTTCCTTCCTAGCAACAAGTTTGCCCACGCTTTTTCCGTCTTGACTGCCATGTGAAACCCCCCATCCATTCCTCAATCAATGTCATTCGTCGCCATTCACCATCTATCCTTTCATAATTTCACATTTTTCAATTTTTTCAGCCTCAGCCTCGGCCTCGGGGCCTCTTTTCTTTTTTTTTTGCCTGGCTTTCAACGTTGAATTTGCCTTTCATGTTTGGTTCAATTGGTTATGTTCGTTGTAAAATATCTGAATTTAGATGGACTGACAGACAAGGCATGCTACAAGGTTTACTAGCTACCGCCACGTTTCATGCTTTAAAAGAGTGTGAATAAAGTGTTTTCATCTTGGATCAAATATGAGAAGAAATATATATTGTATAACAAGTGTATCAGAAATAATTTTTAATCATTCGTTTCAGTTTGAGTGCTTCAATAGAGGTAGTTAAAGTGAGACAGCTCCACACCCAGTCAATTAAATCGATACATTGAGCGGTCAGAGTAAGTGAAAATGTTTTAAAAAGAAGTAAATAAGATATTTCAATTTTACACAAAACATAAAAAAAAAATTGTTGGGCATATAATTATAATAATAATAATAATAATAAAAAAGCAAAATCCACATTACCTGGCAAAGGGCTTTTACTTGTATCCCTTTTTTGTTATAGTAGTAATATATAATAGTAAAAAAGCTTTACAAGGATTGAATTTTAAGGATTGAATTTTTTCTTTGTTTGAAAAAGATATTCTACGCAGTGCGGAGGGTCCACTGAGACGAAGAGATATCATTCATCGTGCATATGGACCAGGGCATGTTCCTTGTTACACATACAATCACCATTGCCAGCACTCTCCTTAAATTATTGCTTTTTCCCCTTTTGCACTAGTTATTTTCTTAAAATAACACATACTTTTTTACTAGTACTAGATTGCATAATTTTTTCATATAAACGGTAAGAGATTCTTAAATTTTATCTTACCTATGTCTTTTTCATATTAAATTTATCATCGGACCAAATAAATTATCTTGTCACTATCACGAGTTGTCTTTGGTTTAAAAGAATTTGACATGACGAAGATTCAAACATGAAATTTCTCGCTATGTATCGTTTTCACTTAAGAACACAATAAACTTTATATTACGGGGTTAACCCTTTGAGTAATTTCATAATTTGACTTTATAAACAATCTTCAAACGTGAAATGTAGTCAACATCTTTAAATTGTGGCATGGGAGAGATTAATGTGGGAAAAGGATAGAAAAATCTTATGTTCTTAAGACCTAGAGAGGTCTAGAATTCAGCAGATCTGTGCTAGAGATGAGGGATTTAAGCAGACATGTGGGTGGAGGGATGAATTCGGTGAATAGTCACGTCTAGTTTTCTAAGTTTTATAATTGTTGGTGGGCTGCGCTGTTAGTTGGGGGTTTTTTAGGACAGGCTTTGATGGTAGCAAGTAGTGATCCGTTGTAGATAAAAAGATTTTAATGCAGTCGTTGGTTGTTATTTACTTGGCCAACCCGACAAGTTTTCCAAGCTACCCATTTTAGCAAAATTTGTTTTGAATTGCGAGGATTCCTTTACCTTGAATAAGTGGAAAAAATAAGATTTGATCATCAATGTGAAAGTTACAGTTGTTTAACTCGAATTCAACATTTATAACATGTTAAATTCTTTCTTGACTATTTAATAACTATTTGATCAAAAAATTGTCAGATGATTGCTGACTTAACTTCTAAAGGTAAGTTTAGCTCACCGATTAGCCCCAATACTGTCACTGTTTCATATTTGTCCCTTCTCTCTACACTTTTTTTTTTTGTCATTTTAAATATAACATTCTTAATCTCATTTACTCTTTTCATTACACAAATGTAACCGCTACTGATGAAATTGCATCCCAATGCATCACTGATTCACCCTCACATCTATTTTCAATTTTACTATAACCAATAACATCATCCATACAAACTATCCCTAAATGTTAGGGTAAATGGGCTCCTTGGAGGTTACCATTTATAAAATGCCAAGCTTTTCATAGAAAAAAATCGATTGCTTCCTTCGCTTACTGGCTGGGCTTTTGAAAAACTCCAAAGAATAGGGCGTGCTGGTCTAGTAACAGCCCTTTAAGCTTGAACAGTGCCTAAAGCTGAGCCCAAATCCAAGCTGTTCTAAACCAGCAAACCCAACGGAGCTAGATCCACTCATTGGTATCGTACGCAATGCATATCTTATTCTTGGTCAAGTAGTAATATATGATTTTGTACTCGTCAAAACACTAGCTGTAGGCTGTATTTATGATATCTGAATAAAAATTTGTTTCATTTGTCTAAGCCCTGACCTTGTGGGTGTGCTGATGCTGTGATACATAACAGTTAATCTAGACAACAGATGATACAGTTCACTGGCTTCTGAATGCTATGTGAGATAATTAATCTAGCTACCAATTTAACGAAAGATGATGCTAAGTTTACTATCTTACAAATGCTGTGCGTGTGAAAATGAACTATCTCAAAATGGCATAAAGCATAGCTTCTTTCGAAGTTTTTTGCCGAAACCAGCTCTCTTTCTTCCACCTGCTGCTGCCGAATGGCTCTCGGATGATGATGATGACGACGACGATGATGATGGACGTTCACTCCTTTTATCCCCTTTGGCATGCTTTGCGACCTTGTTGTTTAGGCCTTTAGTCCCTGAAGCTGAAATAGTCACAGAGCCAGCAGTTTTGAGGAATCTATCTCTACCAGCGTTGCTTCCCTCAACTACAGAACCTGTTAAGAAATCAAAGATCAAAACTTTTGCATATCCGATGGGAAAATTTATCATAGCATAAATTAAAGCTTATGTAAATAAGTCGGCAATGGGTGAAATACTCGTTTGAACTTGATCAAATATGCACACAGGCATTATTCAGGGTCAAAAAATATGAAAGTTTTCAGCGATTCAGTTATTCAGGCTGATTCTAGAGAAATAAATTCAACAACATTTTCAGATGCAAGAACAAGAAACTTTGATTTTCAGGAATTGGAACATCATATATGTTTCTAAGATAATATAAGAAAACCTCGTATGATATGGAGCAGCAAGAAGATGGAAACCAACAAGCCTCTACAAAGTAAGAAAGTTGACATACCTAAAGTGGCTGGAACTCTAACCACCTCATCTGATTTGTTGGATGCAGAGACATTAAGCTTTTTACCTGCATCATTCTGTTGTAAAATTTGGTCCTCAAGGTATTGTAGGAAAGCCGTTGAATCAAAATATTCATCCGATGAAACGCTCATGGCACTTGAATTTTCCGAACTTGAAGAAGATGCTGGCTTATCCAGATCCTGCAATTCTAGAAAGTCACCTCCTGAAAATAAATCAAATTGACCTCCTGAGAAATATTCCATTTCAACGAGGTTGTCTCCTTGATGCTCTGGAACTGGAACTCTCTCTGCAACAGCCAATACTTCTGTCTCATCATGTCTGTTCACCTACAAGTAATGGCTAGACCTCAAAAACACAAAGAGACCAACACCCAAATTTAATGATTGAAAAAATGACGAGAAAAAAAACTCATCCTCTTCAGGATACACCTAATGCAATGAGTTTTCCATGGAGTTTCTAAATATAGTTGTCCAGTGGCATCTTATAAATCTTACAGACATCCTGGCAGTCAATAAACTCATCTAATCTCCCAAATTGCACAAGTATTTGCACTGTGACCCACTAGTCTTGGTATAAATCCAATGAAAACTAGAATTTTCCTGGACTGTGAGAAAGATAATCCTAATCAAAGCACAAATTTTACGTCCTAGGGGGAATCTTGCTGATATTTTAGATAACTGTAAAGGTGACTTCAATTAAAGCAGAAAGTCCGAGTTAAAAGTTTGGTGTAGAAGCCATCAATTTGAAACCATTATGCATAATATGTTGTAAAATGATTTAATGTGAAATTGAACCTAATTTATTGCAAAAAAAAAACCCACCAAACTATTGAAACGAAAGCAGAGATGCAGATACTGACATACCTCAGCGTTGCTCAAGGAACCTATTCTAGTAATGCTGTTAGCATCCAGAGCATGAGATCGTGTAAAATGATTCCTGCTTTCAGTGTCAATACCAGCACTAGGCACTTTCTGCTGCATCTCATGCCTGGGAACAAGAAAAACTCTACACAGGGAGCTGGTTTCCTGCATATCATCAAACCAAAACGGCTAAAGACTGGCTGGTTTAGTAGATAGTTGAAACAAAACAAACATGTTAAAAAGTAAGCCTGTAGGACATTCTGTTTTAGTAGAATTACCATTTTCTCATTGTGATCACACAGTCTCTTCCGAGTTATGCTGAACTCTTGCATCACCCAGTCAGTTTTATGCTCATAAGGGACTTGACCCTCAAAGTATTCAAGAGTGGTTCTCCAACCAATTATCTCAGGGTTTGAGAATACTTCACAGGCATCCTCTTTGGTCTTCCAGAATCCATGTTCCACATGAATGTTCTCCTTTGAGCCAGTAAAGAACCAAAAGTCATCTGCATATAGAATCAAATGCCATGAACCTTGTAAGTCCAGAAAAATGATCCACTTCCCTCATAGTTGGTATGCAAAATGTTATGCAACTCATATTATGCCTCAAAAATTACCAGCTTCACATATGGCTTTCACAATGCATAAAATTTTGCTTGAAATAACATTTACCGAATTACACTAGAGTTCACCACCAACATATATAAGTAAATAACACAATATTCTTTTAAAGAAAATAACAAGGCATTCTGCTTTTGATAAGCAGATTAAAGCATCTCAAAGCCAATTTAACATACTCAATCAATGCTATAATATGAATTACCTTAAGTTGCTGCAGTTCTGAGGACATAAATTTAACAACAAATTTAATCCTTATTGTTTCATTTTACATGCCTACTCTAGTGCATAACGTCTATATTCAAGAAATTCTCAATGACTCCATGATAAAACGAGTACATATAAATAAACTCTTGAAACTAAGCTCATCGGAAAGAGTCAGAGAAGAGCCTCTGGAATGAATCACAGACGAAAGACTTTGCGACAAAAGGGTGGATACATGAAAGAATATTGATCATACAGCTATTTCACAGTCACATTTACAGTGGCACAGAAAGAGAAATGATCGATTGTTCTCAGTGCTGTCCTATGTTAGATTATAGCAAAAATCAGGGTTATTTATTCATTAAGGCAAAAACAATAACCCTTACCAGGTAAGTTTTGGGGCTCATATCTGTAAGGATTAACATCAATAACATTGCTTGGTAGAGGAGATCCACTAGTCAGTTTCTCGAATTTGATAAAGAGCTCCTGATTGGTGCAGGTGAAACTAATACTCGCAGATGGGGAAGCTGCTGGAGCAGCCATGGTGATCTGATTCTAGAGAACACAAAAAACCACCTCATGATCAAGTATTTTAGCTGGTCCAGCAGTAAAAGGCAGGCCTTTCAAGCTGGTAGACTTTCTGCTACTCATCAACAAATAATCATACATTAAAAGGGACAATCACAGAAAATACTAGTAAATAACGCATTACTTGCAGATAAGATTAGTGCAGCATAAGCAGGGACGCATTTACTACAATGGCGGCAATTGAAATTAAAAAAATATACAAATAGAAAATTAAAGAATATAACTTTTAAAGCAAAGTTTTTTTTGTTTGGGGGGGTTAAGGCAAAGTTTTTAAATACGAGATATATATTATCATTGAAGGATTGTTTGATCTCAACTTTGATTTAGATTGTTTTCAGAGTAAACGCCGTCAAGCAAAACCAAAAAAGAATAAGAAAAGAAGGGAGGCTAAGAAGAAAAGCACACCTCTCTTTCCGACGGAGTCGAGCTGCCGGGGGGCCGTTCTATCTGTCGCACAAAATAGAAATTCGAAGAAACCAAATGATCAGATGCAAGATATGATTACTTTTTTTGTTCGGATTCCAAGAAAACGAGGAAGAAAGAAAAGAAAAGAAACCAAAACAATTTTCAGCTTTAGGATCCTGACTCGTTGACTTTGATTGACATTAACGAGTTTTCCTTTCCAGTTTCCTTTTCTTACCTAAGACTACAGTTATCTTCTTCCCTTTCCTTCCCTTTCTTACCAACCAAACGGAGTCTTAACAACAGGTTTCGAAATATTTCAGATAAATTCGTATAAACAAACTATACTTCCGCATATCCGGCGAGATCCCTGATCAAAACTGATTTCTAAAAAAAAAAAAAAGAAAATTAAAATAATTCTTTACCAGCTTTAACACAAGCCACCGGAAGAGAGTGAGAGCCTGCTTCGCTTCCTTAATTATCACCCTCCAGCAACAGAATTCCAACAACGTTAACGGCAACGTCCCCTCCGACTACGAGTTGGTTATAAAGAAAAACGGAGCAATGATAAGCAAACACGCGGGACTTTCTTGTTGGATGAAAGCAGCCAAGGTTATCCTAGTTGGCTAGCTTTGATTTTATTTTCGCTTTTTCCTATATGGAAATTCGCTTTCCTTGTTTTTTAGGGTTCGAAAAGTGTTGGTTAATATCTAAGCTTGGCAGTCAAAACCCAATCAACTTGCTAGGATTTGAATTCTAGTTAAAAGTTAGTTCTAGAATTGTCCAGGCGATTCTAGTTCTAATTAAAGTAAATTTTTATGTTTCTTACCTATTGTCATCAGGACAACCTGATAAGAATGTAAGAAAATTACATTATTTCCCGTACAAAAACGTGCCCACATGTATACACATACGTGCGTACAAAAGATATGTCAACCCACATACGGAAGCCATTGTTCAATGAATGATTAATCATTGGATTAATCATGTAGTTTGATATTAAAATACTAATTTTTTGTCAGCTAAAAAAAATAAAATTTGAACTAATATATTTTATTTCTTAAGTAAATATTTATATTTTTATTATATTCCAATAAATGTTATCGTTTGAATTGTATTCAATAAATATCTATTTTAAATAAAAAATTAATTTATGTTAAAGATTAAGAGTTCATTTTGAATATAAATTAAAAGTTAAAAATTTATTCATGCACAAATTAAAGTAAAGATTTATTTAGCAACAAAAGCATAAAACCGTCTTTAAGTAAAGTGTGGTTTTTAGAAGCTTTTTTGTTATTTAACTTTTTAATTACAATCATCAATTTTTAATTCGGTTTCAAATATATATAATCACTTGTGTTTTGTGTATTATTTTTATATATGCTTTTTCCATGAAATATATTATATATCTCAGATTGTGATAAGTATACTTAGTTATAAGTGTAATAAAAGAAATTGACTTGATAAATAAAACAGTGTTTTGTCAAAAAACAATTAAAACTATAATTAAAGCGTGTAATGCAAGATTAAAATTTGACTAATTGTTGAATTTATTGAGAACCAGAAATTAGTAGCACGTGGGCCGTCAAACAAAATTTACTCTTGCAAGCTGCAAGCTTCATTGGGAAATCGGAAACTTCCAATCCATGGCAAAAAACTTTTTTTAATAAAGGATATTCTAATATAAAAAATAAAGTCAGAAATATTGAAATTTAAAATTTATTTTTTAAATAACATTAATCAATCGAATTAAAACTCTTATTTCAAAAAAAGAAATAAAGAAAAAGACTGCTACTCCAACAATTCTTATGATTTATGATTTTCTTGTAACGTGTATAATTGGACAGACAAGGTCAGCAAGTGGTTACAAACGTACAATAAAGCTGAAAATGCGAGGAATTTTTTAATATTAAGTGTGTCTTGTCAACATGGAAATAAAACGACTCTGCTCCAACAGTTATTATGATTCAAAAAGAAAAAATTCTTATAATTTAATTGGTGGTCAAACGGGGCAATAGTATACTGATTTTGGTGCTTGCACCAACTATTTAGGCAATTTGTTTTATTTATGAAAAATGGCTTTGGAAGGTAGCTGAGCTGCAAGGAAAAAAATTATATGAAACTGTTCGTATAATTATATATTTTTATTTAAAATATATCATATAATCATATTATTTAAAAAAATTATTATTTAGTTTCATAATAAATAAATAAATTTTTTGACATTTATCTAAAAAAATGAAGTAATTTTTTTGGGGTTTAAGTAGTCGATTTATACAATGTCTTTTTTAATTGCAAGTTATCTGATAATTTAGGATATGATACGAAAGTCAACGAAGTACTAGCCTAGTGGTAATGAGGCAGTCCTTGAACTTTAAGATTTCAAATTAAAATTTCAGTTTAATTACTTACTAACTTAGTTCGAGTATAGTGATTTTAACAATTAACAGTTCAAAAAAAATACGATACGTAAACAGATTAAAATGATACAAGGTGAAATACATAAACCCTTAAACTAAAAGGATACTAACCACTAGTTTCAAAATATCAAATTTTCAGCTTTTAATTAGGATTTAAGGTTTAAAATTTAGAGGTTTTTTATTTAGGATTTAAAGGATAAGGTTTATGGTTTACGGTTTTCGAGTTTAGAATTTATGATTTAGTGTTTACCATTTCTAGATTTAATGATAATTAAAGGGAGAAATTGATATTTTGAAACAATTAGTATCCTTCTAGTATAAATATAAGGGTTTATGTATTTTACCAAGATTAAAAATTGATAAAAATTATAACATATATCTTTGTAAATGGAGAAAACAGCATTGGGAGAGCTCCTCGTATTGGCTTTGACTTTAGCTTGATTTTGGATTAGTCAAGGTTCAAAGTGGCTTTCAAATGTCGAGGGTTTCGACCAATATATATAGGATTTGCATATGATGTACTAACAGTATATAGTCTTTATATATTGTTAATGCATTAGATGTTAGGAATGTAAATGGGTTTGGCTTAAACAAGTACCTTATAATCGGGTTTTAATCGGGTTAGGGTAGTGATTTTACTACCTGTGACGAGTTGGGTAAGGTTTGGGTAGGGTTCTTAGGGTACCGGAACTCGATTAGCTATTTTGTTATATTTTTTATTTCATTTTTTTTTCAAAAAGTAGTCCATAATTATATTTTTCCTTAAGATTAATAATATTTGATTTAATTTATGCTTCGGTTCATCTAAATTTATGGATATAAGTTGCATGTTTAATGATGATTTCAAATATGTTTGTATTATTATTAAATTATTTTTGTTTGTAATTTCATGGACATATTTTTATGGGTTTTAAGTAGTTTGTTGGGTTCCTAAAGTTTGTTGAATTATGACGAAACTTATATGTTCCTTAATTTTATGTTTTTAATTAATAGGCTGATATTAGAAATGATTTTCTTGGATTTAGATTCGGGTTCGGGTTAATAAACGGGTTTGTCAAAAAACTTGGTTGCATAAACAAGTAATTATAGGGTTCAAGTTTATTAGCCACTAATCGGTTTCAAGGTCGAGGTCAGGGTCAGGTACCTCAAAATAGTGAGCACCCATCCCGTTTATATCCATAACAAAGGTTGAGATCTAATCAATAAGCAAACTAAACAAAAAAAAAACAAGCTCTTAAAAATAAGTACAAATATTTTTTTTTTCAATTTGCTCATAAAGAGCTTATCGATGAAATGTCAATTTTTGGTGTATTAACAGTGTATAGAGATTATATACTGTCAAAGCATTATATATAAATTCATGTATACATATAGGATAATTATTTTATACACCGTCAGTGAAATTTTTTTACTCTACAAACAAAGTTAAGATTGTGAAACATGTGTTATTTTATTTATTTATTTATTTTAATATATTTATAGGATATGTGCACGACGAACATAGTCTAAGCCTAATTGAAAGGATCGCCGGAACCCTGCTTGAGCAGAGCCGAAGCTGTAGGTAATCGTTTTTCCGGGAGGAGGCAGTGCCGGGTAAACGCCCCTTCTCTCTCTTACCGAAAACAATAGGACCAAACAGGCAGAAAACTAAAGCGGTCTTGATGAAAAGGAAAATAAGATCAAAACAGAACGAGCAGAAGTAAGTTGCAGAGCTCAAACTTTACCTTAAAGAAGAGCTGGTTTGCAGCGTTCAACTCAACCTGTTTGACAAAACCGAAAGTCGAAAACTTAAGTTAAAAGCAAACACAATTCCTCTTTTGTTTGTTTCCAAGGAATGCATGAAAATAAAGGAGGAAAGAAGGAAACCAAAACAGTACTGCTTTGTTTCTTCTCAAAGAAGACAAATGCTTTCTAATCTAGACCATGACGATTAACTTGTTTGACATCAAATCCATTTCCATCGATCAGCGAGAAACATAAACAAGAACTTAAAAACAATGGTAAATCAAAGAATGATTTCCTCCCGTTTCTTATCAACCAAACAGTCCTTTACATAAACAAAACAGGGGAAGATAAAGAAACCCAAGCTGACATCAATAAAATAAAAGAAGACTAATACTTAAATGAAAAATAAAGGAGAGAAAGATGAATTCTAAGTTTCTAACCTTGAAACGATCGGCGGAAGAGAGAGACTCACTGAGTCACTTTGTTAATCTGCTCGATCCACCTACTCAGAAAAGCTGGGGAGTTTGGGAGTATTTATAAGTGAAGGGTTCACTTCCAACCACAAAAATAACCAGGGTTTACCTTACCCGCCCACAATTAACAATGTTTTGATCGTCTTTTTTATAAAGGAAAATAACCTTAAGCCCAGGATATGACGTGGCTCTCCGTCGTTGGCTGAGCTCATGTAAGCCGGTGGGGGCAGAGGGCCTTACCAACGCCAGCCTTCCAGGAAGCTTCCTTGAGGCTTTTGACTTCGTCAACTTCAAAATTTCAAGGCTTTGCCAACAAATTGTTTGTGGTTGCTAACATGCAAAAACAGTTTTTTTTTTTAATTCAAGAATAAATGAGTTGTTTTAATTCTCAATTTAAGACATAAATAATGAGAATTTTTTTTTGTTACAAGAAATATTTTAAATAACTAGAAATAGAAGTGCTTGGATTCGAATACAAAACTTATAATATATCACAACTCATTTTTAATCACTTAATCGAGAATATTTTATGCTATAGTCTAAAGTCATTATTATTACATATTTACTTAAGATGGGAAGAAATAGTGATTTAAATCTTACCTCAATGTGCATTGAAACTTAAGTGCAATGGAACTGATATTGTGTGAAATTTTAGTTCAAATTTGATATTTGATATTCGATTTTAGTTTAATTTAGTTCATTATTTTAAATTCAAACTTAATTCGAAATATAAATTAAGTTATTCAAATTTATTAAATTAAACCCATTTAACAAGTAAAAACAAGCTTCATTCTCATATTTGATTTCAAATTTATTTAATCGTAAAAAATATTACAAATACTGAGATTTAAATTTCAAAATTAGTAGAAAATGCTATTAAAAATTAAAAAAACTGCATCCTACTGTATAAGACTCTCATATTTTAAAGTTTAGAGAGAGTTATATGTACGTAATTTTTTTTTTAATTAATAAAGAGGTTTTCTCACTTAAACTCGTAATTTCTATGTCACTAAGAAAAAAAGCAACATGTATGCAACCGGTAATTTTTTGATTGAATAATTAAAAACAAATTATAAAATATTGTAAAACTTAAATTCAAGTTCAAACAATCCCTACACCATCCTCAATTGTCAAAAATAGTTATATAACCTTTTCAATTTGACCATAGCATATCTTAATCTCTTTGTTTGACTCTAATAATGGTGTTTATCCAGCAAGCCATTCCTCTCTCCGAAAAGCCAAATGGAATTGTATTCAAATTTAGGAGATTATTTTTCAAAATACTTAATTTGTTTACTTTCTTAATTTCTTTGATAAATCACACACATCCATTTCTTGTAATCTCCACCGTCCATCATATTGGGAAGATGTGATGATTAGTCCAAATGAGATCGACCGCATGTCATAAGGTGGGGCCTTTAAAAGAGAGTCGGTCAACAATTTAAGTCTGTCGTTCTAGATGAACATACCCTATCTTATGAATCTTCATCTTTTTTTTCTTAAAATATTATGAATATTAATTTCATTAAAACTAGTTATCTGAATAAAATATTTATTATTATTATTATTATTTTGTATAAGCACAAGTATTCTAATCTATTTTATAATTAGAAATTAACCTTATTCGAATCATAAGTGATAAATAGTAGAACTCCTAATAGTTGAGTATTTTAAAAAATTCAAATCCAACAAATATTGTACTACTTAATAACCACTGTTATAAACAAAGCTTCATTTAAAATTGTAAAGAATTGTATTTATTAAAAAAATAACCTTATAAATTCTACTTATGATTTTTTTTAGTTTATAGATTCGTGATGTCATCATCCAAAAGAATAAAGAGGTTTGTCATATCTTTTTTTTTTATTTTAATAATTATATTTTATTTATTACTTTATTTCTTCCTATCTCTTAACTGATTTTGTATTTTATTAAATATTTACTCAAAAATAAAAAGATTTGTATTTCTTTTATTTTAGTTGCTATCTTTTGTATGTTACTTTATTACTTTTTGATATTTTAAACGGTTTTATATCATATCAAGGATTTGATTTTCTTTGCATCCATTTTTTTTATTGGTTGATTGATTAATATCTGTGTAAAAAATTTTCAAAATTATTTAGACCTAACATGTTAGTATTGCTATTTGTCGACGGAGCTTAATTTATTGAAACAAATATATGAAAATGAATGTATATTAGACTGACTGTGATGGGATGAAATTCAAATTTAATAAATTCATAAAGTTATCATTCTTCCTAATTAACTCTATTCTTTCTATGTTTTTTTTTAGTAGAGTTGATAAATCAAACACTACTTTTCCACCTTTTAATGCACAGTTTAGGTCCAAGCCCATTTAAAAAGAACATAATCTCAAATAATAAGAATAATATGTTATAGAATCTATATAGATAAAAATACAAGGTTGGAATCCTATGGGTAATTCTCGTTTATACAAAAAATAGAGTATTTTACAAAGACTATTTAACAAAGAATCTGAGCTCTTTGGTATTCAAGGTACTCAATGCTAGATACTTTCCAAATTCTACGTTCCTGGATTCTAAGCTGGGATACGATCCGTTAATGATTTGGTAGAGTCTATGGAAAGCAAAAGAGTCCTCTTGGAAGGTATTATATATATGGAGAACCAGATCCGAATTTAGAAGGATGTGTGGCTGCCTTCAAAAAAGTTGGCAAAGCCTCCTAGTGGTAGTATCAACTTAGATGATACTATGGTGGAGGTTTTGATTGACAATACTAACAGAAGCTGGAATGAGGATGAAATTAATGCCAGATTTACCATCGAGGAAGCACAGCTTATTAAACCATACCACTCAGCTGATTACTACAACTAGATGAGTTGATATGGACGACAGATAAAAATGGAGTTTACTCAGTCAGAAGTGCTTATAAAATTCTTTGTAAGAGAAGCTTTCACGAGGATAATCTAGAACAAGATGCTCAGCGGGGTGGAGATGGTGGAGGGGTTGGAGGTTGGAAAGCACAAGTCCCAAATAAAGTAAAAATCTTTTGTTGGAGACTTAAACATGACGGTCTACCAATCTTGTGTAATCTAAAAAAGCGACACATTGAAGTAGAGATGACATGCCCAAGGTGTAAACATGTGACTAGTGGCTGTGATAAATCTAGAGCTGTCTGGAACTTTTTATCCTTAAATGGAGGATGGCAACTGTTGGACAAAGAGGTAAACAGAGACTAGTTTGATGCTTTGGTGAATTTAAATACTCCTGGAAAGTTAGAGGAACTGATGATAGCATGTTGGGTAATGTGGCATTATAGAAATGTTGAAGTTATGGGGGGAGAACAGAGAGATATTCGGAGCAATTGGCATCGTTTGCTAAGCGTTACTTAGAAGAGTATAAAGAGGCTCAACTCAACAGAGATTAGAAGTTCAGCTACAAATCCAGAAGAGCCGGTGGAAACCTCCACCACATGATTGGGTTAAAGTCAATTTTGATGGGGCTCTAAGGGTTGAGGAAAAGATTGGAGGAGCAGGAGTGGTTATCATGGATTCCTGGGGGCAATTAATGGTAGCATCATCTGTTCTGATTCATCATGTCACGGAGCCGAATGTAGTGGAAATAAAAGTTGCGTTGTTAGCAATAGAGATAGCTAGAGATTTGGGCTTTCATGCAGTCCTACTAGAGGGAGACTCTCCAGAGATTATTAGAGTAATATCTTCCACAACAAGAGAACTCTTATAGGGAATCTTATAATGGAAGCTAGGGAGATTCGGAGAGATTTTGTTTTGTTTAGAGCAGAACATATAAGGAGAGAAGGCAATACTGCAGCACATACATTGGCGAAGCTTGCTCTCAACACAAAAAGGGACTCCCATTGGATCGAGGAAAGGATTGTAATGCTATTGCTGATATTATTTTAGAAGAATGTAATGGATTTTCTCATAATGAATAAAATATTACCTTAAAAAAACAATGAATATTATTAGCCAATGAGATCTTAACTTAATGGCAATGAGGAGGTTCTTAAACAATCTTACTAAGTTTGAGATGAAGTTTAGTTTATTATTTGAGATTCATGAAACATAATATGTTGATTATGATTGTAATCTTTAAATGAGAATGTACTATTAAAAAAAGCAAGGTCATAAAGCATATAAACAACTATTTAATTCCTTAAGATAACAAATCAAGCTGCGTAAACTTATAAAAACCTCCCAAAAAAGAATTTTTATGTTTTATATAATATATTTGTTTATTAATTTAAATAATTTTTACATCAAATTTAACAAATTTATAAAAAAATTTTCATATCCCTTCAACAAATAATTGTTTGGATTTAAATTTAATTTTTCAACATATTATAATCTTTTTTAATTACTCAATTAAAAAATTATTGACACGTATTAATCAAAACTTACAATTCCTTCTTGCTTGATGAAAAATTACTGATTTTAGCACATGCTATATATATATATATTGATGATACATGCAATATTTTTTTTATAAAATACTATTAGCTATTTTTGTTTTTAAACTGAAATTTAAAATGATTTAATTATCACAATTGTATTTGTAGTCTAAGAAGAGTGAGTGTGAAAGTGAAACTGCCACGAATCCCTGATGTTAGAAGCTGATCAGATGATCTGTCTGATACGCTCATGTCCGGTGGGTCCCATCTCTCCAACAACTTGGTCCCACCCTTTTCTCCTTTCGTATTATTATTATTATTATTATTGTTCGGTCATTACTCGTAACGTACTTGGAACTTTCACGCGCCACCTCTGCACTCCCGCCTCCCCACGTTTCCTATACTTTTTCCACGTTCCCTCATCATCCGCCGTTCACGCAGCTAATCGGACGCTCTCAATTGCTCTCTGATTTTCTCGTAAAACGAGCTTTACGTGCGGACCCGTACCGTATAATTTCCACAAAAAATAAAATGAAAGCAGAGTGTGTGTTTTTCTTCTTTTCTTTTCCATTGTTTGGCTCTCAAATATAGAGCGAGAGATTCTTTCTTCATTCACATTTCTTTTACAGCGAATTCCTCGTGAGCCTCCCCACTTCTCCTCCTTTCCTTCCCGTCCTTTTTTTATAATAATCCGCTACAACGCACCCACACACCGCTCCGCAAACCTACGCCTTCCCCGCTGTTGGTAGAGTCGGAGAGATGACGTCAGATGGGGCGACGTCGACGCCGGCGCCAAGGAGGAAGCCGTCGTGGAGGGAGAGAGAGAACAACAGGAGGAGAGAGAGGAGGAGAAGAGCTATCGCTGCTAAGATATATACTGGCCTTAGAGCTCAAGGAAATTACAATTTACCCAAGCACTGTGATAACAATGAGGTTCTCAAAGCTCTTTGCGCCGAGGTTGGTTGGGTCGTTGAAGAAGATGGCACCACTTACCGGAAGGTATCTAATCTACCCTTCTCTTCTTCTTTTTCACTTCCGACGGAATGTTAGATCTATATAAAAGAAGCTGTAATCTTTTTAACTTCTCTGCTTGTTTTTTCATGCTAATTTGGTCGGATCTAGTTCCCATCGTGATTTCAGTTTGGTTTTGCTCTCTGGGTTTTTCTTGTTTTATCTGTTCAATTTCAGTTTGATTTTGCTTTTGCTTACTCGCTTGAAGTGTTGGAACTAGCTGTTGCTAACTAGACATTCATTAGTTGATCTGTGTGTTGGAACTGAAACATCATTAAATAACTGAAACTGAAATGAAACATTGATGAACAAATTGTCTTGTCTAACTAGTATTTATTATTGCCTTTCCTTTTTCGCTGTTCGCAGTATAATGCTGTTGAGTCTTGAACTCTGGAATCTTGATTGACAGAACATGTGCTGTTGATAATTTTTGGTTCTTAATTGGATTTGTTGTTCAGGGCTGCAAGCCACCTCCAATTGATATACCCGGCAGTTCAGCTAAAATAACCCCATTTTCTTCACAAAACCCGAGTCCGTTGTCTTCTGCGTTTCCGAGTCCAATTCCTTCCTGTCAAGTGAGTCCTTCTTCCTCTTCCTACCCTAGTCCCACTAGGCATGATGCTAATAACCCGTCTGGTCTCCTCCCGTTCCTTCGAAGTGCCATTCCTTCGTCTCTTCCACCACTGAGGATCTCAAATAGTGCCCCTGTGACGCCACCACTTTCATCTCCAACCTCAAGGAACCCTAAGCCAATTCCCAACTGGGAGGCCATTGCAAAAGAGTCCATGGCCTCTTTTAACTACCCTTTTTATGCTGTTTCTGCCCCGGCTAGTCCAACCCATCGTCATTTTCATGCCCCAGCTACTATACCTGAGTGTGATGAATCTGATACATCCACTGTTGAATCTGGTCAATGGATAAGCTTTCAAAAGTTTGCACCTTGTGCATTGCAAGTGCCAACTTCTCCAACATTTAACCTTGTGAAGCCTTTACCCCCACAAAATTTGCCCAATGATTTGATCCAAGAGAAAGGGCGGGTTGCAGAGTTCCAGTTTGAGAGTGGACAGGTGAAGCCGTGGGAAGGAGAGAGGATTCATGAAGTAGGATTGGATGATCTGGAGCTCACGCTTGGAAGTGGGAAGGCTCGGTGTTAAACTGAGGCTAACAGCCGAATGGTGTTGTGAAAGCATGTTAAAAAGAAGAAAAGGCTATCTTGCCATTCCTGGTTCTCACAGTTAGGCATTGAAGAGCATTCTCAGTTCTGTTGTTTCATCTGCTCGGTGGAAATTGGACATCTTAAACCAAAGGTGGGAGGAGTTACATTTTCATCTGCAATCGGTCTTTGTTTTTTCTTTTTCAGTTAGTTGATGCTCCCATTCCCTGGTTGAATTGTTAGGGATTTGGGTTGTTTTTACAAGCTTTACTTTGTAGATACTGTGGTATTTCCGGTTGTGATAGAGTTGTTTTATCTTCCTTTAGGCTTTGTAGGCTTGGGTAATACCTCAGACAATTAAATTATTTTTAGTGGTTTGTATTGTTAATGGTTGTATTATGTTGGTAAGCAAATTTTTTATACAGTGTTGAGGTTTCATTCACTCACCTTTCCATTCCAGTCACCTTAGAATCAAAGGTTAACCCTAAAAGATGTCAAATTTTAGATAACACTTTACCCTAGCTTAAAAGTTGCCGATTTGGCCAAACAATTTGATGATGATGATGATAATAATAATAATAATAATAAAAATAATAATACACTCTCGTAATATTTCCAACAGAAAAGGGAAGAAAATGTTTAGTAATTTAGACTGCAAAGCAGTACCGCAAAAACGGTCTCCACTGTCTTATCGGAGTCGTCTGGTCTTATGCATAGCTCTTCAGTTGATTGTGCCTCTAGCCTTTTTATTTTGTTTCCATTCGGGGCTTGGGTCATCAGCAATGTAGCTTTCTGTCATCATCATTCGTACCATTTATCTAATTATGATGATTGCAACCTTCTAACTTATCAGTGTTTACATAACCAGATATTTGATTCAGTCGTTCAAAAGATAATGACAGCAGATAAGTGGCAAGAAAATAACTCAAAACCACGATGAATTTCCTTAAAGATCGAATTTTATTACAATAACGGAACGATAAGAACAGCAGCTTTAATGTTACAAAAGCTACAGAGACTATCGAGATAACAAGGCACACAGGTTTTCATGGGGAGTAGTGACAAGCAGCATCCGAAATAATTCTTTCATTGTACAGACTTACT
The DNA here is from genome assembly GCA_031772115.1 of Heritiera littoralis. Classification (NCBI taxonomy): domain Eukaryota; kingdom Viridiplantae; phylum Streptophyta; class Magnoliopsida; order Malvales; family Malvaceae; genus Heritiera; species Heritiera littoralis. Next base: position 23,066,109 of record JAPDPK010000001.1, read on the forward strand.
CTCTGGTTAGGCAGATGATACAAAGGAGGATGAAGAAAGATTCTACATTACCATATGGCGTGGGAACATCTGGCCTTCATTCTCCTGCTACAATCTTCTCGTTACTACGATCTATGTCATTAGTCAAGAAAAAGGTGTGTGGCAGGCTCAGGCATTCACTAGCGAGATGAGCATGTGGTCTCCACAGCTGTAGTTAGCCTTTCTATTTCCTCGATCTTTAGTTTTATATCATTTTTGACATTCGAATTGCATTCTTGGTATCTGAAGCAAGTTACAAGATGGTCATTAACAATCCCTGCCACTTGCATGAATGAATAAACGACAGTAGGTCCCACACAACGGAAGCCTCTCTGCATCATATCCTTGCTTATAAGTTCAGCTTTTGGGGTCTTAACTGGCACTTGACGAGCATAACGGAACCCATTTCTTATTGGTTTGTGGTTAACAAATCCCCAGCAATAGCTGCTCAAAGAACCAAATTCCTGCTGAACCTGCAATATTTTAACAAACCATAGGGCTTTAGCATACACAGATATAGCTTTTGTTTCACACTTGATTCAGCTGTTATAGGCAACTTGATGCCTTTTTTCGTTTGTTTTGTGTGTAAAGGGAGGGAGGAGAGGAAAGCTTGCAGACTCAACAAATTAGCAGTATCACCAGTTAACTCTGTACATGCTATTACATCAGACGTGAAACTACCCCTTACGGGAAATATGTTTTTATTTTTTGTGCATCTGTAAAAGGTATAAGACTTGTAACAAAAAACTGTCTAGGTGGTATGAACTCCAAGCATTCAAATGCTTTGAATTGCTTTGTCGAGTCTATGCTGTTGGCTATGGCATGCACCTAAACAAGGAAGGATGAAAGACTCGATGCTATGAGGGGCTTAAAAGATTGCTATTTTCCCTTCTTTTTCCTGGTCAGATAACCAGATAATTACCTTAAGCATCTGTTTAGCATTATCCAGTATTGCACGGAGCTTTGGCTCAGAAAGCAATAGGCTACCATCAACTTTCAATGAAAGCATCTTCTTCTCAGTATATTGTGCAATCGATGAGGGATCAAAATTGTCAAAAAGCTTCCTGAAAAAAAGAATCCAACAATAAACAAAACACTGATCAAATGCTTCTCCTTCTTTACTATTTCTTCAAGCTTTGAAAATAAATGAACGAATAAAATGAAGAAAATCTAAAGAGAGAGGAAAATGAGAGAATCAAGGTAGTAGTATCTTGTTCATGTTCTAGTTCATTTCTAATAGAGACTATAGACAAAGATACCTGAACATGTCTCTCTTATTGAGAATTGTTGGCCAGCTGAGTTCAGCCAAGGCTTGTGAAAAGACCAGTAGCTCAAACAGCTTCCTGTCATCATGAACTGGAACACCCCACTCTTTGTCATGAAAAGAAGTATAAAGAGGGTCTGCACAAATAATGAATTTGTAAATTTCAATGTTATCACAAGACAAGATCACAGACAGGTCAATTGGAGAAAGGAAGAGAGAATCAGACACACATGCACCTACTGTTATTTGGTGAAAGCACCAAAACCTTGGAAAAGTTAATGGAATCAGAAGCTATTGTATTACATACGACAAAAGGCTGTATCACAGTTCTCTTAAAACACTTTGATAATTTGAAACTTAGGAAGTCTATCAGATGGTTAAGATTCATGTGTGCACTTTTGATATCTTGCTGTGAGCCCGAGCTGAAAAATAGTAATGGTATTAAAATGGTCAAAGCCTTACTAGTTACTGATAAATCATAGGATGTCAGATCAAAATCTAAGAAACCATGCTCAACCATATGGGTGGCACTGCCGATGCTACTGCACTATTCCAACATGCTTTAACCCGCATTTGGTTCTGTAAAAGCAATCAATGGCATTATCCTATGACCAGTTCAAGCCCTCAACTCTGTCTTGAACAGAAAAAGGCTAGCATCCCGATGATCCCGTTTCTTAATCTAATTCATCCTTCTGGGAGATCTGTGCATCATCACTAAACGAGATCGGCTTTTGAGGGTAAAAACAGACTAAAACTTCCAAAGGTGGACCAATTCATTCAATAACAAAAGCTCAACGTGGGTCAAATTTCCAAACAGGGTTTCTTGGCACTGCCAGCTAGAAACAACAAGGTTAGTATGCTAATGGTTTAACGAGTATTATGCTACCTAACTATCATAAAAAAGGGAAGTACATTATAATCCTGACAGCAAAATTAATGAAAACTATTGCAAAACAAGAAATATCACTGAATTTCCATACATTTACTTTACTTTGCTGTCAGTGTCACAGCACTAAGTCATGTAATAAAAGCTTTCAACTTCTCCAGCGGAGAAGACTTGAATGAACCTTAAATGGTTAAACCCTCAACGCCATCGACATTTATTAGGCACCGCCAAGTACCTATATCTAACAAATCCGCAACTATTTTCAACAAAATAAATTAACTGCCTCAGTAAAATCACATTTTTTTAACCTAAAAATTCAGTAATTTAAAGTTTTTACCTCGCTTTTCTTTAACTAACTTACCAGAAAACGGAGTGATCCAATCACATCGTTTCAACGGTTCCGATATTACCGGAGAAATTTCCGGGACAACCTCGTCAGCTGTCGGAGTCACCTTGCCTTTTTCTGTCTTCACTCCGTTTCGCTTCACAGTTTTCCTAGAGCTTACCATTTTGAGGGAGGAATTGCTTGAAGAAGAATCAGAGGAACAGGAACTGTCGACGGAGACATTGCTTTGAACAACGGGCTGCGGGCTCCGAGAGACCGCAATTTTCGGTCTTTGTGGCTTTTTCATAGCTTCAGTTTTTTTCTTTGACTCGTCCGAAACCCTAACTCCGTTCCCGGTCGGACCGAGAATCGCTCGCGGTTCCATCACCGATTTCGGCGATGACTTAAGCTTCGTAGCCACGGACATTGCTTCGCTAAGCGAGAAACCTTCAAATTTGAGCTGCTTTCGCCCTGATTTGAGCTCCAAGAACCTTAAACTGTAATTTATACAGCAAATAATGCAAACTTCACTGCTTTTCTTCGTTTTTGAAGTGGCAATAGAGGCAATTACAGAGCTTTCGGAGGGTAAAAGGGTCAGAAGAGTGTTAATTTTTTAGAGCAGAGACGCAGAACAGAGGAGCGGAGAAGGTGCAGGAGGAGAGCAGAGCAAGCACTGACTAATTAAAAGAAACAGAGGGCTTCTCCAAGGATTTTAAAAACGGATACCTGCATATGGGTAAGGTTAACCGGTGATATCGCCACGTGTCGGTTAAGTTTTATCCATTCCGTTTTCAAAGTGGTTGGATTTTATGTCCAATGTACCGAATTTGCCCTGTCCTGTTTCGCTTAATATAACTGCCAAATCTTTGTTGATATGTGACAAGTTCAATTGATTCGGTAAGCATGCAAACAATGTTTGTCTTCAAACATGTATAATCACAATATGCTAGAGTGTATTATTAATCTTTAGAAAATTTAATAATTTGACTGATAAAATTAACATGCATGGATGATGAAGGAGATGGTGAAATTTCATTCAATTATATACTTATACTAGATATAATCCCGCGCGATGCTGCAGGTCTATTTTTATTTTGTAATTTTTAAAGTTAGTTAAGTTGATTATTAAATAAGAGTTATTGGACATAAGAAATATTTATTTCCTTCATAATGTTTAGTACAAAAAAGAAACATGTTTACTAAGAAAAGATTTATAAAAGAAACGTGTTTACTAATAATAGAGTTTATATATCAAACAACATATCCAATAATAATATTTTGACAAAAATTTAGATTAGCTTGGATTAAAAAAATACACAATACTTAAGTTAAATAGTATGACAAACAGATAATTTGTGCTAGAAACAAACAAATTAAGATAATAATACAACAACAATAAAAACTAAAGCACTAATATATATATCTTTATATTCGGCATAATGGTTCAGACAATTTAAAAAAGAAGTAAGAAAAAATTAGCTAAGAATGTTTTGTTCATATTATTAATTATGTGTAAGGTTTTAAACACATTTGTAAACATTTTTATTTTAAGAATAACTAATTGAATTATTTATATTTACTCCAAAGTAAAATATGTAAAGTAAAAGTATTTTTCCTAGAAAAGTTAGAGAAAAAAAAACCTTTCATATAATAATTTTTATTCGAAAGCAAAATTTGGAAAATACATAATTTATATGTATTTGAAGTATTATTTATTTTTAAATATTTGCCATGTGTCGGTTAAATAATATATTTGAATATTGTTTTTATATTTTTAAAATTATTATCATTATTAATAAATATAAAAAATGTTTTTAAAAATTTATTATGAGGCGGGAGAAGAACCTATTATTGTGATTTGAGATTGATTTTATATAGCTAGTATTTTTTTCGTGTTTAGTAAGTTTACATCTGCTAGTAGAGATATAATTTTAAAAAATAGATTTAGAGAAATTAGATCTAAACTTTTTTATTTAAAAATATCTAAATCAATTAGCTTTTGTGTTGTTTGATTTTTTTTCCTTGATTAAAAATCAACTCAAAGATAAATGAATTTTTTTTATTTTATTTTTTTAATAATTTTTTATATTTAGAATGCATCATTTGTTAAACCCTCTATCATATTTTTATTTTGAATTTTTTTAATTTATGCGCCGAATCATATTATTGCTGGAGAAAAAAATTGAAGATTTAAAATTAGATTAAAAGGCATAACAAAAAAAATTCAAAAATAAAATAAAATTAAAGAACTTAACTAAAAAATGAAAACCTAAAAATAAATTAGAGGGCATAATAAAAAAATATTAAAAAAACAAAAAAAAATGCTAAATCAGTTGAGACACGACACATGGCTCATATGAGAGATAAAACATTGAATGGTATGGGTTAGAAAGGTGAAAGAAAATGACTGAAAGACAGAACCAATGTGAAGCTGGACGTGGAGCAAAAAAAAAGGTGATTTTTATATAATTTAAATAATATTAAAAATTATTAACTTAATTAATTTTTAAAATGTTTTAAAATATATATTTAATATTAAAATATTTTTATTTTATTAATTATCAACATTAAATATACAGAAATTAATGATCTACAAAATATATATTATAAATGCATTTATAAATGTAATCTATCGTTAAAAAAATGTACTGTATATACATTTGAAGAATTATTTAATTATTGAGTATTTGTTAATTGTTATGTGTTAGTTAAATAATATTTTTGGAGAATGATTTTATATTTTTAAAATTTATTATCATTATTGATAAGTATTAAAAATATATATAAAAATTTATTATTTGAACGAATAATTTTTTATGAAAATAAATATATAAAATTTAAAGATCAATTTTTTATGTTGTTTATTTTTTTCTATATTAAAAATAAAATTCACATATAAATGACTTTTTTTTTGTTCTTTAAATTTATGAAAAAAAACAAATAATTAAAAATAAAATTCACATATAAATGACTTTTTTTTGCTCTTTAAATTTATGAAAAAAAAAATAAAAAAGGTTGAGAAACTAAAAAAGGGAAAAATTGAAAAAAAAAAAGAAAAAGCCAAAAGTTGACACGTGTAAAGGTTTGGAGACAAAAATATATATATATATATATATATGTATAGATAGATTTGTAATCATCTTCAATTCAATTTAATATTCATATTCATATGGCCCACTCATTACTTTTTCTTTTAACTTTTTGTTATTTTGGCTTTTTTTGATGGTTAATAAAGGAAGTTACCTTGTAATCAGTTCGAATCATCACATTTGGATTATGAATAGTGTGAGATCATCATATTTGTCATTATCGTGAAAATCCAAACTTTATAAATGATTAAAATTCAAAAGATATCGTGGGATCTCAACATTTTTATTACATTGTTTTGTTTGAGAGTTTATACTTACGTGTATAAATTTTATACACTATAATTGAAGCATATCATGCTATCTTATTAATTAATAAATTTAATAATATATATTTTTTAAAATTTTATTTATTTATAAATTAATGAGATAACATGTTAAAATTTAATGATAATGTATTTGTCTTAGATATTGATAGAACATTAAATATAAATTTTGATATAAAGCTAATAAGATTAAACTTAGAATTTAGTTTAATTGATTCATGCAATCATTTAAAAAAAAAATTCTGTTACGAAATTAGAAAAATTGAGTGAATATATTAGCAAAAGGGTCAATCTGGTAATTTAAAACATGTAAATTGGAGGAGACAACCGGGAGGCGAGCTAAAGAGCTTAGGCTAAGGGTCGCATTCAGTTGGTAATGTAAAATGGGTGGTGGTGTTGGCAAAGCAGTTGCTTTGCAGGGAAGCTCCTTTCCTTTTCTTTCCTTTCTTTACCGTTGAGATAAAGAATCCTAGCCTCCATCCGCAACCAAATCAAAAGCAAACTTTGGTGGCTAACCAACGGCTATCCGACCTGGTCCATCTTCCCAATTGGGCCCTAAAGACCGTAAATCGAGACCGAACTCAATTTGGATCTTGACCCGGATTGCAAAATTGACTCTGGACTGGAGCGTGGCCCAAAACCATCATCCGGTTTTGGGTATTCGGATTGTTGTTTGCGGGTTTGGCACGCCTTTTAATGGTAGCTGCCAAGCTGAGTCGCCGTCACGTTGCTGACATTTGCTGGCCATATTTTCCTCCTCTGCCATTGACGTTTGCTTGCCACATTCTCCTTCTTCAGTTCTTCTTTGCCTTCTTTCTCTGAACCGCGATGGATTCGAAAGCTTCAACCGAGGCTCTATTGCAAACCCCAAACGCCCCAACGCAATCAAAGCCCAAAGAAAAAGACTTCTTGAATCACCTCGAAGCTTACCTTGCCAAGCGAGACGGTGTCGACAAGCTACTCAAAATCTCTCGTTACGCTACCAAGATCATATTAGCTTCCTCCGTACTCCCCGAAACGGTCCAACTTACTCGCCGGCTCAAGAGTTTCGAGTCTAGTGTTGGACTGAGCCGGAAAGCATTTCGACTCGGGAAATTTGTTCAAGATGTCAACGCTCTGAGAAACTCCCATTTGGATTCAAAGCAAGAGATTTTCCTCTCAATTATCGCCTACGGTGGGGAGGGTTTATATTATTTCGTCGAACAGTTTATTTGGTTTGCTAAATCAGGATTGATCGACGCTAAACACTCCCGCAATTTACAAAAGATCAGTGCTTGGGCTGAGTTTATTGGGTACATAGGTAGTATAAGCCTTAAGTTTAGGGATTTAAAGAAGATGAATGAGGATGAAGCGTGTTTGGATTCCAGTATTGAAATTGCGGTTTCGAGAGGAATTGGGTGTAACGAAGAAGAAGAAAGGAAGAAGAAACTGAGAGAAAAGAAACTCTTGAAGCAGCTTTCAGTTGTTCAAGATTTCGCTGATGGGTTGATGGCATTGGCTGATATTCAAGACGGTAAAGGAAGCTTTTCGGATCCTCTTTTGATTTCTTGCGCTGGACTGTTATCGGCTCTTATCAGTACCCATAAAAATTGGGTTTCTTGCTAGGTATGATCACGGGAGCTTGGTCCATTTAGCTTTTTCGTATTATTACATTACTGAACCCTGAGAAGAATTGGGGTTTTCTTGTTTTTACATTTCTTTTTGTTAATAAATGTATACATTGACAATGGGTTGGTATGAATTTGTGCTAAAGTCATTATAAACTAATACAGGTGTTGATTAACCTAGTTTACTGAAGCTGGATATTTTATTGATGAATTTGAATGTCAATGTATCTGTTTGATTTGACTTATGCTGAGGGTAAACAATCCATAACTGATAGCCAAAGTGTTATGATTGGCGTGCACAATCCCAGTATCAACAGTGTTGATCTGTCGCATGTTGAATTGCATCAACAACTTACTTTACATGCATTCAGCTGATCATTGAGAAGCAAATCCTATTGATGGTTGTCATGCCAGCTTGTCTCTCTTAATCTGCAGACAACATTTTTTTTATATGCTCTCAAAGATATAATTGAAATGGGAGATTTGTTTCCCCTGCTGATATTGGCTTTTCATCTTCCAGTTCGAGTTAACAGGGCTTTTATTCACTTTATGCAAGAACTCAGTGCAAGTACCGGAGAAATATGTTATATTGTGCTTGTTGATCTGTTTTGCCCCCTTCTAGTTTACTTAGGGCAAGTTCTTAAGTATTGAGTCCTAGAGCTCCTTAGAATTTTCTGGTTTTGTGATTGGACATTGATTCTCAATCCCTATTCGCGAATAGAGCCCTTGGTTAGGATACATGGAGTAACTACCAAGTACCATTCTTCCCCTGCCTTCCTGTATTAGCTCTAGATCATTTTAAGATTATATTTATATCTGAAGAAAGTTATATTAACATTCTGAGGTTTGATTAATTTTACTACTTTTTCTGCCAAAACTTCGTAAGAATAGTGATCTTACTGCCTCCTTAAGGCAATGAAACTTGCTTAGTTAACAAAGGAGGTCGAAGTCCGGAATAGAGAAAAGGGTTGCAAGTGTTATGATTTAAATTTCAAATCCGTTGAATGTAATTTTTAAGAATAGTTGCATGAGCCATTTAAACTAAATCCTAAGTTCATACTCTAATAAGGATTATATGGAGATTAAAGAAGAAAGACAGTGGTTTCTTATTTGTTAATTTTTCTCTTGGTTGGAATTCGGTAGGTTAACTTATTCCATATTGTCTTTTATCTAGACTTAACAATTTTAGATATGATAGATTACATGATTAACAGTATGAAAAAAAAAATTGAAGATGACTGGAGTTAAAATTTGGTAAAAGTTAAAAAAAAAAGTTTTCTATTTGACCTATCAACACAAATTTTGATTGATAATTTTTGTATTTTACATTAACATAAAATATATATAGATTTACTGTTGTCATGCGTGGATGTTAGAAGAGACACAAGTGTCAAGACCAGGGCCGTTTGTGGGGCATTTTATCCTCAGTTATTCAGCATGCAGCAATGTCCGGAGCCAACTGAGCCCAACGATTACACATGTTGGGCCTTGACATCAATATTCGACGTTGCTCAACTTTGGGTAGTTAACCAATCACTATGAAAATAAGAGTCTCAGGATAGATGTGTGTCGGTTAATGCTGGTTAGGCGAGTCGGATAATGCTATCTTTTTCTTAATAAGAAAGAAAAACATCAGTCCGCACGGTATGCCCTATATAAGTCAAAATAGTTGACTTAAAATAAAATATTTTATGAAGATTGTCTATATTTATGACAAGTATAATTTATTATAATTAAATAATAATAATCTTTTTTTCAAATTTAAAAGAGATAAAATTATCTCTCAATTTTGTTATCCATTTCAAATTCTAAAAGATAAATATTTATATTTATATATATATATTAAAATTAATAAAAATAACATATCATTTATCTCTACCTATATTAATATTATAAAATATAAAATCTATATCTATAGCTTTTATCAATTATATTTTTATTTTCTAAAAGAAAACATCTATATCTATATATCTATATATATATATATATATATATATATATATAAATCTTATTTCAATAAATATATATATTATATTAAAATCAACATGGAGGATGTAACATAACATGCAATATTAATATAACAACATGTTATGTATTATTAGATTACCAATTGAATTTTTTTAATATTCTAAAAGCTAACATCATTATTTTAATTCTTTTTAATTTTTTAATCAATATGTAATATATAAGCATTTCTCCTTTTTTTGTCACATTAATATTACAAAATATAACATCTATATCTACCGTTTTTACCAATTAAATTTTTTTAATTGTCTAAATAATAACATTTATATATATTAAAATTTTTAATTATCTTTTTTTTTCAAGTTTCAAAAAGATAAAAATCTATCATTATTTATAAAAAATATTATCTTATATATATAAATATAAAAGTCAAAGCATTTGGTTACGAGTAAAACATCCTATGTGGATGATCTGAAAATTTGACACGTGTAATATCATAAAATAAAAAAAATAATATTTTTTCCAATTTTCTAAAAAGATAGGAATCTATATACATTTAAATTACAAAATAAATTAATTATTTTTTTAAAACAATTATCTATTTCAATTTTTAAAAGACAAATATCTATATTTATATAGCTTATTTTTTTCTATACCTTGAATAATAAATTAATTTTAATTTTTTTATGAAATAATCCTATTCAATTAATTATTCAATTTTAAAATATTTGAAATTAAAAAAATGTTTCAATTGTATTATCTTCATTTAAATCAAATAAAATTTATCTTAGAATTTAAAATTTCTTTTATCACTTATTATATTATTTTTAAATTAAAAAATCCATATATTTTGATCAGAATTATATTAAGGTTTTAAATATTTTGTTAAAAAAATTAAATTTGGATACTTAAGTCTATATATTTTTGTACTGAATTAAATTTTCATGCCTTTTTTTTTTAATTTTCATTTCATTCATTTTATTTATTTATTTGTTCAATCATTTTCTTTGATTTGAAAAAAAAAAGAAAAGAAAATATTCATATGAATTATCTATTTTTTTGAAACGTTTATTATTTTAAATATTATATTTAATTATTTTGAATTGATTTAAATTTTAAAAAACTTAAATACTAAATCATTTTTATTCTATTTATATTTTACTTTACTTACTTCTTATGCGTGAGGCTATATAAATATTTTTTTAAAAACCCTAAAAATAAAGTTTTCGACACTAATTTATTTTATAGATTAATTTGGAGTCATTTAAATTCAAATTTTAAAAATAAATTTATTTCAATTTTGCAACATTAATCAATAATCTATTAATGATTAGTGTAGTAAGAATTATTTTCATTAGAATTGTAGCTATTTAATTTATTTATTTAATATTTTAAGATTTATGATACTTAATATTTTTATAATTTTATAATTAGTGTTTGATTTCAAATTATTTTTCAATTTTTGTGTTCTATATCTGCATTAAATTTTTTAATACATTATTTAACATGTATTTTAAAATAAAATTTTACAATTCTATTCTATTTAAAAAAATTATAAATTAAAATCATCATTGTGCATTACACGAATTTAAATTTAATCTTGATGTAAAGCTGAAAACAAACAAAAGTTTTTGTTGGTACGTGGAAAGAAGTCTCAGGTCCAAACACCCATTTATTAGATTCTCCATGTTAAAATTGTGTAAAACATAAAAGTTATTATGTCACATACATCAAATATTATTTTTGTAATTTTTATAAAATTTATATATAATTTTTGTCAAAACACTAATCTATTCATTTTTGTCTTATATCATTTAATCTATTTATCAAAGCTTGGCATAAAATTGGAAGCAGAGTTATTACGGCGGCTCCATCTTTGGGAAGAATTCCGTACTTGGACCACAACGGGCCGACCGAAGCCCACCAATTAACAAAACGTGTCGAAAACTCATAGGCTTTAGGACTATCCTATCGGTGTAGAAGCCTAGAAGGCTGGTCCCATTTGTTCTCCAAACTTAATTGTTGGAATCAAATCAAACGGTCAACATCATCGGTTTTCCATCAAACGGCTGTCGGCCTGCTACATCTTTATCTCAATTCTCACCAAACTTCCAAAATATCATTATTTTCGTTTGTTTTTTTTAATTTTTGATAACTCTCATATTTATTTTAATTTATTTTATATCAAACATGTATAAAAAAAATCATAACCAAAAAAAAATTCATGGAATAATTAATTATTAGAGTTTGAATATGATGTATTGATAGTGTATAATTTTTATACACTGTCAATGCATCAGAGGTTGACACCTTATCAATAGACCCCTTATGGGTAAATTTAAAAAATTTATTTATATTTACATATAAAAATCTATTAATGAAATGTTAATTTTTAGTGTATTGACAATGTATAAAAATTATACACTATCAGTACATCATATATAAATCCTAATTATTATAAACAATTCAAATGTAATTTTTTTAATTATATAAAAAATTTAATTCACATCAGTGCCATATATTATTTCATTTTATTATAATTAAAATTACGAAACCTATCTGGAGAAGGAGAGAGCATGGCGCTTTTCCCAGATCTAACAAAAGGCTTCCTTTTCATTCATAAACTTTCCATTACTCCGCCGAACGTTTCTAAACAAATCCAAATTGCTTATCCAACCCAGAAATTACCTTAAAAAAATATATTACTGCCGTTTTTTCCCAAAATCATTAGGTTTCCAGAAGCAACAACAAACAGCATGGAGTCCGAGTTCAAGGAGCTGAATTCGAAACCAGCCAAGACCCAACAACCCGACCCGACCCACGATGATGCCTCCCCCAAAGACGACCGCCCCTTCCTCAAATCCGACTCTGTATCAGCCGACAACATCCAGGAGCTCGAGAAGAAATTCGGTGCCTATGTTCGTAACGACGTGTACGGTACCATGGGACGTGGGGAGCTCCCATTGAAGGAGAAGCTCCTGCTGGGCGTCGCCATCTTCACGCTGCTCCCCCTACGCATCGTTTTGGGGATGACTTTTTTGGTTTTACATTACTTGATTTGTAGAATTTGTACGCTGTTCTCGGCCCCGAATCAGGAGGAGGAGCAGGAGGATTATGCACACTTAGGTGGGTGGAGGCGAGCCGTGATTGTCCGGTCGGGTCGGTTTTTCTCAAGGTCATTGCTTTTTGTGGTAGGATTTTATTGGATTAAAGAAACTCATAAGGATTCAGCCCAAGAGAACTCAAAAACTGAGGTATGCCAACTTCCTTTAAGCTTTACTTATTGAGCATTGCTTCATTCTCCAAATTTGGTAGCTTTAAAGTGAATCTATACGACTTTAATTATGCAAGCTACCACTCTTTAATTAATGTACATTAACAAAAAAAAAATACTTGCTTGATCAACATTTTTCTGTATTTTGTAATTTTGTTTGTTTGATTTTTCTGCAGGGAACCAATCAATCAGAAGAGCAAGAAAGACCTGGGGCAATCGTGTCTAATCACGTGTCGTATTTAGATATCTTATATCACATGTCCTCTTCGTTTCCAAGCTTTGTTGCCAAGGTCTGTTTACTTAGCCACGCTTCTGCTTTTTGATTATGGTATAAAAGGTAAAATTTCTGCTGGTTTAACTGACATGTGTCTGGTTGGGTTTTGTCAATTGGAAAATCCTTGGATTTTATTGCTGAAGAGATCAGTGGCTAAACTTCCTTTTGTTGGTCTCATCAGGTTAGTTTGTTTTCACCTCCTAAATTTCTCCCATGGTTTGGTGCAAAACAACGTGCGGTTTGGTTGTCATCATTGAATTCTTTTTTCTTGTCAAATGGTTAAGTTCTTTTCTTTTTGCCTTTTAAGCTTGATATAGTTGCGGTAGAAGTTTTGTGTTTTACTTCACATCTAAGTTCCTAATCTACAAGATTCATAACTTGTGTTGCAGCAATGTCTAGCGTGACCCGTTTATATCTGAATACAAATCTTTATTTTTGGAAAAAGTGTTGCGTGGATGCATGTGTTTTGATGCTTATATTTTTCTTTTGTGCTATATATCCTACCACTTCTGTCTTTTCTTTACGTTTTACACTGCGTTCCTTCTATAAATAAAATGGTTTGAGTTGGAGTGATGAATGGTTGTTTGCTTGTTTCTTACAGCAAATGCCTTGGTTGTGTCTATGTTCAGCGGGAGTCAAAATCATCAGACTTCAAAGGTGTTGCAGGTAGAAAAACTGTTGATGTCAAACATGCTCTTCGCCACATACTATTGATCAAAAGTACATGCATAACGGGTCTATCTTTTAGGTTTTGTGACAGAGAGAGTTTGTGAAGCTCATCAAAATAAACCTGCTCCAATGATGATGCTCTTTCCAGGTTAATCATCCTTCTGCTCCTCTATATGCATTTATCACATGGTTTAATTAATGGTGCATGATGCATCCAAATACTGGATGGGTGTGTATGTCTATAGCTGATTTTTCATCGCATGCCTAAGCTTCTGTTTTTCCTATGCCTATAAACTCTCAACTAGCAGTAGTTGTTTGACTCATATTCATCTCGACAACAGAAGGAACAACAACAAATGGGGATTTTCTCCTCCCATTCAAGACTGGTGCATTTTTGGCAAGAGCACCTGTGGTGCCTGTTATAATAAGGTACCCATACCAAAGATTTAGTCCAGCCTGGGATACAATATCCGGGGTGAGTATTTCTTAAGCAAATTCAAGATGGCTTTGTGAATTTTGATAGCATATCTTATTTACTTCTTAATTAAATAGCTTTTTGTAACTCATCACAGGATATGGAAAAGTTAATGCATATGAGAGACTTTAGTTTGTTTCTGTTACTTATAAGATGGTGTTCGCATTGTTAGGTGTTTTTAATTTAAAGCGTTATATGCAATAGAGTAACTGGTTGTTCTTTGTTAGTTACAGTGATATTCTAATGATGGTTTGTTGTTTGCTTAATCATTTGTATTAAATCTGATAAAAATTACAGTAATCACTGCTTGTAATTTTTCTTGGGTTTACTGGAGAAGTTTACAGAGGAACTACTAAAGAGTGGAGCTAATATTGTAGTTAGATAAATAAAAATGGAAAAAATAGGAAAAATGTTAATAAGATGGATAATTATTTGGAAAATATATATGATTTATTTGTCCCTGAAAGAAAACATTGAAATTGTTGTGAATAGTTTTTTGTGGTAATTATATTTTTTCCACGGCATTTTTTCCAGCAGTTGTTGACGTGCTGTATTATTCTTTGTAGGTGCGTCATATGGTTTTTCTTCTATGTCAATTTGTAAATTACATGGAGGTAACATGGTTACCTGTTTACTACCCCTCACAGCAAGAGAAGGATGATCCAAAACTATATGCTAATAATGTCCGAAGATTGATGGCCAGTGAGGTATATTTATAACATCAACTTGTCTTATTGAAAGATGTCTCTTACCATCACTCTCAATGGTTACAATAGAAGCTAAAGTATGGCCTTATGCTATCCTAACCAGTGAAAGATATCAGATGCATATTCTGATTGTTCTAGAATTCTGAAGCACTGGCTTAAAGCACCATCATATTTTTCTTGTGCCAAATAGTCATTGATATGCACAAGAAAAAAAATTTAGTCTTATAGAAATATGTCAGTATTACTTGAATCGTCATTCACGTAGACATGAGCTTTACTTTCTGTTTGTTTTTCTGTCTGCAGGGTAATTTGATACCATCAGACATCGGACTGCCTGAGAAGCGGATATATCATGCTGCTCTCAATGGTAATAATAGCCTGCCTAGTGTTTTGCATCAGAAAGACGATTGATAATTTCTTGGCCTTGCTCCCAAATGATATCTAGTCTCAGATGAGTCTCTTAGGTTGCACCAGTATTTTCATGAATGGACAGACAAACCAAATGGGTGGTTTCTCTTTCCCCATTTAGCTCAAAATAATGCGATGTGCAGATATATTGTAAACTTCTTTATTCATGGAAAGTGTGGCCTCTAATGTGCTTATGGAACTGATTTAGTCAGATCATCTGCTATAAGAGACTCCCGGGCTTTCTTGTCTTACAGTACACATTAACAAGAAGTTAACTATTAATAAGTACCCTTAAAAACTTGTACACACAACTATGCATCTGTAAATCTGAAGTGTCTCTTTCGTGTTCCCGCAGGTTTGTTTTGCCAAAGCTAATTTGGATTCGCCGCCTGTATAGTCGTTGCATGATTCTATTATTTGTGGAAAAAAGTTAAATTTAAAAAAAAAAGATCAAACAAGAGAATTTATTGTCATCAGTTGGAAATATTTCACCCAGAGTTAAAATTGATATCTATTCATTCATTTACTTCCAGAAAGTTAACTGTGTTCAGTGGATGGAGCAAAGTATCATTTTGCTATTTAAATGCCATCGCCGTCGGGGAGCCATGATTTATAGGTGCATGGACGGTGGCCAAGGGGGGTTTTTTCTCGGTTTGCGATGCTTTGCTGCAGCATAAGGGCGGTTTATCTCCGTTTGCGATGCTCTGCCGCAGCATAAGGGGGGGTTTATCTCGGTTTGCAATGCTCTGCTGCAGCATTCAACCGACGAGTTGAATCTTTACAATTCTTCGGAAGTCTTGCTTATGGATGGATTTGGAGAGTAAACATAACATGCATGTATAATTTGGAGATGAATTTGTGTTAACTTTTGTACATTGGGAGATTTTATCATTCGCATCGTACGCATTCTCCGAATCTGCATGAATTAACAATCCATTTGAGTTGAAGTTTCTTGGGCCAGGCTAATATGGTCGCATTCCCACCATTTTGAGCTGCTATAAAATCATCAGAAACTGGCATTAATGAATGGGCCTTTTCGGACAAGAATTGATCAGCATCTTAAAATAGATCTTAACAAGACGTCAGCGTTACAGACATATTAACACACTCCACAAACTAGAAAACACCAAAAGGAATCTTCTATAATTAAGCTTATGGAGCTAAGCTAGGCCGCTGAACATTCACTCAAATGCCAACCAATTGTCTCACCTTGCCTTCAGTAAAATATTATTCGATTTTTTCGATTCCCATGGTAGCAGACAACCTCTTAAGGGTGATTGTAGAAGTAACGAAGACTTCTGCCGCATTGACACTGAAGATAGGCAACTGAAGGCGCACCTCAGCCTCCTCTTCTCACTATCGTATGGTTGATAATTGGGATCATGCTGCACAACAGAAGTCTGAAGGGCTTCAGGAAGAATACAGTTGCACATTGAACCTAACACAATGAAAAGATGAGGTATGTTATTGTAATCAATAAACAGCAACCGCTACAATCTAGTGAGTGGTGGAATGTTGTAAGAATACCTATTTTCGCCAGTCGATTTACCCATTTAGGAGTGTGTTTTCCAGTCAGCTTGTAACAAATATCCTTGCAGAAATGGTTGCAATTCTTGACGATCAAGTGATATGTATCTCCATTGTACCTTGCCGAGTTGCACTCCATGAATTCCCTTACTTGGATAGGGTCAAGAGACGTCGTCCCAATGAATATTGATTTCCTGAACTTGAAGCCCGGGCACTGTCGTGGTTCAACCTCAAAAACACCACTGGTTGGGTAGTCATGAGCTCCAAATGCATATTCCACACCATGAACTGTACAGTGTAGGTACGGTTAGCAGAAAAACTGCTTAGACTCAAAAAACCAGATAGCAGTGTAATGAGAACGGAATTGTCAAGTCCATATTTCGCATATTCAATTTACGAGCATTGCTTGATGTTATGAATTCAGTAAAACACTATTCTTCCTTCCTCCATTCTTCCTTAACTGCTGCCTTAAAATGCTATAAAGAGGACTATTACCTACCCTTTCAACTGTTATATTTCCCATTTAATTAATCGGTTTGCACTGGACAGAAACTGTATAAGGACAAAAGAGAATCAAAACCTCTTCTAGATGCAAATTTAGAACTAAGTGATCAAAAGGGCAAAAGCATACAATAAATATAATCAAGCTTACCTTCCACACCAGAATGAAATATGCCAAGGCCTGCCCAGTAAAAATAGCCATTCATGGGTGTAAGGTCATATACATTGAGATACACTGGTGCACAGCCAGGATCAAAACTAGCTGGCTTCACCTTTGGGAAAAAACATCGAGAGGCTGATTTGTTTTTCAAAAACCGTGGCACCACAGATTTCCATCTCTTCTTCGATTCAAAATCCATATTTCTTCAATCGTAAGACCGGACTTCAATAAATGCCTATAGAACCTGGGGTAAACTAGCAAACATTAGCTATTAATTTGATGGAAGTAAACCATTTCATAATCATGAAAGAGGCAAAACCAAGAGAACAATGGACACTGAAATAGAATTAGATGAAGACGGGTTAGGTATGGAAAGTATGAGTAGAGAGTAAATTAGACACAAAAAGTTTTTTGCTGGCGTTTAAATACTCTAGTACAATCATTGCTCTCATAATCAAAGATTGCAACAGATAGTCTAGTTAGTGCAAAAACATCTTATAGGGTATTTTTACCTAAGTCCACTCAATGGGTACAGATATCATAATACATAATGGAGGTTTCAACTCTTAGCATATAAAAAGCAGCAGCATATCTGGTTTCATGAACTAACAATTTAGATATCCCTTGGTTTCATCTATTGAAATTTTATATCCCTCATTCAACAACAAATATCAAGCATCATGACTCATCCAAAGTGTTGATGAAAGTTCAATGGTTAAAGGTAATCCTCTAAAGGTCCAGAGGTATGAATTTTGCTCGACCGATAAGGAATGAGAAAAAGTCAAATACAAGGAGAAGAAAACTTCTTTAATCAATTGACAGAGAATAATGATGATTGATTTTTGTAGACTTCCATACACGTTGGAAACTATCTTAATCATCAATGGTACTTAAATATTTAGGAAACATTATACAAATCTAAAAGATAATAATGAAGATTAACAACCGGCAGAGAGACAGAGAGAAAAGGGTAAGGATCAACTCAAATTCTCAACAACAATCCTTAATTCCAACCACTTGGAGCAGGCAAAACCAAACTGAAAAAGACAAGCTAAACAATAATAAAATACAGCATATAGAACTCCAATGCTAGCTAAGCTAACTAACCCTGCATTCCAATGCTAGTTAATCTTCTGGAGCCTTTTGTCAAAGAGTTAACTCCCTTAGGGAGGAAGAGAACTAAAGAAAAGATGAAAATAAAAAAGAAAAAGAAACCCAATACAGCATGATCCAAACTTAACATGGAAATAAAAAATTAAGGTAAATTTTAATGAGACCAAAAATAGTAAGTTATAGCAGTAAGTTAAGCCATCAAGTCCTGAGTTTTCCATATTCTTTTCCTGATGGAACTAGATTTTCAGCATTACTCAAAGAACATTTAATTTTTTTAATATTATATTGGGAAAAGGAGCAATCTTTATTGGTACTCCATGAAATGAGAAAAACAAGTAGGGAAAAAAACAAAAGAGAATAGATTTCATAAGAAGAAGAGAATCACTTCAGATCTACTGGAAATTGTCCAGAAGAGAAAAACAAAACCAAACAAAAACAACAACAATGTAATGGATGAAACAGATTTAAAAAACCTTAATTTTCGCCAATGACATCTTTTTTAAGGCAAGAGAATGAAACAAAGGAAAAAATGAGAAAAGAGAGAGAGCCTACAGATTCAGAGAAGAGCGCCATTACAAAATCGAAGCCAGCTGCCATTGAACGAAGAGTTTCGTTTTTTCTCTATGGTGGCGAACGGAGGAAAACCAAAAGAAGAAAAAGATGAAAACTTTATAAAAGAGAGATTAACGAGCGTAAGCCCCCTTTGAAAACTGGAAGCTCTGAGCATTAAAGTAGAGGAAGAATAGGCAAAGCCGTATTCTTTCTTTCTCTCCCTTTCTCTCTCTTTCTCTCCTTTCTTCTTTTGTCTCTTTCGCTCTTCTCTCTCAATTATCATTTTTATTATTTTCCCACTCTGCTGCTCAATCACTGCCACGCTTTCTTTCGGAAAAATTACTGTTTTTTTTCCACTTTTGTCGTTTATTTTTTCTGTTTTTTCTACCAAAGAAAACAACATACTTTTTATATTTTCTCCATCAAATATTACACTACTATTTTCACTTTTTGTCTCTCTATCTTATCTTATTTTTCCTTTATAAAAAATAATGTTATGCACTTTTTAACAAATTTTTTTCTTGAATTAATGCAAATAATTGGTTCTAATATTATATGTATTCAATAATTTTTATTTTATAACTAAAATTATCAAAATATAATCTTTACCATTAAATTAATATTTCATAAATTTATCTTCGTCAACAATTTTTTAATTGGATGATCAAAAAATAATTGTGATATATTATAAGATTTGTGTTACAATTTAAATAGAATGGAATAAACAAAAAAAAAATTGAATGGTAAAAAAAAAAAAGGTATGTTGTGTTGTAAAGCTTGTGTTTAAATTCAAATGACATTAAGCTCTATGGTACTCAGGTACTGTCATCATTTAAGAGTGGATGAGTAGACCAGAAGGGTTTGTTGCAAAAATTATGTTGCATAATCATATAACTAGATATAATAATTTTAAACATAACATTGAAAAGAAAGTGAAATGGAAATAATACATACATTTTGTCCATGTTAGAAAGATAAATTAAAACGACAGAGTCTGTCGCAGTCAAAACGCATCAAAATTGCGGACTGTAAGGGAAGAGAGAGATGTATCTGACCTCTTCCACCACGCATTCTTGCAGGCTCTGTTGCATGAAGCCAACAGGCACATCCTGTCTGGTGGACCATCTCATCAGACTAGCAAGTGGGGATTGTCTTATCTCTGATCAGACATGAAAACAACATTTCATTTCAAAAATGGAGGAAACAGGATGCCAGCTTTCCGATTTTCAAACTTCGATCGCCAATCAGGCAATTACCATACAGCAGTAAATAGGAGAGAACCTCTGCTGTGGACCCTTTTCATCAGTCGCTGCATGCCAGAAAGACAGGTAAAATCAACATGAAGAATTGACCTACCCTACCTCCACCTTTATATTCTTTTTAGGCGACAATGTTCAAACAACAAACGCAATTTTCACTTTCCTCTGTGCTCAACTGCAAACCTACTGGCCCAAGGGAGTTTAAATGCATAAACCCTTGTTCTTCAATCATGTAACATGGCTCAAATGATTGCTAGATTTTGAATTCAAAAAGAACTTCCGACCAAAAGACAAGTAGGTAAAAGTAGTTCAAGCCTGGGTTACTGATTTTCTCCCTCTTTTTGCCTTTCTTTGACTGTAACATTAAACGACTTTGTGGAAAACTTGGACTTTGTCAAACTTAATCTTCAAGATATAATCCAAACACAGGGTTGGGATAAGAGTTCTGTTTCTAATCTGTGACATTGCATACTCACACAACCTATAAAGAATCAAAATGTTGTCTGAAAACAACATGAATTTATTGTCCTATGCTATGCATTCTTTCCTTATGCTGAGCATCTAATCTTGCATCCTTTTGTGGACCGATTAAACATTCATTGCGGTCAAGCATACAGTAAATCACACCGAATTGAGCGAGTTGAAATGAGTCCATGCATCCTGAAATTGCAAGAAGGTAATCAGAAATTGTATTGTCTTGCGACTCTAGGACCTAGAGTATAGGTGTAGCAGTGTGAATATGCTGAAAGCCTGAAACCAAACTTGCCTTGTAACTGATAGATGTTAAAACATAAGCACATGGAAATAGTATTAGACATGTCATGTTTTGATAGTTGCAGCTAAGGGTTCTTTGAGGTGAATAACAAGGCTGACCAAAAATTAAGACCAAGAGCCTAAAAATTGACAAAATTAAATGATATTGTCCCAACAGGAAGAAATGTTGGTAGGCTAAACAGATTGTGGGCAAACAACCGGTCCTCCCATGTGTGTGAAGTTTCCGCTTGTGAAGTCCATATGGGATCTGTCTGGGAGTGTTCTCCCAGCTGTCTGACCTTGGAGACTGTCAGAAGTACAATTATTGATCATATTAAACAGATTTGGTAGGCCAGGACCAGCACACTGGACAAATTTCTAAGCTTTTAGGTTAATTTGTCCTTCTATTGTCTCAAAGAACTAGTTACATACAATGAAAAATTTCATTGACGATACACATATGAAAGACTATGCAGTAAGAATTATTGAAATAATTTCTCTATCAGATCAAAATGACACCATTGGAAGAGATAAACTAGTACACATCAATAGGAGAATAAATGTTTGCAGAAAACTATGCATTACCTTCAAAATATCGAAGACTTTTTCCGCAATGTATTTTTGATCCGAGGCAGCACCCTTCTGCTGTAGCTTATCTGGATGTAAACACAGTAGAGCTTTTTGGTATGACCTTTTCACAGCCGGTCCTTCAATTATGTCAACAAGAGGCACTGGTTTCCAACCACTATCAGGCCAAAGAACCTGTGTTTATGATCAATGCAAGTCTTTTAGAGACAAAATGAAGTTCATTACATTGGCCTCAATCAAGATCACAAAGGATATGTATTTCTTTTAATTTGTTTCGTTTGATGAGTGATAAGATTCCCTAAAGCTTGACTTAAGTCTTAACACTTTTCAATTGAAAAGTTAAAATACAGATCCCTGAAAAGAGCCGGGGAGTAATTTAGTGAAAGTATATCATCACTGGCCTACATAGTCATGGAGATTAATATGGGAGATGGGTTTACTTGAGAAAAGGCAATGATTGAAGTTGGGTCGTTACTACTTACATATTGTAAGTTTGACAACAGTGAACGGATATTCCCTTGTTTTCCATTTGACCATTGCCGTATCTTAGCATCAATGGCCTGCATTCGATGAAGTAGCCAGCTGAAAAATGTGGAGCAACAGGGATTTTTGTGCATATGGTTATAACTGTATTTAGTGCAATCTTTAGTACCTGAATTTCTTCGGGATCATTGCCATATTGTAGCAAAATTTTCTCATCTGGCATCAGGTCTTCTATCTGTTCATAAGCCAACGTGGACCAGCTCATTAGGGTTCAGCATATATGAATTCACTTCAGTTTTCAGAATGGATAAATCACATACCAAAAAGTTGTCCTCAAATGACTCTACTCGATCTCCAAGAATAGTATTGGAGCCATTGGAAACTGATGCCAATAGAGTCAGTGGATAATCAGTATTGGCCATTAGAAAAGATCATGGTGTACTAATCGAAAGAAAGATTAAGAAAAAGCAGAGAGAAGTGATATCAATTAAACAGCGGAAAAAGATACTGTAGAAGTTCATCTTAAGTTATGAACCTTACAAGAAGCTATGAACCTTACAAGAAGCTATAGTTCCATTAACATGACAAAACAGAGTGCTTATTTAGAGTGAACAAGGCAAATTGATCATGCAACTGCGACATCTCCAAAGCACCATTGTAAAGTATTTCTTATGCATTTAATGCTTCTATTTTTGTTAATTATTACAGACAAATAATAGAAGAATAGATAGACTAACCAGTATCATTTACTGAGCCATTAGCATTCTTGCTAGATGCACCATTAGACATATGATTGGCAACAGGAACATCAGGAGATGATTTCTTTGTTTGCATGTCAGCCGTGTGAATTTTCTCACCCCTTTCAGTCATACTAGTATTTGGTTTATTCTCTGGCTTGACAGTATGCCTTTCCTTCCATCTAGAGCTATGTCTGTTAGAGATAGTGTCCGCACTAGGTTTTGATGAAGCATCCTGGTTGAAAATTTTAATGAAGTCTTTGACCTTTCCTCTAACTCTGCTTTTTCCATCATCCCATGAGTTCCTAGGGGAGCCTTTTAAGCTTGCTGTACTGGCTTCCACATTGTTGGATGTAGCCCTTTTCTTCACATCCTGTTTCTTGATGCTTTTACCATCTAGAATTTCAGATAACTTCTTGTCACTCCTTTCATAAATGTCTTTTGTCCCAGCATTTTTAGTCATCCTATCATTGGCTGCTTACATAGAAGCAAACACTATAAGAAACAGCACATTCAGCACCAAAACATATAATCGTTGTTAATGGGATAATGGAGAAGGCACTTTTACCTCTTGCATTATCCATCTGAGTTTCTTTACCAACTGCAGAAAAATCTATCCGAGAAAGGGTAGAATGAATCTTTTCTTCTCCTTCTGAACTGTGCAAGACAGTATCGTCAGGAACATTCTTATCAGTACTTTTAAACCTGCTTATGTTTTCCGTCTGAGACTTGGGAATGTTGCATTCCTCGATAATTTGACCTTGTTCTCCATCTCCATTTATTAAATCAATCAGAGAGCCATGTTGATTCTTGTCAAGTTCTAGCCTAAAGGATTTAGCTTTTGATGACATTCTATCAGTAGAGCAGAAAATATTATGCAACTTTGCTTCTGGTTCCATAGCTATATTTTCAGATGCTATCCATCCATTAGCACTTGAGCACCTCTGCAGCATGTCCTTTTTCTTGAGGCTATCACTTTCCTTTAGAGGAATGGCTACCGGCACGCCTCCTTGGTCCGCCCATTTGTATATTGAGAAGTGAAAGTGGCCGCCGTTTTTTGAAATTTCTGAACTACTTGAATCTTCTTTTGAATTGCCATTTTTTTCTCTTTCATCATACCCAGTCAAGTTTGTTGTCTCCTCATTACCAGTAGATTGAAAAGCACTAGAGCGAAATGATGATCGAAAATCATTTCTCACTTCCTCTTTATCTTGGTTTGCTTGGCCTGAGAATCTAGAAGAGGAGGGGAGCCAAATGTGGGGAGGTCCCTTCCTTTGTTCAGTTTGGCAGGAAGGCTGGCAAGTTAAATGCAGCAAAAGTAAGCCATTGGCAGAAACAAGGAATCAAATTCACCCCAAACTTAATAAAAATGTAAACAGCTAAAGTGAACAATCCTTCAATAGTTAACGAGATTTGACTAGCCTAATGAATCAACAAAACATAAAAGATGCTAATGCATCAGAAACTAGAAGATTAAACATAACTAAGAAACAATAAAAAAAATCTGCAAGAACGGACAAAAAGATTTCTTTTATGGATGATTATAACTTTTCTGGATTTATTGTCTTGTAATAGAGCGTGAGCTTACTGCAGACGGTAAATGTTGCTCTTTTGTGACTAAATTATATGTTCAAGTCACGAAAACACTCTTCCTTTCCATTAATGCAGAGGAACAAAATGTGGGTCAAAAAAGAAAGTGAAAGCAGAACCTGAACTGAGCAGGAAATGAACTCCCGAAAGGTTCAGCCTTTGGTGGCAAAGGCCTAGCCGGACTTAATAACTTCGAACCTGCTGCGAAAGGGTCTGTCATCTCGTACTTCCTTGGGGAAGAACTCAAGGATTCATTCCCTCCAAAAATATCATCAAAAAAATCACTTCTTGAGTATCTTCTCCGGCTCATCCCTTCTTCACCGAACACGGGCTTTTCGCTTAAACCAGACCATGGATTCCTAGATGCAGCAAACTTTTCATCACTTCTTCTGAAGGCAGATGACGAATCCGTGATTTCACCGAAACTGTATCGTGTCTCATGAATTGATGACCTCCTTGGCGGACCACCAAAGACATCGGTAAAATCTACCTCTGAGTCTCTACCTGGACTCTTGGGTGCAGAACTTGAATCCATCAATGTCTTTTGAGGACCACAGCCTAAAGGAACGTTTTCTCTCCGTGAAAATCTCTGCATCTTCAATGGTGAACAAAGAAAAGGAAAATTGGCGGGAATATGAAGAAGTATTTAAACTGTCAACAGTTTACAATAATTAAAGAATCAAGTTGCGGAGAGAACTGGGCATGTTTTTTCGTTGGTGAAGTAGAGGAAGTTTTATGAGATGAAAAACAAAATGTTTACAAGAAAGGAGGAGGCAGGGTGGGGTTAGATTCTTGAGAGGTTTATCAAAGATTTGAAGCCACAAAAGCTTAAGTGATTGTCTATTTTGTCAATGGATAAAGAATAGAAAATGACAAAAAACAACAAAACGGTGGGGTGTCAATTCTATTTTGTCATTCAGTGAACAAATTTCAAAATTTCTCTTGGCATCTTTATTCAAGATTTTTTGTGATACAAGGTTTATTCTGAGTTCGTTTTCCGCAAAGCCAAGCCAGATTCACACCTGTTCTACCTGATTTTTCCCCGAAGAAGGAAAATAATGGTAATGAAACAGAAAAGTTTCTCCAATTCCAATCTGAAATCATCTTTAAACTGTTTGTTTCCAGATTATATCCGCATCATAGTGGGAAAAAAGGGACCATCCGGAATGCTTTGTTGGATATTGATGCCTTGATGGATAAGAGAAATGCCAAAAACAACGACAGGTCAAGATCATTTGCCACAAGTTTGGGTTTCTACTTATTGCATTCTTCCAGTTTCAGGGCCTACCTTGAATGCAAATTTACCTCCAAATTCAGATTCAATTGGCAAGTATGCAATTATTGATTATTTAGAGTTAAGATAACAGGCTCTAAGTAGGCTGTGAGTGGTCGCTTCAGAAATTTATAATCATTCTTATAAAATGACTCCAGAAACATGTCGCCCGCGCATCTTCCCACCATGTTTCATTACACAGAACCAAAGAGAGAGAAGTCCATGATAGTTATGTATGGAGCATCTGTTACTAAATGAAATTTGGTGGAAACGAAAAACCGTGAATGGTGTTTAAGAGAATTATTTAAGGAAAACAACCTTAAACTCACTCTGAAATCTAATGCTCCAACATCTTAAAACATAAGATGAATGGATGTCTTTAGCCACAGAGAAAGATACACCGGTGCTCAAAACTACCTGCTTCTTATGTCTCTTTTGACAAGTTGACACTAAAGAGGCGATTTATCAGAATCTCCTACTCATTTACATCCTCTTATCCATTAACCTATCATTGCAATTTCTCAGTAAATTCGGATAATACACAGTAGGATGGAGACAGTGGAGCCAATCTCATGAAAAACAACAAAAACATTGATAAGAGTTGTCAGTATGCATAATACATAGCAAGCGTATTGATTGATGATGTGCTTGTAAAATTTGACGAAATGTTACAGCAGAAGTACAAAGCAAAAGGAAAGGGAGAGAAAAGAAAGACATTCGCGCTTTGCCCAGCAGGTAATATCAGAATAACCTACCAGTATAAAGTGCGGTTGCAACAGGTGAACCGGTGAGCCATCCATCGGTCCAACATGAGATCCTCAGCAGTGCTACTCCTACCAATCAGAACCATCTGGGAAAGGGTCCAATGCGTTGTGCTTGCCATTAACATAGAACTCTACAACTGCTCTCATTCTTCGAAGTTTATCAGGGTGGTAATTTAAATGAACAATTACAGGCTTTAACTTCTTCAGTTTAGCATCTTTCCTTACTGTTTTAAAGAGGACCTTACTGTTCATAAACATGTAGATATCCATAGTTCTCTTGGCAGCATGAAGCCCATCATACCCAGGATGTGAAGGGAAAAAGAGTTCCTCATTAAAGACAGCTTGATCCCATGAGTTTCGTTGCCGAGCCAACCGATCAGCCACACGGTCCAAAAGCTCAATTGAAGGGATTGTAGGTCTTATAAAAAAGAAACCTGAGTTGTAAACCCATATTCTCATTGTATGAGCATATCGTGCCCAACCCATAGCAGGTTCATCAAAGACATCATTATATCCGTAAGCAGTCATATTATTGTGACCATCACTCATGGACTCTACATCAGAATCCCGATAAAGATGGTTGAATGGATTTTGTAGGTACACTATATCAACATCTGAGAGAAGAACGCTGTAACCCAGTTGCAAAAACTCCCTTAAAATACTGAACTTCAAAGCAGAGACTGCATGATTACCTCCTTTTCTTCCAACTGCATCAATACCCTCATCTGGATCCCTCTTGTACACTGGAACATTATTCGATTTGCAGAATTCGACTATGGGGTCATCTAAAGCTATCACTAGGTAATTAGGTATACCGGCTCTCTTGATGCTAGAAAACCAAATCTCCAACATATCTTTCACATTTGAATTGGCAAGTGCAACTATAAGCTCTTTTTGAACAGCAACTTCCTTCAAGATCTTGGCCAATCTCGGGTTCACAGAGTCATCAGGAACAACAGTTGGGTTAGTTCGCAAAGCCTTGACAGTACCAAAAGGTCCAGCCTTGTGCTGTTCACCCAACACCAAAAACTGCTTCTGTGCATGATCTTTTCCTTGTTCAGCCTGTTGTAGCTTTTCTGTCAAATCCCTGACCTGCTTCTTTAATTTAGAATTCTTCTCTGATAGTGATACAATATCAGACTTCAGCATCTTAATTCGCTCTGAGGATTCACATGCAGAAGAACCAATCTAACAAATGGCAGAGCAAAGCAACGGCATAGACATCAAACAACTAATAACAATGAAAAAACAAGATGATACTTTGCAATATTTGGATATCTCACCAATCCATAATCAGAAAGTTCATAGTCTTTTACAAGTCATTATTAAGTGCAAGTCATAACATTAAATTCCACGTCTAGCAATTTGCCACAGACCATTTATGCAACAAAATATCCAAATTTTACCAAACTAAGCTCAGACTCAAAGCAAAATATCACACAAAAGGAGGAAAAAGCCCAAAGGGGACTATTCCCAATGAAAACGGAAGCCAGCCATTGCAGGTAAATCTACAAGATGGGTTAGAAGACGTCCTCCAAAACAACTCTATTTCAAGATTCTACTACTATTTTTGCCGTGTCTAGAAACAGAGCTAATCAATTCCAATGCTGCTCCACCGAAGATCTTGGATCTCCTAAAAAGGAGAAAAAAATAGTATTATAAGCTTTTGTTTCGTAACTGTTTCAAATTCGTTTCGCTTATATCCTAGATTAGTTTGGGTGATTTCCTGCTAAAATCAAGTTAATTTAAAATAATCTGTTTTCCTTGGAACACCCAACTCTTCAAAACAAATCCTTTTGACTCTTGAAAGAGTTAAAGCCGTCTATGAAACTCATTAATCCAAAGTCAACACAACCCAGTTCTCACGTAACACATTAACGAGAAAAAATTAAGATCAATAACCACTTAAAAAACAAAATTTTATGAAAGAAAAAGTAAAACTCAGAACCTGGAAATCTGATTTGCCAATTCGACGGTTTTGAGCAGAGAAAGTGGGACTGATGAGGCCATGAGGGAAAAAGAAAGCGATGACGCAGCCAAGAAGAACTCCGATGACAATGGCTATAGCGATTCGAGATCCGCGAAGTGACTGCCCTTTGTCCCTACGAACCGCCATCCTCCTTGCAACTCAGTCCAACAACACTGAAACGCAATCGCAGAGCAAGAGAAGTGAAAAAGCGAAAAAGCTTTTTCCTTAATCTATTGCGTCAATCGCTTGGCAACTAGGCAATTCTAAGCTTCTCTTTCTGGCTTTCTATCTATTACTGCAACGTGGGAACTGAAATTAAGACAAGCTACGGAAAGAGTGTAGTCGTCGCTGAGAAGTTTTTGTTTTTTTCTTTGCAGAAAACAATGAGGTTTGATTTGGTGCTTCGCGAGCATTCTATTGACTATCCATAAAGATGAAATCAGACCAGTCGTTTTAATCGGAGAAATGATCCAACAGGCAATATAAAGCCATTGACTTTTCTACTGTTTTGTCGTGCCGGAAGGATTTGGGTTACAAAGTAGTTAATTTATTTTTCTGGTTTGTTTTAAATATTTAGTAATTAATTGCAAGTTAGGCCAATGGCTATGGCTAGTTGTAATTTACTAATGAAGCATAGAGCTAAGATTCCACTGTCACACCCTCAGAACACAACTGGAACGGAACATTTCCTTCTTCATAATTCATATACTAAAGAAAAATACTAATATATTTACAATGTTGGTTGTGGTTTGAACATGGAGAGCATGAAGGAATATGACCAAAAAAAAAAAAGAAGCGGCAGCAAAAAGATCCTCCAAAGCCAACTGATGATCATAAAGGATTTGCTTCCTGATAACAAAATCGGATTGCTGCAACAACATATCCAGCAAAACCAGGTTCTCTAATTCCCTACAAGCACCTGTTCTCCTCCTGCAGAACTAAGAATTAAAAGATACTAGCATCTTTCAAGTAAACATGAGTTCATTACCCTACCAGCTGGTATAAGGTGAGCAAAGATGTAAATCATGTAATGAAAATAATCATGTAATAATGGAATGTCAAGATTGCTCATTATATCTCAGTGTAATGGTTATGTATCAATGCAATTGAGTACAAGACAAGTGGATTTAAGAGGGTGTTTTTGTTTTCAGAAACCAAAGAGCTTGGCAAGTATTAATATGGTAAATATTTTTTTTATGAATACCAACCAATGGAGTCACTCCCAATGTTGATCTGAATGTAGGTCAAACTGGAAGGTGACTGCCAAAATTCAACTCTTATTCCTTGAAGCCCTAGATTAATGTTCAAGAAGTGAGGCTAGTTAGGTAAATAACATAACTCAACTGATGGAAGATATTAAAAGAAAATGAAATCCTGAAATTTGGTAGGAACAGTGAAGTCATGCGTTTTTCGAAAGCAGAGCATGCAAAGGGATATAAATAAACCCCACTCATTCCTCTTCATTCACTTATCTTTAGCTCCTTGCAAAGGGATCAAACAAATTAAGAGCTAATGCGCCTGTGAGAGAGAGAGAGAAACATACTTGCTCGGAGATGGTAATATATGACACAACAACAGTGATGTCATCAAGCTTTCCACCATAATAACGGAACCCAGCATCTTGAGCGGCAGTTGAGAAAGGTGTTTGTCGGTCTCTATCCTGTGCTCTTTGCCGTGCCAATGCTGCTGTTTTCTGAGCAGTCACTTGAGGCCCCAAACCAGCTCTGACTGCATGAACCACCACCGCAGTAATTTCATTGTTGTACAGGTTATCAAACAGTCCATCTGTACCAGCAATGATAACATCTCCTGGAGCAACAGGAACTGCAAAGACCTGATGTGGGCAGAAGATTTAGATCTTTGAGACATTTCATACTCAATCAAGTAAACTAAAGCCTCACATATTATAGACAAGCTGGAAATTTATTGTTTAAGACAGCAGAGGGGAAAAATAGAGGTGTGAAAGATATAACAAGAATCAAAACATGTAAACCAATGCTTTGGTTGACTTTCGTTGACTTAACAGTTATCAAGAAATATAAAAGGGTGCCTCTCCCATTTAAATATTTAAGTTATCGACTGCAGGAAACAGTAAACAGAAACACCATCTAACATGCCAGGGCCGCCTAAGCAAATATCCATCGAAACATAGATGTCTTTCTCAGAAGATTACACAATCAAAAGTTTATCATTCATAAAGTCAAAATAAGAGACCATTTCTATGAATAAGCATATGAGGAACATGTGTTTCAATATGTGAAGTTAAACTACCTGACCGGAGCTAGGTAAATCAGCATTACTTCCACTCTCAAGTTGATATGTGAAGTTAAAATCATGCTGCTGAACAGGGGATCTAAATATAGTGCATCCATCTCGAACCACCATAAAACCACTGTCCCCCAAGTTCACAGCATGAAGGCCCTGCAGAAAAACCCAAAAAGTTAATATACTATCCAGCAAGTAACTTCATCCAGTAATCCGAGATGAAGGTAATTTGTGCAATTTTGGTCGAAGAGGAATGTAGATTAATGCACAAAGCCTAAATTCTGAGTTCAGAGCATTCATCATTTCGAGTTTTAGCAAGCTGCCACAAGTCACTGACGAAGATTTTTACCCCCTTAATCCTTATTAAGGTCATAGGCTGGGGAAAACTTATAAGCATTGCTCATTTCAGGTCATTCTCCACATAAGGGATGAAATCCCTTACAAATTCATTTGGACAAAGACTTCCACTTGCAAGTTGTTAATTCATCGGATGATGTTAAGCGCAGAAATCAGTATTTTGGTTTAAATGAGAGGGTTTGTGTTCAAAACAATTATTTCAGGAAAAAGCTTCTCATGTTGGAAGTATAACACCAAACACGATAGGCAAGCCTAGAACAGAACTGGCTTACCTGGTCTGTGAGTGCTATAATGCATGCTGTTGAGGAGCCTTTAGCTTTTGTAGTAGAGTGAGCTTTCTCTAAGACTCTTGCAGTGTCAACTGAACCCTTGGGCTCCTCGTGGATAGCAGATACAGAGTTAGACATGAGTTCCCTAGAATACCGCCCAGCATCGACACCCAGATCAGCCCAGCCGCCAACTCCATCTGCTAAACCTATTGCTTGTCCATCAAGACAAATGAAATGAGCATCCTCTCCTCCAGTATCTTCTTTGTCAGGATGGGGAAGATAGCATGATCCTGAGAGCAGCTTCAGAGTTTTGCCAGCAGGAATCTTCCTGTCATTATTGTCAAGCACGGCATAAATATAAATTGCTTACAACGTTTTAGTGATTTAGTAAAAGGAAATTCAAAACTGCACGGAGAACATACTCTTCTGATGACACAGAAGAATTGGCAATCAGTTCCTCACGTCCAGAATCAAAGGAAACATCACGGGCAGTCCCAGCTGATAAACAAAAAGGCAATGAACTATGGTAAGCCCTTGAACCTGACCCCGATGAAGGGTTAGAGTTGCACCACCTTTTTCCAACACTATGCATGAAAAATCCATAAATTGGAGAGTTGTTAGGTTTCTCATGGTTTTTCAAACTCATTCTAGCTTTTATGCAGCTATTCAAACTTCTATTGCCATAAAAGATGTCAACAACACTACTTGTTGACGATGAAAGGTGCTCATGCTTAAACTTTAATGTATTCACAAGATATCCACCAATTACAATTCTAGAACCAGAGGCAGCCATAGGTTTACTCTGAAATTTGCTCACTGATGGAGATATTTGACTGGAGTCAGCAAGTGCACAATCAATATGATATCCACAAACCTGAAAGGCAGGGCCTGAAACAGATGGAACAGAAATAGTTCGAGAAAATGCTCCAACAACAGAAATGTTCCTTCTTCGATTAGCTAAGAGAGAATCTGATCTTGCAGCCAAAAAAGTCCCCGTTTGCAGAAGTCCCTGCAAACCAGCAAGCCCCGAAAATCTTAAAGAATGAAAAAACCTATAATTCCCAAACGCTATCTTCCTTGTTCCAATCAGAGCTTCCATCCAATCTTGCAGCCCGCATTCTGTTCTCTGGATTCCATTCTGAACTGCACTCCTCAGTCCCCCAAAATAACTAGATGGCATCTTATCTTCTTAAGCAAAGTAACTTTGCTTCGAACCGGCTATTACAGAGAGCACAGAAGTCACTACTATATGCAGAAGAAAATCTCATAACGTTGTAACACATCTAAACCCTATATCACCGAAAAAGACATAGATAATTCCTGCTCTCCCTTCGAAAACTAGCAGGAATTAAGAAACCTGAAAAGAAAAACAAAAGTTTGGAGATACCAAGTTAAGAAACCAACTTAAAAAACAGAAACATAGACAAAAAACAAGATCTCAAACGATAATACTCTAAATATTAAGAATATTAAATTAAAGAAAACAGAGGAAAATACAAATAGTAAAGCTTGCCTACTAAGCTTGATTTCAATTAAAAATCAATTTCTAATCTAAATCCGCCAAATAGAGGAATCAAAATCTACCCAGCTACGATATAAAATTGATTCCAAATCAGGTGAATAACAAGATTATCTAACAGAAAAAATGGAAAGAAATCCTAAATTCATTTAAACCAAAAACGAATAACAAGAATTCAACACTCCGAAAAAAGAACGGTGAATTAACAAGGCAGGAAACCTTACCTTTAGAAAGCCATCAAAACCAAAAACAATCGAATACCCTAATCCCCAAAGTTTCTGGAAGAACTAGAAATGAACCGGTCCTTCTATCTAATTGTCTTAACCTCACCTTTAGAAAGCCATCAAAACCAAAAACAATCGACACCCTAATCCCCAAATTCTGGAAAAACTAGAAATGAACCGGTCCTTCTATCTAATTGTCTTTATGAAACCCTAAAGAAACAAAAGATTCCAAATCTTGGGGTGCAGAATTTTCTCTGAAACTCTGCAAGAACGTAGCAAAAAGAAGTGGAGAAAGTTCAGGGGTTGGAGGTGGAGCTCAGCAAACGCAAATGAAACCCTAAAAATAGTTACAGGGAAGGAAAGTGAGAATCAAAACGCTAAAGTAGTAAAGCAGTAAAGCTCTCTTTTTTTGCCCGGAATTTTCAAGGATGAGACTAGATTTTAATTTTGGCCAAAACGTGGCAAAATTACAACTAACTGTTTTTTTTTTTTTGTTTTGATGGATTTGACTGCTGGACGAGCTAAAATTTACGCAATGGTTTCGGTTGTTTGGGGACTTTCAGCGACGACGAGCGTATAAATGTCTGGGAAGCTTTTAACGGTAATCCGTGTGTCATGGGAGTTGAGACATGTCTCGTGTACTTGCCATGCTTGATCATCCAAATTGGTTGGAACTACAGATTCGGGGCGCAACTGCCAAGTCTTAGATTTTATGTTTTTGGCCCTGGTTTTTTTTTTTTGCGAAATTACCCCTGTTCTTGCTTTTATACAACTCTATACCCTACTTTCTAGTATTTTAATTTTTAGACTTTTTTTTCATAGGAAAGTAAAAGAAAAAGGAGAAAAATCGAAATTTGAATTTAATTTTTCATAAAAATAAATAACAATTTAATGTAAACATAGGCTATTTTTAGACTTTAGAAACCAAGTCCTTTATTGTAGATTCTAGCCAAGGTTTTGTCCTTTTTCTTTGTATTTTGACTTTTTTATGCGTTTATTATAAAAAAAATTAATGAATTATTTCTTTTTTTTGTTAAAAAAAATATTAAATAAATGAGAATGTGAGTGCTTGAATTCAAACTCAAAACTTACAATATGTCACAATTCATCATTAACCACTAGACCAAGTGATTGTTGGCAAATTATTTCTTAATTTAATATAACTAAAGAAAAATCTTAGTCAAAATAACCTCTTCCACGTATAAAAAAAATATCGGTTTTTATATCTAATTGAAACGTATGATGGTAATCAAATTCTATTTTAATAAAAAAAAATCTAGAATTCAAATCTTTGTTCTTTTGACATAAATTGTTATGAAGAAAATTATTTCATCAAAGTTTTGAAAATCATTTACTAACCATTGTTCCTTTTATGTATAGGTAACAAAAATTGCTGTTCATGCCAAAGAATGTATCAGTGTTCCTTCAATGCTATAAATATGAAGAAAACTACTAGAAAAATTCATCGTTTATGCCATTAACAAGCAAATTTTGTTCTTTCATCTTAGATAATGATATAACAAAAGCATCAATCTTTATTTCAAAATTCTTGTTAAGAGTATCTGTAAACCATACTGGGGTTGCAGGGTGATGAACAGCATAGGGGCATGAACATATGTTGGTGACACTGCCAAACAAAATTGCCGGAGAATCATGGCTAGAATAATTTTCAACTCGACCATGGCTAAAGTCTGGCCGACACACATTCTAGGGCCCAAGCCAAACGGAATGAATGAGGCTAAATGCTTTCGAGACTCTTTGAATCTGGCGGGATTGAATTTGTTTGCATCTTCTCCCCATATCTCAGGGTCGTGATGAACAGCAGTCAGTGCCAAATAAAGCTGTGTACCAGCGGGAACGTTGAGCTTTCCTAGCTTAACATCCTTGCATGCTTGCCGCATCATCAACACTGCTGGAGGGTAGAGTCGAAGTGTTTCATTGATTATCATGCTCACCTGTTCATAAATTGATTATGCAAAATTAAGTCTGACTGAATAGGAATCAGAGCCTAAATGCTCACGGTTCTTCCAGATGCATCAATTTGAACTCAGGAAATCAATCAGGAGATTATAAAACTTACAATCTTCAAGTCATTCAAGTTCTCTGCAACAGGGAGCTTATTGTTTCCACAGACGCGAGCCACTTCTTCTCTTGCTTTGTCTTGCCATTCTGGATTCAGGGCCACAAGCAGAAGTGTCCAGGATAAAGCATTGGCAGCTGTTTCCTTTCCTGCAAAGTAAAAGGTCTTGCACTCGTCAATTATTTCTTCATCGCCTAACCTCTCTTCTTGACCATCCTGATTCTTGTATGAAGACATCAAAAGACTAAGTAGACTAGAGGAATTGTCCCTTCTTTTGCTGTTAGCCCGGATCAGTGCCCGTACAGATTCACGAGTTTCCTTCTCTAGTCTCCACCTCTCTCTATTATTCCTAGTAGGCAAAAACCTAGACACAACAATCTCTTGCCTTTAGTTATCAAGGGTGATATATATGTTTATGCAGTAATTAGGCTTTGGCATAATAGTAAAGATTGCTTTTTGTTAAATGGAGTAGACGAATTCAAATCGTGAAAATAATTTTTTCGTTACTATAAAAAAAAATTGCACATATATATGTATG
Organism: Heritiera littoralis; assembly: GCA_031772115.1. NCBI lineage: Eukaryota > Viridiplantae > Streptophyta > Magnoliopsida > Malvales > Malvaceae > Heritiera > Heritiera littoralis. The sequence goes on from JAPDPK010000001.1 coordinate 23,101,914, forward strand.
ATCTTTTCTGTACCTATTTAAATTATAGAAACAATTTCTCTGTTAATGCGAAAAAAAAAAAAAACTTTTCCAATCCCATAACGTGAGAGTCTTGTTCAATAGATTTAGGGTTTTTTTTTTTTGTTTAGAAAAAAAAGGTTACCTGAAGCCTGGGATATAGACACTTCTTATGGCAAGTGAGAAGAACTTCATCTGCTGTTCTTGTAGCATAAAAATACGTTTTCCTGCTTCAAAACTGCTTCCAAATGCTGTTCTGGATATGACATCAGCTGAGAGGTCATGGAGTTCTTTATTCACTTCCAACTCAAATTCATCTCTCCCCATTCGTTTTTCCTCCCACCTCTCAAGCATTCCCATGGTTGCAGCCACAATTTCTGGTACCCAACCCTGTTAAAAGAATTAAGCAGAATCAAAATTTTCATCATAATCCACATAACAGAGAAAGGAGTTTGATTTACCTTAACTCTATCCAAGCTGAAGGCCTGGTTTGCAATCCGCCTGTGAAAGGCCCATTTCTCGCCATTCAACCCAACAAGTCCCTGTCCGAAGAGCGTCCTGGCCATGGGGTTAAACCCGAGCTTCTCAAATGACCCGGGGCTGTTCATAGCAACCTCCTTGATCATGTCCGGATCGGAAATTCCCAGCCTCGGTTTTGACCCGAACCAGTACAAAAAGGGTTTCCCATACATGTTGGACCACCTGTAGTAAAACGGAGCCACACGGTGGAGGACATCGTGGTGGTGAAGTGAAGCCGGCTTTGCTTGAGCTTCTGCAAACTGGCAGCGGATCTCAGCTGAGTTTCCGAAGAAGGGACGGTAGCCAGGGCCTGTTACTCCTTGCTTTTTGAAGTGGTTTTGGATTCTCCAGGGAATCCATACGATTGAGTATACAAATTTCAAGACACAGATGCAAAGAAATGCTATGAAAACAAGAATTAGATGACTCATTGCTGCAATCTCTGCACTCTAAAGAGCGTCAAAGTGGGCTAGAGCTGAGGGCAGTCAATGGTGGATAGTATACGGATCAGGGTTCCAAGTGCGTTGAATTAGTTTATATAAAATAGAAAAAAAAACTCAGTGCAGCCGTAAGCTCTCACGTCAGTTGTGAGATAAGAGTAAGGTTATGTTAACTTATCTTCTGCATTAAAGGAAATATCTTTTTTTTTTAATCAGCAGACATTAATTAAAAAAAATTAAATACAAAATCTTTCACTACAGATCTTTTTCACTTAAAAATTTAATGAGATAATAAATTTTAGAGTTTTAAAAATATCTTACACCACCATCCTAATTCTTTAAATTAAAGAGATACAAATTTTTTTATTAATAAAAACATAGCTTTCGAAACAAATTTTATAGTTGCTCTCTTATACAGATGAATTTGTTTATATATAATATAATATAGTAAGGTATTTGGTGCATAGAATGATGGATAGACATAAAAATATTATGAAAGACATAAAAAATCATCCTATTTTATTTTTAATCATTGTATACACAAACATAAATATGATGTATAATCTAATCTTATCCTATTCATAATCTTATATTATCTTATCTATCCTTATCCTATGCACCAAACATGACCTAAATCTTAAAGTAAGGCTTTTATGACCCTACTTTTTAACAGCTCCTATACTCATTACAAGACACAGAAAATACAAATATTAAAATTTCGATTTTAATCGAATTAATCAATTAAATCGAAATTTCGATTTCGACAACAAAAGCATCATGCGGTTGTCTTTGTTAACACGATCTGCACACCATGTTGGGGTTCCAAGGAGATGAACAGCGTAGGGGCATGAACATATGTCGGCGACACTGCCAACGAATATTGCCGGATAATCATAGCTAGAATAATTTTCATCTCGACCATGGCTAAAGTCTAGCCAACACAAAATCTAGGGCCCAAACCATATGGAATAAATGAGGCTAAATGCTTTCGAGACTCTTTAAATCTTGAAGGATTGAATTTGTTAGCATCTTCTCCCCATGTTTCGGTGTCGTGATGAACAGCAGCCAGTGCCAAGTAAAGCTCTGTACCAGCTGGAACGTTGATCTTTCCTAGCTTGACATCCTTGCAAGCTTTCCTCATCAACATCACTATTGGAGGGTATAGACGAAGCGTTTCATCAATTATCATGTTCACCTGTTCAAAAATTGATTATATTTGTTAGCCCAATTTACACTTTAAGTCCAAAGAATATCTAGCAAAGGCTAATAGCCCAACTCGCCAATAACAAAACTTAAATTATTCAGATTGGCAGTCGAAAAACGACTAGATGCAGCTAATTTTTCATGGGAAATTATCCAAATAACGGAATCGGTAAAAAATGACACCTAGCATTCTCCACTCAATTGATGGTAAACAGTTAAGTGTTACAAAGAGAACATCTTCAATCTCAAGTCACGAGTAGACCTGCTCAAGTCCTGATTATTCGTCCAAATATGAAGGTTTATTCAATATTTGGTTAGAATTGAATAAAAATATCAGATGTAATTATCAAGTTTGAACAAAATTTTTAGGACTGTTTAAAAATCGGGCCGGGTCGACCGGCCCAAATATTAATATTAATTAAGATTATTTAAATATATTTACTAAGTATAATATATTTATACGTATATAAAATATTATTGATTAATAAACATGGTTATAAATATTTAATATAAAAATTGACATACAAATTTTGACAAAATAACTTAAATTTTAAAAGGAATAAATAAATAAGTATAATATATTTATACGTATATAAAATATTATTGATTAATAAACATGGTTATAAATATTTAATATAAAAATTGACATACAAATTTTGACAAAATAACTTAAATTTTAAAAGGAATAAATAAATAAAATATTATTCGGGTCGAGCTGAGCTTGACTTAAGCTTATATTATTAAAATGAAAATGGGCCTAGACTAAAAGTTAGACCTAAATTTTTTCGGCCAGATCGAGCTTGGACAAATACATATACCATTATTATATGTCATGAGCTTAGCTCAAATCCGACCCGCCCAACCCGTGACCAAATTTAGTCACAAGATCCAAAGTAACCCAAGTATTACTAATAAGGGTTAAAAGGTCAGGAGAGAATCCTTGACACTTTTCTCATCTCTTTTCTCTTATTTACATTGGACACATATTGATTAGAGTATCGAAATGTCTATCGAATTATTAGACTCCGGCTCTCTTTGACTGTTCTTTACTTTACTATCAATCCAGGAGAAAGATTCCACTCAGATAATGTTGACCTCAACAATATTAATTCATGCTATTGCTAGTTTTTAAGCTTTAACCAACAAAATCCTATACATATGCTTAGAAAACCAGTTGGCATCAATTTGAAGTTGGCAAATCAGAGAGGAGATAGAAAACTTACAATCTTCAGGCCAATCAAATTCTCTGCAACTGGAAGCTTATCGTTTCCGCAGATGCGAACCACTTCTTCTCTTGCCTTATCTTGCCATTCCGGATTCAATGCCAAAAGCAGAAGTGCCCACGACAAAGCATTAGCAGCTGTTTCCTTTCCTGCAAAGTAAAAGGTCTTGAACTCGCCAATTATTTCTTCCTCTCCTAGCCTCTCTTCTTGACCATCTTGATTCTTATATGAAGACATCAAAAGACTAAGTAGACTTGAAGAATTTTCTCTTATGTTGTTTGCCCGGATCAGTGCCCGAATAGATTCACTAGTTTCCTTCTCTAGTCTCCACATTTCTCTGTTATTCCTGGTAGGCAGAAACCTGGGGCATGGAAGATGCATTAATTATAACCTGATCACTCCCAATTATCTTGAGTAAAAATGTTATCGAGTTGAGACAATTTAATATCATATTTGAATTCGAATTTGATTTGATTCAAAAGCTCGAAATACGAACTTGATCAAATTTAATTTATTTTGAAATTCGAGCATAATTCGACAAAGTATTCAAGTGATTCAAGCTCAATTCCATATATTTGAATTTAACTCGATGAGTTGAAATTATAATTTTTCACTTTATATTTTATATGGTAAGATAATAAAGTAATAACAAAATATTAAAAAAAAAGCTCAATTAATTTCACGAGCTATCCGAATCAAGTATTAAAATATTTGAACTCCATTTGTTTTTTTGCCCAGTATTAAATTTTAACTTTTCATTTCCCATTACCTTTTATATTACAAATGGTTATTAGTTCTCAATCAATGTGTAACAATCAAGGATTAGATTAGATAGGCGTTGAGATTGGCTCCGGTGAGATTGAAAAAGATAAAATGATTATTAAGTAAAAATAATTTTAATAAAATAATAATAAATTATTTAAAAGAAATGATATAAAAATAATTTTACATAATTTTTATTTTGTCATTATTATTATTATTTTGCCTTATTTGTTGGAAATCTCCAGACCAAGGGGGTAGTAGCTTTCAAACGAGGCCCAAGTAGGGTGACACTTGCCCCCAAGCATGACATTTCCCATTCAACAGCTCGAATAAGATAGCAAGAAACTAGATGTTAATCGAATAATTTCATTTGTTAATCGAATAATTTTATTTGTTAATCGAATAATTCGAATTTGAATTTAACTTAAAAATAAATAAATTAAATTTAAATAATTATCCAGCCGAATTCAAATAATTCATGAATAATTAGATTTATTTATTTTTCTTTTATTCTTGAAAAGTGTATATGTGTCACGTCTTGCGCACAAGCCCAAGGTATGATGGACGGAAGCAGGCCCAATTAGGTCCGAGAGAGGCTAGAGGCCCAAACCAAGGCAGCCCGAAGTAGTGAGAGTGATATGGATGTGTTGAACAAAAACAAAAATATGGGATTACAGATCTTGTCCACTTGGGGTACTATGAAGATGAAAAACTTGAACTTCTTCTTGGACTTCAACTTTTGGAATTGAACTTCTTTGATCACGAACAGTCACGAACTAAATGCAGAGAAAGACTTCAAGGCGTGCTGCTATAATGCCACTTTCCTTAAGACTTATTTCACCCCCACCAGTTATGGTATGCAACAGGGATTATTGAAATAGCCTCAGGATACAATGAAGTCAACTTGTTTAATATTACCTTGCACTTGTAATATTAAACCACTAAACGCTTTAGACAAATACAAAAGTATTATGTCTTAGCCAAAGTTTTCTGCAGCAAACAATGTCTAAGAGACTTGTTTTCTATTTTGAGATTGGGAGAGAAAGAAGAATTCAAAATATTTTCGTTATCCTTTTTTCTATCTTCTTGAATGAACATTGTCATCTCTTTTATAGAGATAATTTCAAGATATGTGATCTTTGGTTTGAATGATACAACCTTTCAATTGTGTTGTTTCATTTAAACAAACACATCATTCAGATTGTTCACAACCTCTCAAATTCAATGGTTATGTCCTTTAACCATTATGTATTGAAAGATTACCCTTTGAATGAGGTTCCACCTATTCAAAGAAAACTAGTCGTTACAATTCATTTTGCACTAGAGCAGTTGACTGCCATAAAAGGCAGTTGACTGCCTTTGGATTTCCAGGCAAGGAAGTCGGATGCCCGAAAATAGCATCCGAATGCCCTAGTGTATTTTTGAAGCAGTATGCAACTTCCAGGAGGGTAGTCGACTGCCTTCATATGACAGTCGACTGCCTTAAAGTAACTTAAAATCCGAGTATTCACATTGTATAGGCAGTTGACTGCCATCCCGGGGCATCCGACTGCCCTCCCCGAGCATTCGACTACCCAAGTGCATTTTTCGAACAGAATACTTACTGCACAAGGGCAGTTGACTACCCTATAAAATTAGTAAAAATCATTTTAACATGATTTTACTTCACCCGGAGTCATACCAAACACTAGTTTTACTTGTACGTTGATTAAACAACATTTTAATCAATCTTTTCACTTTATATTTTGAAATTTTCTAACAATCCCCCACCAATTTCAAAATAGAACAAGTCTAATACTTGAGGAATCCTCATGCATAAAATGATGGTGAACTAGGTCTTGAACCATTACCTTAGAGAAAAAGTACTTTCAGTTAATCAGAACGGTATGGTGGACTAAGTCTTGAACCAACGGTTCTATGATGATTAACTAATGACTAAATCTCACATGAGACTTCAAAAATTTGTCCAAAGTCATTTAGTAGAACTTCGACACTTATACTGGCCATGTGTCTTGTATTATTTCATGAGTGCTTAAGAGCTAAACCCTAAGCTCCTAGAAGCGGCACCACTTCCACTCATATAGGTGAACTCATCAGAAATGCAAACATATAAGCATTCCAACACTTACACTTACGTGTTATGGGTTCATTAAGAGTAACAACTCAACCTCCTTATTTCATATGATTTCAAGTATTCATAACCTTTGGGATGTTTAACAGCACAATACTTGCAGCCACATTCAGATAATGTACTTGATCTCATTGAACTCAAGACTTAATGTCCAATTAAGAGTTGAGTTGAGTTTCCATTATGTGTGACTAATTCAAATGGGTTTTAGTCCCATCCCCTTGGAAGTTCTAGACACTATCTCTCTTGTGAGACCTTTTGTCAATGGATCCGCCAAGTTTTCACTTGACTTGACAAAGTTAATGGTGATCACCCCATCTTTAATCAATTGTCTAACATAGCTGTGCCTTAGACCAATATGTCTAGATTTCCCATTATAGACTTGGCTATAAGCCTTTGATAGTGTAGCTTCACTATCACAATGTATTGATATAGGTGACATTGGTTTAGGCCATAAAGGAATTTCATACAGTAAGTTTCTCAACCACTCAGCCTCCTTACTTGCCAAAGCTAATGCCACAAATTCTGAAGCCATAATAGAATCAGAAATACAAGTTTGTTTCATGTTATTTTAGTTAGCATGCAAGTTCTACATTTTTCATCACTTCTAACTACATATGGAACAAGATTAGATTTAGACATCATGATTACTTTATCATGGTTTATATGTCCTAATCTACTATGCCATAAATCAAAAGAATCCATAATATAATCTGAATTATTCTTTTTATTGATATTGAAATGAGATACATTAAGTTTAAACATGCCTTCATTGGCATATCCCTTTCCCACAAAAGTTTCACTCTTGGATAGTATACACTTATCCCCCTCAAAGATAACTTTGAACCCAAACTTATTGAGTAAACTAACAGACACTAGATTCTTCCTAACTTCTGGAACATAGAAAACATTGGTTAAAGTCAATATTTTTCCAGAAGTGAAGTTTAAATCTATGGTCCCTTTTCCTTTGATTTCTGTTGAAGAAGAATTCCCCATGTAGAGCACATTGCCATCTACTTCCTATTTGAAAGTTTTGAGCATAGCCTTGTTTGTGCACACATGTTTTGTAGCACCAGAATCTATCCATCATGCTTCTTTGTCTTTAATGACATTGATTTCAGAAATCACAGCAACAAGGTTGTCCTTGGTTGCATTGGATGCTTCTTTCTTCTTTTTGAAGACATATCAATCCCTTTTGAAGTGCCCTGGTTTTCCACAGTGGAAACATGCACCTTTCCTCTTGAAATTCTTGCCTTTGGTGGAAAGTTCTTTCTTCTTCTTTGTGGATTTTTTGTTGGAAACAGTATCCTCTACCACATGGACTTTGGAGATGTTAGTCTCCTTCTCCTTTTCTTTGTCATTCTCCTTGCGATATTGCTCTTCAATCCGAAGATAGTTTGCAAGGTAATCAAGAGTGATTTCTTCCTTTTTGCGTTTCAAGGTTCTCTTGATATCCTTCCATGATGCTGGAAGTTTGTCAATTATAGAGGACACTATGATTGACTCATCCATGTTCATTGAATACTGCTTAAACTTGTTAAGGATGACTTCAATCTCAGCAAACTGTTCCATAATAGGTCTGGAATCATTCATTCTAAAAATGTTCCAACTTGTTACCAGGAACTTTTTGCTAGTTGCGTCTTCCTTCATGTATCTTGCATCTAGCTTTTCCCATAACTCTTTTGATGTATTGATTGTGATGTAAGTATCAAATAAAGAATCAGACATACCATTTATGATGCATCCTCTACAAGTGTAGTCATCGTTGTCCCACTTTTGTCTTTGATGCACTTCCTTATTTGTGTCATCTTCTTTTTCTTCTGGCCCTGGTGTTGTGAGTACATAGACCACATTGAGGGATGTAAGTAAAATCTTCATCTTCTGTTGCCACCTTAGGAAGTTCCCTCCATCGAACCTCTCCAACTTTTGGAAGTTAAATGCCAATTCTTTCAACGTTTCCATCTTCATGGTTTCTGAAAATAAGTCTTAAGATTGTTGAACAAAAACAAAAATATGGGATTACAGATCTTGTCCACTTGGGGTACTATGAAGATGAAAAACTTGAACTTCTTCTTGGACTTCAACTTCTGGAATTGAACTTCTTTGATCACGAACAGTCATGAACTAAATGCAGAGAAAGACTTCAAGGCGTGCTGCTATAATGCCACTTTCCTTAAGACTTATTTCACCCCCACCAGTTATGGTATACAACAGGGATTATGGAAATAGCCTCAGGATACAATGAAGTCAACTTGTTTAATATTACCTTGCACTTGTAATATTAAACCACTAAACACTTTAGACAAATACAAAAGTATTATGTCTTAGCCAAAGTTTTCTGCAGCAAACAATGTCTAAGAGACTTGTTTTCTATTTTGAGATTGGGAGAGAAAGAAGAATTCAAAATATTTTCGTTATCCTTTTTTCTATCTTCTTGAATGAACATTGTCATCTCTTTTATAGAGATAATTTCAAGATAGGGGAGAGTCTCTACGTGTGGGTGAGGAAGTGAGCTTGAGCGATAGGTTGAGGCCCTTGTGGGAACCTCCTAGGACGGCTTGGGTGTGTCTAGCCGGGATAGTTGAGGCCATTGGCTGTACCTCCCTATTGTAACAGCTCCTGTACATTGTTGAGTTGAGTGAATATAAGTGTACAGTTCCCCATATCATGTGCCCCTGTGTTTGTGCTTTATGTGCGTGTGTTTGCTGCGTGTCTGCGAGTAGAGGTATCCTGGACAAGAGTAGGCTAACTTAGGGACGTGGACGTGAGTTTCCCACCCTAAGGCCGTGGACGTGAGTTTCCCACCCTAAGGCCGCACAGTTGTTGGGCTTAAGCCCCGAGATGTGACAATATGTATATTTATATATATATATATAGTTTGATAAGCAACAAAATTTTTTTAATAAAATTTAAGAAGAGAAGGTCACCTTAGGCCTGGGATATTGACACTTTCTACAGCCAGAGAGAAAAACTTCGTCTGCTCTTCTTGTAACATAAAGATACGTTTTCCTTCTTCAAAACAGTTTCCAAATGCTGTTCTGGATATAATATTAGCCGAGAGGTCATGAAGTTCTTTATGCACTTCCAACTCGAACTGATCTCTCCCCGCTCTTGTTTCCTCCCACTTCTCAAGCATTCTCGTCGTAGCAGCAACAATTCCCGGCAACCAACCCGCCTGTTGAAAGAGTTTTCGAAGGTTTGTAGAAAAAGCCAGTAATAACAAACTATATACAAATACTAGTGTAAGGAAAGAATCAAAGAAGCAGTTTGATTTACCTTGACTCTTTCCATACGAAAGGGCTGGTTCAAAATCCTCCTGTGAAATGCCCATTCTTCGCCGATCAATGCAACAAGTCCCTGTCCGAAGAGTATCTTGCCCTTCGGGTCAAACCCCGTCTTGTCGAATGACCCACCGCCGGTGTTCATAGTAACCTCCTTGATCATATCCAGGTCGAAAATTGCCAGCCTTGGTTTCGACCCGGACCAATACAAAAACGGTTTCCCATACATGTTGGACCAGCGGTGGTAGAATGGAGCCGCGCGGGGAAGGACATCATGGTTGTGAAGCGGAGCTGGCTTTGATGTAGCTTCTTCAAACTGACGGTGGATCTCAGGTGAGTTTCCGAAGATGGGACGGTAGCCAGGGCCTCTTACTCCTTGCTTTTTGAAGTGGTTTTGGATTCTCCAGGGAATCCATATGGTTGAGTATGCAAATTTCAAGAGACCGATGCAAAGAAATGCTATGAAAACAAGAAGTGCATTATTCATTAGCGCAATCTCCATAACTAACAGAGAATATAACTAAAAGAAAATTGATTTTTCTTTTTATCTAGCTGGATTAGTTGATGAGCTGGACATCTAGCTGGAAGTTAGTTGAGTATTCTGTTATGAAGTTAGTTTTCTTTGTTAGTTAAAGATACTGCTTGAGGACTCAGTATAAATTCATTCTTTGTAAACTGTTAAACACAAGTTTTTCAATATATTGATGAATGATTCTGATATGGTATCGAAGCTAACAAATTTTCCTTCAATCTTGAAGCTTTTTCTCGGTATTTTCCCTTTTCCATTAATCCAAACAGCCTTTATCTTGTAGCAATGACTACTGATGCAAGTTCTAGCCATTTCTTTATTCATCCAAGCGAGAATCCATCTCTCATTCTTGTATCCTCGATCCTTAGTGGATCCAATTATCATTCATGGAGCCGATCAATGAAGATGGCCCTTCTTTCCAAGAACAAGTTTCAATTTGTGGATGGCTCCATCACAATACCATCCAAGACTGATCCTCTGTACTCTGCCTGGGAAAGGTGTAACACTCTGGTGCATTCTTGGCTTCTTCATTCTGTTTCAACCTCTATAGCCAAGAGTGTAATCTGGTTCGACAATGCCATTGATGTATGGCGTGATTTGAGAGATAGGTTTTCCCAAGGTGATGCTTTTCGAATTGCAGAACTCCAAGAGGAGATCTATTCATTTCATCAAGGTGATCTTTCTGTAACTGACTACTTCACAAATCTAAAGGTTCTGTGGGATGAATTAATGAATCTCAGACCAATCTTGAACTGTTCTTGCAATCCAAGGTGCTCCTGCCAAGCCTTGGAAATGGCAAGAAAATACCAGGAGAATGATTATGTTATAAGGTTTCTGAAGGGGCTCCACGAAAACTTTGCTGCTGTAAGGTCTCAAGTGATGCTTCTTGAGCCTTTGCCACCAATCAATAAGGTCTTTGCTATGGTTATTCAGCAAGAAAGACAATTTCAATCTGTTACTCAACCCATATCTTCACAAAAGATTGAATCTAATGCCTTTGCCAGCAAAGCATTTGTTAATCCTCATACTGTATCAACCAAGAAGTTCAACCCTGGTGCTAAGAAACCTGTTTGCACTCATTGTGGACACATGGGGCATACTGTCGAAAAGTGCTACAAGAAACATGGTTATCCACCAGGTTTCAAACCAAGATACAAGCCTGGATTTTTAAACCAAGGTGAAAGGGCTGTTAATCAAGTTGAGGTTGTAGACTCTTCAAAAAACCAGAAGATAGACTCTGCCTGTATGCCATTCACTAAGGATCAGTACATGAGGCTGCTTGATTTGCCTCATTCATCAGAAATAGCTTCTTCTCCAGTAGCTCAGGTTAATGCATCCAGCAAGGTTGTATGCTCATCTTCCAATGACTCAGGTATCTTTACTGATTGCACCAGCAACAATTCATTGTCTTCCTATGATTTTTTTCTTGACACCGGTGCAACAGACCATATTATTTGCTCCATTGACCTTTTTACATCTTGCAGACCTGTGAAAAATTCCCATGTTAAACTTCCAAATGGTCAGTATGCATCAGTATCTCATACTGGACTGGTTCAGCTGGCTACAAATTTTACACTACAAGAAGCCCTTTTTGTTCCTAGCTTTTCGTTTAACCTAATTTCTGTCAGCAAATTTATTCTTTACCATCCTTCAACATATCTAATTTAGATACTGCTGTAGACCACTTTTCCAATTCACCTTCAAACTCAAATGTTGATCACAATATCTCCCCAAATACCTCTCCAAATACTGTAGACCAACACAGTACCAGTCATAGGTATAATGTAGAGCATCAGTCATCCCTAAGAAGGTCCACTAGATCCAGGACTCAACCTACATATTTGAGAGAGTTCCATTGTTACCTGGCTAAAACTACTCATCCACATGTTTTGGATTCTGCAGTGAAGAAATTTGGTACACCTCATACCTTATCTACTGTTCTCAATTATGATAAATGTTCTGTTTCACATAAAGTTTTTTCAGTTGCCATAACAACCATTCCAGAACCTAAAACCTATGAGCAAGCAATCCAACATGAGTGTTGGAGAAAAGCTATGGCAGATGAAATACAAGCACTTCAAGCAAATAACACATGGACGATCACTGATTTGCCTCCATCAAAGCAGACAATCGGCTGTAAATGGGTGTACAAGGTCAAATACAAAGCTGATGGAACAGTAGAGAGGTATAAAGCAAGGTTAGTAGCCAAAGGCTACACTCAACAAGCAGGGATTGATTTTACAGATACTTTTTCACCTGTGGCCAAGATGACTACCATTCGTACACTCTTAGCCATCTCTGCAGCAAGGGGCTGGCATCTTCAGCAATTAGACATAAACAATGCCTTTCTACATGGAGATCTCAATGAAGAAGTATACATGGCCTTGCCCCCTGGTTATTCAACTGCTAATGGAAAGGTATGCCGATTACTGAAGTCCCTTTATGGCTTGAAACAGGCAGGGAGACAATGGTATCATAAACTTAGTTCGGCATTGATTGAAAAAGGCTTCATACAAGCTCCCTCCGACCATTCTCTATTTGTCAAGCATGTTGGATCTTCATTTATTGCCTTATTAGTATATGTAGATGATGTTATCTTGGCCAGCAGTGATGCAGCCCTTATTGATGAAATGAAGTTATATCTTGATATGGCATTCAAGATCAAGGACTTGGGCAAGCTCAAATATTTCCTTGGTCTTGAGGTAGCTAGAACAGCTCATGGCATCAACCTGTGCCAAAGGAAGTATGCCTTGGAAATTTTACAGGATAGTGGTTTCTTGGGTTGCAAACCAGCAGATACTCCGATGGTTCCCTCTCAGAAGCTATCCAAAACCATTGGCACACCACTTGAAGACCCTCTGTTATACAGAAGATTAATTGGTTGACTTCTTTACCTAACAACCACAAGACCTGATATTTCTTTTGCAGTGCAACAATTGTCTCAGTTTCTAGACAGCCCTACTGATATGCACTTAGTAGCAGCCCATCGAATTCTTCGATACATCAAAAGCACACCTGGTCAAGGGTTGTTTTTCCCTGCTCAATCTGATTTAAAGCTTAAAGCATTCAGTGACTCAGACTGGGCTACATGTGCTGACACCAGGAGGTCAGTCACATGTTTTTGTGTATTTCTTGGTCCTGCTCTTATCTCATGGAAATCGAAGAAACAACAAACAGTTTTCAGATCATCTTCAGAAGCAGAGTATAGGGCTATAGCATCATTGACTTGTGAGTTGCAGTGGTTGTTATATTTGCTTCAGGACCTTCAAGTGCCTCACTCCACTCCTGCTGTTCTCTATTGTGACAATAAATCAGCTATTGCCATTGCTGAGAACCCTGTATTTCATGAGAGAACGAAACACATTGAGATTGATTGCCATCTCATTCGCCAGAAGATCCAAGCTGGAGTACTTCGATTACTTCATGTGCCTTCATCTTCCCAGTTGGCTGATATCTTCACCAAACCACTTACTTCAGCTACCTTTCATTCTTTATCATCCAAGCTGGGGTTACACAATCTCTTTACTCCAGCTTGAGGGGGGCTAACAGAGAATATAACTAAAAGAAAATTGATTTTTCTTTTTATCTAGCTGGATTAGTTGATGAGCTGGACATCTAGCTGGAAGTTAGTTGAGTATTCTGTTATGAAGTTAGTTTTCTTAGTTAGTTAAAGATACTGCTTGAGGACTCAGTATAAATTCATTCTTTGTAAACTGTTAAACACAAGTTTTTCAATATATTGATGAATGATTCTGATAATAACTCTAAGAAGGTCTAAGTGGGAGAGAGGCCTGGAGGCAGACGGGCAATTACCGGTGGACTGTTTCACAGAGACCAGAATTCACGAGGGATATGTGGAGGAGAGTCTGCAAGACTTCAACACGACACGACGTAAGCGTATATTAACGCTAAATCATCATCTAAGATATAACAGTACATTACGATAAAAATTATATTATATATGTATTTTATGTAAATGACAGTGCATTGCAATAAAAAAATACGACAGCACAGGTTGCTTGGTTTAATGAAATGTAATAATACTTTAATAATAATTAGCAAGTTGCACCTACTACACATGGGGTTTCTTTTTTTTTTTAATTTAATAAATAATATTTAAATAGTACTCATTAAATACAATCAATTGTTTTAGAATATTGATTTTAAAAAACAAAATGATAACATTAATTAATTAATTAATTAATTATTTTTATTCTTACCCTTTTCAAAAAATAATTTAAACTTTTAACACAAAGTTAAAAAATTAAATAGACCAAAATAAAAAATTGTTAGAAAATTTTACATTTTTTTTTGTTAAAATAGAAAATTTTACATTGCTATTGAGTTTTGATCCAAATTTAATAGTTGTAAATAAAATTGGATTAGATTGATCTCACAATCACCTTTTTCTTTCTTTCTCTCCCGTTTCTAAGGGTTTTATTGAAATTATTTATTTTTCACTTGATTTATTTTTTTAGAACTTTTGACATTCATATTCAAAGAACTTGTCTTTTAAACGTAGATTTATTTATTTTTCAATTCTCTTTCTGTGCTTAATTTTTAAACATTATGATTTTTGAAATTTCTTGCTTTATTCTATAATTTATCATTATTTGAAGTTTATATTATTTGTAATTATTAGATTTTTATAGTTTTTTTAATTTTAGATTTTGAAGAATTAGAGATATAAAAAAATAGAATTATAATTTCATTTATTTATTTTTTTGGACATTTAGTGTTTTAATTTTAGTATTTGATTTGAATTTATGCAAACCAAATATTTTGGATATTTGATTTAAAATTTTGGAAAATTCTAGAACATATTTTTGAATATTTGATTTAATTCTTTACAAAAAAATTTTGTTTGAATTTTTCATTTTTTTTCTCTCTCACTTTTCATATATTTCTCTCTCTTTGTTTGTGTATTTTAGCTTTAAGGGAAAATAATTATAATAATTATATAAAAAAATGTGAATATATTTGGTTTAATTCTGGTTCCATAACTGTTAAAATAGTGGAATATGTTGGCATTGTTGCCTGGAATAAAAAAGTATAAAAATGAGCAGGCCTCAGTCTCTCATTAATGGGATTCCTTTTATATATAGGTTATACAGTAATTTACATATAATGCACTGATAGTATATAATCTTTATACATTGTTAATACACTAAAAGTTGACACATCATCAATAAGTCTTTTTAAGTAAATTAAAAAAAAACTATTTGTACTTATTTTCAAGGGCTTGATTTTTTTTTAGTTCGTATATTGATAAAATGTCAACATTTATTACATTGACAGTGTATAGAAACTATACTCTATCAGTACATCATATACAAAGCCTAATATAACTAGATATTAATGTTCTAATTGCAAAACATATACTTAAAACTGAGTGGAAAAAGTAAAAATTAAAAATATGTCCACTTTAAAAAATTAAATATTCTCTTAATTTTTTTTTTTTGCAAACCACAACATGTTTTCATATTATAGAGTATGAGATTAATTTCATTCATATTTCGTGGCCAATGCTGGTACAATGAAAATTTATCTGGTGAGAATTTGAATACAAAATTTTTTGTTATGAATCATCCTCACTCAAAAATTTAGCGAGATCTTACATCTCTGAACCAACCCTTTGAATTGTTGTTTAAGAATTATTCATCTCCTATATTATTGGACCATTTAGAAATTAAAATTAAAGAATTCAACAAATTAACGTGTGATGAGTGATATTGTGAAAAATTCAGCATTTCTTTTGTTTGGTTTTATGATTCGATTGTGATCATCTAGTTATATATTTTGTTAATTAATGAGAGATTTGATTAATTTTTTGTTAATTGAGCTTTATTGTTCTTTATTTGAAGAAAAAATTAGATAAAAATTCTTAGTTTTGTGTCTCTCTTAATATCCACACATGTCTAGATCATATAATATAATACATTATATGGGATTTATATATAGAATTTATATTTAATGCTTTGATGTGTATAGTCAATACATTAAATATTGACACATCATAAATAAGCTATTATGAGCAAATTGAAAGAAATTATTTGCATTTATTTTTAAGAGCTTAACATTTTTTTAATTTACTTATTGATGAGGTGTCAATCTCTAGTGTATTGATAGTGTATAATTTTTATATACTATATGTACATCATATATAAACTCATATATATATATATATATATCAAAGGAGTCTATGATCATTGAATATATATAATAATTTAACTCTTCAATAATGACTCTTGGTTACAACCACCGACCACCGTTGGACGAGCATAGTCCACTAGCAGTGGTGGATTAAATTGCAAAAGCGAGCCATGCTTTAGCAAGTAGAAACCTAATCTTTTGGCTTGTTGGCTTTATTAATGATTCCTTCCTTCATCAGGCAGCAGAGAAACTCCGGAAGATCTGAGCAGATAAACAAATCTTGTGTTTTGAATGTGTTTGAAGTTTCAGATGTTGTAACCAAGGGAAACCGAAACAAACACGCAGTGGAAATAAAACATTCGGCCTCCACCAGGATCGATTCGGAGAGTTGCCTGATTAGGGTTTCAAGATTTTACCTAACGTTTTTCTCTGATTTTTCTTTCGTTGGTTGAGTCACAAGCAACAACTTTTCGTTCCTGCCTCTACGGTATCCACACGAACGGATCTCACAATTCTTGAACATCTCACGATCAGAAGCCTTAAAGAGTTTTTGATTCCTTATAACAGAATTGCTAGCTTCGATTAAAAAGAATGTTTTTTTTTCTGTTTTAAAAGGTGCAACTATGTTTTAGAAAAACATCCTTTTTATAGGCAGTAAATTTTACCCTAAAATTTACTGCCAAACAGAACTCTAATCCTACTTAGAATAGGATTAGTTATATCCCTAATCCAATTCAGAATAGGATTAGTTATATCCTTAATCCAATTCAGAATAGGATTAATTAAGCTCTTCATTGATCCGTTCTAAGTGTGCGACCCAATAGGTTCTCAAAACAATGGCAATGACAAAATTGTCACAGGCAATGAGCGGTATCTAGCAACACATCATTGCTACCCATGTAACGAGAATGTCAATGACTCGACATAACCTTACTCGTGATAGATGTTACTGTGTAGTCTAATCCCTTTATCCTTTTATGTCTTGATTAGACACAAGTCATGGAATGTGTCACACTTGTATAGTCTAATCAGTGTTTCTTGATTCCTGAGTAGACTAATTAAACAAATAAAATCAATATCTCATATTGACTTATTTGAGCACGGCCATGCATTTTAGTCTCACTCTATCAAAGGGCCCAAGACATCACTCTTGTTATATAAGAGGGATAAATCCTATCTTGATCACTCAACATCCCTCTACATAGATCAAGGCATACCCAATTACTACCTTTATAGTCCATCCTGTTACGAATGACATCTAGCAGCATTAAAGTATGCAATTCTCTATGTTGGGATCTTTGATGATCTCAAGTCAAAGGATCACATACACCATCATCACTATGAGAATCGCTTATGACACTCATATAACAATCCATGTAGCGTTCTCATGGAGGGTCGATCCAGTACATAGTTCTCTAACATGTACCTATGTGATGACTTGATATCCTATATCCATGACAATGGTCATCAGTCAACCACATACTAGTCTTATCGTATCATTGTTATCCTTGTTCACAATAATACTTGACTAGGGATATTTTAAGAATAGTGTGTTATTACTATTCTAAGGACATTATCATATAAGATTATATTACGCAGTTATAAGACAAATATAATAATGAACTATAAATAAAAAATGTCATGATACATAAAATTACCAAAGTCAATCATCTAATAAATGGTTCTAAGGGCATAATCCAACAGTAACCAACGTTAAAATTCCTAGTTTAGATTACAAATGTATCGGTTATTCGGTATTACTAGGCACTAGCTAGTTCAGCATTACATATCAAAGAAAGTAAGTTTCCCAGTCCAAACATTGCTGTGTGATCAGAGTTCACAATGGAAGAAACTCTTCAGAAACAATCCTTGATGACTCAGTTTTTCAACAACCTTTGTGCTTAAATCTAACAATTTTAAACATAATACGAAAACGATATAAATAAAATATGTAAAAATAATACAAATTAAAAGTTTATAAAAATTATATATAAATATGATAAAAATTAAAAAATAAATTTGATGTTTAACATATTGACACGAATTTTAATATCAAATTTTTATATTTTACATAACATAACAAAATTTTTCGTGATACAAAAATAAATTTTATTTATAAATTATCAAATTAGTACGAAAATTGACTTGAAGGTGAAAGAAAGAGCAGCCTTCTTTGTATTTTTAATGTATTAGGTCTTGAGATTATTAAATTAAAGCGCGCTGCATGCTTTAGAACTATTTTAAATGTATTAGGTTTTGAGATTATTAAATTAAAGCCGCTGCATGCTTTAGAACTATTTTAAATGTATTAGGGTTTTGAGATTATTAAATTAAAGCCCGCTGCATGCTTTAGAATTAAAGCTAAAAATCTTTTGGCTTAGTGTCTCTGTGTTGATGATTCCTCCACAGCAGGAAAAAAACTTTAGCAACAATGTTAGGTTAGAAAAATAAATACAGATTAAAAATTAAGAAAAATTTAAAAATTATTTTTATTTTTGAGACATTCATATGAAATTTGACATAAAATTTTTATATGATACGATTATAATATATTTTTATTTTGGTCTTACTATTGAGTGTGATAAGTTGATTGGACGAACATTTTGTTAATTGACGAGAAAATTAGGTAAGGAATTCTTAATGCCCCTTGGGTGTGAATTACGAAATGGCTCCCGAGTCCCGACACACGGAACAACAGGCATGGAATTTATTTATATATAACAGTAGTCCACCGGCAGTGGACAAAGTAGATTGATTTGAAAGCGAAAGAGCAGCAACCCTTTATTGTGTCTTATATAGAATTAATTGGTTTTTGAGATTATTAAATTGCAAATGCGGGCAATGATTGTAGAAACCTGATGTTATGGCTTATTGTCTTATCATTGATGATTCCTGCAAGAGAGCAGCGTAACAAGCAAAACGACAACAGAGAAAATCTCCGCAAGATCTCAGCTTATCAACAAATCTTTTTGCTTTTGTGTTTTCAATGAATTTGAGGCTTTCAGATGCTGTAACCAACGTAAATTTCCTAGTTAGATTCCAAATGTATGACTTATATATTTAAGAACAAAGGTGCATGTTTCCACTGTGAAAAATCAGGGCACTTCAAAAGGGATTGCTATGTCTTCAAAAAGAAGAAAGAAGCATCCAATGCAACCAAGGACAACTTTGTTGCTGTGATTTCTGAAATCAATGTCATTGAAGACAAAGAAGCATGGTGGATAGATTCTGGTGCTACAAAACATGTGTGCACAAACAAGGCTATGTTCAAAACTTTCAAAGAGGAAGTAGATGGCAATGTGCTCTACATGGGGAATTCTTCTTCAACTGAAATCAAAGGCAAGGGGACCATAGATTTAAACTTCACTTCTGGAAAAACATTGACTTTAACCAATGTTTTCTATGTTCCAGAAGTTAGGAAGAATCTAGTGTCTGTTAGTTTACTCAATAAGTTTGGGTTCAAAGTTATCTTTGAAGGGGATAAGTGTATACTATCCAAGAGTGGAACTTTTGTGGGAAAGGGATATGCCAATGAAGGCATGTTTAAACTTAATGTATCTCATTTCAATATCAATAATAAGAAGAATGATTCAGCTTATATTGTGGATTCTTTTGATTTATGGCATAGTAGATTAGGACATATAAATTATGATAAAGTAATCATGATGTCTAAATCTAATCTGGTTCCATATGTAGTTAGAAGTGATGAAAAATGTATAACTTGCATGCTAACTAAAATAACATGAAACAAACTTGTATTTCTGATTTTACTATGGCTTCAGAATTTGTGGCATTAGCTTCGGCAAGTAAGGAGGCTGAGTGGTTGAGAAACTTACTCTATGAAATTCCTTTATGGCCTAAACCAATGTCACCTATATCAATACATTGTGACAGTGAAGCTACACTATCAAAGGCTTATAGCCAAGTATATAATGGGAAATCTAGACATATTGGTCTAAGGCACAGCTATGTTAGACAATTGATTAAAGATGGGGTGATCACCATTAACTTTGTCAAGTCAAGTGAAAACTTGGCGGATCCATTGACAAAAGGTCTCACAAGAGAGATAGTGTCTAGAACTTCCAAGGGGATGGGACTAAAACCCATTTGAATTAGTCACACATAATGGAAACTCAACTCAACGCTTAATTGGACATTAAGTCTTGAGTTCAATGAGATCAAGTACATTATCTGAATGTGGCTGCAAGTATTGTGCTGATTAACATCCCAAAGGTTATGAATACTTGAAATCATATGAAAATAAGGAGGTTGAGTTGTTACTCTTAATGAACCCATAACACGTAAGTATAAGTGTTGGAATGCTTATATGATTGCATTTCTGATGAGTTCACCTATATGAGTGGAAGTGGTGCCGCTTCTAGGAGCTTAGGGTTTAGCTCTTAAGCACTCATGAAATGATACAAGACACATGGCCAGTATAAGTGTCGAAGTTCTGCTAAATGACTTTGGACAAATTTTTGAAGTCTCATGTGAGATTTAGTCATTAGTTAATCATCATAGAACCGTTGGTTCAAGACTTAGTCCACCATACCGTTCTGATTAACTGAAAGTACTTTTTCTCTAAGGTGATGGTTCAAGACCTAGTTCACCATCATTTTATGCATGAGGATTCCTCAAGTATTAGACTTGTTCTATTTTGAAATTGGTGGGGGATTGTTAGAAAATTTCAAAATATAAAGTGAAAAGATTGATTAAAATGTTGTTTAATCAATGTACAAGTAAAACTAGTGTTTGGTATGACTCCGGGTGAAGTAAAATCATGTTAAAATGATTTTTACTAATTTTACTGGGCAGTCAACTGCCCATATAGGGCAGTTAACTGCCCTTGCGCAGTAAGTATTCTGTCCGAAAAATGCACTTGGGCAGTCGGATGCCCTGGGAGGGCAGTCGGCTGCCTCGGGATGGCAGTCAACTGCCCAAATAGGGCAGTCAACTGCCTATACAATGTGAATACTCGGATTTTAAGTTACTTTAAGGCAGTCGACTGCCATATGAAGGCAGTCGACTGCCCTTCTGGAAGTTGCATACTGTTTCAAAAATACACTAGGGCATTCGGATGCTATTTTCGGGCATCCGACTTCCTTGCCTGGAAATCTAAGGGCAGTCAACTGCCTCTTATGGCAGTCAACTGCTCTAGTGCAAAATGAATTGTAACGACTAGTTTTCTTTGAATAGGTACAACCTTATTCAAAGGGTAATCTTTCACTACATAATGGTTTAAGGACATAACCATTGAATTTGAGAGGTTGTGAACAATCTGAATGATGTGTTTGTTTAAATGAAACAACACAATTGAAAGGTTGTGTCATTCAAACCAAAGAACACATATCTTGAAATTATCTCTATAAAAGAGATGACAATGTTCATTCAAGAAGATATATAGAAGACAGAAAAAATATAACGAAAATATTCTGAATTCTTTTTCCTCTCCCAATCTCAAAATAGAAAACAAGTCTCTTAGACATTGTTTGCTGCAGAAAACTTTGGCTAAGACATAATACTTTTGTATTTGTCTAAAGTGTTTAGTGGTTTAATATTACAAGTGCAAGGTAATATTAAACAAGTTGACTTCATTGTATCCTGAGGCTATTTCTATAATCCCTGTTGCATACCATAACTGGTGGGGGTGAAATAAGTCTTAAGGAAAGTGGCATTATAGCAGCACGCCTTGAAGTCTTTCTCTGCATTTAGTTCGTGACTGTTCGTGATCAAAGAAGTTCAGTTCCAGAAGTTGAAGTCCAAGAAGAAGTTCAAGTTTCATCTTCATAGTACCCCAAGTGGACAAGATCTGTAATCCCATATTTTACTTTTTTTTGTTCAACAAATACTCCCTCTGTCCCATTAAAATTGTCATTTGTTGACAAAACACGTAGTTTTAGGAGGTTAAAGATTCTTTATTTCATATCATATAAATGACTCAAATTGATTAAATTATCCTTAAAAGTGGTAGGAATTAAACTTTTTAATGATTAAAACTGAAGTATAATAAAGGGTAAAAGAGAAAATAAGTATTAAATTTTGTTATTTTTTTCAATGTGACATTTTTAATGGAATAATTTATTTAGTCAAAAGTGACAAATTTATTGAGACGGAGGGAGTATAAATTTATATATAGGTTTAAGAGACTGAAATATCTTGGCATGAGATTGGCTGTAGCCTGTAAGTTCAGAGTATTGTCCCTTTTTTTATTTTTATTTTTATTTTTTACATTAGTCATAATTCAACTACGAGTCTACACTCTACAACAATCGGTTTCCATCCTGAAAGCAGAAAATGGGATTTGCCACTGGAATTTCTACTTGAGATTTGGGCTGCCAGGAAATGGATCTGAAATGGGCTTAATGTCATGAGCCTGATGTATAGTATAGTGCTTGATGTTTTCGACGGAAGTGCACGTAAACGCTCCATCAGTCCCACGTAAGAACAGCGAGTCGTCTGCGACCAAAGCACAATGCATGACAAAAGCAAAACAAAACACGTGACATGTCCGAAACGAACTCAAGACAGAAAGCTTAAAGTTTTTTTTTTTTTATTGGAAGAAAGCTTAAAGTTAGATCAACAATTTTCTGTTACATAATTTTGCATTAAAATTCTTATTAATATGTCAAATATAATATTTTTTAATATTTATAATATTCATTTATAATTTTTATTAAATTTTACATCAATTTATTTTTATTTTTTTATATCATTTCGTGTTTAATATTATCGAATTTATTTAAAAGCATAAAAACCAAGCATTAACCTAAAGAAATATTCATTTTTTTCTTTTTTTTTTGTGTAAATATCTTTCGATATCCGAAAATTATTTTGAGCTAAATTAATCTGAAATCGAGCAGGGTCGAATCTCATTCAAAAAAACTCACTTAATACTATTTTTTTCATCCACAAAACTTAAATTTAAAATTTTACTTAAAAAATATCAAGCTCCTTCAACTTCGTCTAATAAACATTGATATTCATTTTTTTTTTTCCTTCTCTTACGTATGAAGTGGACTTGATCGAATTCTCTCTCTTTCTCTCTCTCTCTCTGTATGTTTTCTGAATGCGTAATCGTTTGGAACGCCAGGCAAAAACCCCACTGCCCATAAAAACTGAAGGGCCCAGCGGCCAAGATACACATGCATCTGTGGCTTGCCAACTCACCTTATTAAATGGGTTCGACTTCGACAATTCTGAATTCTGAACTCCAAGGGCTCCGTATCCTGTTTTGCATTGACTAGCCTACCCCCTTAGTTTGACCAACGCTTTCACTTCAAGCTCACAATAACGCCAATTATGCACAGTCGTCTTCAAGAAATTACATCAAACTTGGACTACTCAAAACTTCGGTCTATCATTGAACTTAAATTGTGTTTTAACTGAAGTTGGCAAATTATTGTTTATGTTCAGCCAAGTTCCATAAATCTAATAATTTGGTTTATATCGTACAAAATCTTAAAAGTTCTTTAATAAAAAAAATTTCATATATTATTTTCGTGTTATTTATTTATTTTTTATGTTTAATTTTTATAAATTGAAGCTTAATTTGAAAGTTCCAAGCACAAAAAGACAAATTTACAAGGGGAGAAATTACACTCTTATCTTTGCTTTTTATTTTTTATTAAAAAATATTTTAAAGTATTTTGAAATCAATTTTACCATCAACGTAAATTAACCTAAAACCTGTGTGGTAGATTAGGTTGGAACCTGGACTTGGGAGTGAAACAAGAATCAAGGAAAAAAATAATTTTTTTTTTTGTTCAGAGAAGGAACACACCACTAACACCAAAACGCGTTGGTTTGGGTTAGCGTGGAATTCCTTATAAACATACACACACACCACACAGCAAGCGATGTGGGACGGTGAAAACCCACACACACATATGCTTTTTACACACACACGCATGCAGTCAAGCAAAGCTTAGTCACACAACACACACACATCGCACACATAGCAATACACATGCTTTTTTTGTTCAGAGAAGGAACACACCACTAACACCAAAACGCGTTGGTTTGGGTTAGCGTGGAATTCCTTATAAACATACACACACACCACACAGCAAGCGATGTGGGACGGTGAAAACCCACACACACATATGCTTTTTACACACACACGCATGCAGTCAAGCAAAGCTTAGTCACACAACACACACACATCGCACACATAGCAATACACATGCTTTTTTTGTTCAGAGAAGGAACACACCACTAACACCAAAACGCGTTGGTTTGGGTTAGCGTGGAATTTCTTATAAACATACACACACACCACACAGCAAGCGATGTGGGACGGTGAAAACCCACACACACATATGCTTTTTACACACACACGCATGCAGTCAAGCAAAGCTTAGTCACACAACACACACACATCGCACACATAGCAATACACATGCTTTTTTTGTTCAGAGAAGGAACACACCACTAACACCAAAACGCGTTGGTTTGAGTTAGCGTGGAATTCCTTATAAACATACACACACCACACAGCAAGCGATGTGGGACGGTGAAAACCCACACACACATATGCTTTTTACACACACACGCATGCAGTCAAGCAAAGCTTAGTCACACAACACACACACATCGCACACATAGCAATACACATGCTTTTTTTGTTCAGAGAAGGAACACACCACTAACACCAAAACGCGTTGGTTTGGGTTAGCGTGGAATTCCTTATAAACATACACACACCACAAATAATAGAAAGAACTGTATACAGTAGCATCATATTTTGTGCTACATTAGGTAGCTGCTAACTACAGAAGTTCCTGTACAACCTTTTCTATGATTGATATCTCCGAGAGTTTTAAATTAAACTTTACGTCAAAAGGAAACTATCTGATGAAGGGTTTACTAGCAGAAGGAAAGCCAAAATCAATATCTTATTCTAACATCCATCTCTCAGTTCTAAGCACAGGGTCGAAGACTATACGGAAAAAGATTGAAAACCAAATTGTTTAACTTTAAAGCAAGGCTGGGCGGTTGGGCTTTTTCTCAGGCGCGCCTTCCCATGTTTCTTCCGGCGGACTCCCTCCTCTTGCTCCGTATGATGTGGCATCGAAGCCGCCTCCGAAGGAAGTGAGCAAAGCAGACAGTCCGTTTGAGGAAGCTCCGCCGTCGCCCATGCCGAGGCCGAGAAGATCAAGCGTGGTGGGCTCGTTTCCGAACAGCGAGGATGAGCCTATCATGGGATTAGTCAAGCCAGAGTTACCATTCGAGGGAAGGCCAAGGCCAAGACAAGCTGCCACTGAATTGCTCTCTGACTTAACAATATTAGGATCTGCCAAGCCTAGACCGCGGAGGACTGAAGGGTTTGATGCGGCGGCGCCCATTTGGGCAGCCTTTTGTAGCAATGCAGTGGCAGACATGGCTGGGTGCGGATCATAGTGGCAATGGTCATGTTCAGGGCCGGTGAAGATGGAGGAGGCATTGTTGGAGAGGTAGAGAGGAGAGGAAAGAGAGAGGGATGTGCGCTCTAAGGGTTCTGCTGATTTAAGGATCGAAGATGGTTGAGAGTTTGGTGCAAATATGCTAGCGAAAATATTGCTGTTTGAAGTAGAGGCACTAGCTGCTGCTGGAGTTGCTGATGAAAGTCCCATTAGATTTTCTGGTAGTTCTGTAAGCGTACAAACGGTGAAGATAACAAAAATGAGAAGGCATTGACGAGAACTTGCAAAAATGGGCATGCAGCGAAAATACTCCTATAATTAATTAAATTGAAAGCTTTGGGAAGTAAAAGCAAAGGCAATAATGGCTTCCTTTCTTTCTCTCGGTTCAACCCTTTTCACTTTTCCGTCATTGAGCTTACGACACTGTAACCCAAAGCTAAACTCCTGAACATCTTCCATTCTTCCTCTCTCGCTCTAACTCTCCTCTCGCCTACCTACCACATTTGTTAGGTTCTCTCAAGCCTAAATGCCAAACGAGAACGACACCCAGAACAGACAAAACAGAGACAGAAAAAACCAGAACTTCTTCATTTGAATGGACTGTCATGTTTCTTCACCCACAATACAAAAACAACAACAATTATTAAATAAATGAAATTACCCCACGGTGATCTCAACTTTGACCTATCTAACTAAACAAAACAGTATAAAAAGACACGCACAAGAATTTTTACCTGCACTCTGAATCGACAAACCCGGTGAAACTACACTAGTAGTTGACGGTGTTAAAGGCTGCTGTGGTGGCGACGTCGTAGCAACTCCATTAGCATTCCCTTCTGTATTAGCAATCGCTTGTGTTTGAGTCCTCGAGCTTTCCTGATCAGCTAACACATCGCAGAAAGCTCTATGCGTTACAAAACTATCCCTCCTTCAAGAAGACATCGTCATGGTCATCATCCACAGTCAAAACCAGAACCATGAAAACGCACCGCATAGATGGAAAGAGAAAGAGTTCAATTATGAAATGGAAACGGATGAGATTGTGTTATACCTAGAAAAGATGGTGCCACAATCGCATTTGTATTCTCGGGTGCCGCAAATCTTCATGTGGGCCTTCCAATCGGATTGAACAGCGTATCTTTTAGAGCACCGCTCGCATTTCCATTTCTTTTCCCCGTGTTTTCTGCAAAAGTGTTTCTTGATACCGGTGAGATCACCGAGTGCTCGAGCTGGGTTGTGGTGGACGCAGCTGGGCTCAGGGCACACGTAGACTCGCTTTCGATTTTCTTTGCTGCTTCTTTGCCGTAGCTTCCATGGTAAGTTATGGCCCCGTCGGTGGAGTTGAAGGTTTTGATCGCGTTGAAAGCCTTTGTTGCAGATCTCACAAACGAACCGGTTGGTGGCTAATAGGGTTTTTGGAGATAAAGCTATTATCTCAGCATCTGGATCTGAATGAATCAAAAAAAAGATTATTCTTTTTTCAACACTGCTACACAAAAAGAAAGAAAACTTGGAAATTAAAACCATTGAGATTAAAAAAAAGAGTGAGCTTTGACTGTTGTCATAATTTACCTGGCATTCCAGGGAGGTTTCTTTTCTTCTTCACTGGTCCTTCCCCTGTTGGTTGACTGCCTTGAATCTGAATACCCCAAGAAGACGCACTTGCTTCTCCAGAAGCTGCAGAAACTGCCATTGGTAACGAATTCTCAAGCTCCACCATGCTTTATTTACGCTAAACCCCAGTCAAAGACAACCAAAAGAGTGCTGGTTTTTGCCGCCAGCTTCTTTTCAGCTCAAAGAAACAAAAACCCAGTTTTAGTCAGAGAAATCTATCGAGCTTGGATACAAAAATCCACCGCAAGTAATGGTCTGCATTTCAAAGATTACGATTGTTTTCCTTTTGACAAGGAAAACTGACGAAAACTTGTAAGAAAAAGACAAAAGCCTTTTTGTCTGTGTATGGCTTTCTTTTTTTTGGTACAAGTCTGTGTATGGCTTTCATTTGAGTGAAAACGAAACGTAACTAAATGAAAGCCCAAATTCAACTAAGTCGTCGAGTCATGACCGGAACAACACGGTGAGGTTCCATGGTAAAGCTTCTCCACACTCAGAGAATACTGAAACACAAAGCCATTGAAGATTGAAGAGACAGAGATTCGAATGTAGTGAAAAAATAAATCGTTAAACCGGAGCCAGCTTGAACCATGGTTAAGCTATTGGAAACTATATATTTAACTATGGTTAGGATATCTACTCTAGTACTCCTCTTCCGGCTGCGTTTCCAAATATGACCGTCCACGTGTTAAGTCTTCCGGCTTGCTGACATTTGTTGGGAGCAGTCGGCACTAGGTGATGCTTGTCGTTTACTTAAAAAGGCCCCTTCAGAATTTGCTTTGTTTTGTCCTGAACTCCAGCCCTTACATTTTTTTAAACCTTTAGAAGATGTAAAAAGTCAATTATACCCCTGAAAATTTCATCATCCTCGATTATTACATTTTGGACTTTCTAGCCCAATTCAACGTGTGTTTTGCTCAACTGAATAGTACAAGTATTGTTCTCTTTTTCTTTCTCGGATTCGGAGAAAAAGAAAAATAAAACTGAATATTTGTTTAATTGTCTTTGTTCAAAGCTTAAAGATCATGTGTTTTGTTTTGAGACAAACGAATTTTGTTGGTTTTTTTTTTTAATTTTATGATTGGGGTGGATTTCAATGAATTCAGTATTAATTGAATTGATTTGATTATCAAGATAAGAAAACAAAGTTTTTCTAAAAAAGGAAAAAAAAAGTTAAGAATGAAATGGATTTCAACGAAGATTGAAATGGATTTCAAAGAAAATTGAAATTTTGAATTGGCTTGGAGATAGAAAATAAAATCAAGGGACGTTATAGTTTATTTTTTAATATTTAAAAAATTAAAAAAATAATTTACAAGTGAAAAAAGCATAAACATGTTAGTAAAAAGGATTTTGAAATACCAACATTGGTTGGCGTGAGTGGTAGCAGCTCTCGCCCCTTAACCAAGTGTCCAGGGTTCGATTCCTGGCCTTGGGTATGGAGCAAACTATGCTGGGAGGAGACTACCCACTTTGTGTGCACTCAGGATCTCCGACGGAGATTAGTCACTGTTGTCGACGGTGGATACTTCGTACCAATATCATGGTTAACAAAAAAAAGATTTTGAAATACAATGGAGACAATCAATTAATCAAAGACTTCTTTTTGCTTTTTTTTTAATAAACTAAAAAAATACAATCTTTTTTGAAATATTGCAATTTTTTTTTGTTTTTTTCAAGAAGTCTTTAATTGTCTTGTAATTGTAATCCGTACGTTACAGAATTTTGGTGATGACAAGTGTCCTTGAAGCCCCCATGATCATGTACTTACAAGGCAAAGACTTTGATTCTTCTGCAGTTTTTTCAAGGGGTTTCATTCCCTGTTTCATGATTATCATGCTTCCTACTGTCTCAGACATCGGATCAGATCAGCATCACCCATGACTAGGGCCATTATTTTTCTTTTTTTTTTGTTCATAATTATTTTTCATTTAATATCACAGTTAATGTATTTTTAAATTTTATTTGAGTTTAATCATAAGGATGATCCCAATATAAGAGAGGTTTTTTTTTATATTAATTTAATGTCAACTATTTTGATTGCTTAAGGGTTTCTTTTCCTTGAAATAATACTACTACATTACACTTAATTATCTGATAATCATTTTTCAGTAATAAAAAAACTAAATGAAATTGAATGTATGGTGCCCAATGTGGAAGCTTTGTTGCTTAACTTCACATGAAAAAAGGCAAAGTAGGGTTTGTCTTTACGTGGAAAAAGGGCAGTGGCTTTTGGAAAAGTTGAGATTCAATTTCAGCATGAGTGGCAATAATCAACCTGCGTGTTTTTTCTGCTTTGATTTGAGACTTTTGAGTTGAGTTCGAGTGAGCTGCACTGCACCACCGTTCAGAACCCATCAAGCTGGGCCCTAGTATAATGGACGGTCTGCATGGTTTTTTTTAATTAAAGCTCCATTGGTTAATTACTTTGTTTTATCATGTTTTTTAAGTTATTAGGGCCGTGTATTAATAGTCATAATCCATAAATTATTGAACTAAAGGATAACTAGTTTGTGTGATTGATCATTATCTCTTAATTGTAAAATTGGTTTATTGAGATGTACAAGGCTTACGTTTAATATGTTTAACAATATTTTTTTTTATTTAATGAAATATTGAAATATATATGTATATATAGAATGTCTGTTTTCATTTGAAATGTGTAACATGATACTCTCTTTCATTTAATCTCATGAGATTTTTATCACAACTAATTCACTTTACTATTGAGACGCTTGGCCTAAGATTAATTTACCCTATTTAAGTATTTCTTTAGAGCCATTGACTTGGACATAGATATGTAATGATTTGTTCAAATGCCGTTTCTCACATGATTATTACATTTTTCTTAAAATTGACCTTTTTCATATGTCCAACTTTCACATTTATATTTTTATCATCAATCATTATGACATTTATCTTAATATTGAAAAACAAATATATGACTCACGTTAAGTTGTTAGCATAAATTTTTCTCATTCACTTATTTAAAATAATATGTTTTTTCAACTCTTGTTTTACTATAATTTTCTGGACTACTTATTTTTAAATTTTTTTTTGGATCTTGTCCTAATATTAACTCTTATTACATCATCTATTATTCTAGTTAGAACGCCCATTTTTTAAGACACATGAAGGCAAAAGAGGGTGCGTTACCCTTTTTTTAACGTCAAATTAAAGTCTTTTATTAACGTCTACGTCCTGCCAATATTGGAAATTTGTGCAAAACCAAAGAGCATAATGTCGTTTTGGGATTAGCGATAAAGAGAAAAGGTGGAGAATGGGTCATCGAGAGGGAGACCCACGGTTGAAAAAATAAGCCTTGTCTAGAGCCTAGGCTAGGTTTTAATAATGGTGTTCACACATTGTCAAGAGTCAGCTTGGAAATGGGAAGTATATTGGGGTTGATTTTACCCAGGACTGAATCTGATGTGGCTAGAACTGGCAAATGCAGTTTCTTTTACGTACTTTGTGAAAAAGGCCTTTAGCATTTATGGGCTAGAAAAAGAGGTTTCGTAAGAGTTGAGCCAATCAGTAAGGGGTCGTTATTTTTATTTTTAATTTTTTTTATAAAATAATTATATTTTAAAAAAAAATTATTTAATATTTTAATATAATATATTATTTTAATATAAAAAATTAATAATAAAAAAAAAATAATAAAAAAAAAAAATAATATAAAAATAAAATATAGAAAAATTGAAAACATAAAAAGCGATTAAATAAATATTAAATTGAACTATAATATTATAATATTATTTAATTTAAATTTTTATAATAATTTATTGAATATATTAAATAGTTTAAATAATATCATTTATTATAATTTTGATATGTTAATAATTAATATTATTATCTAATATAATTAATTTTTATTTTACTAAACAATTATTATTTAATATTATATTCTATCTTAAATTTAAAATATATCACTACTACTATTAAATAAGTTAATATTATTAAATAAGTAAATACTTAACATTAAATAATATTATTTATATTAAATATAATATATTTTAATAACTATATAATTTATTATAAATTAATTAGTTAAATATTTTATTTAAAAATGTAATATTATTATTATTACAATTAAATAAAAAATATTATCAAATATAATTTATGATTATTACAATTAAATTCAATAATATTGTTTTATTTAATATTTTATTTAATTATAACATTATTTAAATTATATTAAATTTTTATATGATTAAATAAAAATATTTAATATTAGTATTAAATAATATAAAATAATATTATTTATATTATCTACATATTATTATTTAATAAATATATTATTTTTTATTTAATTTTTAAAATTTTGTTTTGTGAATTGAATTATTATATTTGAATCAGTTTAAATATTTGTTTTCAAAATGTAACAATAGTAAACAAACATGTTTTCTGTTTTTCAAAATTGAAAACAAAACAAAAACAAAATTTTAAAAACAGAAAACAGAAAACGATACCAAACGATCCCTAAGTGTTTCAAACGTTTCAAGTGGACATTAGCCTTTTATGAAACAGCTTATATTTGAACACTAATGACTTTGTACCTTCATGGACAAGCATAAGAGTAGTAAGTTCCTAGGTGCGAGTTCTGCGCTCGACTTGTCTATCAAGGTCTGCATCATTACTACAATTTAGTTTGAGATATTGAGATTTGAAATTGATACGAATTAAAATTTAATAAAAATTATATAAAAATATAATAAAAAATAAAAAATTTGATATGTTCATATAAATTTTTTGTATTTCACGTAACATGAATTTGAAATTTTTTATCATTCTTAATTTGATGAAAAATTTTGGCTGTTGGCTGTTCTTGTTTTTGCATATAAATTAAAGTGAAATGAAATCTCATTGTGTTCTTTTGATGTGTAATTCCCTCTTTCAATCTCTGCCCCTGTACCAGGCTATGGAGCATGGAATAATAAAAGTGGAAAAAGGTAAAGGAAGACAAAGAAAAATGAAAAGCTTTGGCTTGAAAAAGAGGAAAGGTGAAAACATCATAGTCCAAATTGTACTATGAAGCAATCTACTAATTTTAACAGGTTTCAGGTCGAAGAAAACCTGAGCTTTGGATTTGTATGACTCCAACAATAGGGATGTTTGTTCAAGTTTGTTACTGCAAAGGTAGAAATGTGAGGTGATGAGCATTTGTCAAAAAGGAAAAGAAAAGACAGGCACTGGGCCTGGAGGCTGGAGTCATCATCACCAAGTTGATAAACCTTTTGCCATTCTTTTCTTTTTCCTGATTCCAACGGAAATAAGCAGCAAAAAGGTCAATCCAGACTGGCACAGGCACCTTTTTTTTCCTCCACCTCACTTTTTTATTTTTTTCTCCTTTACAAAAGATTTGCCCGCATCCATTATAAGTAGATCCGATAATTTGTTTTTGTATTACTCAACTTGTTTTTTGTAGTGTATAAAACATAAAAATTTTGTGTTAAAATTTATATCTATTTGTCAAATTTTATTTTTTTTTATATTTTTATATAATTTTTATCATATTTTATTTTTATATATTTTATTTGTATCGTATTATTGTCCATTTGCTTAGGGGTGAGCAATCGGTTTAATCGGTCGATTTCGGTCTAAAAAAACCGAAAGCCGAAAAAATCGATTTCATTGAGTATCCAACCGAAATTGACCGAATTCTTCTTGCAAACTGAACCAAACCGAACCGAATTTATTCTGTCGGTTTGGTTTTTTAACGTTAAAATCAAATTTGAGACAAAAGTAAATAAATGTATAAAAGTATATAATATAAACTTGTTTTTGTTCAGGAAAACTCAGGTCAGGGATGAAGCTAGCAAAGGAAAGTCTAAAATTCAACAAGATTTACGCAATAATGCTGGCAACAGATTTGCCAATTTGTCTGGGGGAACTAATGGTAAGGAAAATCTTGTGCCAGATACGGTGGTGATTAACAAGGGAAAGGAGCCTAGTCAACGTGTGCTTCCTAATGATTCTACTAAACTGAAGGCAGTATCACAATCTCATAAACCTATTAAAAAAGATACCAAAATTTCTGGTATGCAACAGGAAAATAATCCTTTTGTATTGAGCCCTAAAATTCCTGCATTTAATGTGCCAAGTAATTATGCCTTCAATGCGGGATCCTCAACGGTGGAGCCACGGTCAGCTCAAAAAGATGGGCCTTTGCAAGTTAACACTCAGACAGGATTAACATCCGAGCGTACGATAGCCCATTCTATGGGGCCGTCTTTAGCGTTTCCTTTTACACCGTCCAAGATTGGATCATTTATCCAAATGCAGCAACCAGATAACAATTCCAATGGCCCTGTGCTCGTGAATAAATCTGAAAACTCAGATTCAATTGCTAGTCTTCCTGACTTGGCCCCACCGAAACCTCCTGATGATCTTGGGACACGGGATGGTGTGCAGTTCTCAACTGAACTATCTCATCCGGAAGGTGCATCCAACTCCAATAAGGAACTAGAGGTCCACCTAGATGAAGCAGTCAAAGATGCATCCTTCGGTGATGCTAGTCAACAGCAAATCTCAATGGAGATTATGTAACAAGAGAGGTAACCTCTTATTACACTATATTCTTTATTTTATCATGACAATCATGTTTTGGAATTGTAGAGGTGCTGCAAGCTGTGAATTTTACAGGAACATAATGGAGTTAAAAAAAGTTCATAAGGTGGAAATGCTTGTAATTGCGGAACCTCGAATTAGTGGTGCATCAGCTGATAAAGTGATTCGGCGGCTACGCTTTGATTACTCATTTAAAGTGGATGCTTGTGGATTTTCTGGTGGACTCTGGATATTGTGGAAATCAACCTTTGGTGTAGTTAACATTTTGAATAGCTGTGAACAAATGATTTCTTTAATGGTGACTGATACGAAGGGCTTTAAATGGGCTTTCTCCGCTGTCTACGCTAGCCCCACTCCCTCGAAACGCCAATGGTTATGGGATTATTTGACTGAATTTACTAGTTTTGATAACATTCCATGGCTTTTATTAGGAGACTTCAATCAAGTGGCTTCCTCTTTAGAAAAACAAGGTGGTGCTCCAGAGTCAGTATCTAGAATGCGTGTCTTCTGTGAGGTTATGGCAGCACGTAATCTACTGGACATGGGGGCGTCGGGCTGTCGTTTCACTTGGACAAATAAGCATTTCTTTGGTGATCTAATTTATAAAAGGCTAGACAGAGGTCTTTGTAATGCTGCATGGAGACACCTTTTTCCAGAGGCAACGATCACGAATCTACCAAGGGTTTACAGTGACCATTGCCCGCTACTTTTAAAGTTTTCTTTGGATACTCCCCAAAACCGTCCTCTAAGACCATTTCGGTTCGAAGCTGCATGGCAGTTACATGAGTCTTTTCCTAGTGTTCTTCAAGAGTCATGGGATACTAGTGCAGCACTCAATAAGAACCTTTCTCATTTCCAGACCGTGATTAAGGACTGGAATAGAACTGTATTTGGCAATGTTTTTAAGAGGAAAAGACACATTCTAGCTAGACTTGAGGGTGTTCAAAGGAAAATGGAGTTGCGACCAAACCCTCACTTGTATTGGCTTGAAGGTAAATTTATGGCAGAATACAATAAAGTTTTGAAGCATGAGGAAATCTTATGGTTTCAGAAATCAAGATCAAATTGGGTTCAATTTGGTGATAGAAATACCAAATTCTTCCATACCACCACTTTGATACGAAGAAATAGAAACAAAGTTTTAGCTTTGAAAAAAGCTGATGGTGATTGGTGTTCTGACTCCATTGAATTAAAAGGTTTGGTTCTTGCCTTTTTTCAAAGACTTTATGCTGCTGAGTTAGTACCTACTAATTTTGATATTTGTCCAAGATCTTTATGTCCTCTTGATTCTTTACATGCTGAGGAAGTTGGAGCCCTACCTAACAATGATGAGATTTATAGAGCTTTGTTCTCAATGGCACCTTTCAAAGCTCCAGGGCCGGATGGATTTCAGGCAGGATTCTACAAAGCTAATTGGGCAGTGGTGAAGGATTCACTATGCAACACCATCAAGGAAGCTTTTGCGAAGGGATCCTTTGATACTGAAATGAGTAAGGTTTTAGTAGTTTTGATTCCGAAGGTAGATCATCCTGAATACATTACTCAATTTCGACCTATTAGCCTTTGTAATGTTTCTGTGAAATTGATTTCTAAAATTATTGTTGGGAGACTACGACCTTTTTTACGTGATTTGATTGCACCTACACAAAGTAGTTTCATCCCAGGACGAAGCAGTTCAGATAACATTGTGGTAGTTCAAGAGGCTGTTCATTCTATGTCTCGAAAGAAAGGAAGAAGAGGGGAGATGATATTTAAAATTGATCTGGAGAAGGCTTATGATAGAGTTAATTGGGACTTTATGCAGTGGGTTCTGGTTGATATTGGCTTGCCACAGTCACTTATATCTCTCATTATGTTTTGCGTCTCTTCTACAGAAATGAACATTTTATGGAATGGTGAAATGACAGATAATTTCAAACCTACGAGAGGACTTCGACAAGGAGATCCTCTTTCCCCCTATCTATTTGTATTGTGTCTTCAAAAATTTTCAGATATTATTGAACAGAGTGTGAGTTGTGGGGCATGGAAGCCAATTCTCTTATCTCGAGGCGGCCCGACGCTTTCTCATATCTTCTTTGCAGATGATCTTATTTTGTTCGGGGAAGCTTCTGTGGAACAAAGTCAGATTATGATGAATTGCCTAAATCAATTTTGTGATATTTCGGGACAAAAAGTAAATTTTAGTAAATCTAAAATCTTTACTTCTCGGAATATAGATTGCAATGTTCTAGCTAGTATTCAGATGATGACTGGTATGACATATTGTACAGATTTTGGAGACTACTTAGGTGTTCCAATTATTTCCAAAAGAGTGAAGAAGTCAACTTATCAACCTTTGTTGGACAAAGTTAAGAATCGATTGGCATCTTGGAAAGCTCAACAACTCTCCCTGGCAGGTCGAGTTACTTTGATTCAATCGGTCTCAAGTACCATTGCTTCTTATACAATGCAGACAGCCAAGTTACCTGTTGCAGTCTCAAAGGAAATTGATAGGTTGAATCGAAATTTCCTCTGGGGTTCTTTAGAGTCTAAAAGGAAAATTCCTTTGGTCAAATGGGATACTGTGTGTAAGCCAAAAACTCAGGGTGGGTTGGGTCTTCGAAAGACAAGGGATATGAACTTAGCATTGTTATCAAAGTTGGGATGGAAATTAGAGACAGGAGAGACTAGTCTATGGGCACGAATTCTTAGAGCTAAATATGGATGTGAGAGATCCTTTTTACAAGCTAGAATTAGCTCCACTTCCTCTTCTACCTGGAGAAGCATCATGTCGTGCAAGAGTATTATTTCTCATGGTTGTGCTAAATTAGTGGGCAATGGAAGGAATACATCTTTTTGGTATGACCGATGGTTAGGTGATAAGCCATTAGCAGAAGCTTGTGCTGGGTCTGTTCCTACGGATAGCTTTGAGTGGAAAATTAGCGATTTTGTCCGCAATGATGGTAATTGGGATTGGTCACGGATGTCTTTACTGCCAAAGGAGATTACTCAATTAATTGAAGTGCTTCCTCCTTTATCTACCAGAGAAGATAACATTTACTGGGCAGCTTCTTCTTCAGGGGAGTTTTCAGTTAGCTCGGCCTATACTTTAATTTTAGGTAATTTGAATCCCACCTTTCCATGGAAACATTTGTGGAGCTTGGAGATTCCACCTCGCATCAAATTTTTTCTCTGGTTGGTGACACAAGATAGACTTCTTACTAAGGAGGCTTGCTTTAAGCGAGGACTAACAATTGATACCAGATGCTCTTTGTGTGGGGTTGGTCTAGAGAACACCTTGCATGTACTTCGAGATTGCTCGATGGCCCAGCAGGTTTGGTTTAAATGGCTCTCCATTTCCGATTTTACTGTTTTTAATAACTTGCATCTTGTTCCATGGATTATACAGAATTTGCAGAAACAGAGGATTGCTGTAAATCATTCCTTTAGTTGGTCTTCCGTATTTTCTACTACCTGCTGGTATCTATGGAAGTGGCGGAATCAATTCATCTTTGAGGAAAATTTTTCTTGGCCCCGTGACAGCAACAAGGTGATCAGTAGCTACTTAACAGAATTTAATGAGCTGAAATCAAAACAACATGCAACTACCAGGAGACAGGAAGTAAATATTGCTTGGGAACATCCACCAGAAGATTGCGTCAAAGTGAACGTGGATGCCTCGGTCAAGAACAATCCTGGGTGGTCTTCAGCAGGAGGCATTGCGCGAGATTTCCTTGGGCGGTGGTTGTGTGGATTTGGAAGACATTTGGGGTGGGGTTCTATTTCGCGTGCTGAACTCTATGCCATCTATTATGGTCTATTAATGGTATGGGAACGAGGCTACAGACGAGTGATTCTTGAATCTGATTCCCTATTTGCAGTGTCCAAAGTATCTCAACCTCTTAAAGATCATGATCCTCTTTTTCAGATAATTCAAGCATGTAAATCGCTAGTTGGCAGAGACTGGAGTTGCACAGTCAGACACGTTTTTAGAGAAGCAAATTTGTGTGCTGACCATTTAGCAAATGTTGTGCATGTAAGCCCGACTGACATTACCACTTTCTCGGATCCACCAGAGAGCTTAGAAAGCTTGATGAGAAATGATTGTTTAGGAGTTAGTCTACCTAGATTATGCGTAGTTTAAGCAGGTTACTGCTTCCTCTATACCAAAAAAAAATAAACTTGTTTTGTTAATATATCTTACAAGATTTACAATATGTTACCCAAATAAATGCATAAAACTTCACAAAACAAAGATAAATAACCAATATTGTTCATAAATTTACTAACTTAAAAACATAAATATAATATTTATCTAATATATTTATATTTATAATTTATTTTTTGGGTAAATCGGTTTTTCGGTCGGTTGGGTTTACCATTTATATAAACCGACCACCGACCGGTTTAACCAATAAAACCGAACTTTAAAACCGAACGAATTGAAAACCGTATAAACTGAACCGAAAACCAAACGGTTTGGTCGATTTTTTCGGTTCCAAAAATTTTTGCTCACCCCTACATTTGCTAGTGTACCCTAAAAATTTACTATTGAGAGCCGTGAGACCTTACAAAGAATGGTAAAGGGATTTCCGATGTTGTTGACTGTCCACTCTGTGACCTTTACATGTTATTTAATTTGGATTTAAAATTAGGATTTATATGGGATACATCAATTCACTTATAAAAGTTTATTGATGATGTGTTAATTTTTGGTGCATTGACAATATATAAAAATCATATACTATCAATGCATTATGTGTGTGTGTGTATATATATATATATATATATAAATAAAAACTCTTAAAATTAATTATTAATTTTTTTAGTTTATATATGATATACTGAGAATGTATAACTTTCATACACTGCCAACCAACCATAAGATAGTAATGTATGAAAGTTATACATTATTAATTCATCATATATAAACTCAAAAAAACCTATATTTTGGTTATCAAAATTAATTATTAACAATTGGAAGCTCTTGCAGAAAGGAGAGAAGCTACAAACAAACAACCAACAGGACACTGACTGCTATGACTACTCTCTTCAGCCTGGTGGAGAACTCATTTGGACCTAAAGAGCAAGGCCCATTACCCTAACCCGGATGAAACATAGAGCTGGGGTAGTGCAATGTCAATCTGACTATTCAATTCACATACATACATATATATATATATATATATATATAATCATCATCAAAACTTTTATCCCAATAGATTGAAATAAACTATATAAACCAATATCTAAAATTACGTTAGATCGTCCATATGTATTCTCTGCTTCCATAGATTCACACACACATTTTAAATTATATTATTTTCATGTCAGTTTTATACCGTATCTAAAATATTAAAACTCTGATAACGAAGATCTAAAATTATTAGAACTAATAAGATGCTAAAGATTCTGCGAACATGCCTTTCACTTTCACCGTTGAATCACTTTTTCTTTGATGCCATTCTTTGTACGTCGACACAAATTTGAAGAATTGGTCGAGAGTTTTCAGGATTTTGTCTTTACCATCGCATATTTATAGTACGCAAGCTTCTATTCTATGAATGAAAATACCGTAAAAAAAAAATAATAATAATAAAGGAAGAAAACTACATTCAAAATGTCATAATGATTCATGATCTGCAGGTGTTGAAAATCTCACCCCGCATTATATCAATTGGGACATGATCGAGGGTGTAACGCTCGGGTCCTAGATAAACACCTGTCTTCTCTAATAGGGCAAGTCCTTCCTCTCTGCCATATCTTGACGCATAAAGCTTCAGGTATTCAATGTCCTACATCCATATTAAATACAAAGTTTTGATATGACACAATCACAAATTACATATACCTAGCAATAAATTTCGAGGCTGAATCAGATATTTGCCTTACCTGCAAGCCACTGAGAATGCGTTCCAGTCTAAGCGAAGCCATGGGTTGGCTTGAAGATGAGAACACCTCACCGGGGTAGAACAAAACGCCATCACCTGGAGGGAGGCCCCGCCTGAATCTTATCTGCGAACAGGTAACGAGTTGCAGAAATGACATTCAGTTGTTATTGTTAAGGACTTGAGATGCCAAGAGAATACCTCTGCACTGGGAACTGTTGCCTTCTCATAGCAGTTGGCACCCCAATACAAGAAACCAGTCCCACCTTCCTTCCATACTCTCCACATCACGGCACGATGCTGTGTGCCTCGCATCCCCAGATGCCAGTTTGGGTGAGGGTCAGATGGACCCATGCACACATATGTCCACCATTCCTAAAAAAACCCACTCAAATCGGCATAAACTTGCTCAGCTGGGGTTTGGAACTTTTATTTTTAGAAAACACAAAATAAAGCTCTGCAACTGTGCAGTAGAATTTTGGAGAGTGACGAGATAGAGACACAATCAAGCGATGGTAAATACATTACGTATTCTGATGAAGAAGCCAGTAGCAATCTGTTTCAGTTCACTAGATGCAAGGAAGTAAATAACATTTTGCCTTAATCTTAAAATCATGAAGGGAAGACATTT
Organism: Heritiera littoralis; assembly: GCA_031772115.1. NCBI lineage: Eukaryota > Viridiplantae > Streptophyta > Magnoliopsida > Malvales > Malvaceae > Heritiera > Heritiera littoralis. The sequence goes on from JAPDPK010000001.1 coordinate 23,142,232, forward strand.
TGTATGCTAAATCCCACCATAAGCATCATTATAAAAAGGTTAATTTCAATAATGGTAGTAAGTTGTAACAAACTGATCAAATGAACTATATTAGATTCATTCCATTCCCATCCCCTTCCCCACCACCCACATAAACAGAAATAGACAAAAAACTACCAGCAAGCATTACCTCTCCATATTCTGGCTGCAATTCGGAAATAACATCCTTAACCAGATCCTCTCGATTACCGAATACCCACTCACTGCATGCAAAACAGCAAATTTTACATATTCTTGAGGTAAGAAAGAACCCTTTGCACAACAATAAGCAGAAATACCTTGTACAGTAGATTTGAGTGTGAGGGCGTAGGAACTTTGGCACTTTTACAAAAGCCTCGAAAGGAGTTGGTGCTAGAGGAGCGTCACTTGGTCCTACATAAAAGCAGCAAACCAGGACATCACAATAGATCAGAGATTGCTAACAACCTGAAATTTTGTAAAGTCTAATTCCAAGGTTGAAATAGCAAAAAGACTCCTGAAATCTTGATGTTCAGTCACGGAGTCACATAGTTTTCGATAATATAGCAGAACACTAGAACAGCTATCCAATAAGCTTTTAAACAGTCAATGGTACAACCCTGGCACTTCTTTAACACATGCAAAGGTAAATAATTGCCCTGAGAAACTTTATACTATGATTTTAGGCTGCAACTATCTGATTCCACATTCAGTCAGTTAACAAACAATTGCTCAAGGGAAAATTGTAACTTACGAAAGAGGCAGAAGACACGTTAGAAAATTTAACAAAGTAGGGTCTGAAATCATACCACAATAGTAACTGGTTAATACACGAGCATCAGGAGCATAAGCATGAATCTCACTTGCCATGTTGCGAACAGACTCGTATTGTTCTATGTTCAGTGGCTGCAGAAGAATTACATTCTCATCAATGTATCAAGATTATCATAATCATACTAACCTGCAGCAATCAGTATGCTAAGGACTGCAACAATATCAATTATTGAGATTACATCCAAAAGTATAAAAATGCAGAAATGCTTGACCTCAATGTACAGACCAAAGTTAATAAATTAGAGAAAAGCTCAGACATCGTGTCCTTTCCAGGATGTAAAGTCTCATTAACATGAAATATAACAGCTAATTTTTTTTTGCTAATTGAAACACAGATAATACCTCATCCCACAGATAGAAGTAGGCTTTCTTCCAATGATTTTTTGTCCTCAAGATTTCAACTTCTTTCTGCAAGTAATCCTTTTCTGCCTCGTTACTGTTGCACATCAACAAGCCATGGACATTGATCAGTTTTGATCAGTTTTTGTTAACAAAATACATGAGAGAAATGATCATCAATTAATTTTATACCAGGAGATCACAGGACCATATGGAACAGCATATGCTGCTAGTCGTGGGTCTGAAAAGTATTCATCTGATTTTGGATGATCCGCTGCAGTAGCAGAAGAGATAAAATCTTATCAAAAGAGGAACAATGACAAGCAATCACAACTTTAAAAGTAGATTACTGACAATACACTTCGTTACCTGGCCAAGGAGATGTGTAAGTCAAAACACGCATGCTATTACCCCATCTGCAAAAATATGGGCTGATTCTGTACTGAAGAAGCCACTTGAAATGCTTATCCAATGCATCATACCACTCATTGCTCCCGTGTACAACACCAAAGCGATCCTCAATTACAGTATCAGATATCTAACTAGATGGTTAAGCAGTCACTGAGTTCTCTAGAGAGGACTTATAACTTGTAATCAGCCATTCCATAAATAATCTGATTTGCATTATTATGCAGGGTGTAGTGAGGACTAGAGACCCTTTAGTCTCTGTTCTCATCATAAAGGTGGCAGCCTACACAATTTATCAATAATGGAAAGAATTCAACTTAACAAACATACAGGATACACCAAATACAGCAGGAAGTGAGGGAGTTGTAGGAATAATAAAGTCCCAAACTGTCAAACTTAACTTGACCCGTACTGAAAGGTTTGTTATAGCATCTTCATCCATCATATCAACTGGCCCATTATCTGAAAAGAACTCAGAAAATGATGGAGAGAGAAGAACTCTTCTTAAAGATGTAGCTGCAGATTTGACTCTTTCTACCTAAAAAGCATGTAACCATATGAACAACTTGAAAATAGAGAAAGGGGAGAAACAAAAGGTAAATGTAATGGGAACAAAATGGAAATAGATTCAGATATTCACCACTTCATCCAAAGGTTTTCCCTCTATTGGCTCCACAGCATCAAGACAGTTACGAAGTTCAGTGAATAGTTGATGCTTCTCAGCCTTGCTCAAGCATTGTGATGAAGATCTGAGTTAAATCAGAATGAATCTTGAGATTACATGTTCACAATAACACGTATGAAAAAATTTGGGCAAGACCAAGCAATTCATGCAAAACATAAAAAATACTAAGCAAACTCTTTTAACAGCTGGAATTTTTTGAACATAACAGACAGCACATAACTAAAGGTAAAATGCATAAAAGAGGAAGGACTGTTACGCTGCATCTGCCTTTGTGGCATTAATGATGATCTCCCCTTCATATAGGCCAGGGGGCTGTGCATTTGGCACATCTATTGAAACCCAGACAGCGGTTGTCTCCCTGCAGCAAGGGAAAAACAAACACAACAATCTTACTCTTGGGCAATAAGAAGCCACTCGGCATTTGTTCACCCCAGAAAAACACACACTATGAAAACCATTAACATACCCAGGTTGTAGCCTTATTTGGCTAATTGGAAGATCAAGGGGTACAAGAGCATCAGGTACGCCCAATATAGGAACCACGCGTCGTAATGTTAATGATTGGCCAACAATCAACCTACCAACAGCCAAATGTTAGCAAGAGTATCGTCTAAAAATATCCCATATAAAAAGCCGTAAATTGTCTAGAAACTAACCGATCACCAGATGCAGAGCACAAGTCACAGCACTGAACCTGCACAACCCCAGCAACACCAGAACCACTCCAAGAGACTTTAGGACGGATAGCGATTTGAAAACTTTCCCTCTCATTTCTAGCTGCCAGAAGGCTTATCTTCAAGATTAAAAAAATCATTAGAAGTCAGAGAAATATATTTAATCAAAGAACATCTGAGCCATTTCTTGTAGTAATCACTCTTTAAATTTGCTCTCTACAGTCTCACATGCCCCGAAAAGAAAATGAAAAAGAAAACAGAGAACTAAAGGAAAGTAAAAAAAGAAGAGTTAAACAACATCATTTTCACATAAAAGGACCAAGCGTTTCTGTTCAGCCTACATGCTACCAGAAAGAAAATCTAATTGAGAATGAAACAGAAGTAAGATTATAATATACATATCATAGACTGTGTAGTCTATCCTGAAGATCCCCTCAAACCTCCTCCACTGCACCCACTCTCTTCCCACAGCATGTCCCATGCAAAGATGTGAGAAGCTATCCCAATAGACTATTAGGATAAGAGAATGAATACACCCCTATAAAGAATGAAGGTGTCCAAATCTACTCCTTGAACCTGCATGAACATATTCCTAAAAAGACTTTCTTATTCTATTATTCGACAGCAACAATAAAGCATTTTGGCATTAACTTACAGGTTCGTTATTTCCAGGCATTTCTTGTGGTCCAACATTTGCAGTGCTCGGGAGGCACCACACATGTACTAAATCAGCAGTTGGAACTTCTGTGGGGTCAATCGAGTCCTTGAGAGGATTTGAGACATGGAAACCACCATCATTCCATCCATATGCTGTGCCTCCCCCTGCAACGCCTTCAACTGGTGGGACAATCATATCTTGTGGATTTCCTGCCAATTTGTACCATTCCAAATGGAGTAGATAAGATCAATATACTGATCCAAATTTTATATTCACAATGTTGAGGAAGCTGGAAGAAACTGTTCCAACCTAATGCTTGGTTTCACACCCTAACTCATTCATCTCAAGAACCAAGTTGAGAGTCTAATTAGCCAAATAAAGCATTTGAGTCCATCTTCTTTCACTAGTAATCGAGGAGCTAATATGCTCATAACACATCACAAAAAGTTTTAAACTGGTTTGGTTTTGCCAACACATATCCACCCATATTTCAAATATAAGAAATCACGATCAAATTCCAAAGAAATCTCATATTCCATGACTTAATGATACCTACAGTTAGCATCCTCTGAATTCAACCTTCTATAGCAATTGGGGTGGAATCTATAAGGCTATAACACAGCTTTTCAATTGTAAAACCGCCCTAGATCTCTTCTTTAAAAAAAAAAAAAAGAAAATCGAAAAGCAACAGGAAAAAATTAAACAACAAAATAAAAGCAACGAATACTATAGTGAGTAAGCTTAGCAGTGTAAGCTTCCAAGTTAATTTTCCTTTTAAATTTCCCCTCTGGTTTACTCAGCAACCAAACAAAAATCTACAAATCGGAGATTGATAAATTAAACTGTTGGAAGAAGAGTAAAATGAAAAACCGCCATAAAAAAGCAAGGTTGCAAAGCGAATTCGTGAAGGTAAAGAAACATAAGGAGACTAACCAGGATTGTTCATTTTCGCTGCGGTTACGCTACAAAGCTGCTTGCAATTACAACGATCGTTGAAATTTTTGTAATCTTCTTTACAGTTCGGTATTGTTTCTGGATTTAAAAGAGATACAAAATTCGCCTGACTGACGGAAATGATCGTGTATTTATTTATTTTTTGTTTTTTTATAGAGTGAGCAAAATATATTTGCTGATTATAGGACCGAAAAATGATAATTCTACTCCAAAATTTGCTTCTTACACACTCTCTTGCGCTGCTACTTGCCCATTTGTGCATTGTGATGTGATGGCATTGTTTAGTACGGAGAGTGCTCTGGCTCCGAATTAGAAAAAATTGTATTAGTTTCATTTTTCAAAATAATTTTTACATTTTTCTTTTAATTTAAAAGAGTGGTGAGGAAGACCAACATTAATTGAGATTGAGTGGTAAGGAGATTTATTTTTCATTTAAACAAATAATTATTTACTTCACAACTTGGGAAGGAAATTTATTTTTTCTTTTAGGTAAATAATTAATCAAATAATTATTTAATTCACGATCAACGTTGGCTCAATTGATAGAGAAATATTTTAATTTTCCTGTAGCTAAAATCTGAAGTTCAAATTTTATGAATAATATTTTGAAAGTAAAATTTTAAATACATTCGATGTGATACAAGAAAATATCCTCAAAAATAGTTTGAAAGAAGATAATAAGATGTAAATTATAGCACTTGGCCTTTGGGACAAATTGCAAAAAAAAAAAGCATAAGATGATCTTATATTACTGTTAGTAAGCCTAGCAATTTGTCCACATAACTCATATTATTTATGTTTATGTCTTATAGAATAATATTAGTGTAGTATAAAATATAAAAAAGATTTATATATGATGCACTGACAGTGTATAGTTTCCATACACTGTCAATGCATCAGAGGTTGACACCTCATCATTAGGCCCTTGTATGCAAATATAAATAAATTTTTTTTATTTGCCCATAAGAACCTATTGATGAGGTGTCAACCTCTGATGCATTGACAGTGTATAAAAACTATATACTGTCAGTGCATCATATATAAACTCATATAAAAATTGTGTTGATATATCGAATACAAAATTTTTTAAAACTTTTATCATATTCATATATAATTTTTATTAAATTTTAACTCATATAATCTTCGTGTCTTTTTTTTAAGTAATACATTTTCATTAAAAATTACAATCACAATCAACATATTACATTCCATGAACAGATAACTATGAAAATCACATTACTCAAACTAGATAAACTAGTAAATAACTATAAAATTCTCATGTTTACCTAGGAGTTTATATGATTTCTTATGAACTATGAATCACACCATCACATCAACTTGGTCTTGCTATGATAAAGACATTTTCTCTGTTACCGTTAAGATTTACGTTGTCAATAGCAAAAATTAGAACTACAGGTTAAAGCTCATAGGAAGAGAAGAAAAACAAAAATATTGCTACATTAAAGCTTCTTTTGTGCTAGAACAGTTCCAATAATGGCTACAACAATGCCAATGTTCTAAAATTTTTGCAAGGAATAGCCATGAAAATAGTGTACAATACAGGTGAGACATGCACCAGTTCACTACATACTAACAAAGTTGTATGTAAAGCCACATCGAAGTAAGATTTTCAACCAGATAATTCAACAATATGTCACACTAGGATCTTCATTGCCTTCTGTCAAAGCCAATGCCACTCCCAACCTTAGGATAGGTACCTGAAATTTGGGGAAAAGAAAGATCTTATTAAATAAGAGTGTATCGACTATAGTGGTTGAACCCAAACTACCACGAAGATTAACCGTTGCGATAGCGCTGTCGAGGAAACACATGTATCATGTTTTTTCCAACAAAGTTGAAATAACAGAACAGTTTAGTTTTGACAAGCCATATGACAACATTGCAAACAAAGCTCCAATCTTCCACAGCATCACTAACTCAAAAAGTAGTCTTCAAATTTAAGTTATATCATAAGAAGATTACAATATGCAGTATGTAACTTCAAAGTATGTTTCGGAACATCATTTGCAATATCCACACGTACAAGACAATTCAGCAGGTAAAGAACAGAAAATTTAAGCAATGTATGAAAGCTGCCAAAGAGGAATTAGCAAAAAACAGAAAATTTAACGATATTTGAATCTAAATCATCTGTAGTCTCGATTTTATAATCCTAATTTTTGAGGTCACATCAATCAGCTTCAATAATCTCTAACAAGCTTATAAAAATTATTTTTTATGATCCCCCATTTCCTTCTTTCGTTTCTACATTATTTCTAAAAGAGCAACAATAAAACAGTCAAATTTATCCTTACATTCACTAGGAAGATGCAAACAATAAACTGAACTCCTAAACCTAGAAGGGATTTAAATCCGCAATTCTATGACAAACAAGGCACAAGACGGTCAAGACTTATAACTACAAAAAATATTAGGATGAGGAACCAAGTTCTAGACGATAAAGTTTCTGCCTATCTCACCAAAATTATTTATTCTATGAAATGGAAATAGAGAGCAAGCCAAGGGATCCACCTCTTGCAGAACTCAGTTACATATCGTGAGCTGTTGTAGAAGATGAACCACATCAACACAATCACCAAAGTATCTGCCATGGTTTAGGAACCAGCAATTTGTATATTATAATGGTACAAAGAATTAAAAAACAGTATGGTGAAGAAAGAAGCTAATAGGATCCTTTGTCTCTATTCTAAACTCATATATAAGAAAGCCAAATTTCTCAAAATTCCAAAATTTAAACATTATGAAATAAGACAGCCCACCAAAGACTTAATTGAAAACACAGCCAATCAAAGAATACTAGAAAACAAAAACAGCTCCTTATATAAAAATATCAGAATAATTCTATCATAGGATAGGCTTCAACAAAATGAAAAAGTTTCATCCTTTTGTTAGGTAAAAATGAATACCGATAAAGTCATCCGAACAAAATATTATCAATCCTTACAGCATACAAATCCCAAAAATTCCAAACCAGGATTAGATCTCTATAGATAAAAAAGGAGTGAAAAAGGATACTGAAAAGGTAACGCTCCCACCAATCCAACATGTAGAGTCCAAAGGTGACATTGTAGAGATAGATCTTGCGTTGAACCCAGTTCATAGCTCTAAGCACGATAAATAAATAAAAAGATGCCAGGAAAATCATTACAGATACACAGAAAATGATCAATTCAAAAAAAAAAAAAATCTGAAGTCATTACAACGTTGCGAAATCATCTTATAATTCAATTTCTATCAGATGCAACTTCTTTTTTCTCAATACAATGGCCATGAAGCACATATTCATATATAATTATCACAAGAATGTGAGGAAACTCAATAACTCAACATCCATGCCTTAACGATATTACTTAATTTACTGGTGCTTTGAATCAACCAAGAAAGAAAAGCACTTTTTCAAGGAAACAAAGACTGAAACTATGCCAAACCACAACAATATAAAATCAACAGCAGAAAAAATGAAAATTGAACAATATTTCAGATGTATCCACGGGGAAGAAGCTTAGGTTCTTTGGATCAAATAAAAATAAAAATTTAAACGCAAGGATTGAACGGCAAGAATTCTGGGGGAAATTCAAGGAATTCTACGCTAATTTTACTAAGAAATAGCTTCATATTCTTGAACAACTTAGAAAAAAGGTAAAACCAAATCTTGAGGAGAACAGGAATCAAAAGCCTACCTCACCGCTGCACGGTCAGTCGGCGGTTACGTAAATGGATGTTCCGGTGATCGGATCGAGATTCGAGAGTGCAAAGCTTCTCGAAGATTTGCTATAGCTAAGAGATTTTGGCCTTGGGCGTTACGGTCATAGAAGACAGCAAAAACTTCTCCTTAACAACGTAAATGACGGAAATGCCATTTAGATAATGACGTGTCAGTTATTAATTCGCTCCATGCTAAACACAAAACAAAGAGCCCCCGTACCGTATATTAAAGCCCCACCGTCACCGTGATTCATCGCAGAAAAGAAATCAAAGCCTCCATATTTCACCAAAAAAAAATCCCTCCATAAACAGTAAACCTCTCACTTCTCTATCGCAGGGAAAAAGTTAGGGTTTCGAACTTTTGAAGCAGAGATCGAAAGCCAATGGAGAGTGCATTAGCAAGCGCCTCAGCGATCGTAGATCAGAGGCAGAAAATCGAGCAATACAAACACATTCTGTCAACTGTATTCTCATCAAACGACATCGTTCAAGCCAAGAAATTTATCGATCACAGTAATTGCCTTTTCTTTGCTTGATTTATAGGGTTATTAAGGTTTTTTACTTTTAATTATTTTAATTTGATTTTTTTTTTCAGTGTTATCGGACGATGTTCCGTTGGTGGTGTCAAGGCAACTTTTACAAACTTTCGCACAAGAATTAGGAAGATTGGAGCCAGAGTCACAAAAGGAAATTGCTCATTATACCCTTGCTCAGATTCAGCCTCGTGTCGTTTCATTCGAAGAACAGGTTCGTTTTAAAGTTCTTCAAATTGTTTGATTAGAAAACATCCCTTTAAAGAAGCTACTTGGAATGTTGTTCTATTTGGAAATTTGAAGTTCTTTTGAACCTTTAGATACCACATTGTTGAACCTTTTCCATTGTCGAAACAATTTGAGAACTCTTTTGAACCTTTTATTTTTGATGAGCTACTAATGGGCTTATAGAAAATGGATGGTTGTTTGAGGAAAGCTGTTTACTTTGTATGATTTATATAGGTATTGATTATCAGAGAGAAGCTTGCTGAGTTGTACGAGTCAGAGCAGCAGTGGTCAAAAGCAGCGCAGATGCTAAGTGGAATCGATTTAGACTCTGGAATGAGGTCTGAGAGTAAGATTCTCTTTAATTTTTCTGATGATGGCTGCGGCATATTTTCTTCTGTTACTATTGTTGATAATTCTATGGTTGTGATATGGCTATCAGGGTTATTGATGATACATTCAGATTGTCAAAACGTGTCCAAATTGCTCGCCTCTATCTTGAGGTATTGATTTTTTTTTTAATACTAGCATGATATATTGCTGACATGTAAAATCAACTTCAAAAGTTGACTGAAAGCGCTTATATATTTTCCAGGATGATGATGCTGTTAATGCAGAAGCTTTTATTAATAAAGCTTCATTCTTCGTTAACAACTGTCAGCATGAAGTGTTGATTTTACAATACAAGGTTTGGCATAGTTTTTAGATCAATTACTGTATAGTTAGAGCTCAAAGTCTAGTCATTGGTTAGTTTACTTTTTTTTTTCTTGTTTTCAGGTCTGTTATGCAAGGATTTTGGATTTGAAGAGGAAGTTCTTGGAAGCAGCACTGCGGTACTATGACATATCTCAAATTGAGAAGCGACAAATAGGAGATGAGTATGTAATTAGGTTACAATTTTTTCTATAAAAGTTTTGCTTAAAGAAGCTATTAGATAATTACTCCGTGAACTTGTTCTTCATCACTCTGTACTTAGTGTTTGCATTAATAACCATCATGCTTTTCATACCATGAACAACTATCAATTTGCTTCTCAATTTCCCGCATCTGAATATTGGGTTATGATTGAGGAATTATGAAACAAAAATTATCAATGTTTACCTATTACAGAACGATTGATGAGGATGCACTGGAGCAAGCTTTATCTGCTGCTGTCACATGTACAATATTAGCTGCTGCAGGTCCTCAACGCTCTCGTGTTCTTGCCACCCTTTACAAGGTAAAAGCTCTCTCTTGATGTAATGTAATATGATAAATTTTTTTTTTGTTTGATTCTAATCATGTTAATGATTTGGGGTGTGTTTCAGGATGAACGATGCTCCAAGCTGAAGATTTATCCGATATTACAAAAGGTTCTCTTTCTCTCTCATGCATCCAGCACACAATCACACTCACACGTGCATCCCCTCATGCACTAGTCTTGCATGTTGTTGCCTATTTCTATTGCAGAACCTTAAAGTCCATCCTGATGGAGATTTATATGGAAGTTAACAGGTTTATTTGGAGAGAATATTAAGAAAACCTGAAATTGATGCCTTTGCTGAAGAACTGAAACCACATCAGGTTGTAAAAAGTGTCAACTATTCTAGATGTTGCGTTTACAATAAAAGTAACTTCTCCCATCTTTGATTAACCTTTTATTTCCCATCAGAAAGCATTGCTTCCCGACAATTTTACAGTGCTTGACCGTGCCATGATAGAGCATAATCTTCTGAGTGCAAGCAAACTTTACACAAATATCAGGTTAGAAATGTAACACTATTGATTATCATCTTATCTTATTGCTATGCTTGGAGTTCTTTTTACAAAATATCTTTCCTGTCTTTGTCACAGATTTGATGAGTTGGGTACTTTGCTGGGCATTCCTCCTCATAAGGTAAGATTCTATGTGGCACCCTTTTGCTACAGTTAAGCAACAATGTCTGCTGCCATTGCAACCTTTTAAGCAAGCTTTTGGTTTTCAATTTTTCGGTCTTCTCTCTCTCCCCGAGTGAAATACTTTCAACTATTATAGTCAACAGAGAAGATGATTGGTTGCTATTTATTTACAGGCTGAGAAGATAGCATCAAGAATGATTTATGAGGATAGAATGAGGGGATCGATTGATCAGGTTTCAATTTCTGCTTTAACAGATTCGATAATCAATTGATTTTACGACTGTTTTTATGATCCTCAAGTGGAACCTGACTTAAAAGTTGTCTTCATTACTAACTATGTAAATAATTAATGATCTTATGCATCAGGTGGAAGCAGTTATACATTTTGAAGATGACACGGAAGAGCTGCAACAATGGGACCAACAGGTAATGCATCTCGAGTATGGACCTAATTATGGCTGGCAAACCCACTTTGCAAGTTCTCAGCTTTATCTTGGCTTATGCTTCTGCAGATTGTTGGTGTGTGTCAAGCTCTGAACGATATACTTGATAGCATGGCAAAGAAGGGCATGGCAGTTCCCCTCTGATCTGGTGCGCCTCACAAGAACAAAGAAACATAGAAGAGGATTTGACTTTAGCCTTCACCCATATGCATAAAAGAACGCTGCTCAGCCCCTCTCATTTATGCCGATTTTTGTTCCTTTGGGATTTACTTTTGTAACTGATTTTGCCTGTAAGATAGGAATGCATGGGATTTTGGTTAATCGATTTAAGTTTCTGTAATTATTTTTGTTATTTTCATAAATCTTCTCGGTTGTTTATCAAGAAAAGTGCGCTACCGATCGCATAGGACGCCCACGTCAAATCGAGATTAGAACAAATCTGTCAACTCTCTCGTTGCCACCATCGAGATGAGTTGGACTAAGAGATATATATTAGAGAAAGTATTTGATATACCAATATTGAATATTTTAGACGTCACAAATAAAGTTAACTAGGTGACATGTATTTATTTGATATATTAATTTATTTATGATTATTTTCAAGGATTTGGTACCTTTACAATTTACTTAATTGTTAATGTACTAATAGTGTATAAAAACTAATATAAATCTTTATTTCTAATAATGAGTTTTTTTTTTAATTTACTCATTAATAAATAGACATTTTGTAGTTAATTGACAATAATTAGTAACTACATACAATTACTGCGTCAAATTTTCTATGTACATGTAATGATGACAGGGCAGTAAGGACGCATTTACGTTCTGAAGTGTGTAGTAACTTATAAGGAACATGGCCATGGGCGTGGTTGACAAGTTACCTTCTTTTGTAACTTTGAATGAATGACATGCAACAACTCTGGCCCTACTTGCCTCCTTGCTCAGAAGTTCCAGAATTTTGTGCAGCGTAAGGTAGGCGGCGGTTGTTTCAGTCGGGCTCGAATGAATAATCCTTCTAAGCCGCTCAAGAACCTCTGACGCAAACATGCAAACAGAAAATGTTTTTACAGAGTCCGTTTCGATTTCTTGGTCTACGGATCTGGGTAGCTACCCTGAGATTTGAGTTCAAATGCATTTGAATCATGCGAATTATAGGCATTGCTTCTACGCTATATAAATTCAACACAACACTGAAACTAAAGAGATATACTCTTCCTCTTCCTGTAAAATTCGTTCTCATTTAATTAAACCTACTCCAAAAGTCGCTATGAAAATCCCTTGTTAATTACAGTCTCAAAAACCCTTTTTTTCTATCCTTTCGTGATCATTTTGATAATTAAAAAAAAATCATCAGAAACTTGAATCGATGGAAGATACCTTAGGCACTTGAATCAACAATCCCTGAACCTCTGGAAGGAGAGGATTTGGCTGAATCCTTTCCAGATTGTACGAGCACGTCATGATTTATCGATGCCAGTTGTGACAAATTCTGCAATATACCATAAATGTTTCTGGAGATCACAACATAGGACACAAAACATGTCAAACGAAAAATAAATTTCCATGATTTGAGTGATGGCATTCAGTTTACAATTGCATCTTGATAGAATTCAGTTTCTAGATATCATAAGACACATGCAGAAACAAGTTAATCTTGGACAGATTTTCAGCCAAGAATGGAATAAAATATTAATCACTATTAAATTTACTTTTTCAGGGATATCAATTATTGCAAATGTATGAGTGCATTTACCTCTGTATGTCTCAAGAAGTTGAATGTCATACCTTGAAAGAGAAATTTATCAATGAGAGATTGAGAGGAGAGGAATCAAACTCCGCTAGTTCACCACATTCATCCATCTGTGAATCAGAAGAAATACGAGAAGATTAGGATAGAATCACCACATGCAGGCTGCAGCAGACAATGGATTTCATCCAAATTCAATAACATTTTTAATTCTACAAAACCTTCTAACAGAAAGGAGGAATACTGCAGCCATACTGTAACACATATATAAGATGCAAACTCGAGCACAATAAAAACACAAAGCCTTAACCACTAACTGGGGTTGGCTACAAAGATTGAATTTCACCCTGGTTCTCTAGGAGATCAAATTCTATGGGTAAAACTCTTGTGTTCTCAAATTAAGATCCTTTGGAAGTAAGCCAAGAATATTACTTTTCAGTTAGAGGCAATTAGAGGCACAAGTAGATAGTGTGGGCCATGAGTTAGTAAATTACCTCAAGTCCAGAATTCAAGTCTGAGTCACAAGTCTCAGCATCAGAGTTACTACAATCATTCTCGTCAGGGATGCCACTGGAAATTTGAGAAAAACGTGACACAAAATAGCTGGTGTCATCCGCACTCTCAAGGTGTGGTACAAAGGCAGCCTACATGAAGTTAATGCTAACACGTTAATATTGGATCTCCAACAATGACAAATCAACATTTTCTTCTATTCTCCAAACCATGTGCCATTTTTTTCTCTAAACATGTGAACAGAATACTCTTGCTGTTATATAGAGCGCATGTACATGCAAAATAAGCAAGAAGACATCCATAAAAAAGAGGAAAATTAAAAGGAAATTTACAACTTAGGCAGACAGTAGAAGAAGTTAATGTATCAATACGCATAGAAGTGTTTAAACGTACACATACTATCATTGGGCATGGTAGGAAACTCAACAGAATAGGATAACAAAATCCACCGGTCGAAACTGATACTAATAAGCAGTAGATGGTCATATTCAAATGTAACCAATATTAATAGGCATTGCACCTGGTAAACCTTAACATATTGGATTAACAAAGAAATATAACTGCCCACTATGTTGTTTGAGGCAAGAATAGAATGAAAGCTGTGGATTCATACCTTTTGCAATGCAAGGCTATCCCAGTTAACTCCATTGAAGAAAGCATGTGCTTTTACCTGTAAGATGGTCCCACTTAATTAAAAAAGCCACTGAAATTATAGTAACATGTATGCTCTTTCAAGTTTTAATAGTGAATGGAAGGTATATTTTGCTTTTCAACTGAAATGAAAAATTAGAAAGTGAAGTACCTCAGTTGATCCATTTGCTCCTAACCGCTGGTTGGGATCATGTACAAGAAACCTGTAAGAAAATGCATTGGTACTGAATAAGTTGTTCTGAGAAAAGTTTTCCCTTAACATGAGAAGTCACGAAAATACAAGCTAAAAAGATATCTTTAACTCAAAGCAAAAGATCAACCTGTTAATTAGATCTTGAGCCTCATAGGACATCTCACTAGGCACGGATGGCCATGGAATTTTTCTGTTCAGAATGTTGTCAAAAATTATCTGCAAAGGCACGAGAAAATGATAAAAGCATGAAACAGGGCAGTTTGTAGTCGGCCAACATATTTTTTTACAGAGCATTACGCTAATATGAAGCACTTAAAGGGATGAAAGATGCAGGTAGTGAGAAATCATAGACTGGCAATTAATAATTCAGGATGAAACAATGTTCAGTCAACTAAAGTTTAATAGAAAAGTTTTCATCATGTACACAACAGGTTTCTAAGAGATTAACATGATAAACAGAATTACCACTTACCACCCAGTTCAATGAGGAAAAAAAAACACAAAAAACAGTGAAGGAAATGATAAATGTTGCACTTAATATGAAACTTAGTGGCAGAATATGGTGCAAGAAAACAATGGATGACAGAGACAGTTATTTGCAGTTATAAAACAAACTGTAGCCATGGCTTCGAAACCAAAATTAGGTCTTTAAATCTGTTCCCTTCTCAAGACTTAATCTAAATATCAGGAACACTTTTGTTTTGGGCAGTAAAATCATGTTTTCAGAATTAGAGAGGCACCTCAATGAATTAAAAGAGAATCCATTCAACATGAAGATCAATACATACAAGATTCTGCTTGACTATAAAACTGAAAAAATAATTCAATATCTAGACCGAAGTTGCATCAGTAATAGTGGGGATATCAGTGAATGAAGAGAATACTTGAATATATACCTCAGGGTGTTCAGCAGTGAAAGGTGGAATTCCTGTTATGAACTCAAACAAGATTATCCCCACTGACCACCAGTCCGCAGCATAACCTGCATGAATGTCAATGTAGTAATATCAAATACGTAGTCTAGTAAGGACTGAGAATAAACCTGACATCAGGTTGAATCCGAACCATGCTCAGTGCCAAGAAGAATTTCAGGGGCCAGGTAGTCAGGTGTCCCAACAGCCGAGTGTCGATTTCTATCCTCTGTGTGTTGAGTTTGTAGATTATAAGCATCTAATGACGTGGGTCTGATTGTCTCAGGTCCAGATAAATCAATTGTGTTGTTTATGAGGCCAAATTTTGAAAGCCCAAAGTCTGTAAGCTGGTAACATAAGCAATAATTAGCTTGTTATCATCACAATAACACAAGGTTAATGCAAATATGCAGAATAAGTAAGTCAACCTAGAAATCAAGTGATTCTTGATCAGCTATATAATTTACATAATAAATTTTAAAAAATAACTGTTCATACACCAGACCTTAATGTGACCATCATGTGCAATCAGTATGTTGTCTGGTTTCAAATCACGATGCACAATTCCAAGGGAATGGAGATATTCTAAAGCAAGAACCTGAAACATGGACATAGTTTAACAAAAGTTCATAAACGAATTAGATTGGATATGCATAACACACAATGAGTTGGTACAAACCAGTTCTGCAATATATGTACGAGCTACTTCTTCCTCAAGACATCCAACTTTTTGGAGCAAAGAGTACAGATCACCACCATTGAGATATTCCATAACCAAATAGAGGTTATCTCTACAGGTGAATGAATAAAAGAATCGAACCTGAAATGATTGACTCACCTCTTTTAATTCAACTAGCATCCTTCTAATACGATAAGACAATTTAAGTTCAACATTAGCCATCTTTGCTGACAATAAAAAGAGAAACTGCAAGGTTCAAGCCTCAGCCACAAGGTAAACTTGAAAAGCGTAGTTAATGCATTTTATTTCAATTGAAGTGAAAAATGTCATAGCTCAAAGCATGCTAGAATTAGCTATTACCACAAAAGGGTTTCGAACTGCTATGAGTATATTCCGCTCTGCTAATATGCGCTCAATATCATTTTTACGTATCAAATCCAATTTCTTGAGAAACTGCATAAGCAAAAATATTGCATCAAGTTAATAATAAAACCGAAGATCACTTTTTTAGAAATGACCAACAATTAATTAGTTGAGTCCTTCTCAAGAAAATCAGAAGCTTGAAACTTATAATTAAACTTATTGCTGGTATGTTCTGACAGATGAAATGATAATGTTAAACTCAAATTGCAATCAACTAACCCAAGAGATGTGTTGGCTAAGCAAAGACTCCAAAATTTATTCTCAGAATAATCAATTAAGCAATCACTTGGTTCTGTCACTTTCCTTGTCATATACATGTAGATTTGAAACTAATCTAAGACTTACTGAGTCTTGTACAAAAGAGAATGAATGTTCACTTTACTTTCTGTTGGTAGAAAATAACAAAAAAAAATTACCTTTATTGCAAATAAGTCGCCTGTTGTCCTTTTACGAGCAAGAAAGACTTTTCCAAAGGCTCCTCTGCTAATTGGTTTGATGATCTCAAAGTCATCTATTGTTGTCCTCTCTTTATGGGACATACTTAAAGGAGTTGACATTGTACTACTTTGAGAAGCATTATCTGAGAGAAATCTAGAGTTTTCCCTTTGTTCACTGCAACTCGTTGGACTTTTTATATCTGCTACTTCACAAGCTAGTATATATTTCTCCCTGCATAAGTAGTTAAGAAACATGATGAATGATTCATCAAGTTGAGATATTTGTTCAGTCTTGCAAATATTACTCTGAACAGTGTACTACCTCAGAAGTTTTTCTATCCGGCCTCCAAAAGTTTCTATTACAAGAGCTTTAAGCTTGCTATGCCGCAAAGCATCCTGCAAGTCTTGCATGCATGCAAGCAAGAACTCATGAGACCCTTCTTTGGACAAGTCTGTACCTGCTACACAACGGGCTATATCTGAAAGGTCAACCATCTGCCACAAAAAATAACAAAAGAACTGATTTAAACTCACAAAAAACATCATGTTTTCACATTACAACAATAGCATTAGATGCAAGATAGAAGCTCATTGTAAACATAAAAGGAATATATTGTTAATTGGGCCAATAAATAATAGAGTGATGCTGCTTAACAGAGCTACACAAGAAACAAATTAGTTCTATAAGAGTCGAGATTTTATTTAGCATTTTGGCAAAACATTATGAATATTTTTTGCACCAAGAATACAAGGATGATCCTCTAGTCCAACAAACCTGTTGCACATCCTCTAGTTCAGAAGGATTGTTACGCTCCAACCAGAAAGAATCAAAGTGACTTGCTCTTGGGGTATTTGTAGAGGATACTGATGTCATGCTCCCAGTTGAGGATGATGCTCCATAGTTGCCAAGCCTCATGCCCAAATGGCCCTTGAAGTCAATAGAGGTAAGATGAGAATCCTCTATACAGGCTGTGTCCATCTCATGTATGTCCTCAAACATACCTTCAACACCCTTGTTTCGCCAGTCACTTATCTTGGGAGAATAACCTTCAGATGTGACTGCAGAGCTCAGATTTTGCATGCTTGAATTCTCAGGGCTCCCAATGGAACTCAAATTCCGTGACTGTATAATCTGTTCTAATATTTCTGCAAGCTTTACTAGGCGTTCGTCTACATCTACACAATTTAGTGCACATTTATCTGCATATGCACATATATAGGAATGAGATTCTAAATGAGAAATCGGAACGGCCTCCTCACATATCCTACAGATTACTGAGTCAGATGCATCTAGTGTTCGTTCAGGCTTAATTCTTGAACCATCAAAATTATGGTTGTGCTCATGAAGTGAACTACAACAGGAAGCTTCTGCTGAATTTCCTACAAAACTGCTATCAGCTTGACAAAATTGTTGCTCCTGTGAAGTAAAATCAGATCGAGATTTCTGTCTAGGTGAAATTTTCTCACAAATGGTGGAATCTTTTCCAGATGTTATATCATTCTGCCCAGCCGGCTCAGAGAAAGAAGACACCTTATTCTGTCCTTGCAATTTGTGTTCACCATCAGTCCTCTGATATGTAGCATTCACTGAAAGAGAGTCAGCAACTGCAGGAGTGGGAACCCAACTCATTTCAACAGCAGGAATGCTTTCTAAACATTTCTTAAATTTTTTAAAAGATTTCTCATCAATTGGCTCTTTCTCTTTCTGAAACTGCAATAGCCTTGTGCACCGTGTCAAAATAAAGAGCACGCGCGTGCACAGCCACTTCAACAATACTGTTTGACACTGTTGTCTTTTTTCAGTCAAATTTTGAACTATTGTTTCACACTTAACACGAAACTGAGAAGATGTCATTTCAACACATTGTTGAGCAAGAAACAGAAGATCCTCTGCTATTTTGCAACCCTCTGAAGATGAGGAGTCGATGGTCTGAAGAACATCCATTACATCCCCAGCAAAAGTAGACAGCTCTGTGTCCACCATCTCTTTAGCAGCATCAAATCTTGAATGTAATGAACCCAGTAGTTCCTGATAAAAAGAAACAATTAGCTGATTAATCAAAAAGGAAAGAGTCCAATAGAACTGCCATTACAGCAACGCATCAAAAATATAATTACCACCTTCTCCATTAGTATGGTCTAATGCTCTACTATTATTTTTCATGCAGAATTGTACTAATAGTGATCCAGATAATCTAAAGTGATCAATTTTTTCTATAGCAAATTGGTAGAACAAACTAGCCAAATTGTGATTAATGACAATAAAAAATAAATATGAGAATCAAGCTGTCACTTGAACATATAATATATATGAAGCCTCTCAAAAGAGACTGTAACAATAATACCACAAAAGCTTCATTTGATGTCTTGAAAATTAAATTTCAAAATATATTGCAAAATCCTTTACTTTTTTATCTTAAGAAAAAAAAATGAAAGCAGGTTATTAACCAACTCGATCTTCACTAATATCAGAAAGGTACCTTTAAATCACTGTAACTGTGGGCTCGAGGATGGGCAGATGAAATACCACCCTTAGGCCCTAATTCATGGGAAAAACTCTTTAGACCTTTTGACACTATGCTAGAATATGCACTCTCTTCTGAAGACTGCTTTCTGTTCAACCTATTTTCCTTGTAGCCAAGTTTAGTCCTTGCAGGTTCCTCTTTGTTGCGGGCCTTCACTTCTGAGCCACCATCCTGTTAATTAGCAGCATGGTCCCTCAGGTATATTGCAAGACTAGTATATCATGAAACTAATCTTTAAGACAATGTTAGAGAAAAAATGGCATAGTTTAAATATAACCTCATTATTTACAACAATATTAAAGGCTTGAGTGGAATTCTTTGAAATATGTGATGAAAACCACCTCGCTATCTTCTTTCCTTTTTGTTCCACTACACATATGAAACCAGAAAGAGCAATAAATACACATTAATTTTGCTTCGAATAATAAATGTTGCATTAGAAAATATGGAAAGGTAAACCGGAGACTCAAGATAAGGATAAGACAACAATTGGATAATGAGCAAGGAAAAATCAAAGCAAAATAAAAAGGAAATAAGACACATAGGAAACGTTCACCTAGTCCAAGATAGCAGCTTTATCAGTAGTATTCTCAGTACAAACTTCAATAATACCAAAAATTCTAAGTCACCTGAAAACTAAGCCTAAGAACTAGTGGCACAGTGAACCATTAAAGTTGCAGGAGTCCATTTTAGACTCATGCTTTAAGAGCTGAAAAAGGTTTCTTTGCATAAGTAATGGAGTAAAATTGATGAAATCAACCGATAACTATTTCCTTGTTTTATGATCTAGATAACAGAGTCCAAGCAAACAACAAAAATAAAAGCTTTAACTGATTTTCATGTAGGCATTCATTGTCTAGGGATGACAAAAGACAATCTTGTCTTTCGTCAAATGGTTATGTTTCAGCATCAGCATGTGGTCTATGAAGAGACGAAACATATTGATTCAAAATGCATCAATAATGAGATTCCTAATTTTCTTTTCATGTTTAATCATTTTTAATATCTCGGATGATTTGAAGACGTTTGACATATCATCAGTAAAATTCCAAGAATTCGTTTTTTTTCTCTCCATGTTTTCTCAGGAAACAAACAGAGCCTTTACACAAACCTGTAAGCTAAAAATGATAATAAAAAAAAAGAAAAAGAAAAATGCAAACCTTCTTTAGAGAAACAGGATGATTTTCCTTGTCCACAACCGACTGACTTCTGTTTCTGCTTGAAAGGAGGCTTCGAAGTCCTTGACTCGTTCAGCTCGCCCAGCTTCGAACTCGGCTGTCCCTTCAAAGAAACTCGCGGGGTTTTGATCCGATTCAATCCAGAAGGAATCCCGACTTCCGACGAGAGAAAGTGGTCGTTTCGACTCATATCAGCCATCAATCACAAAAATCCAAACTAAAACCCTAATACTCGTGCTTCCTTCAGGTTAGCGAAGTAGTTCATAGATAACAACAAAAGAAATAAAAAAAAACAACAACAACAAAAAAACCAAGGAATTCTAAATAAAAATACAAAAAAAAAGAGAAGAATAAAAGAAAAAGTATAAACAAAAATGGAGCTCCTGAGAGTGTTTAGTTGGCGAAAGGAAAGAGTCGTCGTTGTCGTTCGCGTGGTTTGTTCGTTTTACTTACTAAAGAGAAGCCAGCAATGTGTGGAGCGGTTTCCGTTTCAATGACGGTTGATACAATTTAAAATAATTATACATATTTCATTTTATTGAAATATAATAAAGAACTGTTTTTTGGATAAAGTTTTGAACTTTTCAGATTATTTTTAATTTTTTAGATTAAAAAAATTAAGTTTTTTATTTGTTAAGATTTTTTTGACTAAAAAAGCATTTATTTTTATAGTTGAAAACAGATTTGGCCTCCAAAATCCCAACTGAAAACACCTAAATTTTAATTTTTGTAAGAAATGAAATTATTAATTTCCAACTTATCTCATTATTTTAATGCAATATAAGTACTATATTTTAATTTAATTGATCCATTAGGCACCACAAGTATTCTTGTTAACCAACTCTACAATTTTTATTATGCATATTGGTTAGAAATCAGTTCTTTTTTTAATTTTCGATATAGAGATGAAATTATATTTCAAAACATAACCTTAAACTTTGATTCAAAGAGAGAACTTGAATTTTTAAAGTGGGCTAGTTAGACAGGCACATGAAACTTTTGAATTCAAAATCCTTACAACTTCCTTTTTTTATATTTTGAAAATAGCATTTACTAGTCAAGCTTTTAATTAGGTATATCCCCACCTGCATAAGTCATATTTAAGTGCACTAAATAGGAATGAACTTTTCTTCCCTACGAGCAGAGCAGCCGCTGAGGTATGGATTCTTTCTCAACTTTCTTTATTTTTTATTTATTTTCATTTTTTTTATCTTTTTTTTTTTACCGTAAAATCAAAATTTTTTATTTTATAGTAAGGTTAATGTAATCACAAATAATTAAAATGTAAACTTAATATCGATAGAAATAAAATATACACTTAATAATATGTATTTCCGTTCACCTTGCAAATAAAAAATTGACTTAACATATAATTTCTTGTATTTGAGCTAAGTGCTTAGCTAATATTTACAAGGTTTAGTTCCCTGAAGCCAATAAACAGAGGCACTTTCTGCTGAAAGAATGCCCCCTTTGCCATCTGAACATACAAGGGCTATAAGAACAGACACTCGTGAAACTTGTCCTTCAAAAGAGGATAATGCTTAAAACATTTGCATTTATTCTTTGCTTATGTTACTAAATATTAAAAATACAACATGGGAAGTTCAAATGGCTTCACAATATCTTATGAACAGCCAAGGCACAATCTAAAAGAACCTCCCTTGCGGTAGAAGTTAAGGGCAACTGGTTCTTGGAGTTTAACTTTTGTCATCCACAACTTGGCTGTTCACAGATAAGCCCTCTCTTCTTTTAGAAAAGCCGGTAGATTCCAGGGTTGAGCCCCTAAACTTTAGCTCCGGAGCAGCTCTATAATGGGGATCGACAGAAGCAGGTCTTGAGCTGGGATCAGCAGGGTTTGGCCTGAAAGAACCGGATGCTCCACCCGGATATCGCGAAGGAGATGTATACCTTCGACCTTGAAGACCGCTGCTTCTCAAGTCCACAATATCAGCACTCCTTGAAGAATCTATGTAAGGCCTGTCCCCACTGCTAGATCCTAGTGGAGCACCATTTGCAGCCGAAGTAGTGCTGAAGGGTTCATCCGGTCCCCATGAAGTAAGTGCCTCTTTCTTCTTTGCAAAGAATTGCCATGCCCCGAATAAGAAAAGTATGAAAAACAGCACAGGGCTGGTCCATAGCATCGTATTCGATTCCCCTTTCAAAATCGGAAGATTAGAGCGATACATTCCCACGTATTCTCCTCCGAGGCCAAGAACAACAAGCTTTTCACGGTCACTGGCTATCAATGGCATCACCTGTCTTCTCTCTTTATTTTTATCCATCACTTGGTAAGTTAAGAAAGACGACCTGATCTCGTCCAAACCGGCAGAGAAAAGAAACCGCGGTGCACCGACCCTAACATAATGCAGGGTAGAAACATTATACACAAAAACCTTTTCTGGATCAACAATAAGCAAATATCCTTTAATAGCCTGAAAAGCAACAGGCTCATTCATTTCCAACTTTTTCTTGGACCTAACCCTGCACTTGAAGTTCATGATATCGCCCAACAGCAAAATATGAATCAAATCACCATCTGATGTAAAACCATATGCTTTAGACCGCTCTGTTGCATCGAACACATAATTCCGAGCAAGAGAATGATTCAACCCTTCACATTCTGATTCCTTAATTTTCATGGTTCGCAAATCCAATGACCCAGCACGAGTCTCTGTCAAGAACAAAAGCCTTTGCTTCAAAAACACAAGAGGCCTACTCGATGGCATGGCAGAGCCGTAAAGTGTTCCATTTTCTCTAAATACCCTTATTATTCCACTAAGATCTGTAGACAAAATATACCTCATTCTTCCTACATGATGAACTTCCAATGTAGTTATCGGCAGCCCATCTTCCCCACTCTCAGAAGTCACAAATTTACCAACATTTTCCATTACAGGCCCCAACTCTTCTCCATTTAGTCTTTCATATATTCTATGTACCAAGATCACACCATTTTGATGTCCTGTAACAACCACACTCTCATTCTTATAAACAGACATGTATGAAACCATTGCCATAACCGGCGACTCGGACTTAGTGTAAAACTCAGCCACAACATCCCCATTCCTTAAGAACACATAAACCCTTCCTCTTTCATCCCCAACAGCAACATACTTGCTAAGCCCCTCGTAATCACGGAACGGCAAAACGTTTATACATGTTGCATCAGAACCTAATTTCACAGCTGACATGAACTGAAACCTCTCAGACCAAAACGGACTGTATTTGGTAACTGAAAGAGGCCTCCCTCTTTCCCCACCATCTCTAACTTCTTGAGTACTCGCTTTACCAACATATTTTCTTTGACTAGTTTCATCTTTCTTTCCAAAACCTGATCCTGAAGTGTCAACACTATGCCTGTCATCAACTGTTGAAGACTCTGATAATTTGGATTCCAACCTAGAAACTACCTCACCAAGATTTCTTACTAATTCTTCGAGCTTATGTAATAAAACTTCCGGGGGATTAGAATCAAGTGAACTCTGAGGTTCAAGTTCATGGTGAGGAATCTGATCATGCTCGTTTTGGACTGAGACAGAGTTAGAGTACACAAAAACTATAGAAGGTGGTGGAGAAGTAAAAATGAAAAGAAAAAGGAAGAGAAAAAACCTGCCTTTGTGGGGATTTGCCATGAGAAGGAAAAGCTTGAAGACTTGCTTGATTCAATGTTTTACCATTAAATATCAAAACCCGTGTGAAAAGCAGATCTTACTTGTGTTTTCTGGATCTGGGTTTGGAGAATTTCGGCTGGAATCTATGTCAGATTTGATGAATCTGATTTGGGAAGATTGGTGGGACGGTAATGGTAGGCAAAGACACAACTGTTAAAACGTTTTGACTTGGGTGTGTACTCTGTAGGACGAGTTAGGGCAAGAACTAGGATTTCCAGACAAAAAAAGATAATCACGTTCGGTGAGAAAAAAATCCTGAGAGAATCATTCAGTAAACTTACCAGTATCTTTTTTTATTTTTTGGTTACAACTTACCAGTGATTTTATTGAAGACCGATGTAACGCGACAATTTGGTTAAAACTTAAAACGTAACTAAATTTGAAATTTTGTATACACATTTTATATTCATTCGTATAAAATACAAATATTATCGTATTAAAATTTATATTAATACATTAACTACAAAATATTTTTTTAAAATTTTTATCAAATTTTAACTCATAATTTTTTAATATTACTTTCATACCATTTGTATGGCATCTGAAATTATCAATTTAATCCTGCCTTAATTATGCAGTCGTTTCACCCTCAAAGTGAGGTATGTTTATGTAATTATTATATCCATTTCATTTTCACCATTTTCATTTTCACCATTTTTGATTGGGTTGGGCCCCCAGAGAACGCAGCATTTGGTTACTGTCCTAGAGCTCCAAACCAACATTGGATTCACATGGCCAACAAAGGTTTGAAGAAAAAAAACTGAATAATCTAGAGAGTCTTTATAGATACATTGGCTTTATTCCCTGTTGATTTCTTTTCCAGCTTGAATGCAGCAAATATGGATTCAGTCTGGCCAACACTACTAGTACGAGTGCAGTGAGTTGTTGTACGCAGTGAGGAACGCCTTAATATTTCCAATAATTGAGCTCGTGAACTTGTTTCCATCTCGTCTTTTCTAGGTTGAGTACTTGGTTTGGTTTGTGAGTTGCTAAACTTAGCTGATGCGGTTTTCTTTGGCCGATTCTCCCTTTGCATCTGCATTTGGAAATGAACCCAAGCAACATTTTTGCACAGGGAAAACAAAGATGTTTTAGAAATGGCAACACAACTATGGCAATTGAATGTTTGCATTAGTAGAGATTATACCATCGTGAATATCAGTTAACTAACAATAAGCTTTCCTTTTTATCCCTTTTCAATTGCATAGATAGACAAAATTTAGTTATTGTAAGAACCAAAACAATTTCCAAACTTCAAACAATATTCAAAAGCAAGTAGAAATGACAAAAGCTAGAAAATTTGCAGTAATTAGGCCTACCACATCGGAAGAATTTTCTGCCATTGTGACTCTGCTTTTTCTAGTACTGTCTTCCCGTTCAAATACAAAAGAACGTAGGATGCCTGATCCATGCTTGCCAGATGATGGTTTAGAACAATTTGACCCCCTACCTATGAAAGATGACTGCAATATTTACCAAGGACAGTGAAACTTAGTTGTCTTAAAAATTCAAATCCAGTTCTACGATATAGGCATATGGTCACAAAAGGAAAAGATGACTAAGATCCTACTATGCTTATGGTGTAAAAGGGAGGGATCCTATCATGCTTGAGATTAAAAGGAGATATCTAATCAGGAAGCTTGAAAAACTTCGAACAGAGGTCAAAATGCTAAATTATATCAGAAGCAAAAGACACTTTCATCAAATAGAATGGCCATGGAACAAAAGTTTATCCAGTAAAATCTGGGAGTGAAATCAAGGAAAAGCAATCTGTTAGATCATGCACACTGAGCTATATTACCATTAGAGGTCACTTATAGTAAAAGCCACTTTATTCAAATCATCACTGTTTCTTATAAGATATGCCAACCTACTCGAAATCCAGAGACTGCAAAATAGCTTACCTTTGAGGATACATTCCCTTTTTTTCCCATGAACAGCATGTTAGAAAAGGCTGCCAAAATCAAGAACAGCAGTAATGGCCGTTAGGAAATGTTATTTATAGCAAAGCAACCTGGGCTTGGGAAATGTAAATAGCTTTATGAAGATAAATTTGTTAATAAGAATCTTACATGATGTTTTGGCTTTTCTTCTGGTGTCAGGCATATTATTCACCTTCTTTATATAACCAAAGAGCTCTTTGGACCTTGCATCCTCTGTTGGTGGCAAGAGCTCAGTCTGCTGATTCTGTTACAAGTCACTTAATTTAGTTCCTATCTCATGATCAGAGCAATAAAGAAACAAAAAATCAGGCATATTATTCACCTTCTTTATATAACCAAAGAGCTCTTTGGACCTTGCATCCTCTGTTGGTGGCAAGAGCTCAGTCTGCTGATTCTGTTACAAGTCACTTAATTTAGTTCCTATCTCATGATCAGAGCAATAAAGAAACAAAAAATACATACTTACGGACCAGAAAAAAAGTCATTCATGCTCAAATCTAAAATTGCTAATAACTCACAGCTTTCTCAGACAAACTTTGCTCAACAAATTTTTTTTCTGCTTCCTCGTCATCGGATGATATGTACGTGTCATCCTTATCCGTAAACATTTGTGGAATCATTTCCTTTATCATTTTTATATGCATGCACAAATTTACAGGAGGTAAATCTTCTCTAGTTTCAAGAAAATCCTCTTCATCTTCATCATATTCATCGTCTTCCTCAAATCCTTCCTCATCAAGCAAGGTTGTTTCTCTCTGCTTTGGACCCCATTTCAGCAATAAGTGCTCTGTTTTAGCAGCATCCTGCTGGTCAAGCAACTTCTGATGGAGTTCCATTCGCCTTTCAATGTCACTTTGCTTTTCTTCATATCCAGTTGCTATCATATCCCTAAGTTCTTCTAAATCTTCACAATCTTCATCTTCTTCATTTTCATCGTCTTGGAAGCGATGTAAATCATTGTCACTGTCATCTTCTTCTTCTGCTTCTTCATCAACAAATGCTTTAACAGGATCATCGTTAGGTGTTAAATCAACAGACTCACGTGGCTGTGGATCAATGTTCTCCTTGTCATTGGCCTCCTCTTCAGATGAACTACAAGAGACAAGGTGATAAATTGTGCAAATTAAAGCAAACCAAATAAATAAAAAGCAATGATAAATTCATTTTAATAATCAAAATAAGTTGGCTTTACATATCACAAAATTCATTCCAATTCCAAGCTAGTTCTCATGTATGAACATAAACTACAGAAGAATTGCTAGGCTTGTTCCATTGGCTAAAAAATAATAAGCAAAGATAAAAACCTTGAAAATATGTGGCAAAACAATTATAGATGGAGTTGTCACACATACAGGAAGAAACTTTCTGTAGAGAAGCACTATCCTGAGAACTAATGGTACTGTGAATGTAGATCATAAGCCTACTGAAAGTAAATGACAATTCTAAAAGCAAATAAGGAGCAAATAAGGAAAAGTTATACGACTTACGTGTCATTGGGAGGAGCAGAGTCAAGCTTTAAGTTCATAGCAAGCAAGGATGGCGCCAGAACTTCTTCTAAAGGGCTATTAGGAGTATCCTCTGCAAGCTCATCTTTAGAATCACTTGTTTGGGAATCAGAAAATAAATCCTAGAATATGCAAAGATACAAGCAATTAGACTTCATAAGTGACACTTCTTCAACCAATGAGAAGTAGGAGGGCAAAAAGAAACCTGAGTATCATTTACAGGAGCTCGAAATGCTTGTCTGGGTTCTTCCTTGCCAACAGCCTGTAATTAACAGGTGCAACCATCAGAACACAAACAAGTCTACCTCAACATGATGAGAAAACTCATCTGACCTGAGTTTATCAGACTGATAATCACATGTAATTTAAGCATCATTAGGAGAAACATCATTCCCCAACTAAAAAAGGACGCAAGCTCATAAACAATGTAACTGAAACTTAACATATGCCAAAATTTTTTTGCAAACATTACTCATGAGATCTATGAAATTTCCAACATGCAATAATCAGATTCATTGGTAAAATACAATGTGAATAACTCACAATCTGTGGCAAAAGATTCTCATGACTTGAGGCATTCGCAACATTCGTTGCTTTGTCAGCAGACAAGGTATCTGAAATCCCATGATTTGAAATTGCCTTCTCACCGTCAACTTCGACAGCCCTATCATTGGCTCTCCCCTCGTTAGCAAAATTTTTGAATTCAAGCTCCACCATATCGTTGCTTGAATTACCATCATGATCATCAACAACAGAATATGTCCTGGAAAATGTGACAACTTATCATAACAATCCATAAATTGCCATAACATGTAAAACATATATTTAAAATTTCAAGAGGACCAGGCCTGAGTTACAATAGAGGAAAAATATAAAGTTCATTGCTCACTTTTTTGAAACCTCAAGCTTCCTTCGCCGAATCTTCTCCAAAACTGATGATATAGGCTTTTGAACCAATGGTGCTGGTTTAAATGCAGCATCTCTAGTTTCTAACCCAAAGTAATACATAACTCAAAAGTTATAATATTACTAATTCAAATAAGTTATGTAATTACAAGCATATGTACATCAATCAAGCTTGTTTATAATACCTCGTAGAAGTCTTTGAGATTCAGCGCGAAGTTGGGCAAGATGTTCTCTTCTTTCCTGTAAAAAAAAAAAAAAGAAGGCAACCAGAAAACGAAAAATCAGAATAAAATAATTTAATAAAAAGATTGTTATATTGTTATTTTTAGTCTAAAAACGACAGAAATATTTCTTCGCACCTTCGCTGTTCTTCTTTCTGGTAACATGGGCATCTCCTCATCGCCGACACCTTTCACTCCCTTTTTCTTTCTCCTCTCTTTACTCTCTAATTCAGCAAAACTAGGTCGTTTCTTTTCGATTTCTCCCTTTCCGAATCCATAATTTCCATTTCTTGACTCTGATCTTCACCATCTCCATCAACCTGCTCGTACAAGGAATCAAAATCCAACGTCCGCTTAGCAACTGAACCCCAACCATTTTCCTCAACACGCAACTCATCAAAGCCAGAACTCAATTCATTTTCCCTGTCAGAACCATCGAACCCGAACCCAGATTCGATTTCGAGTCCTCAACAGCTTGGCCGTCGGATATATCGAAATCTAGAGCTCCAAATTGGGATGGATTCATCGCAACCGTTTTGACCTTCTTCAATCGTTTTAACTTTCGTTCTTGAACAGGAGAAGATGTCTCACCGGAAGGTGAAAGTAGTTCTACATCCTCGACGCTGTCCATCTCGATGGCTCTTTTCTTTTCTTTTCTTGGACGTAGGCGGCAGAGAGAATGCAAGAAATGCCGAAATGTTAGAGGTCTGCGGACTTGTTCGCGAAAAATTGAAAATTGGAGGTAAAAGTGGGATGCAATAGGATTAAGGCGGCAAATGCATTTTAAGTATTTTGGAGACAATCGGCAAAGGGCGCGATTCGGTTTCGTATGGCAAAGGGCGAGCGGGACCATAGGCCGCTCCCCTATGCTGTCTGAAGTCAAAAGCCCAAACGACAAAGGGGTTAGACAGCCACTGAGTTTGGGATCCAAGTCTAAAGGCTCTTTATTTTCTTTGAAGGCCTGCTTCATTTTCCGCCTCCAGGAAGCATGGCAAAGCCCAAATTCCAAAGTGCATCCCAACAAAGCAGCCTTTCAGGGTTCCAAGACACCGAGGCGTCGTATTTGTCAGTCTTTTCAGAATCCGAGACGATAAAACACGAAGATTGCATTTAGCTCGGAAATGAGCCAAGCGCAAGCAAGCTAAACTTTAACAAGCTTGTTTTTACCTCCTCAGCACCACCCGTTAAGCAACTACCTTGCGTGATTTCCTTCTTCAATCTTCACTTCACATGCCAAGTCCAACAAAATATTTCTGCATCTCTCTTTCTGATTTATTGACGTTTTAAGGGGGAAAACAAAGTCTAACAAATACCAAGGTTTTGCGAGAATGAGGACCCGATGTTCATAATTTGATCAATAAAGAGTACAAGTTTGGTATAATCAACACAACAGAGCTGTCATTAGCGAGGAAATCAGCCCACTAAAGATGGTATTCAGGGGCAAAATTATGTTTTGAAACTATCGAGGAAGCAGCTCAAGTAAGCTGTCTGTCCAAATGTATATAAATCAAACATGAAAATAGAGAAGATTGATGAACGACAAATCACATTTCCAAATCCCAAGTACTCTCAGCAATGATTTTAGGGATCTTGGATTCTTCAGCCAGGTTGACGGATGCTGAAATCTGGGAAAAAATAATCACGGTTAGAAATCATCTCGGGCAAGGATTAAGTCATGAAAACTAAGTAAGAAGCCATCATGTTAACAAATTGTATTAAGCCATGAAAACTTAATCTCGAACCAAAGGATCATAACATACCATGTTCACAAAACCCAAACAATTTTAACAAGTTTCAGTATCATACAGACAATAGGTGTTTTTGCTCCATTTTTCTTCTTTTACGAAACAAAATCACTAAAAACACTCTCCAAGATAATTTCTACAGAAAAGAAATATATGAGACCCACAGCATCCTGGATGTCCTCATACTCCCACCAAGAAGTAAACAGTGAAAACCCAATTATCTAGAGCTTTCAACCTGGGTAATTCTTTCCCTCAACCGCTCCTCTTTCTTTCTCTTCACAACAACTAAATGGAGGGATCAAATCTACAAGCCTCATCAGTAGAACCAAACAATACCTAACATTGCATTACCAAACCATCTGACAAGGTAAGTAAGAAGACAACTATGAATTGATTCCAAAGCTGTCTTACATATAACATTATTAAATTAGGCAGAATTTTTCCCGTTTTGGGTTGTTACCAACGTCAAAATTCATTTCTAAGTCACCTCCCAAGCAAATAAAACAACTTAGTTGGACCTTGTCTCTCATCACCTAAAGGATCATCTTGTAAATCTACATATAGGATGTCCTCTCTACGATACATCCACTCCTTACCATAGAGCACTCGTGACCATGTACAATCTCCTTAGGCCAAGAAAAGTAATTGTTCACACTGATTCAGTACAAAGATTGTGTCAGTATGAGAAAGTTCCCAATAAACCACCAGCGTCACTGCCTTAGAGCAACAAGACCTAACTTCAACTTTGATATCATTATTTAATTAGTTGAAAGTAATGAGAAAGACTGGAATTTTGTCTTATTCTTCAAATGCCTGGGTCATTCAATAAAAGCCAAGGCTTAAACGAAAAGAAATAACATGCAACTCAAGAAAGACATAGTCAAAAAGATCAAGCAATCCAAAGTCTTGCTTGCTTCATGCTCTCCTCAAATTTCAAGCAGCATTCCTGCAGTGAGTTGCAATGACTACATTCTACATCCTTCTCAAACAACTGAAGACTGAATCAACAAAACAGCTTGGTCTCTGATAATTGCAAGATGCAAGGAAACAACAATTGTCTACTTATCTTCCTTAGAAGTTAGAACAAACCAGAAAGCCGTGTTTTAAAAAATACCTTCTCAAATTCTAACTTCTTAGGCTTCATATAACTTCATTTTTAATTCTTGCATTCAATTCCGTCCTCATATGAAATGAATAGTTCATTACCCTCTAATTCTTTGCTGAAAAATGACATAGCTACGTAGTAATAAAACGGGAAAACACACTTCTGCTCTCTAAAGTATGAGTTCGCTGCCACATCAATCACTATAGAAATTTTTTTTTAAGTTCCACAGTAACATTAATTAGATATTTTAGAATAAGAATAGCAGATTTTTTGTTTGGTGTAAACACCTCCGATATCCGAAAGCCACTTTGAGCCCCACTACTCCAGAGTCGAGCCGGGTCAAATCCTATTCGGGGAGAACTCTTTTGCAATGACATAACTATTTTGCAATGACATAACTATTTTGCAATGCAGGTGTTTAACAGGTTATCCTGTGAAACCTTAAATCACTTCTGCTCTCTAAAGTATGAGTTCGCTGCCACATCAAAGTTCCAGAGTAACATTAATTAGATATTTTAGAATAAGAATAGCAGATTTTTTGTTTGGTGTAAACACCTCGGTATCCGAAAGCCACTTTGAGCCCCACTAATCAGAGTCGAGCCGGGTCAGATCCTATTCGAAGAGAACTCTTCCAATGCTGTTTTTTCTATTCATAAAGCTCGAATCCAAGACCTTGCTTAAGGGGCACCAAACCCCTTCCACTTGGCCCAACAAACATTGGTAGAATAGCAGATTTCAAGACTATACTAAAAATACAATGCCCCCACAGATCCCAAAGAGTACCTAAGAGATAATTTGCAATGGAAACACTGAATTTTAATTTTAAAAAAATAAAACAAAAAATAAAGGAAGAAATGTCTAGGCAGTTACCTTAAAAGTCCCGTTAAACTTAGAATTTCTCGACCACTCCAAACCCAAATCCCTGCTCCATGTCTGATACGTCGCCTTAAAAACATCGTCATATATTCTCCTGGAAATTGCAAAATCCCACGCATTCTTCCCCAAATCATAACATGGCTCGAACGTCGTAACCCCTCCGTGCACATAACTATACTTGAGCTTACAGTTCCTCGTACCAAGCATGTAATTGGCCGACAACTTGTTAGCAGAATCGAACACGAGTGCCCCGTCCAGCACGGTCCGGTTATCCCCCCTTCCGTGAATGTAGGTGAGCTTCAACGGCTTATCCGCAACCCTGACTGAGTTCATGAACTGAAACCGAAAATCCTAACCCCAAAAAAAGCAATGCAAAATTCAAATAATTAACAGGTAAATGATTAATTAAAGGTGTAGCTAAAGGAAAATTGCTTTTCAAGTTAATCGTGCCTTTTTGGGGACGTCATAGTCGATGATGAAGAAGCCGGGTTTTTCAACAGCTAAAGTCAAACCACTCAGGCTGGGACCTTTGACGACCGTGGCGTCAGTCATGGAGGCGCGTAGCTTGACATCGCCGGTGTTGACGCCGAAGTAACGGCGGCGGTGCTTTTGTCATTAGTGTATCTGCCTTTCAAAGAGACCTTCATTTTTTCGGAAAAAACAAAGAACCGAGATAAGCGTGAGAGGTTGGTGGGGACTGGAGCGGTCGAGGTTTTTTTTTTTTTTTTTTTGTAAATTTACATCCGGGAAAAAAATTTTGGCGCATCTTTTAACAGCTTGAATGCTAAATGGCTTGAGTCACCAATTGAACCTTGGGCCTTTTTTGGGCTTGCTTGCTGATAATGGAATTCTGTCCGGGTTACAAGCCGGTGAGACAGACTTATGGGCTTAAACCCGTTTTTACAATTTTTAAATAATTTACTTTTGTTAAAAGATAAAAATTCTCTCATTTATTGTTGAATATGGCCAAGAGAATTAAAGAATTATCATGTATTTTATTACAATAGATTTAAATAATTAATAAAATTGATATTATTAATACAAAATTTTAATAGTAGATTTACACCCAAATAAGTTCTTGATTTTTAATTTGCATCTAAATAAGTCATCAACTTTTAATTTGTATTTAATTAATCTCTTAACATAAATAAACCTTTTATTTGTAACAAAAACTTATTTAAATACAAATAAAATGATAAAATTTTATTTAAGTACAACAAAAGTATAAAAATTACTTTAAAAGATGGAATAGTTCAATGGGAACTTTTTACATTAGCACAATATATGTGGAGTTCGTTTATGTTAGTTTGGACACATACAACGTAAATATGTAGATACTTCAGTTAGAATAGTGGAAGTTATGAATTATAAAAAAAGGCTAATTTTAGAAGAAAATTGAAAAACAAATTTGAAGAAAGTAATTCGAAAATATATTGAGATATTAGAGTTTGATGAACATATTGTCTTAAATAAGAATGTATGATGGAAAAGAATTCTTATGGACAAATTAATGTGAGTTTATATATTGATTCATATAATTTATCTTAATCTTTTTTAATAAAAACTCTAATGATAATGATTTTAACTTAAAAAATCCACAATCATTTTTTTCCCTATTCTCTCTGTTTTTTAAGTTTCACAATTTTAAGTTATCATTCGTTTGTCACCAATTATGGGGAAGATATATAGGAGAAAAAAAAAATAATATTCTAGTACCATAAAATATGTTGACATTTTTTAAATGATGAACATGGTTGGTCATTGGTTACATCATAAATTTCACATTATTCTTCATGCCACATTTTTTCCTAAACAATACTATAGTCATATCTTTTATCTACTTTACCTACATTTTCTATTTTCTTTTAATCGTTCTTCTTCCAATCAAAATCTTTATTAAGTCATCTCTCGACTCTCCATCTCCAATTACAAAGGTGAGTAAGCAAAGAGCTTATATATAAAAAGAGCAAAGATTTTTATTTAAAATAATTTTAGTGAATTCTTTGAATTTTAAAGGTGGGATTAATAAAAAAACACATATAATTTTTAAAAAAATTAAAATTAAAAAATTTAATTAAAAAAATGAAACATGTAAAAATTTTTTATTTCGCTTATAAAATAAAGCTTAATAGTCAAATATACTCAATATTTTTGCACAAAATGGATATAAGCCATGAACGTTTTGTTGCATTAAAATCAGTCCATAAACCGTTATTTTACTATAAATAAATCCTCAGCATTTCAAAATCATACAATTGAATCCATATTTGTTAAATAACACTAACTTTTGTTAGTATTGCATACATGACATGTTATGTGACAGTTAACTAAGCTATCCATGTCAACTTCCACTTAGGATATCAAAACAACAATTAGTGTTATTTAATAGAGTTGGATTTAAGTGTATAATTTTGAAAGATTAAAGATTTATTTACAGTAAAATAAATATTTATGAACTGATTTTTACACGATAAAATATTGATAGTCTTATTTTTATTTTATGCAACAGATTGATGGTACATTTAAATATTAAGTCTAAAATAAAAAAGAGATAATAATCTAAAGAACAATTACTCTAAGTTAATTACAATGGGCCGAGACACATAAGTAAATTCCGAGCGGGCGAGCCCAGTTCTGTAAACGAAAAATAGAATACCGAGGACCCAATCAGATCAACGGTGATTTAGAAAACCGCGACTTCACAATATCATACGCGCGGGTCGTACGCATAGTCAGCCTTCGTTAAAGATTTCATTCAAGGCTTTGGCGCTCCTTCCAGTTCCCGCCAGAAACAATTTGGCGCGAGATCATAAATCCCGATTTATTTCAACAACGAGCCCTTAAATCCGTTTATTTTCTTTTTTACCCACTCCATCTAACAAGAAGCTGCAATTTTACAAGCTTCTCCTCGTTTCCTCCACTCATCTTGCTCTTCGGTGGGAAGGTCTTCAATCTTCAGGTGAGCTGATGTTGAATTTTCTTTTTTCTCGTTGGGTTTGACCATCTAGATCTGTAAACCGGAAGCAATCCAACTAGCTAGATCTGGAAATTATAGATATTGCTTTTTGTTATTTGTTTTTTTTGGTCTCTACATTTCTGTTTCAAACATTGTTCGCTGGTTATAGTATCGATCCTAATTCCGATTTAGATTTGTTAATGAATTTCAGTGAGCTAGGACAATAACTTAAATTGTTTACTAGCTCTTGTTTTTCATTTCAGTTTATAAGGGAAAAATCGCTTGATTTTATGAAACAGTGCCTTTGAAAAGGGCAATGCATTATTTTGGTATTATTAGCTGATGCGTCGTTTAGTCCCATGAATTTGCGGTTTTCCCAATGGAATTAACAATGCCGGGTTGTGATTTCACAGTTTGGGCAGCACTTAGCATCGAAATTTGGTTGAGAGAGAGACTTTCTTTTACTCTTATTTACTGACAAGAGATTTCGGGCATAAGTTTGAATTATTTCAATATTGCTTCCACTGTACTTTTGGAAGATGAAGACGAATCAGATATTGCTGTTAATTTTGGTTTCTTATCATTAATTTGGTTCACTATTCATCTGCAATAACGGTGTTTGACTTTCAATTTTATTGCTTCTTTCTTTTCTTTTTTTGGGTTGGATTAGAGAAATGGGAATTTTTTTTGGACAACTACATATGGGAAATGTGATTTTTTTATTTTCATGTAGAAAGCTATATTTGCAGTGTTATATCCTTGCTGTTGTTAGCTAGTTATTTTAAAATCGGTGCTTTGTTGAATAATAGTTTCTCAAGCAATGAGAATTAAACATGTTGCAGGTAAGGATTTAAGCCTAGTTTTGAATCTAGGATAGTAAAAACAAGAATACCATCTAATGGAGCTGAGGAGCTCGACCCATTTGCACTTTGTCCGGGCCATTAAAGGTGGCTCAGTGGCAAAGCGTATGAACGTGGATACTCGTGGGCGACCAGCACTCAAATTTAAGGAAATCAAGGATATATATAGTTTAGGAGACACTGTCTATCATAGCCAAGTTCCAACAGTTCATCTAAGGGATGATTTGGAGAGCTCGCCAGCCAAATGTTATGTTGTCGGGGTAGAAAGCCCAGACTCTTCTTTCATGAGAGGAATAAAAATCAAGAGTGAACCTAAAGATTTTGATTTTGACTGCAAGAATGATGGTGGTGAAAGAAATAGTGACCTGGATGATTTTAGCTTTGGCAATATGACATTGAAACAGATTAAGATCAGATGCCAAACAAAGAAAAGAAAGCGCTTGGACTTTGCTGGTTTAAAAAAAGAAGCCGTGGAAATCTGCTCTAGAGTGAAACATGAGTTTCCTAACTTTCAGCACAAGGATGACGAATATGATCTTGAAGAGCCTCTCATCAGTTGGAAAGCTAAACTGTCCAAGGATATGAAGAGTAAGAGCAAGTCCTCGAAGAAGAGTATCTCTGTTTCATCTCCAAATGTCATGTCCATAATTAAATCTGCGCAGGTTAATAGCAAAGAAGATTTACTGCAACCAAGTCAGGATCGGCCTGCAGCTATTGATGCTAAAGTTAAGGGTCCTGAGCCTGGTTACTCAGAATACGGAAACATTTTCAATGTTACCTCAGTTTCTGATTTTAGTTGCAATGACCAAGTGGATTCTAATGAGGTTCCTGGAACTGCTAATGTAAAAATCTTGGAGACTGAAATGCTTTATCCTACAAAAGAACCTCAATACTGCTCTCTTAATGAAGTGTCCTATGACTATATGGAAAATTTTCAGCCCAAGTTTGAAGCGGGGGTCTCTGGTTGGGAGATTGTACAGGTAGAAAGTCCAGAAATAGTAAGTTATGAGTATTCTGACTTGTCAGAATTTAGGAAAGAAGATTATATCATCCATCCTGTTCCCTATGATGTCTCCTCAGAACTAATGTCTCCTACAGAGGATTATAGCTTTGATATTCATGAGAGCTTCCAAAGTAATTCTCACGAGAGAGAGATGCCATGGCAGACAGGCAGTTATAGTTTGATTCAAGTACCTGAGACAACCATTGCTTGTGGTTTGGAAACAGGGGACTCATTGTATCCCATAGAACGCAGTGATTCAAATGGGGTGTCTTATGAATCCACTGAAGATGTTGATCCTAAATTTGGTGCCAGGTTTTCTGGTTGGGAGATTGTAAAGGTAGACAGTCCAGAAATTATCAGCTCCCAATGTTTAGACTTACAAGACTTTGGGAAAGAAAGTTATTCTGTCTATCCGCTATCCTATGATGTTTCCTCAGAGTCAATGTCTCCAACCAAGGGTCATTGTGATAGCTTTAGAAGTAATTTTTCAGAGCAGAAGATGGCTTTGCAGACTAGCAATTCTGGCCGAATTGAAGTGCCTGAGGTGGACAGTGATAATAGCCTCCAATGCTTGGAAAATATCAATGAAGGTAGTACTTGCTCGTTTGAGAGCATAAGTACACATGATTGGCCTTCTAATATTAGAAATATTGCTACTAGTCCTTCCAGTGACGACGGCTTGTATTGGAGTTCATCATGCTTGAATCCTCAGAGACATTCAGACCCTGTTTCTGGTGAGTCTCCTTCAGCAAGGAAGCAATCCTTGTCACCAACCTCCATAGCAACTAATTACTTTGATGCTTCTGGTAAGCCTATAGCATCACCAGGAACTCGAGATTATCATCAAATGAAGCATCAACATCGTCCTGAAAGGCTTCTCTCAAGCAGAAAGGTGTGCAAAATATGTTGGATATTTAGTGACTCTAATTTTGTTCTATTGAAGTTTTTTTATAACTAAATGCTTTGACTTTCAGGTCATTTCTCCAAAATCTCAAGAAAGGCTTTGTCGGGCTATGGAGTCAACTGGGTTGGATGAAAATGGGCGTCATGGTAAGCTAACAAAAGTTTGTCATTCAAATGTTGCAAAATATTACTGAATCATCTGTATTGCTTATAGAGACTAGTTTTTCCTTTTCCATGCCATATCTACTTGATATTGACTGCTTTGTGATACTATCAGAATATAGGGGAAAGCTTTATTTTGGGAAGCAGACCAATCATAGGATTTTAAGAGCTCAAGGGCTTGACCAGTTTAGGAGAGATGGAGCAACTATCAAGCCAAGTTCAATCATGAGAAAAGCAAAACAAGATAAGAAAGGGTCACCCCCTAAGGGCATTCTCAAGGTTACTGATCCTTCTCGTTCAGTACTACGTGTTACTGATGCATGCTCTACAGTCAAATGTTGTTCACGCGCAATAGAATTCACACAGCGACAAATGCAAGATATTGAATCTTTAGCAACAAAACTCACAACAGAGTTGAAGTCGATGAAAGACATTGTTAAGGGAAAATTGCACTTGGAGTTGGAGGCCTCTGCAGCCACATCTGCAAAAGAAAATGCTGATCAGGTGTGCTACTGTACAACCTTCTTGGTTATCAGTAAATGAGTTTTAACACATAAATTTGTTGCTGTAATTTTTTCGGTGGGTTCTTTTCGAAGTTCAGTAATTCAGATCTGTTTAGATGCATGAAGTTTATATATCTAACTTCACTTTACTACTCTGGCAGGTTAGAATAGCCATTGAAAATGCAACAAGAGCAGAAGAAACTGCAAGAAGATGGCTTTCTATTATGACAAGAGATTGCAACCGTTTCTGTAAAATCATGGTATATTTCTCTTTTTATACCGTTGAAAGCAGAACAAAGCTAAAACGAAATAATCAGTGGATCGGGATAGAGGGGGGTAGGAAATGGAGAGGATGGGATGAGTTTTACTGATTAGTTTCTTGGTTTAATTGCAGACATTGACCAAGGATAATGCTGTAGCTTCTGAACGAGTAATCCACAAAGAAAGGAAGATTACTTTTGCTGATGAGGCTGGCAGAAAGCTTTGTCATGTCAAGGTTTTTAAGGATGGCATGGGCACAGCTTCTTTGCAAGAGTGCGGCAGTGAAACAGAGATTGCTGGTTGAGTAGTTTTCAGGCATCTTCTGCTTGTATATTTACATCTGTTCTTAACTACCAGTTCAATACCACCTAGAACTCGAAGTGCGGCGAATACGGCGATGGCAACTCCATGGAGGCTTGTTCTTGCTACATGCAAGAGTGTAATAGCTGTAACTGTAAGTTTGTAACATTGAGTTTCTCAACTGTAGAATGAAAGTTAAGGGAATGATGAGGAAATTGAACAGTTCATTTTTTTTTCACGTTTTGAAATACAATTCATGAATAAAGAATTACATAATAAACGAAAGAATTGATTAAAAATTAATTGCTTACCACCTTCATATTAATACTAAGCTTGTAGGGGATACCATCTTAATTGCTCACAGAACATTCATGGAGTTATCACAGAACAAAGCTTCCCAAATCTCGGCGAAGGCTTCCACGATAATTCCGTGATGTTGCCTTGAATTTAAAGAAAGAAAACATTGCAACAGATGCTCCAAATCCTCGGCCTCAAACATCTGCTTCTCCAATATCATTTCCAACATCGATCTCTTGAAGTCCTCATAAGGATCCTCCGACTTCTTCACCACCGCAACGCTCTCCCTCACCTTCTCTTCCACCGTGCAGGGCGGTACCATCGTCTGCCGCAACATTGAATCTCTAGTTGGAGTTTCAATAGTCTCTGATGACGGAGCTCCCGTCTTTGTCTTTGAAACGTTTGGTTTTGATGATCCTCTGCATTTCCATGAACCAAAGCTCCTCGGTCTCTTCATCTTCTTTATATTGTTTACATTTTTTTTGTTCTTTTTGGTTTCCAAGCGGGAATTCTCGGTTATGCTCTCCTGAACTGATTGATTGAACTCGAAGGATGATTTGTCCGAGAAGCCTATTGAAGTAGAAATTAGGGTTTCAGTCTCTTCATTTTCAGCTCCCTCACTACTGAAACATCCACTGTCAAGTGATGAAACAACACTCGCAATTGCCTTCACTTTATCCATATTTTCATCAGAAACTGATGCTTCATAAGTTTTCCTTTGAAGCTTGGAATTGTGAGCATTTGCCACTCTATGCAACCGAGTTGCTTCTTTCTTCCACGAGTCATCAGCTGCCTCAAAGCTGACGTCCGGTGAAA
Source organism: Heritiera littoralis (assembly GCA_031772115.1). Classification (NCBI taxonomy): domain Eukaryota; kingdom Viridiplantae; phylum Streptophyta; class Magnoliopsida; order Malvales; family Malvaceae; genus Heritiera; species Heritiera littoralis. The sequence continues at coordinate 23,182,876 of JAPDPK010000001.1, forward strand.
AGTACTTAGTGGATGATCTTGCTCGGCAGCCGCAGCCGACTGATGCTATCTTTGGTGATAAATGGCATCTGCTAAAAGAGTAATCTTCTGGTGTCGACGGGGGCGGGGCTGGCAGGTTCGGACGGCTGATATCCAATGCTTTCGGATTCACTGGAGATAGCCGGTGAATCACCGCAACTGGAGTCTCCGGCAAATTGGAAGGTTTTTTTGATCGACATAATTGGAAAGATGGCATAACGCTAGAAAATTTGAGCTTGAAACGTTTAGCCATGGCTGGAAATATGGTGTTTTTCTGTTTACGAAGTCCTCAAGCTTTCAGGGCCTATGACGATCTTATAATACAGAAAAGGCCGGCTATGTAGAAAACAGTAAGATTTATATTCCCATTCAATTAACTGACCAAATCCAAGCGATGATATCAGGTTTATACGCTCTGAAAGCTACGTGGAATTCCGGAAACGTTGGGTTCGAAAACGTTTGTATATTAGGTGGATGGTCAATGTAATAAAGGTCGACCTTCTGTCAATTTCTTCTCAACATTCCGACACATAAGGCTAAATTCATTGCTCAAGGCTTTCACGTGAGATTTGCTGATTTGAGGAAGATTGTATGTATGCGAAAGAGTCATATTTATAGTCTTTTTTGTGCATAACAAAAAATTACTTTCATGATTTGAATCAATAATTTTCAGGTATCGAATGAATAATTTTTACTATTGCATCAAGCTTCAATTAGCGAGCATGACAAATAGAGAGAAGTAATTGCTAGAAGTGAGAGCTTTCCTTCTAGATTTATGGTGCAATTCTGAAACCGTCACATTAGCAAACAAACAACTGGAAAAACAAAGCCGGGAGTCTTTCTGATCATACTCCATATATATCTGATAAGCTTATCCACAAAATCCAACACTAATGTTCGTTGATAAATTTTCATTGAATGTCAAGCCTTGCTGAAAACAGAACTTAGCTTTGAATTGCTGACACAAACTGATTTCAGCAATTTGACCATGACTATGGACCATCAAACATGCCACCATAGCATAGACTGGAGCTTTGAATCGTTGAAATAGCCGCATTTCATGAGTTGAGAGTTGAGATATAAGAAACCAAAATGGTTGTATTCCAGCCGTATTTTGAAGGATTCCACGGAAGCCACCAAACACAAAATGGCCGAAAATTCAGGCCCCAGCATCTGATCACGATTTCTTCTTTATTATATGAAATCTGCCTTTCAAAATTCGCTCGAGGGCTTTGCTGCAAAAGCATGTACGGGACTGGCATTGGTAAGGCACGTGGACAAAAGCTAAACACTAAAGACGAAATAGGAAAACTCTGATACAATGCACACGCGTTTTGAACTTTTGACAAAGTAATTCTAGGCTTCTAGATGCAGAACTCTTATGCTCTCTCAGTCTAACTTCTACGTAAAGCCGATACCAGACATGAGACACGACAACATAGTTAATTTGGTGTCGGTTTAAGGAGATCAACCGGAGCCTTCGGGCCCCAAACTTCCAGACCAAACAGAAAGAACTGTAAACAGTCACCTTCTGGTTGCTCTTCTTTGGCAGTTGTTTATCATCAATAAACAGCAAGTGAGATAGTGATATGAATGAGAAAAAAAATTAGAGAATTTGGTATCAAATTTCAAGTTCAAAATCTATCTATATATATTCATATTACTATTGGTTTTCAATCTTGTGAATTCTCTCTGGGATTTTATTCTTATTCTGGTAGGAAACAGGACTAAGGATGAGGAATTTAATGAGGGTTATTGTCTAAACTAGTATTTTAAGCCAAGTGTATTAATGGAAACACAGCCATCTATTAGCATTATATCTAAGATGTGCCAACTACCAACTTAGGTACCTCTTAACTCATGGTCTCTAAATGCTTAGTTTTCTGTATAAGAGAAAAAAATCATGCCAGCGCAATCACTTGCTCAAATGATTAACAAAGAATTATGATTTGTTATAAAAATAAAATCGTCAATCAAAGTATCGAAAGATTGAAAAAGGAAAGGAAACTTAATCTTCTTATATATGAAAAATGAACTTTTTTAATTATACAAATAGCGACGCGGTCCATGCAAGATTAGAGTTGGCCTATCAAGAGATTCTATACACCAAAATTTTGTTTGAATGAATGTAAGAGATATATGCTACGTGAAATGACCGTTTTATATAATTTTTTTTTGGATTGCCAGTTTGCCTGTAATTCAAACTCGCCATTGCAGCTGATTGATTTGGTTGCATGCAAACAATGGGAATCCATCTGTGACCAGTACCATATTGTACCTAGACATTTGAGATTTGACTGCTCTCCTGCTGCTGCTTCCAAATCCTAAATTAAAACGAATTACACACCGTTGAAATCGTGCAAGCACGACGAGACCTAGGCGAAAGAGGGCACCTCAGAGGCCTCAAAAATCTTCTTCCAATAGGATAAAACTCCTCTTCCTATCTCATTCCACGTTACCATTAACTTTCCAATGCAGAAGCACAAGGTTTCTGCTCGAACAACGCCAAGCTTAGAACCCCAGAGGAAAAGAGAGGTTTCCTTTCTCTTCCTAGGGCTCCTTTGCCTCTTTCTCTCTCATTCCTCCATCCTGTAATTTCCCATGATGATAAGGAAGCTGTGTCCTAATCTTGATAAACAAGATGGCCTGGAGACCGTCCTGGAAGTGCCTATACCCGAAGAGATGTACACCAAAATGGGCAGCAATGCGGATTTACGGTGGCAAAACATGCGTGCTTTGATGAGTCAACGCATCTTCCGGCTAAATCAGACAATGAGTTCTTGGCGTTGCTTAAGATTATTGGCGCTCCTCTCATCCCTTTGCAGGTCCAGTTAGAGGATTATGCACTTTCAAGTCCCCTCGAAGATTGTTCTATTGTGAGTGCTTACAACTCTTCCATTTCTTCCTTAATTCCTGGAATTCTGTATATGTTCATAAATTTTGTGCATAGAAATAAGTTTGATTCTGAGAGATGTCAATTTCTATGTATTAATATATACGATCAACACAATTTTATCATATATACTTGTGTTGACATAAATGTGGTTGGTTGAGGTGTTTTTCCATGTAACTGACTAATCATACTTGCTGAAGAAGAAACAAGGTCAAATAGATAATGGAACTGGTGTTCTGTGAAACACGTTTCGATACTCAAGTCAATATATCCCTTAGTAGAAGAGAGAAAATAAGAGAGAGAATTTAAGATATTAGAGGAAAAAGAAAAGTTCAAATATGAGGGAGAATCTACCTTATATGTGTCTTTGGCTTTCATCTTATACCTGTTAAGCATGTGTTCGAAGCTTGGCTTGTTGTATTCTCAATCTATAATACTTGTAGGCCTAACAACTTTTTTTTTCCCTAATCATAATAGGATTAAAATTCTAATATACTTAGCGAGATTATTGTTGTATGAACAGGAGGCTTTACTGCAAAATATATTGTACAACAGTATATAGCAGCCACAGTAGGACAATTTGCGTTGAGTTCAATAAGAAGCATGCATGCAGCGGGACAGGGGAAAATGCAGCTGTCAGAGATGCAGCAGGGTGATGATAGTGTTAGGAAATAATCATAATATATGGCTTTGAGGCGTATAGAATTACACTTTTTTGAGTGTAATATTGTCTCACACAGAAGCAAATTACCCCAAGATACAACAAAGCCTTCAGAATATTGTGAAAAGTCAGAATGTAAAGTAAGTCTTTTCTGAAAATCATCACTCTTATATAGAGTATGAAGAGACATAAATGAATGGTTGTAATTCTCTGTTAAATAACAACCATTCATTTTAGACATAACTGTTCCAGATATATAACCGAAAATATATTTGTTGGAACAGTTAAAATAACTTTAAATTCGAAATTGAATTTAAAATATTCTGTCAAAAAATAAAAACTTTGTATTTATTTTAAAATAGGGAAAACTCTAGCCAAATGATCAAAGCTCATTTCCTCTTTGATTCCAAATTACTCTTAATAGTTGATTTTCCTTTATAAATAAATCACTTTACACTTTTACAAGCAATGTGGAAACTTGTTCCTTGTATTTAATACAAGCTATCCAACAGATAGCGTGCATACCTGAGGCAATTGTGAGGTTGGCGGGTTCGTATTATGGCAAAAGAACCCGGATTTGTGGTTTTTAGAACCAGTTGTCTCTGGTTTCAAGGTTAGTGCAGGCAGCGATGGTAAGGTTGCTTGGAACCAGTCGTCTTCACAACCTGGTCATGCAAATAGAGGCCCTCCACTACCCTCGGTTCTTCCAGGTACTTTTCTCTAGATATATAGTTTGTTTTCTGCCTTGATGAAATGAACGTGGCTGAAAATGTAAAAAAGGAAGAATGCTAAACAAAAAATCCATTATTTCTGTAGCCCCAGATATGTATTTCAGAGAAATAATATGATAAGAAACTGCAGAAGATTCAACTTCCATGATATTCACTCTCTGGATTCCTCAGGGATTGGACCCCAGGTGCACGGCTAGCTTATTCTTAGACGCGGTTTGCATAGGAGAGGAGACAATTAACAATGAATATTGTTTCATACTCAAGCTTGAAACCGCTTCAAACACCCTCAAAGTTCAAAGTTTAACGCAAACAGAAATAATTCATCATGCAATTTGGGGATATTTCAGCCAAAGAACAGGACTCCTTGTCAAATTCTAGGACAAAAAGCTGGTAAGGATGAAGCCAGTTTTCCGAAACGACAGTGTGTTCTGGGAAACAAGCGTGGAGTCAATGGTTCAAGATTACAAATACATTGATGGCGTTAACATAGCACATAGTGGAAAGACTATCACAACACTTTACAGATATGGGAAGTCACATAGTCACAAGAGGAGGATTGAAGAAACTTGGTGGATTGATGAGGTTGATTTCAATATTTGTGGCTTGTCCACTGAAACCTTTCAGCCTCCAGCTGATCTCAAGAGAGAGCAAGAAGAGCAATAGTAACAGATTTTCTTTTTCTTTCTTTTTTTTGGTTAGAACAATGCCTGTAAATATAGGAAAAATTAGAGAACACTACATTCTTTCAATGCTAATTTTATTAAGCTCACTGAATTCAAAGAAGACATTGTTGTGGTTAGTTCTGTCTTCAAAACCCAACTATATTTTCCCTGGTATAAATTGTCACATTCAGTATGGAAAAAACCAGTCTCGGTATGAAGGCCTGGAGATGTTCAATATGAAGGCGAAGAGTCCTAACATTTCGATTCTGACAGTGAAGATGGCCTGGCCCTGGAGACTATCCTGGAGGTGCCCATTCCTGACGAGAATCTGTTCAGAATACTACTAATGATAAGGCTGCTTGCTGGCCTAATTTGAGCTTTTTTTCTGATGAAGATTTCATGTTTTATTACTTGATGAAAAGCTCAGGCTTATGACAGCATGTTAAAGAGGGAGTTCTTTACATTAGAAAATGACGATGCTTTCCGGGAAATCTGCATAGAGCAAGAAATGGAGGATTACAGAACTTACGCAAGACTTGATAAGTGTGGAGAGACTGATAATGAGAGGAGGAAGATTGAGGAAGCTGGTTTAACATCATCCATGGAGAACTTCCTTCCTCCTGCTACTGACCAATTATCATAGAATAACGACTAGGCATACTTGCTTGAGAAATTTGAAGTTGAAATTAACATTTTTAACTTTACAAAGCTAACTGTAGCAAGCAATTATGCTTTCTATGATACACTGCTCTGCTGCAATGTCATGCAACTTACTGAAGCGTGCAGCGCTCCTATTTATATATCAAACGACATTCTTTCTTATCCGATTTTAGTCGAAGCATCCTGTCGATTCCATTTGAAGCCCAGGCTTGATCAGCTCGTGCTACAGGTTTTGGACTCGGACGGGCCCCTTCAGTTAAATTTTGAGGTTATTTGGGCTCTATTCTTGAAGATATAACGGGCCCAATCAGCTCATCATTTGATCAAATCCCACGAAAGGCCCAAATATGACGCGTCGCTGAGTCGAACTGACGACACTTCCCAGTAAGCTCACCGACAAAACCCTAATTCCTGTAAACCGTATTTAAACTACTCAACTCCCATCTTCTTTCTCAACTTGCAGCCTCCAAAGATTTCGTCATATGTCTATGGAAATTTCTATCTCATTTTTATTTTTGGATTTTTTGGTTGCATATGCATCTGTTTACCCTCTCCTCTTCGTAGCAAAAAATAAGCAATTCTAAAGGAGATATAACGGATGCAAAGATTGAAGGTTAGCTTACCAGCCCATTGCATTTTATTTCTTTGCCTTGGTGTCAAATGGACTTACCGATATTTGTAAATCCAAGTCGAAGCTTTTTAATTATGGCAAGGGATTAATGTTTATCTTATCCTACATTCTGATGAACCGTGTAGATTCTAATTTCCGCTTATTGATATTCTGATGCCATTTTTTGTTTAATTTTTTTTGCCTGAATTTAGTGGTTGGAATTCGGAAGTGAAGGCAAATGATGTATAATTTCTTATCCTACACACTGAATTATGAATGTAGACTGATAAACTCCGCTTATTATCTGATGCCTTTGCTTTTTTCAGCTAAATCAAAATCCTGTTTTTACCCTTTTTTGTTTATGAAGTTTTAAGCTTTGAAGGAATTTTTTTAAGATTTGGTTGGAATTTTCAATGATGAGAAGAAGCAGACGGGCGGTCTGAATCTGATGCCGTGTTGTATGTCTGCAGTTTTTCACTTGTGGAATTTCTCTGAGTTTTACTTATTTCTTGTTCTGATTTTCTTTTTTTAGTGTATGTTTTGAAGCTGAAATTTTATATTTGCTGTGCAATGATGAAGTTGCTTTGATTATGCCTGGACATATGAGTTTACCTTATGATAAGCTATGCATCTTCTGAGCAAATGCTGTATTTCTATGATGAAATATAACTCTTGAAAAAGGTTCAGATTGTCGAAGGTCTAAGTAGATTGTTCTTTCTTTAAGTGAAAATTATGTAAAATGTTTTCCAACCTTGTTTTTTTGTACTTCCGTTTGATAGATTTGTTGCATCTAAAGTTTTGAAGTGCCTTAAGAGTATTCATTAAGGTGCTATTTATGAAAATATTTTTATATAAAATGCTGTGTTCAAAATTATTGTGATGATTTTTCATGCATTGGATGTAGATATTCCTTAAATAGTAATCTTAACAGGTGCTCTTATAGCACCTGCTGGCAATCTGACTTGTTTCCACATGGATTGAGGGAGAACTTTCGCACTGCACTTGATTTTGAAAGATCTTATGACCATGTGGATGTTATGCAGAAGTTTCTTGCGGGGAAGATTGTAATATTGTGAAGACTTTTGTATTTCCAGTTGATCAACAGCACTGGTTTATCAGTTTTGTGTAATCTTTATGAACATTAATGCTAGGCTAAGAGCTCATGTTTGGTTTTAGGGCCATCGTGAGACTTGTTTTCTATGGTAACAGGAGCTCATATTTGGCTTTAAGTATTGATTATTTTAGGATGCCCAACTGAGTCTTTAGACCTGTTTGGGAGCTGAAGGCAATGAAAAATTGGAGGGCAGTGCTGTAGGGAGCCTCTGCCATGGCACCGCTGATTCTGCGAAATTATCACTGATGCCACTATAGATGAATTTAGTTGCTTTAAGTTTTACTATTTTCCTTGTAACAGATTGGAATGTAATTCAGTGGATATCTGTTAATGGATTATTGATATTGGCTTCATGCTTTGTGTTCTTTCCCATCTCTATGATTGATTGTATTTGCATCAACTGATCTTTACAAAACTCATGATGTAGTTTGATATGCATAAAACTATTGATGTTAAAACTCTCTATTCCAAAAAATTGGACCGACAAAATCACTAGTTTGTGGGACTAAATTTAGGGGTGATATCGGGTTGGATCGGATTTTTATAGAAATCCGATTCGAATTAGGCTGTTTTTTTATTTTTCAATTCGTATCCGACCTAAATATAAAATATATTCGATCCAAATTTATGTGGATCAGATCAAATCGATCATTCGAATTTTTTAGTTTTTTTTTTTTTCAGTTTTTTCTAGGCATTTAAATAATCGTGGGCATTATTTCAATTTTTCCTTGGGTTTTTTAATTAAATATAAAACTTGAACTTTTGATATAAATAGTAAAAATTACAATTTATTAATTAACAATGTATTCAGATATAATCCGTATATGAATCGATTCATATCTAATCTGAATCGAATGAATTCGGTTAAATGATATCATGATTCGAATTTGAACCAAATTTCCTTATTATCCGAACCAAACCGATTCAAAATGTTTGGTTCAAATCGATTTTTCAATTTTTTTGATTTTTTTTCCTTAGCCCTAGGATTGATGCAGAACAGAAAGCTTGATGATCGGAATCTTTGCTACTTCACTATTATAAAAACTAGTAATTTTAGACACGACCCAATAATAACATAATAACACATACAAAATATGAATCATTGGGATTTAATAATAACAAGCCTTAGAGGAGTTCTAATCTCACTACTGTTTTTTCTTTTTACATTACACTTGCAGCTAACCTTTATTTTTATTCTTTAAAATTACAAATTTATCCCTCTATTCATTTTTCCCAATTTTCGCTTCATCTTCGATTCTTCATCACTGCTCTTCATTTCTTCCCCATTTCCTCCTCATTTCTGTTTCTTCATCCTGTTCATTTGTTTCCCATTTTCTCTTCATTTTCTTTGATCACTTTCCTCAATTTCTTCATCTAAACCCTAAACTCATTTTTAAAAAATCTCTAAGTTCATCAATCACAACTATCTCAAGAATATTTTGATTTTTGAATTATTTTTTTGTCAAAATTTGGTTGCCCAATTGTTCTTTTTCTGTTTTGTTCATTTCTTTCTCATGGTTGCGTGAAGCTGAAAAATATTGCTGAAATTGGCTGTGTCTTGCATAAGTTATCTTGTGGGAGACTTGCCGTCTCGCGCAAGGTACCTTGTGCCATACTTGGTGTCTCGCGCAAGCTACCTTGCGCGTAATACCAAGTTTTGCGCAGACTTCCTTGCATGATATTTGGTGTCTATCTCGCGCAAGGCAGCTTGCACGATACTTGATGCCTTGCGCAATCAGACTATCTCAGAAAAGGCAAAGCTTCCATTTTCACAAATAGAAAGTAAGTTTTAGTCATTCTCCATATATTCTAAGTGTGGCTTAGATAAAAAAAATGCATAACACTTGATGTGGACTAGATCAATTGTTACTGGGCTTTTCTATAAATCAAGTTGAAGACCATTGAGCCAAATAATAATCTAAGCCCAAGAGGAAAGAGGACTCAGAAGGCCCATAAATGATCCACTGGGTTATTATTTAAGCTGTGGGGCTTAAAGGTAATTACGCGCAAAATAACTCCTATAAATAGGTCACAGGTATCATTCTTAAACCCTAAGCTCTATTTGCCTACAGAAACCCTGCCAAAACCCTGTCTGACTTAAGCATCGGAGTGCGCGCGCAGGGGAAAACCCCTGCGCCCCTCTGACTTTTCCTATTTCGCAGATTCGTTGGAGACAGACTAACGCGAAGATCGAGGATTTGACGTCAGCAACTTTTTATTGTTGTTTTTGGCAACAACAATTGGCGCCGTCTGTGGGAAACAAACAGAAAAGCCATAAAAAATTGGTGAAAGACGATCTGCGGAAGAGAAGGTACGTAGGCTGCGGCAGAGTGCACAAATTACGCCACAAAATTGGGCACAGCATGGCAAGAGACTTGCATGGGCGGGAGGCGATTTCAACTTTTAGTTTTATTAATGAGGCACATTTGAAAAGAATTATGACCCGAAAAAAAAAAGGTCAACCGTATTGACATTGCCAACGAGAGACCTGCGAGAGATTTGCATGGGCGATAGGCGAGAGACACCTCCTGTCACCTGGGCGAGAGCTCTCTCTCGCGCAGACAGACCTTCGGCGAGAGACCTCCTCCTACTAGCTGAGCGAGACGCTAGCTCTCGCGCAAACAGGCTCTGGCGACAGACGGACGATATGTGCGACAGACCTTTGGCGAGAGACCTCTTTTCTGCTAGCACGAGCGATAGCCATCTCCCGCGCAAAAATAGACTTTTGGCGACAGACTTGGATGATATATGCGACAGACCCTCGGCGAGAGACCTCCTCCTACTAGCTGAGCGAGACGCTAGCTCTCGCGCAAACAGGCTCTGGCGACAGGCAGACGATATATGCGACAGACCTTTGGCGAGAGACCTCTTTTCTGCTAGCACGAGCGATAGCCATCTCCCGCGCAAAAATAGACTTTTGGCGACAGACTTGGATGATATATGCGACAGACCCTCGGCGAGAGACCTCCTCCTACTAGCTGAGCGAGACGCTAGCTCTCGCGCAAACAGGCTTTGGCGACAGACGGACGATATGTGCGACAGACCTTTGGCGAGAGACCTCTTTTCTGCTAGCACGAGCGATAGCCATCTCCCGCGTAAAATAGACTTTGGCGACAGACTTGGATGATATATGCGACAGACCCTCGGCGAGAGACCTCCTCCTGTTTAGCACAGGCGAGAGCTATCTATCGCGCCGGACAGACCCCTGGCGACAGGCCTTGGGAGATATATGCGAGGAGCCTGCCGGCAAAAGGGTGTCTTCCGCATGAGATATCTTTGGCAAGAAGGTGATTATCATGTCGCACTAAGCCTGTCGCGCGAGGTAGACCTCTTTCTGCAACCACGGGCGAACATGCATGGGCGAGAAGTGTGGATCTCGCGTGCGATAGGTGTTGGCGAAGAAGCCTCCCGCCCGCTATAGCTCCAGCACGCTACACCTCCTTGGGCGAGAGGGGGTTGCTTTAGCGCCGACATGCTTGGGCATGAGGTGTGGATCTCGCGTGCGATAGGTGTTGGCGAGGAAGCCTCCCGCCTGCGACAAAGCAGCTTAGTCCAACCGCTGGCCTTCTCTTCTCTGACACCATAACCACCCCCATCACCGCATCCTCCAAGCACCACTGCTTATCACCGAAGCTCCCATTCACCATCAACATCTTGCTATCCCGCTTTGGTTCTTCACTAAATCGAGGCCTATCATTGCAAATGTGTTTGCTACCGTCTGCATGAAAAAGAAAGCAAAAATGTGAACAGCAACAAACTCAAAACCACCACTTGTTTACTGACTTGCATATCCATAGCTCTCAAAAAATGCATGAAGCCCAGCTTAAAGGGGCTGAACGAAGACATAGAGGAGAAGAAAACGCAAGTCCGCTAATGTACGACAGGCACCTCCACAATAGAAGGGCTCCTGCCACAACAGATCGATCCTCCGTACGCTAGGACAATAGGTCAAAGGTAATGATGAGCACATTCGACAAGTAATGTCGTAATAAAGCGATTCGACAGCCATGCGAGTGAGAAAAAGTCACACTGTAAGCATTCTAGACAAGCGAATGGCTCCCGTGAGCCTAGCATCTTGCGCACAAGGCACAAAGCAACGCTTACGAGTGTAGTGTCATGTGGCGAGCACAAGACCACTGGCACTTTTGACGATTGAGTAACATACGGCGATTACATGACCAACGCCACAGCCCAGCCTTCACAGCAAGGCTCGACCGGTAAAGCAAGCACTAAGGCGCGAGAAACAATCTAGATCGGCAAGCAAGGAATAAGCCAGAGGGTCTGGCAGAAGCGTGCACACAACGCTAGATGAGCTCACCCAGGAAAGGGAAGAGCTAGACGAAGAACTAAGAACAAGCGAGCGTAAGTCCAAGAGAGCTCTATTGGGCGATCCCCAACCAAAGACCTCAGGGAACACGCTAGAACTTAAGATGCCCACTCGTGTTCGCCCAGATGTGTAAGAACATAGATGAGCGGCAAAAATCGGGCAGGACACAAAAGGTCAGACGAGCCAGTGGCCACCACGAGAGTACGGTTGTGAATAATGAGTAAGAATACAGCCATCCTAAGACCCAAGCAAGCAAGCCCTTATCAACCGATATAGGAACTCACCTAGGAGAGAAAACTCTATGGGCAACCATTTTGGGTAGCCAAAGCGAAAAAGGATTAGGCAACTTTGTACATCATCAAGCACAACGCTCGGAAAAAGTTCATCTTTGAACAGAAATGACAACGCTGTTTCAAAGAAGAACTTGGGGAGCTATATGGTGTAAAGGTACGCTAACTACTATAAAATAAAAGGTATTGTGCCGCAAAAAATGGAAAGACAAAAGAAGAGAAAGAAAAAGTTGAGGCGATGACCAGTCACATATTTGGCGGCAGGTAGTGATCTCTGGCGGCAGAATACAAGAAGTGGGCTACGGCCCTGCCTAACGCCCAAAAGTTCCCTGGTGATTGAGTACACGAAATGGGTAGAGCCCAGCCTGTCGCCTGAAAGATCTCTGGCGGCAGAGTACAAGGAATGGGCGACAACCATGTCCTTAATTCAGCGAGCACAGGCACGCACATGAAAAATTTTGGCGACAAGGTTCCACGTGGCAGACTCTTTCTGTGAGAGGTGGCTCACGCATGCAAATGCCAAAATGGCGAAAAAGAGGGACCACTATTGAAGATCTCACAAAATGGGCAACCTTATCTTCTTCGTTGTGAAATTGAACTTCAAAGCCAAGAAGAGTGACAGGCCGTGAGCTAGACAAGAGCTCCCGTCCGTGACAAGCCTTTAGCGAGACATGGTCTCCCGCATGCGACAGACCTTGGGTGACAGGGGAGCTCCCACGAGCGACAGGCCTTGGATGAGATATGGGCTCTCGCATGCGATAAGCTCCCTACTTTGATAAAATGACAGCGAAGAAAATTAGGTGAACACAGCACCCATACACAAAATTCCCCCGTTAGCACAATGCAGGCGATGTCTGCGCACGCCCAAGTGCGAGATTTGAGCGGAACAATCTAGAATCCTCTAGACCTAGTCCGACAGACTGTCCAAAAGCTTCCTTCGGCCCATCTGTTGATCGTCTGACACATAAGCTTTCAAGAACTGCTCTAGCAACCATCTAGAAGTGGCTTAAGACAACCACGCATGTGAAAGAGGGTTTGTCTATATAAAGGGTGTGTCGGCTTCGTGAGTCCTTTAAACGAGACAAGGATGTGCCAGCCTATGGCGTCGAGATCAAAGCTGTGAGAACCAAACCTGCAGGATCAGCACTAGGATCTTGGGGAGCCGGAGGAGCAATTTCAGAAGTAGGAGCATCATTTGAGGGCCCAGCCACAGCCATAGAGTCTGCTTAGGGATCAATGGTAGTAGATCGAAAAATTGGAGCTCGTCACCATCTAACCCTTGCAGTGACTCGATAGGCTCGGACTGATTACCTGCCTCGACATGTTCAGGCTCATTATGCACTTCGATAAGCCTAGGTTGGTTACGAACCTCAGTAACCCCAGGCTGATTGTGCGGCTGTTGAGGAAGCCATAGACCTTCGAGATTATCCAAGTCTCCAGACCTTGTAAATCGGACTCATCCTTGGAGCCAGGAGGATGCCTCATTAGCATTGATATTGATAACAAGAAATGAGAATTAGTTACTAATGAGTTAGAAAAAGCACGTGGGAGACATATGAGCGCAGCCAATTGCTTGGATGCAAGGTCATCGAAGTCCCTTGCATATTGTTATAGTGCTCACCGACCAAGCAAGGACGTATGGGTGCCCTCATATATTATGCTTGCAATTTTCTTGTCCATTCTAACAGTTGTGATCATATTAGGCAGGTGTCCAAAGAAAGGCACTAGCCACTGTCCTATAAGGCAGCAAACCAGGGAGATCTTAGTTCGACATAGTTGGATCAGAAACAACTTGTGGTAAGCTCGCGAAGGTAGATTGCTGGTCCTTATGAGTAAAGAACCAAGGTGCGACTTAACGCATGATCCATGATTAACAGCTGAATGTCCAAGCAATTGCACTTTACAGACTCTACAAAGACAAAGACTTGGAACTGTACAAGCGGTAGAAACTTATTGTTATTATTCTAACATTTGCTGCAATTATGTTCTTACTTGTTCCATTTGATTGGAAATACTACATTATGAAACGAAAGGCCAGTTATCTTTATCTGTACTATGATAACCCTCCATGTTTGATAGACATGTTGCAGGAATAGAAGAACACGCGACACGGGCACAAATAAGTCCCTAAGCGAAAAATGCGCGAGATGGGCACAAATAAGACCTTAAGCGTGAAGAAGACGCGAGACGGGCACAAATAAGTCCCTAAGCGAAAAATGCGCGAGATGGGCACAAATAAGACCTTAAGCGTGAAGAAGACGCGAGACGGGCACAAATAAGTCCCTAAGCGAAAAATGCGCGAGATGGGCACAAATAAGACCTTAAGCGTGAAGAAGACGCGAGACGGGCACAAATAAGTCCCTAAGCGAAAAATGCGCGAGACGGGCAAAAATAAGTCCCTAAGCGAGAAGAAGACGCGAGACGGGCACAAATAAGTCCCTAAGCGAAAAATGCGCGAGACGGGCAAAAATAAGTCCCTAAGCGAACAAATCAAAAGTCCTTAAGCACAGGAGGTGCGAGACGGGCAAAACAAAAGTCCCTAAGCACAAAAGGGTATGAGACGGGCAAAAATAAGTCTCTAAACGAGGTACGTTACAATCTTATCAGATTACATTTAACGTATTATGTTGGCATAAACGATATTATATTCTGACAAGTCCTTAAGCGGATAGTACGTAAGACAGGACCAATACTCCAGTAAAAGTTCTTCTTTGGACACAAAAAGTCGCAAAGAAAAGCTTGGGGAGCACGCAGTATGCAGGTTGTGAGGTATGATACGAGGCACGTTACAATTTTATTGGATGAATATGTGCTACAATTGATAAACAAAGTGCATTTAACGTATTATGCTGACATTCCGGATATAAAAACGATGTCATAGTCTTATCATTTCTATAAAAGTCCCCAAGCGAAAATGCGCGAGATGGGCAGTTCTCTAAAAAGTCCTTAAGCGAAAATGCGCAAGATGGGCAATTCTATAAAAAGTCCCTAAGCAAAAATGCGCGAGACGGGCCATTCTATAAAGTCCCTAAGCGAAAAATACGCGAGATGGGCAAATTGTGAAATCCTAAAGCAATAAAGTGTATGGATAATGCGATACCCAAGTACGAATTTTTCTTTAGATGTAAGTGCTTCATAAGAAGAGCTGGGGAGCACTATAGAATAACTTCTGCATTAAAAGGAGTATCGAAACTAATAGGCACTCATGCATATGCGTCCCAAGGTGCTATAATGTCAGGAGCTTGATCCTTAGGAAAATTAGTCTCTGGATTATCTAAATAATCTTCGTCCAAAGCTTGTGAGAACCTCGACCATCTCGAGTCGACAAAAAGGCCTCTAAGAGCTGGTAAGATCAGGTAAATCTTTACAAGTGCCTATCCTCAGAAAAGGTTCCAAATTCTCAGCATCTGGATCGCGCTTCAACCAATCAAGAGCATGCCAAGTACAAACCACATCTGATGAAACCAGATAAGAACATATACATCCGCTTAGGGCACTTCTTGACGATGTGCCCTCATGGCCTTAACCCAGATTCGGTTTTCTTTCTCTTGGCTAATAGAAGGCACTTGACAAAAGAAATGATGACACGAAGTCGTTTCTGCTACAAATGATAATGAAGTCCACTAGTTGAGCCCTCGAGTGAAGATGAAAAGACTCTTGTGATAATCCCAGGAAGAGGGTAGCAAAAGAATTCAAAAAGCCCATTCTTTATATACTCTTTCACAAGGTAAACCTTGTAAAAGAGTGGGGAGCAATTGATGTGGACTAGATCAATTGTTACTGGGCTTTTCTATAAATCAAGTTGAAGACCATTGAGCCAAATAATAATCTAAGCCCAAGAGGAAAGAGGACTCAGAAGGCCCATAAATGATCCACTGGGTTATTATTTAAGCTGTGGGGCTTAAAGGTAATTACGCGCAAAATAACTCCTATAAATAGGTCACAGGTATCATTCTTAAACCCTAAGCTCTATTTGCCTACAGAAACCCTGCCAAAACCCTGTCTGACTTAAGCATCGGAGTGCGCGCGCATGGGAAAACCCCTGCGCCCCTCTGACTTTTCCTATTTCACAGATTCGTTGGAGACAGACTAACGCGAAGATCGAGGATTTGACGTCAGCAACTTTTTATTGTTGTTTTTGGCAACAACAACACTAAAATGGATGATACCAGAATCAAGTGAGCAGCTGATTGATGGAGATGAAAAAGTAGCCGTGAGAGAGTTTGTAGCGTGATGAAATTGAATTTGTTATAAAATGTGGTAGGGTTAAAGTGGTAAAAGAATGGAGTATATGTGAGGCAATTAAATTGTAGCCAAAAGAGTAAAAAATGTTGTAGATTTAGAAATTTTTCAAGCCTTAGTGAGTTTGTGGGGGCCATTTACCAGTGTTGAAATTCTACAATGGTGGCTGGAAAGCCCATACGTAGAGGTCATCAGAAGAATTGTGGCCGCCCCACAAGCCCACAACTGTAAAGTTTATCACTGCTGGATAAGCATTGTGGGGCTTCGTGGGACTGGGATGGTTCTGACTCCTGCATATGGTGCTGGGCTTGCCTGGTCTTCAAATCATTTAGTAGAAGCAGATAGGCAAAAAGGCAAAATCTCCTCATCTTAAATTTGTTGCTGTAAATCAAAGACAAAAGCCTGGGCCATGTTGTGCTAGAATCTTCTGGTTGTAGTTACTGCTCTGATGTGGTGGTTCAACAACATATTTACCCTCAAGGGCAGGGAACAAAGATCTGTCCTTTGTTCTTTCAATTTTCGCATATGCCTAAGAACTTGGGAGTTTGCTTTCCCAACTGCTTTGTACTTGTTAGTTGCTTTTTGAATAAAACAAATACATCATAAATCGAACATATACTCTAACATGTCTCTAGACATCTAGTTAAAAACAGACATTCGAGTATATGTCTACTTACATTAGTTTGTTTTATTGGTCAAATCCGGTATCTTAAAGTTACTTTGAGTCTTGATTAATCTGAAGTTGAGCCACGATTGGACTCGACACGGGGAGCTCTCCTATTATTCCTTTCTCTAGTAGTTTGGGTTACTTGAGGTCATGTAATGCACGAGAAAAAGAACAATGTGAAATTTTAAATTATGGCATGGTTTTAATTTTTTGTTTATTTATAATAAAGAAAATTTGTATGAAATGATTACTTCACATATATATTTAACTCAATATGCTACAAAATTATATTATTACAAAAATAAATTATTTATTATATCACATATAAAAACTAAATTGTGAATATTTATTTCAAAAACAATAATTTTGGTAAAAAAGATTAATTTTTTTAATAATGTATATGCTAATGTGAAATACCTGTTAGAAAATATATTGATTTAACACTCCTAGATAATCAGTAAATAATTCAGAGTTAAATTAGTGATAGTAGTCGATTTCTTGAATGAAATTTTGGATGTAAAGTGAGTAATTTTAAATATGATACAGTAATAATACAATAATAAAATGGGAAAAATATCCAATGGCCCAAAACTCCTGCATTATGATTAGATTTATTATACTAATCAAGTTTAGCCAAAAACTAGTTATTGTAATTAATCTCAGAATTAGCTCCGTCAAGACGTACTACAAGCCAATAGGAAACGCGGTGGTCAAAGCTTGCGTGGTTAACTTTCACGTTAATTACTACAAATCCGCTCTCCTCCCACTGTTTGTTTTCATGACACTTCACCTACCTTCTACTCTCTCTACCACTCTCGCCAATAATACTAACTGCCGACTCTTCTTTCTTCTCTCTGCTCTGCCCTACGCTGCTTTTTTAGCAAAACAGGGAAGTTCAAAGTTGTGGTTGAGAGTTGAAAATGAAGGACCAAGAATCACCGACAACGCTGTCCATTGCAATCCCTTCACAGCAACAAGCAACAGTAAGTGTGAGGAAAGATAGCTCTGAAGCTGGTTTCTTTGGTAAAAGTGGGTATAAATTCTGGGTCCTTGCTGCAATTCTCTTGCTTGCTTTCTGGTCCATGTTCACTGGCTCTGTTTCTCTCAAATGGTCTTCTGGTGATCTTACCAGATTCTCTGATGACTCTGACTTCTCTGTCCACGACGATCTCGACGTCCTCGTAAGCAAAGCCAATCTCTCCACTTTTCGCTTGATTTTCTTGGTTTCCTTGGTTTGGGTTTGAGTCGTTTTGGTAAGCAGGAATTGGAGGAAAGGGAGAAGGTGGTGAGGAAGATGTGGGATGTTTATACTCACAGTGCTAGCGTTCGATTGCCAAGGTTTTGGCTTGAAGCTTTCGAGGCTGCGTATGAATATTTATCAAGTGATGTTCCTGGAGTTCGAGATACTGCCATTTCTGAGATTGCTAAATTGTCTGTGCGCTCTGTGAATCTTGATTCCCCTTCCGCTCAATCAAAGGTCAGTCTCGTTTTCCTTTCTTTTCTCGTTCTTGCTATGTGATTTTGATCTGCCCATGTCCTTGAAAGTGATTGAAAATAAAGGTTGGAGCTTGGGTTTTATGTTTTCCATTTTCTCCTTGTATTAGGGTAAGGAAAACAAAAGAAGGGTAGATTTGGATTTTAGTGACTTGAAAGTTCTTGTCAGACTTTCGATTGAGGTTTGAAGAGTGTCGGTTTTTTCTCTTCGATCCCTTAAGATTTAAGCAACATTCCCTGGTGATCTACAAAATCCAAAACTTGTCCGAATTTAATGGGAAATAGATTCGTTTATAGTATATATTAGTATTAAAAGCTTGATCTTCTCTGTCTCCTAACAGAAAATCAAATCATCGTTCCTTTTATCCAAAGGCAGCTTGAAAATCAGTACTGAAGGGAAAGTCGAATTTCTTGGATAAGATCTCTAATCCTATAATATAAGTTCCAACTTTTTAGCTTTTCTTAACTATTAGAAGTTATTGACTACTTTTCTGAACTCTTACTACTCTTAAACTAAAAACATGGTGTCACTTAATTACTTGGATTATAAATAAACTACGGTTATAAGTTCCTGATATTTGTCATGTTGTTGTAACTTGTACCGTCCAGAGCACCAATCAAGGGAGAAAGACTTCCAAACAAGCTGCTAAAAAGAAAGAGATAACTGCAATAGGCGACTAACTTGTAACGGGAATTTCCAGTCCTACTTGCCATTGCATCTTGCAATCTCTCGTACTTCATCAGGTTCGGAGGACATGGCAATTCTCAGAAAGGATTACTTAAGATAGCTGGTGTCTGATTTTTCCTCTTCCATCATTGAAGTCTTGTATTAAACTTTGTATTGTAGATAATGGATGCTTTGTCAAGTGTAAGATCCTTGTATTATGGCCAGGAATTTACTTCTCCATATTATTACTAATACTTTATTTTATTCAAAACTGAAATGTCTATGCTATCGTAATAAACCTCTCATTCATATAAAAATAATTAAACCACTTTCACCGCAATTTAAATTACTTCACAAAATCGCATGAGCAGATTAAATTACTGCTGCCGCTGCTGCTCTATAAGGCAAAAAAAAAAAAATCCTACCTGAAAACATATACAAACAGTAAAGCAAAATGTATTTACACCGACCTGAAGATATTCTGCAGTCTGAATCTCATCAGAATCCGATATGATCTCTCAAAGTAAAATATATCAATCTTCTACTGGCTGAATCTCACCCATCATGATTCGGTTGCTAACGACGTTAAATCCCAAATCAGCGGGTCTCACCTTCTTTCCTTTCTTCCCCTTCTTCTTGCCTCCCCCCTTTGAAGACCCATCCTGGCCGACTGCAACATCCTGGTTAAAGTCTCCAGCACCGGTGGCGCCTGTATTGCTAGAATTCACGTTTCCGGCACCTAACTCTCTGAACTTCCAGTCATTTCTATTTTGAAAGGCAATCTCAAGTACATCAGCTGGTAACAGCTCCTTGTAGTTGAGAAATTTTTCGATGAACTCGTGATTAGGATCAAATGTTCCAAGGTTCTCTACCAGAAGTATCTCAGCCTCTGATCTAGATTGCTTCAAACAAAATTCCAAGAAACTTGTATCTATCAAAGCGAAAACAAATCAATGAGCATACACAGAATTAGAAATAGGACAAGAACTTGTTAGGACATTGATCTACACCTAAAATAGGTATAATCTAAAACATGTTTTGAGGGACTGTAAAAGAGCTATAGCAGTATGGAAGTGTCTGGTGCCTTCTCAGTTTTGGAGTGCTTTCTCTAATGATTCTTTAGTGGACTGGACAGAAAATAATTTTAGAAAGTCGGGAAATTGAAGAATCTGTTAAACAATGGAAAAGTATTTTCGTTACCACGATCAGGAGGATTTGGACTTCAAGATGTAAAGCTGCTTTTGATGAAAATGATGAAGTGGAATTTAATCCTGGAAAGTTGGCTGAGCATATTCAAATGGATGCACATGAAATTTTTACTACTTGCATGAGGAAAAAACAGAGCTCTAAAGGAACGGTGTATACAGGTTGGTTGCCTCCCCAGGATGGGGTCGTTAAACTGAACAAGGATGGAGCTTCTCAAGGAGACCCATGTATGTTGGGTGCGGGTGGATTATTTCGGTCGAATCTTGGACATTGGGTGTTGGCTTTTAAAGTTTGATTAGGTGTCTTCACTAACTTAGTTGCAGAGCTTCAAGCTTTGCGGTATGGATTACTTATTGCATGGCAGCAAGGATTTCGAAGCCTTATTTGTGAACTTGATGCATTGGTGGTTGTTGACATGATCTGTAAAGCTGATATTAAGCTTCATCCTCTAGGCAGCTTAATTGGAGATATTCGATTGTTGCTTCAACGTCCATGGCAGGTGAAAATTCAGTATATTCTTCGTGAAAGAAACTCCTGTGCTGATGTTTTAGCAAAAGAGGCAAGTGATCTTGACGGAGGTTTTGAACTGTTAGTAGAACCGCCACACTCAGAGCAAAGGCTGTTTTCGGCCGACGCTCGGGGAGTTGCTTACCCAGGGCTTACTGTTTGTCTTAGTTTTTTATTTCTCTGTTTATTTACTTTCATCTTGAAACCAAAAAAAAAAGAGTACCATACCTTTTGTCCCAATAAGCCTAACACACTCATTCTCACACCAATCTCTGAAATCCATGGCTTCTGCATAAAGGTTAAATGCATTTGTGATGTCAATTTTTTTATGATAAGTAGCCAAAAGCTAAAAGCAACATTTTTGCACAAAGATCATTACTCATCTTAGGATGACTTACCAGAATGCTTTGTCAATGCATCCCTTTTCCCTTTAAGGGAAGACTGAGCAGAGGCAGGAGAGGATGACAGAGTATGCTCACTAGGTCTGCCACCCACTGACTTCTGTCGGCTTAATGTCCCACTTGCAGTTCCTTTAACAGGAGTGCCTTTTGTTCCCCAACTGCCCAAGTTTGCTAGATGCGGGAAATCAACTCTGTTTACAACAAAACATAACAAACATTCATATCTCCATTTAGTGAAAGTAAGGATAAACATTTACTTCTCTCTGTTTGCAAGGATGTATGATTTAATACAAAGTCTCACTTTTGATAGGATTAAAAATGGCTAAAAGAATTCCATACTGACTTCGAATGTACTTAGGTTATTAGTTTATTTCCTTTTACTCAAGAAAATAATCCTCTGACTGCAGTACTTAGCTGTTCTTGATAACAAGGTGTTGCAAAAGAGGATAGCTTACTAGTTGTATTATCTTCGGGGCCAGAATGCAAATGAAATAACAATAGATAGACCCAACTTTCCAAATCACTCTAGAGAGTACAAGACAAGACTTCCACAAGAGTAAAACATTTAGTGCATGATGGTGAGTGTGTGCTATCCTTCTTTCAAAGTGAAGGGGGTTGGTTAGGGAAAAGAACATACTGCTTTGTTTCCAGCTTTGTCTGATCAATTGGGCCCCAGAATAGGTCGTCATCTCCTTTATGTTTTAACTGAGAAGATGCATGGGAATTAGTTTGGATGGGAGAAGCAACTTTGGATGGTAAAGATGCAGTGACGGACCATGATGAACCACCACTTTGAGTTGACTGACTTGATTGGGATTTCTGAGGAGTTGGTATTGGGTTAGCGGGCTGGACCGATGAATTCCTTTTCTGCTCTTTTAGGATGTCTCTTAATGACGTGGGTTTAGGAAGTTTCTTAGAATCAGTAGACCAAGCTGGAGCAGGGGAGGGATTTACTTGCCCCCCTCTCCAAGGAACAAAATCGCCCAAAGAAGGTCCTGACGGAATTGAAGGCAATACTTCCTTCTCTGGCTGTGCAGCGCGAGAACTTTTGCCTTTCTCAACAGGACTTGCACTAACGACAGTCACATCAGCATTACTAAGAGGACCTGACCCTTTTGCTCCCATGCCCTTTGCTTTTGCAGACTTTTTCCGACTCTTTTTAGTTTCTTTAGCCTCAATAAAGTTGTCATCATCAACAGGTTCCACATTTGTGGTGGTAATATGGGCAGAAGATGATGTAGAAATTGTGCCAAGAACATCAACATCTCTTTCACTGGACTTTGCCAAAACTTCTTCCGCCAACGGATCATGTAATTGGCCTTTTTTACTTTTAGAATTTGCAGAACTTTCAGGTTTGCTGATAGCTGACTCAGCTATATCTGCATCTCTTTGACTTTCTCTAGATACTTTGGGTTCTAAACTAGTGACAACCCCAGCCCAAGGAGTTGACGAACTCATAGAGTTGACAGAAGTGACCTCTAATACTGCCATGTCAGTTTGTGCCTTCCTCTGTTCTTCCTGTTGGATTTCCAATAACGACTTTGCCTTGAAACCAGAAGCAGGTTTCCAAGCACGTAGTGCAGGCTGTGTAGGTGTGTTATACGCTGGGAAAGAACCAGAAAGTCTGGACTCACCCTTAAGTTCAGTTGTTTCATCATCAACCACACCAACATTAGCAACCGAAGAGCTTTTAGCATAGTGAGAATCCATGGGGGCAATGAGAGCAATTCTGGATTTGTTTTCTTCCCTCTTTCCTGGATATGTTCCATTAAGGTTATCTCCAAAAGAGTTTGTGTCAGCACCAACTGGCTCTTCAGTTTCAGATGGTTTCAATTGCACCGAAGAGGAAGCCTTTGCAACTCCCTTTGCCTGCTCAGGAGCTTGTGATTTACTAGATTTTTGCTTTCTAGACTTCTTTTCTGAAGCTTTTCTTACCTCACGAGCTTCAACATTTTGAACTTCTCTCACCACAGAAGGCTGATCATTGCTTCTTTCTCTTTCAACTTCCAGTTTATCAATAGCAGCAGTAGGCTGGAAACCCTCATTAATAGGTGTATCAGCTTTACAGGTTCTAGCAGAAGCAATTCCAATGTTTTCCACGGGTACACAATTTGCATCATTCACTGGGGTCAAAATTGGTACAATTTCATCAATCTTCTGAGCACAGCTCAGAGGCTGCTCTTCTGTAAGAGCATGGGCGTCAGAAGCAAGGAGGGGCTCTTGCACAAAAGCAGCCTCCTGGTAGGATGAGTTTACTTCCAATGAGGGTGAGCTTTCAACAACTGTTGTCACTGGTAAAGACTGTTGGATGTCATTAGCCTGTTCTGGGGCATTAGTTCCCCAACTCTTCTGATGATTGATACTATCAAACATCTGGTGTGGCAGATGTAAAGGAGATGATTCAGAACAAACAGCATAATTGATATCCTTGGTAACTCGTGGAGGCAGATTCATGAAGTTACTGGCATGTTCATCTTGGGTGCTAGGAAGTTGTATCTGTGAACCAATCTGAAGCATTTCTTGTGACAAAGGCTGAAGTTGACTAAGATCTACAGATGTATTCCCTGTTGTCATTGTAGTAGCCTGTAAGTGTCCATAAGAAGGATCACCAAAACGCTGCTGGGAATGATGTTCTTGCAAAACCTGTGAAAGCAATTGTTGTTGCCGTAACAACTGTTGTTGTTCCTCCTGTCTCTGTTGCTGCTTAAGTAACATGATCTTCTCAAGCAGTAACATCTGTTGTGTTGGTACTGGTGTCTGGGGTTGTAGCTGCTGCATCAAATACTGTTGCTGCAGCATATTTAGCAGTTGAGAGTCTTGAGATAAACTGGATGGGATTAACTTTTCAGGGGTTAAAATACTAGATGGGTTATCCATAGTTTGACCAAGCAAACTTGTCAAGGAAGATGGGTTTGGTGTTTGCAGCCTCTGTTGCTGGATCCCAAAGGGAGCTTGGGTAGGAAAATTTTGAGTATGATGTAACTCAATCTTATCTTGAAGATGATCCAATGTAACTTGTGCAGGAAAATTTGACCAACCACCAACACTGTTATTTATCCCAGGAGCAGCCCTATCAGGTAATCCTTGGAGAATGGACATCAAATCAGCACCTTGTGAATGAGACAACTGAAGAGTGTTGTCACTCAATGATGTGAGAAGCTTTGCATGAGGTGTGGGGGATTCAGAGATGATCTCTGACTTCGAAGCCATAGATGAAGCATCTCTCCCAGGCCAATAAGGGTAAGGTTTTGGTAATGACTTCTGCCGTTCAAGTGCCATTCTCTTGGCCAAGAGATAGAGATCACTTCCACTTTCTATTCCAGGCGCCGGAACACTACTAGAATTATTTGCAAGATATCCTTGCAAACCTAAATCAAAACCATACAAAACACATTAGGCTGCGTGTTTAGAAGAAAAAATAAATAAACGGAGGGGGTGAGCTTTACAGATTAAAACCCTAGAATACACTGTTTTCAGAGTTCAACAAACAAAACTATATACTATAAATAAATAAATAAATATACATGTCTGTATGTAAAAACCGAACCTTGGGATGGATTGCTCATGCTACCAGACATGAGTGACTCCAAAAACCTATTTTCAGCTTCTGTTGTCGGCCTTGGCTCATTTCTGATCATGTCAATCTCACTTGCACCAGCATGAACTTTCCCAAAGCTACTAAAATTTGGCCTGCTTGACAAATCTGAAATTTCACCCTGTTTTGGCATACCAAATCCAGGTGGTGTGCGTGCTTTAGCTCGTAAGTGGGGCATTACATCACCAAGTAAGGAAAACGGTAAGTCCTTGGGTGCACTTGCAAGGCGAACTTCCAAATCTATCCCAAAAAATCCTGCCTCAAACCAGCCTATAATGTCAATCCCTGAAAATGGACCTTGAATTTCACCTTGAGGATCTTTATAATAGAGGAGAAGGTCCTCTGGAGCAGACAGCTTCCTAGGTTCAGGATCCCTCTCTAAAACTCCAGATGACTGCCTCTTACGAGTAGGATCCTCACTAGTTTGCCAATTTGCTTCATCTCTGGAATAGGATGAATTCATCACATCACTTTCTCGTTGGGTAATCGCAGCTTTCTGTGGTTGCGACCAGCTCATATCAGGGGTTCTTGATTTGACATCACTTGGAATCTCCTTCTGATCATGAGTAATTGTATGTGATTGTTCTCCCAATGATGAGGCTCGCCACATGGTGCCAGGATTAACAGAGTTAGTCACTTGTATACTTGGTTCCCTAATTATGGGCACCTCTTCAGCCCTTCCGTAGGGACCAGTATCATCCATAGCTGAAAAAATATAAATGAATAAAAGATCAATTATTGTTCTCAAATAGATGCATATCAAAATAGAGTGGGGGTGATGTAGAATACGAGATGAAGAGATGAAAACAGATAGGAAAAGAAAGTTAGGATAAGTAGATTGAAGAAAATGAGAGAGAAAGGATGAGAAGAGGATTAAGAGAGAGAAGCTTTTAACAATATCAAAATTAAAATAGTCTGTCTTTTATTGAAAGACAATAGCCAATTTATAGGCTTATTACATTGGTAAAATAGGAAACTATAATAAAAACATTAAATACTAAATTATTCTCAAATCAAATTATTCCCTGCATTAAACCCAATCAATCAAGGTTCATATTTTCGCCTAAAATGCGTTTTTTAATCCCCTTGATTTATGCGCTGCATCATTTTCCCCGGGGGGAAAAGAACTCAGCTCCGTCGAGTTATGCTGCAAATAAGACTCCAACAAGTCAGGATCAAGTTGGCGAAACTCATCTTCGGTGATCCAAGTATCATCAGTGGATGGACGATCCTTCCAACATACTAAAAACCGATGAACTCCTCCAATGGAAGAAATCACATGTTCGTCATCCAAAACATCAACAATTATATCGGTAGGGCCAAAAAAGGCTGCAGGAAGACTTGGTGCAACAACGGAAGATGCACTTGTAGACATAGAGGAAGGCAAAACTGGAGGCTCGAAGGTGCCTCTATAGTAAATAAATCTGCCACATTAAATATTGGATTGATAGATAAATCAGGAGGCAAATCAAGCAAATATGCATTGGATCCAATCCGACAAGCAATGGCAAAAGGGCCCATAGAGCAGGCATGAAGTTTTTTTACAAAATTCTTTGGGCAATGCTCAGGAGTAATGCGAGCCATGACATAATCACCAACCTGGAATTCCTTATGCCTACGATGTGCATCAGCAGAAAGTTTATAATTTTCATTACTTAAAGCAATTTTTCGCCTAATCTCAGCATGTAAATTGTGGATATGGTCAACAAAGGCTTGGGCAGAGTCAGAAGGGCGATAATCTATGGGCAAAGGAATGGGGTCAATAGGTTGTTTTGGGGAAAGGCCATAAACAATCTCAAAAGGGCTTTTACCTGTGGAACGATTGACAGAGTTGTTATAAGCAAATTCAGCAATGGGCAAAATGACATCCGAAGTTCCAAGTTTTTCCCCAACTAGACAGCAAAGTAAATCACCTAAACTACGGTTAACGACCTCCGTTTAACCATCGGTCTGCGGGTGAAAAGCAGAAGAGAAATTTAGTGTGGTGCCAAACAATTTCCAAAGTGCCTTCCAAAAGTAACTAACAAACTTGACATCCCGATCAAACACTATGGTTGAAGGTAAGCCATGTAATCTCACAATCTCTTTAAAGAACATCTTAGCAACATGTGACGCATCTGTAGTCCTAGAACATGGGATAAAATGGGCCATCTTAGAAAATCGATCAACCACCACAAAGATGGAATCATGTTTGCTAACAGTCTTTGGTAACCCTAGGACAAAATCCATACTAAGGTCACACCAAGGAGTATGTGGGACAGGGACTGGAGTGTACAATCCAGTGTTTTGCTTCTTTGCCTTTCCTAACTGACAGGTGCGACACTGGAAAACTATCCAGGCAACATCCTTCTTCAAAGAAGGCCAGTAAAAACAATCCTCTACCAAAGTAATGGTTTTATCCCTGCCAAAATGTCAGCTAGCCCCCCTGCATGTAATTCCCACACTAAAAAGTCTCAAAGAGAAGTTTGTGGAATACACAATTTAGTACCTCGAAAAAGGTAGCCATCTCAAATGGGGAAACCAACATGTTCTCGACTAGGGTTTCTAATAGGTCTTTATAAATGAGGCCGAAATCAGGACATGGTAAGAATTCATCTCGAAGACGCTCAAAGCCAGTGACATGAGTAGTCATAGAATGGAGAACGAGAGAAATTCGACTAAGAGCATTAGCAGCCTTATTGTCAGTTCCAGCACAGTGCTTAAGTACAAAGGTAAAATCTTGAAGAAACTCAACCCATTTAGCATGTCTATCACTCAATTTTCGTTGGGAGCTTAGGTAGCGAAGGGCTTGGTGGTCAGAGTAAAGAACAAATTCCTTTGGCAACAAGTAATACCGCCAGTGATGAAGGGACTGGACCACTGCATAAAATTCTTTGTCATAGGTGGAGTACTTCTACTTGGCTTCGTTAAGTTTCTCACTGAAATAAGCAACAGGGTGGCCACCTTGGCTAAGAATCCCACCTATACCTACACCGGATGCATCACAAGCAACTTCAAATACTTTGGATAGATCAGGGTGTCTCAAAAGCGAGGCAGTGGCCATCTTTTCCTTAATTTCAAGGAATGCCTTACGAGCATCAAGGGTCCATTTAAACTCTCCTTTCTTCATGCACTCAATGATAGGAGCAGTGATGGTGCTAAACCCTCTAATGAATCGTCTATAGAAGGAGGCTAAACCATGAAAACTACGAGCTTCTATTAAAGTCCTAGGCTCAAGCCATTCTCTAATAGATTTAACCTTATCAGGGTCAGCAGAAATTCCTTGGGAAGACACAATGTACCCTAAAAATAGTACTTGGCTTTGCAAAAAGGCACACTTTTTAATATTGGCATATAACTTTGCCTTTCTAAGCGCTGACAGGACTTGACGAAGATGGTCTAGGTGTTGTTTCTTAGACTTACTGTAAATCAATATGTCATCAAAGTAGACAAGAAGGAACTTACCTATGAAGGGGCGAAGAACATGGGTCATGACTCTCATAAAGGTGCTCGGTGCGTTAGACAAACCAAATGGCATTACTAACCACTCATACAACCCGTCTTGAGTTTTGAAGGCAGCTTTCCACTCATCTCTAGGTCGAATCCTAATCTGGTGATATCCACTTCATAGATCTATCTTTGAAAACACTTGAGCACCACTAATTCATCCAACTTCTAACCTAGGGATAGGAAACCTATATTTAACAGTGATCTTGTTAATGGCTCTACCATCCACACACATCCGCCATGATCCATCCTTTTTTGGGGTTAATAAAACAGGAACTGCACATGGTCTAAGAGACTATTACGAATAAATCTCTTCGGTAAAAGACCATCTATTTGCTTATTCAATTCAGCTCGCTCGGTTGGATTCATTCTATAATGTGGGAGATTAGGCAATTGGGAGCCTGGGACTAGGTCAATGGCGTGTTGGATATCTCTCATCAATGGTAACTCATTTGGGAGTTCATCAGGCATGACGTCCTTAAACTCATCTAGAAGTGGAGAGACACTAGAGATATGGTCTATGTTGGTATCCAAGTGAAAGCGGAAGCTATCCTTATTGACGAGCGAAAACTAGATCAGTCTCAGTTCCAATATTCTCAAATTGCTTACAAGACAAAATCCGAAGTCTATTCTTGCTAGTGTCAGCGAGAGTGGAAGACAGAGACCTTTTCTTAGGTAGGTTGGGCAGGTTGTAGCAAAATGGTCTTCTTACCATGGGTGAATGTGTAGGTGTTGTCTCAGCCAAAATGCTTAACATCATGATCATATAACCAAGGGCGACCAAGTAAGAAGTGTGCAACATCCATAGGAGGGACATCACAATAGAGTTCCTCAAAATAAGGTCCCATCCTAAGAGGTACTAGACAGTGTTCTTTGATGGGCAAGGAAGTTTTATCTACCCAAGCAACTCTAAAAGGATTGGGATGGGATTCAGGCTTAAGGTTGAACCTTGTAAGGGCAGTGCTAGAAATCACATTCATGGTGCTACCGCCATCAATGACAATCTTGCAAGCTTTGTCCTTTAGAGGAACATAGGTATGAAAGATACTAGTGTGCTTCCAAGCATCAGGTGAGGCAGGTGTGGACAAGATGCATCTCATTAGAACAAAAGGTGACTAGGGTTTGCAAAAGAATCATCTACAAAGGCCTCAAATGAGTCATCATCACAATCAGGATTCACCATAGGGGTGATAGTAATAATGTCAGTATCATCCTCAAGTGTAGTCTCGTTAACATGCTCTAAGGTTAAAGTTCGATGTGGGCATCGAGAAGCTATATGTCCTTTAGTATGACAGTGATGACTTTTTATCAGGGGACGAGAAACACTTGAGGTGGCAGTCTTTTTACCCTTGTTATGAGTAGGGGCAACAGAGTTTGAAACTGTGTTGGTCCTAAGAGAGCCAGGTTGGGTTCCAGTATTAACCCTAGAAATATGAGAAGGAATAAGGGTACGCCTAGGTGGAGGATATTGGAGGTACCTTTCAAATTCTAAAGCCTTATGATATGCATCCTCTAAAGAATCGAGTGATTGCACAATGACCTCCCTCTGAATATCAGCTCTTAACCCATTAACAAACCTAGAGACTGTGAGCCTGGATTCTTCGTT
The DNA here is from genome assembly GCA_031772115.1 of Heritiera littoralis. NCBI lineage: Eukaryota > Viridiplantae > Streptophyta > Magnoliopsida > Malvales > Malvaceae > Heritiera > Heritiera littoralis. The sequence goes on from JAPDPK010000001.1 coordinate 23,212,713, forward strand.
GATGTCACTCCTCAATAACAACTCCTCAAATTTGGCAATGTATTGATCGACATGAGAGTTTTCTTGTCTATGGTTTAGTAGTTGGTCTAACAATTGATCCTTATAGTAAGGTGGCAAATACTTTTCTTTCAATTGTTCTCGCATCTCGACCCAAAGAAGAATAGGGGAACGCCCGAGATGATCATTGTTGCGTTGAACATGTTGCCAATAACGCTTGGCAGATCCTACCAACTTCATTTTGGTGAAACAAATGCGTTGAGCATCGTTCATTTGGTACCACTCAAAATAATCTTCCATATTGTACAACCAATCCATAAAAACACCGGGATCTAGTCTACCATCAAACTCAGGGGCATCTACCTTAACCTTCCTAGACATATCAAGCTCATCATTATCACAATACCTAGGGCGATCCAAGGGATACTGAGGATTTGGCTTATGATAGCTCCCTTTGGCTCTTTGGGCATGTCTTAACACGTGGTGGATGCTCTAAATACTCTTCCTCAGAAAAAACTTCCTCATCAACAATAGGCAAGTGATTGGCTGTAGGATATGTCCTAGGTGGTGTAGGCAACAAACCAGCTTGGGTATTCCTATTGTTTCTAAGACCGGGAGTCATAACAGAACTTTGACCATTGTTTGGTTCACTACTGATTTCCCCTTCTACTCGCTTTTCAGGATTCTTACGAGTTGCAAAAAGTCATCTCGAAGGAGGTTAACTGATTTGGCAAATTGTTCAACAGTGGTGAAAAGTTGGTCAAGTCGGGTTTCTAGGTTAACCCTTCCCTCGGTTTTGTTCATTCTCTCTTCGGTTTGACTTGTCTTTGCTCAAGTTTTGTGAAGGCAATTTCAAGTTCTTTCAGAGACATGGTGTGGAGGAAAAGATAATGATAATGATGCTAAGAAAAAACTAAAACAACCTTAAGCAATAAAAATTAAAATTTTTGCCAATAACAAAATAGGAAAAAAATTACCAAGTTAATAATCATGCAATGAGAGTGGGTTAAATTTTTTTTTTTTTAAGTTGAATGGTTGAAAAAGAAACCTCACAAATGATAACTAAGACACACTTTCTGGTTGGCAAACTCAAACAATGTACAGGTTCAAATAAAGCAAGTCAAACAAAAAGGTTTAAATAATCAGATCCAAGTGCAATATGTGGTAGTAAGCCTCACTAAATTTATTAATCAACCGTATATTCAAAGGGTCAGAAATATTACCAACTAGGCATGAAGGATGCAATTCCTTGTCGAGCCTGCAACTGCAGTTTGTCAACAAAAGACTAGACAGCGTAGAAGCTATTTGTTGTCGAGTGGCAAGACGGTATGGAAAGCGTGGTTTTTTTTTTTGGTCAAAGGAAGCGTTAATGGCTTTGATGCCACTTGATGTAGAATACGAGATGAAGAGATGAAAAAAGATAGGAGAAGAAAGTTAGGATAGGTAGATTGAAGAAAATGAGAGAGAAACGATGAGAAGAGGATTAAGAGAGAAAAGCTTTTAACAATATCAAAATCATAATAGTCTGTCTTTTATTGAAAGACAATAGCCAATTTATAGGCTTATTACATTGGTAAAATAGGAAACTATAATAAAGACATTAAATACTAAATTATTCTCAAAATCAAATTATTCCCAGCATTAAACCCAATCAATCAAGGTTTATATTTCGCCTAAAATAGGTTTTTAATCCCCTTGATTTATGCGCTGCATCAGGGGGAGTAACATGTCAAATCTACAGAATACAGAGTAGTGCATTGAATTTCAGACCATATAAAAGCTGAAAGTGTGAAAAAGATCTCGATCACGAATGAAATTAAACTAAACTACCAATCTGTTGAACCGACAAATTATCTCCTTTCCCATAACAAAACTCAGATAACCCTTAATCCCCACAACAAACTGATTCAAGTTGGCTCTGTGATCCTCTCTCTTATTCCAACCCATGTAGCAGCAATTCTTTAAATGATGTAGCAATAAACTAATTTCAGATATGGTTCAAAAACTTCAATTGAGAATAATTTTTACAGCCAATGAAATAATTTGCAAGATGATTGCCGGTGGTATCACCAAATATAGACTAAGCAGTTGTAATTATACCTTCAGATTTGAATTTATTATCTGGGTATCCCTTATGCTGCTCGCTCTTTAAAATGTCAGCACTTCCCTCTTTATAATCATCCACAGCAGGCAGTAAATCTTCTCCACTGCCTGCATAAACCAGTTCCAGAAGAAATTAGATACTAACTCAAAATAAACTAACTAAAAGCAGTAATATATCTTGAACTGGTTGAATACCAATCTTGTTTCGTCTTGAATGAGTAAACTCTGTAGAGTTCCGACCCACAGGCCCATCTTTAGGCATCTGAGGAGCACCACTACTTGTTATGTCCCCTTTGTCAATTGCCTTCAGAACAACCTATTGAAAAGGCAATAAAATCAACAGAAGAATCTAAATGGAAGTTCAACAAAATAGTACATAAAAATAGAAAATTACCATTTCATCAGAATTAGGAGCACAAAGAGCTAGAGGTTCCAATGGTTCATCCTGTGTAAGAGAAGGCACTAATACAAGCTCTTCCAAGAGTTTTTGATGAATTCTCATGTCAGTCCTATATAGGTCAAGCAATTTTGTCCTACTATATCTTAAAGGGGATGTCTCTCCATGGTCAATTTCACCCTTGTCAGATATGGTTCCCAGAGTTTGACGATGAGAAGGCATACTAGCCCCTGAGTTTACACCAGAACTTCCCCTTCCACGGCCAGCAGAAAATGTTGAAGGGTGGTTTTCTCCACGTCCACGACTATAGGAAAATGTGGTAACCTGCTTGCTTGGAGTTAATGTTTGGTGATGAGGAGGCTCTCCCCTTCCTCGATTTTGAGACGAGGTGGATCTCCATGGGCGATAGTGATCCCCCTCTCTCTCATCCTTCACATGAGAGGAAAGATGAGACAACCCTTTGTCAAGAGGTATATCACTATCTCTGCCAGGGTCTGTCCACTTGTCACGCAAGCTTTCGGTGGTTTTATCATCAGGACCCCAGCGTGTGTTCCATTTGCTGTCGCGCCGTTGATCATAATTTGAGTCCCTGTTACCTGAATCAGTCCACCGCTCAGAGGGTGCACGCCGCGCTTCTCCATAGTGTCTTGAAGGCAAGTTATCTGCCCATCGATCCATCTTGCGGGTGTCGCTGGGCTCTTTATCTCCATCCCTCCAGTGATCTTTGCGCATGGATGAATGGGTGTCTCGTTCTTCATCGCGCCAGCGGTCTCGGCGACCAGTTTCCATATCAAGTAAGGAGGGCCTGAAAACATTGTTCTTCTTCAGGGTATCATGCACCTCCTCATCATTTCCAGACAGCTTCATGGCATCGGAGCGACTTCCATGAGCTGGATAAGGGGCAGGATGACTTTCCTGTATAGATAATTGAAAATTGGGGGGTGTAGGGGAAGCACCTCTGAGACGGTAAGAATATTAAACAGAACACTAACTAATTCTTGAGATGAAAACAGTATGTTGATAGAAAGCTGGTCAAAACATTCACACAACATAAAACCCAAGTCTACGAATAAACAAGAATACAATGTGTCAAATAATATATAGCAAAAACAACAAAAACAGCAGCAATAATAACATACCACAGTTCCTATTCCGGGCTTACTCTCCCCTGGTTTTGGCAGAAGCCACTGTGGTGAAAGCGGAATAGGATTGTCAGATCCTTGAACATCTGCATAAATCAAACAGAAGCATAAAATAGAGACATGAATATATTTCAATCAACAACTAGAAATTAAAATGCTTAAAGTCACATTCAATTATGATGCACAACAGGGATACTAGCAATTATACAAGCATTGAATCTTGTAAAAAACACATTTTCTGAGAAATGACTGAACTGCATCTGGAAACTGCCACAGCAATTTACATCAATAAGAAAAACAAAAGCATTAAGTTCCACCATTTGTGAAGTTCCAAACTTCCAATGGACTTTCAAATGCGGTTGCAAACAAATTAAACAAAAGAGGTCTTACTAAAAGCTACTCAGGAAGCAGCTAACAAGACAAAAATTAAACGATCAATAAAGTAAAAAGTTAAGCTGCCATTTATCAATGGAATACATAATTATGCAATTTTTTATTTGATTAATCACATTAGCACAAAACTAGTTGCAAGATATGAAATCGAAAAAGCATGTCCAATAATCGCCTTCTTCAGTCAAATTAAATAATGTCAATACATCGCAACGCATCGCACTTTTCAAATTGAAAATAATTTTTAAAAAAATATTTATTTTTCCAGCACGGTAACTAAAGTGCGCCTCATTAGTAACCAGTCGTTTCTCTTCTTCACATTTCAATAACCAAACGGCACTAAAAATGACACCAGAGAAACAAAAAAAAACCCTAACTAGAAGCAACAAAATCAACAAAACCCCTCGGCAATCTCGCAAAACCACTGAATCTACAATAATGCTTCAAAAACAGAACGAAATGACCAAAAAGGACCAGGTAATGGTCTGAGCTAGGGTTTTACAGAGACGAATGACAGAAGCCGTTAATCCTTAATGCGATAAACCGGCGAGGCAAAATACCTTTGGAGATCGGGTGGTGAGGGTTGACGGTGAGGTGGTGGCGGGAATCGGAGGCAGAGCTATGAGCCATGGATGATCGCTGAAAGCTGAAAGAGCAAAACGGAGAAAGCCAAAAAAATCCCTTGTCGCTGTTCTTTTTTTCTTTTTTTTTCCCCCTTTAAATGCTTTAGCGAGGTGAGGAAAAAAAGCGGAACGTGAAGAGAGGGAAAAAAATAGTTTAGGTGAAAAAAATAAAATTATAAACTAAGTACGGCGAAACGATTATTACTTTTTTTTTTAAGATTAGATTCAAACTTTTTTTTTAATTTTTTATGAAAAAAAAATAAAATTACAAGAAAAAAGTGGTAAATGTTATGAATAGTTATAAATATAAATGTCCATTCATCTCCCATGACTCTTCATATTGATACATGAATGAGGAACTATTCTCTACCCCTAATTAAGTTTGTAACTTCCCAATTAAGTTTGTAACTTCCTCATTAAGTTTGTAACTTCCTCTTCATTAGGTTTATAACTTCCCCATTAAGTTTGTAACTATTCATCTTCCATTCATGTATTTGTGAAGCCTATAAATAGAGGCCCACCATCCATGTAATGAACACACTTGAAGAATAAGAGAAAATCTCTCTTCTTGCTCTCTCTCCTTGTGTTCTTTCTATAATTTCATAACACGTTATCAGCACGAGACTCTAAAAACCCGCGAGAGATTTGGAGAATAGGCCTCAACCAAGGATCTTCATCAATCACAATTATCTATCTCTTCTTTTACGGTAATGAAACTATTTTTATTTAGCTCTTCCGTAATTATCCAATTGTTGAATTTTTGTTAATTATTTTCTCCTAACTTATTAAATATACTTATGATAGTTCATAATGTCAAACCTTGCAAAACTCGAATTTGTGGCTCTTGATATTACAGGAAAGAACTATTTATCATGGGTGTTAAATGTTGAAATTCATCTAGATGCAAATGGTCTCGGTGATACCATCAAATAAGGGAACAAAGCATCTAGTCAAGATAAGGCTAAAGCGATGATATTTCTTCGTCATCACCTCCACGAGGGACTTAAAATTGAATATCTGACTATTAAAGACCCACTTATTCTTTGGACAAGTCTAAAGGAAAGATATGACCATCAGAAAACTGTGATACTCCCTAAAGCTCGTTATGATTGGATGCAATGAGATTACAAGATTTTAAATCTGTAAGTGAATATAACTCAGCCATGTTTAGAATCAGTTCTCAATTAAAGTTATGTGCAGAAAAGATCACTGATGAGGATATGTTAGAAAAAACATTCTCCACATTTCATGCATCGAATATGCTCCTGCAGCAGCAATATCGTGAAAAAGGTTTTAAGAAGTACTCTGAACTGATTTCATGCCTCCTTGTGGCTGAGCAAAATAATGAGCTATTGATGAAAAATCATGAAGCCCGTCCAACTGGATCTGCTCCATTCCCTGCAGTGAATACGGCAACATATAATGAAAAAAACAGAGGTCATGCCAGTAGCCATGGCCGTGGTCATGGACGTGGACGTGGACGTAATAATCATCGAGGTGGTCATTTCAAAAACACATATACCTACCAGAAGTGGGAACATAAGGATGGAAAATGCAAAGATAAAAGTTGGAAAGACAAAAAGGTCGTGGAGAATTTATGCTATCGTTGTGGAGGCAAAGGCCATTGGTCACGTACCTATCGTACGCCAAAACATCTTGTTGAGCTCTATCAATAATCACTAAAAGATAAAGGGAAGAAGATAGAGACTAATTTTGCTAGTGATGATGGAAAAGATGAGACAAATTTTGTTTGTGGAGATGATGGTTTTAATTATGGTTATGTTGATGCCACTCATCTAGATGTTGCTGATTTTTTCTCACACCCTGAAGGAAAAATTGACCATTTGATTGGCAATGAGAGTGTCCAAAAATAAAGTTCTTAGATCTTACTTAGATGTTATTGGACTTTATTTTAAGCATGCTTCTTATTAATAGGATTCTAATTATTAAGTATTTGTCATGTTTAGATGTTTCATTATGTTTTGGTTATTTATGGGATATTTTATTAATCTGGTTATATATTTCTTATTTTCAATAAAGAATATAGATACTCTCCTGGTTCGATTTGCGATGAGTGGTGGAGATATATGTCTTGCAGACAGTGCCACTACACACACTATATTAAAGAATAAGAAATATTTTTCTTATTTGATAATGCAAGAGGCTAATGTTAGTACTATATTGGGTAGTGCAAAATTGATAGAAGGCTCCGAAAGAGCTAACATATTCTTGCCTGGAGGAACAAAGTTTGAAATTCATGAAGCATTATACTTTCCCAAGTCTCAAAGAAATTTATTGAGTTTTAAGGATATCCGCCGAAATGGATATCATATTGAGACAACAAGTGAAGGAGAAATTGAGTACCTTCACATTACAAGTATAATCTTGGGTAATAAAATTGTATTAGAAAAATTATCGGCCTTTTCCTCCGGTTTGTACTACACAAGAATTAAAACAGTTGAAACAAATATGGTCATTAACCAAAAGCTTACAGATCACAATAACTTTGTTGTTTAGCATGACCGGTTAGGCCATCCCGGATCGATAATGATGCGAAGAATAGTTAAGAATTCATGTGGACATCCATTGAAGAACCAGCAGATTCTTCAATCGAAAGATTTCCCATGTGCTGCTTGTTCTCAAGGCAAGTTAATTGTTCGACCATCACCAGCTAAGATAGGGATTGAATCCCTTACTTTTCTGGAACGAATACAAGGTGATATATGCGGAACAATACATCCACCATGTGGACCTTTTAGATATTTTATGGTTTTAATTGATGCATCAACTAGGTGGTCACATGTATCTTTATTATCAACTCGCAACCTGGCGTTTGCGAGGTTACTTGCTCAATTAATTAGATTACGAGCACATTTTATAGATTATCCCATCAAGACAATTCGTCTTGACAATGCTGGTGAATTTACTTCCCAAACTTTCAATGATTATTGTATGTCTATTGAGATAGGTATTGAACATCCTGTAGCACATGTTCATACACAAAATGGCCTTGTAGAATCATTTATTAAGCGTCTTCAATTGATTGCAAGACCATTACTAATGGAATCAAAACTCCCAATTTCTGCTTAAGGTCATGCTATTTTACATGCGGCAGCACTAATTCGCATCAGGCCAACAAGTTATCATAAGTCCTCCCCTTTACAATTGGTTTTTGGTCAGGAACCAAATATTTCCCATCTAAGAATTTTTGGATGTGCTGTATATGTTCCAATTCCTCCACCACAACGTACTAAGATGGGTCCTCAAAGGAGGTTAGGAATATATGTTGGATATGAATCCCCATCTATAATTAAATATTTAGAACCATCAACAGGGGATTTATTTACAGCTAGATTTGCTGATTGTCATTTTGATGAATCAATCTTCCCAGCTGTCGTAACGATTTTCGTCCGGGGACTCCATCGCTAGACTATTTTGAAAAAAAACACAAAATGGAGTCGCCACCAATCTTTTTTTGACTAGGTGTGATTGGGCACCTAAAATTATTTATCTTTTTAATAAAATCTTAAAACTAATTAAGTTTTATCAAAAAAATAATTTTTAGTCTGCGAAAGCAAAGTTTGGGTTCGGGAGTTCGGTTACGCGTAGGGAAGGATTAGCACCCCCACAACGCCCGTTACAAAAACGGTACCACTTAATCATATATTATCCCTTTGATCTTAATTAAATGGTCTTAATTTAAATATTTAAAAGAATTTCATTTATTTCGAAATCATTTTGCTATTTGTTTTATAAGTGAAAATCTTTTGTATTGAAAATTATTCTGAAATACCCCAATACTTTTGGTAGCATTTCGGATAATTTTCTCACCTAGAGATTTCTTAAGAATCGCTACTTGCGATTTCTATAGAATCCCATCCTTGGGAGATTTGCACTTATTTTAAAATTTCATGAATGCAAGTGATGCAAACAAAATAGATATGATGCACATGAGAAATATACTATTTTATTTTATTTTTATTATCTTTTATAGTTATATTATTGTTTTTGAAATTTATTGATTTTATAAAATTTTATTTTTTTATTGAAAAATCATACTAAATATCCCAATACGCTGGTAACATTTAGCATATCCTTCTCACCTAGAGATCAGTTAGGAATCACTACTTGTGAATTCCGTAACATCTCATCATTGGAAATAATTTTGAAATCTTGTTTATTTGTTTAAAATTTTTATTTATTTATTTATTTATTTATTATTTATTATTGGTTTTTAGTGTTAGTTTATTTCATACAAGTTAATTATATTAGATATCTTAATATCGAACTAAAATTATTTAAATACCCCAATACGCTGGTAATATTCAAATATTTTATTTCGACCCTAAGGATAATCAAAGAATCACTACTTGTGATTTCTAAGGAATCCTATCATCGGGAATTAGTTTATATTTATTTTTATTTATTTATCTTAAAATTTATATTTATTTATATCAACATTTAAATTTATTTAGTTTTACTATTTCTTACTTATTTTGTTTTTTTTATATATAGTTATCGAGATAAAAATCGATTAGATGTCCCAATACGCTGGTAACATCTAATGTTTTTTTCTCGATCCTAAAGATTATCGAAGAATCACTACTTGTGATTTCTTTGAAATCTTATCCTCGGAAAATTAAATTTATTCATATTAAAATTCTATAATCGTTTCACTTGTAAAATTAATTTTAATTTATGATTTGGTTTTGATCTTATAAATTTGCTTTGTCTTATTAATAATCACAAACCTTATATATTTTTGAATTATTAGCACATAATTAAGCTTTTCTCAAATATCACAACTGCAAATAATTAAATAAACAAGACAAAAACGTTCCACATCTCACACACACAAGCAAATCACCAACTATCAAATATTTATTAGTAAGTAAGACAAATCATTTATTAGCTAGGCAATCATGTCACAATTTAAAACCTTTGGTGCAAATATTGTGAGTGATTAATGGCAAATAACCAAGCAACTTAAACATGCACCACACGTTATTTCCACTTAGCCAAGTAAAATAATCATTTAATAATCAAGTTAAAAGCAAATCAAGAGAAGGCACAAAAAGCTAGCCTGCAACGTAGAGAAATGGCGTGCGGCGAGGAGCAGTAGGCAACCAGAACAGGGTGAGAACGCAGCCACTAGACTCGAAGCGGAATAGAGAAGATGCAGCAAGTCTGAGCGTGGAGGTGTCACACCTGCAGAAGATGATGATGCTCGGCAGTCACGGCAAGCGGGGAACACGGGCAGTGCAGGGAAAGTGCAACAAGGTTGGGCGATGCAGAGGTTGGTTTCATGCGGTGACGATGATGGTGGAAGATATAGTTTTGGGCAATGGCGTGGTTCGGTTTAAAGAATGGCAGGGATGCAAGGAGGTGTGGTGATCTGGGCAACAAGGGTAAGCGAATACCGGTAGCAAGTGACAGCAACAAGGACGCACAGCAAAGACGTGAACGATGGATACAAGGGGAAACGGTGTTGGATTAGCAGAGGTAATGGCACCCGTACAAAGCAAAAGATGGTGACCAACGATGCAGCAGTCATTCCAGTGGAAAAAAAGTAGCAAAACTCTTTAGGGTTTTTTTCTTTTTTTTTTCTCCAACGTTCACTTCTCCTCTTCACGTGGAAACGGTGCGGCAGCAGGATATTAGGCTTGGTGGTGAGCAGGGGATCTGACAGCAGAGGTTGGACGGCTTGGGGAAAGGTGCAGTAGATGGTTTGGCTCAGTGGTGCTGCAGCAACTCAAGGGTAGGGCTGATGATGCAAAGCAGTGAGGATGTTCACGCAGGGCAGTGGATTGAAACGCAGCAGCAATGGAGAGGCGCACCGGTGGCAGGGAACGATGGTGAAGGTGGCCCTAGATAGTTTTTTTTTTCTTCTCCAACTAGGTTTTTTTTCTTTCTAGGGTCTCTAGGGTTTTTTCGTATCCTTTTTTTTCTGTCAAAATCCTCCCCCAAAACCTAGCCAACCCCCTCTTTAAATAAATAAAAAAAAAATCAGTTTCTCAATCCCACAATCATGGGATTTTGTTATTTATTTCCATTTGACCTTTCCATCTTTTTATTATTTGTTTCCTTTTCATTATTTTTATTTTTGGTAATTAACTTTAATTCCTTGATCATTTCCTTGATTCTTTCTTTTATTTTCTTTTGGCAACAAATCCCTTTTGGTTAACATTTTGATTTAATTCTTTAAGAGAAGATTGCATGATGTGCATGGAATTGCATGGAACAGCATTGACATTTTTTATCATTATTTTTTTTTATTTTTTTATTTTCTTTATTATTTGTTATTATTATTATTTTATTATTTTTTTTTTGCTCGGACAAAATTCGGTGTTTACAGCTGCCCCTCTTTGCACATTGCTGAGAATCAGGAATAGGGCAAAGACTTTAGACAACAATTTTGTCTGAGTCATTTTTTCATTTTTTTTTTATTTTTTGGGAAAATTCAGTTTTGATTCTCGAAAATAATACCTTGACTCCATACCAAGGCTCGACCCATGAGAACAATGGATTCGATTTGAAACACATAATATCTTGACTCCCTATCGAGACTCGATCCACTCTGAAGAAGTGAATTCGACTTTGAAACACAACACCTTGACTCCATATCAAGGCTCGATCCACTTTGAAAAGGTGAATTCGATTTTGACACACGATACCTTGACTCCCTACCAAGGCTCGATCCACTATGAAAAAGTGAATTCGACTTTGAAACATAATACCTTGACTCCCTACCAAGGCTCGATCCACTGTGAAAAAGTGAATTCGACTTTGAAACACATCATACCTTGACTCCCTACCAAGGCTCGATCCACTGTGAAAAAGTGAATTTGATTTTGAAACACATGATACCTTGACTCCCTACCAAGGCTCGATCCACTTTGAAAAAGTGAATTCGATTTTGAAACACATGATACCTTGACTCCCTACCAAGGCTCGACCCACTTCGAAAAAGTGAATTCGATTTTGAAACACATGACACCTTGACTCCTTACCAAGGCTCGATCCACTTCGAAAAAGTGAATTCGATTTTGAAACACATGACACCTTGACTCCTTACCAAGGCTCGATCCACTGTGAAAAAGTGAATTCGATTTTGAAACACATGATACCTTGACTCCCTACCAAGGCTCGATCCACTTCGAAAAAGTGAATTCGACTTTAAAACATAATACCTTGACTCCCTACCAAGGCTCGATTCACTGTGAAAAAGTGAATTCAATTTTGAAACATGATACCTTGACTCCCTACCAAGGCTCGATTCACTGTGAAAAAGTGAATTCGATTTTGAAACACATGATACCTTGACTCCATACCAAGGCTCGATCCACTGTGAAAAAGTGAATTCGACTTTAAAACATAATACCTTGACTCCCTACCAAGGCTCGATTCACTTTGAAAAAGTGAATTCAATTTTGAAACATGATACCTTGACTCCCTACCAAGGCTCGATTCACTGTGAAAAAGTGAATTCGATTTTGAAACACATGATACCTTGACTCCATACCAAGGCTCGATCCACTGTGAAAAAGTGAATTCGACTTTAAAACATAATACCTTGACTCCCTACCAAGGCTCGATTCATGAGAACAATGGATTCGATTTGAAACACATGATACCTTGACTCCCTACCAAGGCTCGATCCACTGTGAAAAAGTGAATTCGATTTTGAAACATAATACCTTGACTCCATACCAAGGCTCGATCCACTATGAAAAAGTGAATTCGATAAAAGAATATTTATTTTTTTTTTTTACAGAAATTCACATATTTGGAGAAAGAAAAGATTCCATGATCCTCAAAATTTTTGAGATTCGCATCTAAAAAAAAAACTTGAAGATTTACATCATAAGAGTTTTGCATCTAAACTTGAAGATTCACGTTCTAGGAGTTTCACATCTTGATTTGAAAATTCACATTCCAAGAGTTTCTCATTTTGACTCGGAGATTCACATCCTAAGAGTTTCCCATCTGGACTCGGAGATTCATATCTCAAGAGTTTCACAACTTGACTCGAATGTTTGCACTAAGAGATTCAGATCTTAAGAGTTTCCCATCTTGACTTGGAAATTCACATCCCAAGAGTTTCTCATCTTGACTTGGAGTTTCACATCCTAAGAGTTTCCCATCTTGACTCAGGGATTCACATCTCAAGAGTTTCACATTTTGACTCAAAGATTCGCATTCTAAGAAATTTACATCTTAGCTGGAAGATTTGTATTCTAAGAGATTCACATCTTGACTAGAAGATTCACATTCCAAGAGTTTCGCATCTTGAACGTTCATTGGTTTTGTAGGTTGCATCTAGAAGATCTAAGGTATAATCTTATCATGCATCAATCTCACCATGAAGCCAACTAAATCTCATTTACTCATGAGCTAAATTCACCGTCTTAAAACTACAAAACGATGCCAGCAACATTAGACTTAAACTCTCATCATGATTACAACCATTTTTCTTTAAACAAACATTTTCTTACTCTTTAAGGAACATTTAACCTCATTGCATTCCTTAATCATTCATTTTTCTTTTTTCTTTTATTTTTTCAATGATGCAAATGCAAAATGCATGCCCCTAAAAAATGTCTATCACAATGATGGTAATGCAAATGCTTTCTTGAAATATGCCCCAATGTAATAGTTAAAAACCATGATGCATGCATCTTTTAGAATGATATGAATGCCTAAATGACAGAAGTCTCCTTTTTCTCAAAATTTCTCTCTTTTTTTTTTTTCGATGCCAAAAATCCATGGCTTTCTTCATTATGATCGTTTCTTCTTCTCACAAAGATTTTCTTCTTTATTTCCCATCTTGTTCGTAGAAGCACATATGTCAGCTACATTCAACACTCTTGCTCTCTTTTTGTATATGGCCCTTTGTCATCTTTAGAATCTTTTCCAAAGTAATGCCAAAGATTTTTATGTATAATTGTCATTTATTTATTATCATTCCAATTCCATGACAAATGCAGTTCAGTCACCAATTTCCTCAATCCATTTTGGGAAAGTGTGAACATTAGAAAGCTTGGGAGAATAAAGAAAAGTAGGAACAAACTTAATAAAGTACAATAAGAATTTGGGCAATTCAGAGTGGATAACAATGATAGGTTCTCAATTAAGAAACTGGATAATTTAAAGCAAATGACAATGATAGGTTTTCAATGAAAAATCAGACAATTTTGACAAACTAGTCAGAATTCTTTGAAAAATCTATTCAATTGACATTCTCGATCAAATTGAGTTGCCCCCTACACCATGAGATTCTCAAATGATGCTGGTTCTCCTTATGTCAACCCATCTTCCCAAATCTTCAACTAGATTATCATTCTTTTAACTCAAACCGACCTTTCGGGTTTTCAATTTGAGCTTCCCCTTTGTATCCTTCTTTTCTTTTTTCTTTCTTTTTTTTGTCTTTTGTTTCTTTCTTTTTTCATTTTCTCATTCATTCTCTTTTTTTTTTTCAACTTCACTAATATTCCCAACAAATCGCAATCTTGTTGTTTCTTGATAAGTATGTCCAAGTTCAATGCATGATTCTCCAATTTCAAGTATTCACATTTGATCAAAATGGACTTTTAAGGCACGTAATGTAGGCTCTGGTGATGGGTTATGAAAAAAAAAATGGATATAATCAGGCTCAAAATTTGTTTCTTTAAGGGTTAAAAACCAAAGGATCGTTTATCATCGTGCAAAGCATGCTTGTCGCTTGCTTTAATTGATTTTTATTTTCATCATTTTCTCTTTTTTTTTTTCAACTTTTCATTTTCACCTCTCCCCTTTTTTTTTTTTTACAAGAGGACTCAAACATCAAAGGGGATTTTCTCTTTTATTTTCATGACTCATGACCTGAATTTCTTCATTTGTCAACAGGTTTTTTTTTTTTTGCAAAATTTGCCCCTCAATGTGAAGGGTGATCCTTGGTGGGTTTGTTTTGAAAAAACATAATAGGCTCAATGGGGGTGGCAAATGGATAATTTTACTCATGCACGAAGGATAGATCAAAGACGGCCATTTCTCATCTCAAATGTAAATACTCTTATTGAAGAACATTTATTGAACAAAATGGATACAAGAGCTTCACTTCTTTCTCATTTCATGCGATTTTAACTTCTCTTGATAGGAGCTATCTCTTTATTGCTTCAACAATTTTAGCAATTTAAGGGACAAGAATGATCACTGATTTTGCCAATAGAAATAGAATTTTCAAAATAAAATCCCAGACTATCGTCATAATTGACTGCTCATTCATTTTTTGAAAGTTAAGTGTGGCTGAAATTCAAAGAGATGAAAACAAAGATCTGTATGGAAGAGGATATGTAGTGCAGATACATTTGTCATTTTATTCAAATGATAATAGATAAACTAGCTCATGCATAAAATTTTCCCCAAAGCTTATAGACGTAAGCATTTAAGGAATTTCATTACTTTAGAATAAGAACTCAAAAGTGACAAAAACTTTGGCCTTTCCTCATAGAACACTTATCCTCCAAAATTTATGCCTTTTTGTAGCGACAGGTTCCCACCAACATTTCACTTTTCCTTCTCATCAAAATTTAACAAGCCAGCATTGATCAAACTCTGCACCTTGTATTTAAAAGCATGGCAAGTCTCTATGGAGTGGCCTACATTCCCACAATGATAGTCACATCGAGCAATGGCATCATACCATTTAGGATATGGAGGTTTTAATGGTTCCAAATAAATAGGTGCAACAAGATTATCTCTCACCAATTGTGGAAATAACTCTGTATAGGTTATAGGAATCGAGTCTACAGAGATTCTCCCTTGATTGTTCATCGCCCCTTTTTTACTACCCACTGGTTTGTTTGATTGAGTTGAGACTTGAAAGTTTGATTGCCAACTTGGGCGATAAACAAAAGGACTATGGGTAGTGCTGTCTATAGTTGGATAATAAGGATATGAGTGATGTCTAATACAGGGTTCAAAAGGAATGAAACTCCTTGGTGGTTGATCTTCAATGGCAACAACTTGTGTTTCTCCGTCCTTCCTCTTATTTGTCCCAACTCTATTTGAAGCAGAAGCATCCTCAATTTTACCACTCTTAATAGCATTCTCTATCATTTCTCCAGAAATTACCAAGTCAGCAAAATTTTTTGTAGCATTCCCCACAAGCCTATCATAATACAATGATGGCAAAGTATTAACAAACAACACTGTGGTTTCCTTCTCAGTAAGGGGAGGCTGCACTTGAGATGCGATGCCCCTCCACCTATTGGCATACTCCTTGAAACTTTCAGAAGGCTTCATTTCCATATTCTGCAGAGACAATCTATCTGGTGCCATGTCAATCATATGCTTATACTGGGACAAGAAGGCTTTTGCCAGGTCATTCCACTTGCGAACATGACTTTGATCTAGCTGATTGTACCACTTTGTTACTGTTCCAGTTAAGCTATCTTGGAAGCAATGAATGAGCAACTTATCATTATTCGTATACCCAGACATTTTTCGACAAAACATAGTGATGTGAGTTACTGGGCATGTGGTCCCATCGTATCTCTCAAATTCAGGTACTTTAAATTTCGGTGGAATTACTAGGTCTGGGACCAAACTAAGCTCATTAGCATCTATATTTCCAAAGAAATCCATTCCTTCAATTGCCCTTAGCCTTTCATCCAATAGTTCATATTTTTGTTGTGACTCGCCACTTTCTTTCCTCAACTTTTCTTGCTCCATGGGATCATGTAAATTTGAAACAAAAATAGGATCAACAGGGCTAGATCTCGAGTGCTGTCCTCGGTCTGGTTGTTGATTCACAAAAACATGAGCTGGGGAATAAGCTCTTTGGGAAGTTTGAGTTTGAGGTGCTATAAACTCTGATGGGTACAATAGATTCTCTCTCATAGGTTGAGGCTCATTTCCTGATCCTTCCGTGACCTCTTTGCCTTTCATCAAAGTCATCATCATCTCCATCATCTTCGACATTTGCTTCTGAGATTCTTCTTGAGATTTAGCTAGCTCTTGTTGAATTCTTTCCATCTTTTCCATTCGCTCAACATGTTCATTTTCCATGGCTTCGGCCTTTGATTGAGTACTGTAACGATGTCGAATAAGTGGTTCAGAATGCAGTGGCTTCTTTATTTTGGCACCTCTAACATTTGTTTACCACAATTTAGAGCATATTATTATTTGAAATTGTGCCATAAAAGAAAAGACTATTAAAATCATCCCAATACGCTGGTGAGGATTTTAAAAATCTTAACTTTTTACTTCCAAGATTTGATGTCATTACTTATGATCACCAAAAATTTTCATAAGTGGGCACAAGATGGAATGTATGTATGCATGCTAAATGCATGTATGTGCATGAAATTCAATAGCTATTGCACATATGATGAGATGCATATATCAAGTTTAAAATCTTACAAAAACACCTTCTTTTTTAAAAAAAACGAAAATCTTTTTTTTTTAAAAATATGCATGCTATTAAAATCACAAATAAAATTGAATGAGAAGGGTTTTTATTTTTATTTTTTTCACAATTTCAACATTCACTTTATTATATTTCCCATAAAGGTGTTACATAAAAGTATTCATTTATGTGCCATAATTTAAGGTAACCCTCACAAAATGCTGGTATAGCTCTAGCTAAGGTTAGTTTCTCTATGGCTTAGTACATGCTTGGTTTAAGTCTCTAAAGGGTAAAAGGTTCTCAAATTGTTCCTTACTGACGTCCACACTAGACTAGTAAGGCACCCCAATCCTCACCCATGACAGGCTACAAACGGAAAGGGTTCAACTTGAGTGAGAGTATTTCGCTTGCCATTGCGGAGGTTATCACCTCACGAGAGCAAAGGTACTATACTCTCTCCTAAAAGGGACAAACCCGGGTGTAGGGTTGATGTATGCAATGAATATGTCATGTATGCAAAGGAACAAAATTTAAAGTGCATCTCAACAAAATGCAAATGATAAAGATGATTCACACATTTTTTTGTTTGTATTTTTTGTTTGTATTTTTTTGTTTTTTTTAATTATTTTTTTATGAAAAGTTTTATTAAATATTTATTAAGACCATTAACTAAGATTTTGGATAAAACATGATTAACCATGGTTCGACTCTCTAATGTCCCCAGTGGAGTCGCCAAGCTGTCGTAACGATTTTCGTCCGGGGACTCCATCGCTAGACTATTTTGAAAAAAAACACAAAATGGAGTCGCCACCAATCTTTTTTTGACTAGGTGTGATTGGGCACCTAAAATTATTTATCTTTTTAATAAAATCTTAAAACTAATTAAGTTTTATCAAAAAAATAATTTTTAGTCTGCGAAAGCAAAGTTTGGGTTCGGGAGTTCGGTTACGCGTAGGGAAGGATTAGCACCCCCACAACGCCCGTTACAAAAACGGTACCACTTAATCATATATTATCCCTTTGATCTTAATTAAATGGTCTTAATTTAAATATTTAAAAGAATTTCATTTATTTCGAAATCATTTTGCTATTTGTTTTATAAGTGAAAATCTTTTGTATTGAAAATTATTCTGAAATACCCCAATACTTTTGGTAGCATTTCGGATAATTTTCTCACCTAGAGATTTCTTAAGAATCGCTACTTGCGATTTCTATAGAATCCCATCCTTGGGAGATTTGCACTTATTTTAAAATTTCATGAATGCAAGTGATGCAAACAAAATAGATATGATGCACATGAGAAATATACTATTTTATTTTATTTTTATTATCTTTTATAGTTATATTATTGTTTTTGAAATTTATTGATTTTATAAAATTTTATTTTTTTATTGAAAAATCATACTAAATATCCCAATACGCTGGTAACATTTAGCATATCCTTCTCACCTAGAGATCAGTTAGGAATCACTACTTGTGAATTCCGTAACATCTCATCATTGGAAATAATTTTGAAATCTTGTTTATTTGTTTAAAATTTTTATTTATTTATTTATTTATTTATTATTTATTATTGGTTTTTAGTGTTAGTTTATTTCATACAAGTTAATTATATTAGATATCTTAATATCGAACTAAAATTATTTAAATACCCCAATACGCTGGTAATATTCAAATATTTTATTTCGACCCTAAGGATAATCAAAGAATCACTACTTGTGATTTCTAAGGAATCCTATCATCGGGAATTAGTTTATATTTATTTTTATTTATTTATCTTAAAATTTATATTTATTTATATCAACATTTAAATTTATTTAGTTTTACTATTTCTTACTTATTTTGTTTTTTTTATATATAGTTATCGAGATAAAAATCGATTAGATGTCCCAATACGCTGGTAACATCTAATGTTTTTTTCTCGATCCTAAAGATTATCGAAGAATCACTACTTGTGATTTCTTTGAAATCTTATCCTCGGAAAATTAAATTTATTCATATTAAAATTCTATAATCGTTTCACTTGTAAAATTAATTTTAATTTATGATTTGGTTTTGATCTTATAAATTTGCTTTGTCTTATTAATAATCACAAACCTTATATATTTTTGAATTATTAGCACATAATTAAGCTTTTCTCAAATATCACAACTGCAAATAATTAAATAAACAAGACAAAAACGTTCCACATCTCACACACACAAGCAAATCACCAACTATCAAATATTTATTAGTAAGTAAGACAAATCATTTATTAGCTAGGCAATCATGTCACAATTTAAAACCTTTGGTGCAAATATTGTGAGTGATTAATGGCAAATAACCAAGCAACTTAAACATGCACCACACGTTATTTCCACTTAGCCAAGTAAAATAATCATTTAATAATCAAGTTAAAAGCAAATCAAGAGAAGGCACAAAAAGCTAGCCTGCAACGTAGAGAAATGGCGTGCGGCGAGGAGCAGTAGGCAACCAGAACAGGGTGAGAACGCAGCCACTAGACTCGAAGCGGAATAGAGAAGATGCAGCAAGTCTGAGCGTGGAGGTGTCACACCTGCAGAAGATGATGATGCTCGGCAGTCACGGCAAGCGGGGAACACGGGCAGTGCAGGGAAAGTGCAACAAGGTTGGGCGATGCAGAGGTTGGTTTCATGCGGTGACGATGATGGTGGAAGATATAGTTTTGGGCAATGGCGTGGTTCGGTTTAAAGAATGGCAGGGATGCAAGGAGGTGTGGTGATCTGGGCAACAAGGGTAAGCGAATACCGGTAGCAAGTGACAGCAACAAGGACGCACAGCAAAGACGTGAACGATGGATACAAGGGGAAACGGTGTTGGATTAGCAGAGGTAATGGCACCCGTACAAAGCAAAAGATGGTGACCAACGATGCAGCAGTCATTCCAGTGGAAAAAAAGTAGCAAAACTCTTTAGGGTTTTTTTCTTTTTTTTTTCTCCAACGTTCACTTCTCCTCTTCACGTGGAAACGAGGTGCGGCAGCAGGATATTAGGCTTGGTGGTGAGCAGGGGATCTGACAGCAGAGGTTGGACGGCTTGGGGAAAGGTGCAGTAGATGGTTTGGCTCAGTGGTGCTGCAGCAACTCAAGGGTAGGGCTGATGATGCAAAGCAGTGAGGATGTTCACGCAGGGCAGTGGATTGAAACGCAGCAGCAATGGAGAGGCGCACCGGTGGCAGGGAACGATGGTGAAGGTGGCCCTAGATAGTTTTTTTTTTCTTCTCCAACTAGGTTTTTTTTCTTTCTAGGGTCTCTAGGGTTTTTTCGTATCCTTTTTTTTCTGTCAAAATCCTCCCCCAAAACCTAGCCAACCCCCTCTTTAAATAAATAAAAAAAAAATCAGTTTCTCAATCCCACAATCATGGGATTTTGTTATTTATTTCCATTTGACCTTTCCATCTTTTTATTATTTGTTTCCTTTTCATTATTTTTATTTTTGGTAATTAACTTTAATTCCTTGATCATTTCCTTGATTCTTTCTTTTATTTTCTTTTGGCAACAAATCCCTTTTGGTTAACATTTTGATTTAATTCTTTAAGAGAAGATTGCATGATGTGCATGGAATTGCATGGAACAGCATTGACATTTTTTATCATTATTTTTTTTTATTTTTTTATTTTCTTTATTATTTGTTATTATTATTATTTTATTATTTTTTTTTTGCTCGGACAAAATTCGGTGTTTACACCAACCATAGGGGGAGAAAATAGGCAGCTGGAAAAAGAGATAAGTTGGAATGAATTATCATTTTCTCATCTTGATCCTCGTACAAAACAATGCGAACTAGAAGTTCAAAAGATAATTCATTTACAAAGTTTAGCAAATCAATTGCCTGACGCATTTACTGACCCAAAGAGAGTGACAAAGTCACATATACCAGCTATTAATGCTCCAATTAAAATTGATGTCCCAGAAGGACAATCTTTTGTTGCCAATGAATCTAAAGCACGCCTGAAGCGTGGTAGACCAGTCGGTTCCAAAGATAAGAATCCTCAAAAAAGAAAGGGAGCAAAGATTCAAGATGGCCAAGTCGAGGAAATTGTAACTCCAGAAGAGTTTACAAAAGAGCCCTTAGACATGACTAACATTAAAATTCCAAAAGAAAGTCAGGTACCTGAAATTACTGAAAATGAAGAGATCTCGATAAATTATGTCATGTCAAGAAAAATATGGAACCGAAACAAAATCGACGTCGATGATGTTTTTGTATACAATGTAGCGCTAGATGTTATGGATGATGACGAGGATCTTGAACCAAAGTCTATTGAAGAATGTAAGCATAGACATGATTGGCCAAAATGGAAAGATGCAATTGAGGCAGAATTGAAATCTCTTGAAAAGAGAAATGTTTTTGGACCAGTAGTCCGTACACCTAATGGTGTAAAACCAGTGGGTTACAAATGGGTCTTTGTGCGAAAACGAAATGAAAAGGGTGAAATTGTGAGACATAAAGCACGTCTAGTTGCACAAGGTTTTTCGCAAAGACCTGGTATTGATTATGAAGAGACATACTCCCCTGTGGTGGATGTGACTACTTTTCGATTTCTAATTAGTCTGGCAATAAAAGAGGGACTCGATTTGCGTCTAATGGATGTCGTTACAGCCTATTTGTATGGCCCACTTGATAATGACATTTATATGAAACTTCTAGAAGGATTTAAACTACCAGAAGAATGTTATTCTAGTTCTCGAGAACATTACTCAATCAAATTAAACAGATCTCTATATGGATTAAAACAATCTGGTCGCATGTGGTATAACCGCTTTAGTGAATATTTGTTAAATGAGGGATATAAGAATGATCCCGTTTGCCCATGCATTTTTATAAAGAGATCTAGATTTGAGTTTGTTATCGTTGCGGTTTATGTTGAAGATCTGAATATCATTGGAACTCCTGAAGAGATTTCAAAGGCAGTAGAGTACTTGAAAAGAGAATTTGAGATGAAAGATCTTGGAAAGACAACATTTTGTCTTAGGTTACAGATAGAACATTTAAAGGACGGGATTCTTGTGCATCAAACAACTTATATAGAAAAGGTGCTAAAACGATTTTATATGGACAAAGCACATCCGTTGAGCACTCCAATGGTTGTAAGGTCACTTGATGTAAATAAAGACCCGTTTCGACCTAGGGAAAATGATGAGGAGATTCTTGGTCCTGAAGTACCATACTTGAGTGCAATTGGAGCACTAATGTATCTCGCTAGTCATACACGACCTGGTATATCATTCTCTGTTAACTTATTAGCGAGATATAGCTCTTGTCCAACCCGAAGGCATTGGAATGGGATTAAACATGTACTTCGTTATCTACAAGGTACAAAGGATATGGGTTTGTATTTTCCTAACTTACCCAAAACAGATTTGATTAGTTTTGCAGATGCAGGGTACCTATCTGATCCTCATAATGCTCGATCACAAACTGGATATTTATTCACATATGGTGGCACTGCCATTTCATGGCGTTCCATGAAACAAACTATAGTAGCCACATCTTCTAATCATGCTAAAATTTTGGCAATACATGAGACTAGTCGTGAATGTGTATGGTTAAGGTCTGTAATTCAGCACATACGAGGAGCTTGTGGTTTATTTTCAAGAAAAGAGGCACCAACGGTCTTATATGAGGATAATGCAGCATGCATCGCCCAACTGAAGGAAGGATATATCAAAGGTGATAGAACAAAACACATTTCACCGAAGTTCTTTTTCACTCATGACCTTTAGAAGAATGGTGATATAAATGTTCAACAAATCCGTTCAAGTGAAAATTTGGCAGATTTATTAACAAAGGTGCTTCCTACCACTACATTTGAGAAGTTAGTCCACAATGTTGGATTGCGTCGACTCAGAGATCTCAAATGATATAATCATGAGGGAGAGTAAATACACGCTGTACTCTTTTTTCCTTAACCAAGGTTTTGTCCCACTGGGTTTTCCTGGTAAGGTTTTTAATGAGGCAGCATCTCATGTGTATTTTGAAGAATAATGTACTCTTTTTCCTTCACTAGGTTTTTATCCCACAGGATTTTTTCTAGTAAGTTTTAATGAGGCATATTCTTCAGTAATGGACATCCAAGGGGGAGTGTTATGAATAGTTATAAATATGGATGTCCATTCATCTCCCATGACTCTTCATATTGATACATGAATGAGGAACTATTCTCTACCCCCTAATTAAGTTTGTAACTTCCCCATTAAGTTTGTAACTTCCTCTTCATTAGGTTTATAACTTCCCCATTAAGTTTGTAACTTCCTCTTTGTTAGGTTTATAACTTCCCCATTAAGTTTGTAACTATTTATCTTCCATTCATGTATTTGTGAAGCCTATAAATAGAGGCCCACCATCTATGTATTGAACACACTTGAAGAATAAGAGAAAATATCTCTTCTTGCACTCTCTCTTTGTGTTCTTTCTATAATTTCATAACAGTAAAAAGATAAAATTATGGAAGGGAAAGGTTAAGGCTACGTTGGTGAGTAGAGGGTAATATGCTGTCCAACTATAGTTACTGTTGGACTGATTCTTGTGATTTTCCGGTGGTAATACATACTCGCTATGCAAACTACGTGAAAAGCACTGCTTTTGGTTGATTCTTACAGTGTCTTGCACGCGAGGCTGTGATGAGGGCAGAGAAGAAGGCTTTATATGTTTTTGATTCGATGGTTGCCTAATGCGCCCCGAGCGTGCAATTTAGGGTGGCCATAACGAACGGCAGAAGCAGTGTCGTTTTTAATGGGTAAAGCAATGTTGTAAAGTATAAATTTGTTTTGTAGCAATATTTATCAAAATGATGCAATAAAAAATAATTTGATAAAAATTTATAGACAAACTTATAAAAAAAGTAAAAAAATTAATTTAGTATTTGTGGCCATGATATGATGGCATGCAATATAATAATACAATAATTTTCGCATTTTATATATATTATATGTGTTTAAACATAAAATTAATATTATATAATACATGAATTTCGAAATATAATTAATATCTTACGTGATCAAGTCGTCCAAGCAAAAAGTACTTGACTTTATTTAAAGTTGTCTATATATAACTTTTTCCATTGCGAAAAGGCATGTCAATAATTTATTGACAGAATAAATAAACAAAACCATAATATATTATACTGTTTTAATTCAAATTCAAGCACCCTCTACACTTATAATCACCTATAAAAAAGAAAACATAAACATGATCCAAAATCTCCAAAATCAAACCCTAGAAAAACGTAAATCATCCAAAAATCCTACCTCTAGATCCGGGTTACATGTTTCCAATAAAGGCAATTACACAGAATTTTTTCCCAAACAAGGGTAATTTAAAATTTTATTTGTCTAACTAGAATACTTTTAAATTTTATTCCCAAAGAAAGGTATATTGACTTAATTGGAGCCCATGTCAGCATTGCAATTAGTGTCTTCTTCCTTCAGTTTAGCCAAAATCAATTAATTTTTAGTCTCCTTCCTTATAACAATTAGATTTCCATTTTTGTGAAAAAAAAAACTTGTTTTTCCCAAATCAATCTCAGAAAATCAAAATTCATGAAATTGATAACTCACGTGAAGAAGCATATATTTTTTTTAATTTTAAGAAGCTTCATTAATAATTTAAGAGAATTGATTTTCATTATGCAATTTTTTTTACCTAATTTTTTTGGAGCAGGAACTAAAGATTGGAAGAAATATACGCGGCCATAATTGCCTTTATCCTTTCTTTATGGCATTTGTTATTGACATATTCTCTAGAATCTCTACCATAGTTTGAAAAAAACTACAAAACATGCACCTCTAAACAGCTGCTCCAAATAGCAAATTTCAGACCCTAGTCGATATTTTCTTAAGCTCTCGTGCCCAAACCCTTCCCTTGCAAAAACTATTAATCGCCCAGCAACAAATTAAATGTCAATTTTACAGCAAGAAGCTATTCTAACATTACGAAACAAGAATGTAACTGCTTGTAGTCTCGAAAATAAAGGAAACTAGTTAGAAGAAGAGAAAAGAAGCTAACGTGCGCACAATAGCAAAAGACAGTATGTTTCAACTTCTACTACCACAGGCGCTGCTTCCTCCACATTGCTGTAAACTGTGCTTAATTTAGTTATAGCAAGTGCCTCTCCAAAAAGTAAACTTTGTTATACGAACTTGTACATAATCACCAACAACAGGATTCCTTTTGTTTTCCACTTGACCATCTTGAGCTAGCAAAGGAAAATTAACGAACGAAACTCTATAGCCTCTATCACTTTTGCTAATAGGTTCTGCTTTTGCAGCTCTCCTATTTGGTCCTTCAATGAGCACAAGTTGGAAGTGCTGACCAGCAGTGGCATGGAAAGTCTCCATAAGTTCAATATGTCTCCTCTGTTTTACTTCTTCATGGGTGTCATCTGAGTAGTTTTTGTGGAATGAGTTTTCTGCCCCATGCTGTATGAAAACATGTATGCCAACCAACAGACTTTACTAGGCTTAGTCTGTCTGCATATTCCTCTCTTGTTTCAACACAGAAACCGCATCTAAAATAACTGTTTATTCCTACATCTGGAAGGATTCTGCTTATGTTCTGAACAAGCTCTAAATAAGCTTCTCTACTATAGCCATTCTTTCAAGTATGTGGTACTCCCTGTTTGTACTAGCTAATATATACACTTGAAGATATTACGGCCATCTCTGATCAAATACACTAACTCATCTGGAAAATCTTTAGGGTGTGAGGATGTATATCTGAACTAGGGGTGTAAACGATACACTAGTACTCGCAAGCTACTCGGGCTCGACTCGAACAAAACTCGAACTCGACTCGATTTTTGTCGAGCCGAGCTCGAGCTCGAGCTACTCGAGCCATTGAGCGAGCCGAGTTCGAGCAATAGATTACTCTGCTCGAGTAGCTCGCGAGCTTTATCGAGCTTTTAATATTTTAATATATATTTTTAATTTTATTTATATTATTACTTATTTATATTATTATAAAATTATAAAATTACAAATTTATCCTACATCCTAAAAACCCTAACTCTCATCTCTCTTTATCATTTTTAGCCAAATCCCTCCCAACCCAAATCGCCGCAGCCTCAGTATACTGTCACCTGACCTAGACCTCAGCGGCTCAGTCAATGCTCCGGCGACCGGCGCGACACACAGACCCTTTCTCAGTCTCTCTAACTCTTCGATGGCTACGCAGCATGACCCAACCCAGACCACATCTCACGGTGCGAAAGTCCTCTGCCAAAGCTCACGGGGTGACACCTAAACCAGATCTGGCCTTACCAAGGCTCCGGCGACCCACCCACAGACCAGATCTGGCCTTACCAAGGCTCCGACGACCGACCTACAGACCAGATCTGGCCTTACCAAGGCTCCGGCGACCCACCCACAGACCAGATCTAGCCTTGCCAAAGCTCCGGTGACCCCTCAATGTTCCAAGTCTCCTTTACTGTTTTACCTAGAGCAGCGCCTTTTTTCCTCTCTCATCCTCTCCTCGAGCCTCGATCCCGTCGCGGCAAGAGTAGCCACTCCTTCCGACGAGAGAAGCCACTCCTTCCGACGAGAGCAGCGACCCCTTCCGACACCTCTGCTCTTTATTTCCTTTTCCTTTTCTAAGACCTACTCGTAATTACTTAGTTATTTTCTTTAATTTATTTTTTAATTCGTTGCTTATTGTGTCTCTATGTGTTGATCTGTTGTTAGATACTTGCTCTGAACTAAAGCTATTAGTTGTATTTGTAGAACATAGGAAGCAAAGAAGAATGCAGATACCATGCTCCTCAAGTGTTTATTGTTTTGGCTCTATTGTTCTTCCCTCTGTTTTTGTAGCTTCTGTTGCGTTTTTAAGTTTCTAAATTGTCAAATTGAAATTGATCTTTATGATAAATTTTCATCTGGGTAAGACTTTAGCATGAATTAAATTTATATTTGCTTGTAATCTAATCTAAGCTTGTTCGTAGCCAAGTCTCTTGGATTTTCTCTTTGTTTTTCATATATATTTCTCTGTTTTTGATTACTCATAAAGAAAAGGCTTTGTGTATTTAGTTTTTGATGATATATATCTTAAAATGAAAATGTGTAGAATTCGGATTCGAGCTCGAGTTCGAGCATAAGATCAAGGTCGAGTTCGAGCGTTTGAATCGAGCACGATTTCGAGCATGAAAATCGAGCTTAATCGAGCGAGCTCGAGTAGCTCGATTTTTATGTCGAGTCGAGCTCGAGCTCAAAAATTAAGACTCGATCGAGTTCGAGCCGAGTATCGAGCACGAGTTTTTGAGTCGAGCTCGAGCTCGAGCACCTCACTGTATCGGCTCGGCTCGGCTCGGCTCGATTACACCCCTAATCTGAACCTCATTTCTAGATGGTATTAAACACAAAAAATTAAGGTAGCATTGGGCTGGGTGGTTGGCTCTTTTCCCCAAAAACAATGTCTACAGGTTTTGGCCTATTTGATTGGCCCGAATGCCGTAGCCCGGATCATTTAAGCAGGGCCGCAAGAGAAAATGGCTGAAACAGTTGGGGGGCTTAATTGGATGGCCCGCAGTCTGTAGCCAGGAGCATTTAAGGAGGGCCGAAAAGGAAGATGGCGGGAATAATTGGCGCCATCAGTTTGGAGACCGAAAATCACGCCTTTATTTCTATATATATATAACAATACGATTGCAGTGCTTCAGGAATGTTAGTCTTCAAAGCCGTTTGTGGGAATCATCCGTCTGTTTTCTTTTCGTTCTCGAGATCTCTAGCAATGGTCCAAGCAGAGCAGCTTAACAACTGCCCTGAAATCAAAGAGCCATCCCCAAAGGTCCCAAAGCTGAGTCAAAACGGAGTGCACGAATTTACTCAACCTCCACTCTCAGTTTTAAGAGTCAAAAAGCTCTCTGAAAAAGCTGTGTTACCGTCAAGAGGCTCTCCTCTCGCTGCTGGCTACGATCTGTCAAGGTAAAATCATCAAACCTTATCTTTCATGGAAATCCCAATCTATTTTACAAAAAATCGTCATGGGGTTTTTGTTTCTGGCACAGTGCAACCGATACCAAGGTGCCAGCCAGGGGAAAAGCTCTGATTCCTACTGATCTAAGCATTTCAGTTCCCGAAGGAACCTATGGCCGAGTTGGTATAAATCTTTTACTGTGTTAATCTTATCTTTGCAGTAGTCCGGTTTGATTGATTTCGTTGACTTGATAAGATTATTTGGGTTTTCTTCTGGGTGTAGCGCCGAGGTCTGGCTTGGCTTGGAAGCATTCCATCGACGTGGGTGCTGGAGTAATCGACGCTGATTACAGGGGACCTCTTGGGGTTATTCTGTTCAACCATTCGGACATTGACTTTGAAGTGAAAGTGGGTGACAGAATTGCGCAGTTGATCATTGAGAAGATCTTGACCCCTGATGTTTTGGAAGTTGAGGATTTGGATTCTACTGCTAGAGGGGCTGGGGGATTTGGATCCACTGGTGTTTGAATCTCTGGGTTTGGGGTTTAAGTTTGTTGGGTAGTTTAGATGAGTAGAGGATGAAGAAAGCTGCTTTGTTTTGCTTATTTGTAAGTTTTAGCTGTAATCTGCCGTAACCGAGCTTTCTCATGTATCTTTATATAAGTAAACAGTGTTTTATCTTTCTGGTCTCTTAGTTTGTCAACAAAATACTTGCTGTGCTATTGAATTATACCCACAGCCACAAGGCACGATAACAAGAATAAATATATACTGATTGACTCTAATTCATACAATGTCTACGGTTTCTGCCGGTTTGAAAGGGGAACGGCAATTTGGGCAGGTGGATTTCCTCACCAACCAAAGATCTATGCAACGTACATGGAATGTACGGCTGCAAACTGGAATCATCCTGCATCGCTCAGCCACTTGGAAATCATCCAGGCAGACGCCGCAGATTGCTGTTGTATTTACATGACAATAGAACCAAGGGAGTTGCTGTATTTCTTTGATAGACAAACCCGGATAATTCTCTGCTTTGCCAATGTGGATGCTGCTTTCGCCTTCGGCTAGGTCATCGTCTTGGCTAACTAGGTAAAAGATTACAAAATAAAGCAGAACAAGAACGGTAATGCCCAAAAGAGGAAAGGGAGGAGCAGATTGTGGCGGTTGAGAAGGAAGCATTGCACAGGTCTTGAGAGGATTAGCGCCTGAATGGCGTTTATAACATGACTTTGTGCCTTGCTTGGATTGATTTCTCTAATTCAATTATTCAAGTAATACTTGATTTGAACTTAAAAAATCACATGTCTTTGCCTTGAAATTTACTTAGAGTGAGAAGCCAACTATGACCTCCAAGGAGCAATTAGGATAGCGTATTTGAAATCAAAGGCAAGCCAGCAGGCAATCAGCGTGGCCTATCCTTCCATGACAGACTGCACATGAATTTTTCATTTCACGCTATTCTTTTCCTTTTTTTTTTTTTGTCAATTTTCAATTAGCCCGTAGAGCATGGTGATCTATTTTTCAATAAACTGATCGTGAAAATGACTCAAAGAAGGCCCTTGCATCATGGTCAAGCCTGAAGGTACTGATAGAAACTTGAGCTTCAAGCTGATCTGTAGCACATCCTTCCACGTCATGAAAAACCAGGCAATGCTAGGTTGTCTAAAACAAGTTCATTTATTCAAAACAACATTTTGGAAGATTTTGAAACTACTAGAGCCTCAAGCAAATATTCCAAGTCTATCGTTGTACTTATTTAAAGTACATTGCATAACCCAAAAGGTTCAATGGTTCTCCGTAGACATCCGAAAACAAAAAGCACAAAATCTTCTTAACACGGGGAAAATTTCAAGCATGACAAGTACAGATTAAGCCATGCATTGCAACGTATATTTGGATAAAGCCAATGCATCAAGGCAGTTATATCCTTGGTAGAAGAGTAGGTTGGTCAGCTGGGATATCAGAACTTGCCTGTCAAGTAATTTATAAGCTTTCAGTAACAGTGCAGTGTCATATTATTGAAAAATCCTTATCCCAAAAGAAAGTTTATAAGAACAAAGTGGGGAAACTTCTAACTGCTAGCTGAGAACAGCTCGCATATGAAAATGGTTCCCCAAGAAAGCAATGAGAGCATAGGTCTATAATCATCATTATGACTCATTGGGAGAAAGTGCCAGCACTATAATTAACTGCCACTATAAAGTTATATGCGACGCTAAGAAATTCTCTTTTCCTAACATATATTGCAGTATTTTTTTGTGATATTAAACCATATTGTTAAATTGAACATGATTTATGTCAACATTCTATTTCTAAAAGGAGGGATATTCTGGTCTTGAACCCTTAGCAATCTTAGAAAGGAAAATAAATTTTTACTAAACTTCAGACTTCAGAGTAATGATGAATATGTCTTACCTCTAGATATCTTGTTAACAATGTGGTAGTACTGAAATTAAAGCCCTCTACAGGTTCTCCTTTTGTACGTGATGCATGAAGCTGTTTTCGGACTTGAGTAGCTAGTGACTGCATTTATACAAATAAAACAGATGTTCTAAGTTAAGAGGGAAAAACAAGATGCAAAGAAACATTCAGCAAAATGCCTATCTTGGAAGTTGGAAGTTGGAACAGTGTGATTATATGTACAGAACATGATGAAGTGTTCTTTGATGAAACATACCTTCCCCAACTCAACTCCCCACTGATCAAAAGAATTAATGCCCCAAATAAAACCTTCCACAGCAATTCTATGTTCATAGCTCGCCAACAGCTGAGGCAGCCAAGAAGTCATTGTGTTAGACCCGATAGGTGTGGCATATAATATGCATTAAGTTCTAGTACTTGAAGATTAAAGCTAGACAGGTTATGAAGTAGAAATTTATTTAGTGATCAGAGCCATATCAATAATACTATGGTCTAAACAGTTATAACCAGTTATAAATGCTTCACTAATTAAAATTTAAAGAGAAGAAACCATGTACCTGCCCAATATTGTAAGCATTCAGAGACGGTAGCAAAAGACTGAGAGA
The DNA here is from genome assembly GCA_031772115.1 of Heritiera littoralis. Lineage (NCBI taxonomy): Eukaryota > Viridiplantae > Streptophyta > Magnoliopsida > Malvales > Malvaceae > Heritiera > Heritiera littoralis. The sequence continues at coordinate 23,243,705 of JAPDPK010000001.1, forward strand.
AGGCCGATTTCCCGAGAATGTCTATGGAAGACAACATAATAAGTAAGGGCATTGATTCTATTGTGAGCTAAAACTTGGTACAAAGCTGAAAGCAAATCACCTTATGAGGAATAAGATGATGTGGAACATTCTCCTTCAGCAACTGCTCTGCTGTCTGCAGTGAATCATTTTTTTCAGCAGTGATAAAGACTTTAGGCAATGATTCATGAAAAATAAATAAATATTTTAGTGCTTGAAACCTAATGAAGTTTGCCTTTTTAATAAAGACAAATAATGGATATCTAAGAAAGCATAAAACCTACCTTCCCATATGCGAGGGCATCTGGCTGTGCAAAAAAGTTGGACATGAGCTCATCATGGTTGCTCACCACTTCACCTGCAAATAATAATAATATGTTCAATAATGCAATAGAAACAACAAAATATGTTATCTTCAAGTTAACAACCATTACAGAAACAAATGGATACCTTTAAGGTACACAGGTTGCTGGCTCTTTACAATACCAATGAAATCACATGGAATTACACGTCCCTGAAGGTGTAAAAACGAGAAGTTAAAATGCTTATAGCTGCACCACTGTCTGGTTTAGCATGGAACTCGATTCTAGAAGTACCAAATGATGAACTGTAGGAAATCAAAGTATTGTATTGAAAGACTTAAGATAAAACTGTACATAGGTACCCTATTTATATACAAAGAACTTCTAACTAAATAGGAAAGTATATCTCTCATAATCCTAGATATTATTCTAATTAATAGAATCTATAATCGAGTGATTCTCTAACCTTAATGCTAAGGATACACATATATACTGATTTCCTAAAATAACAAATTAATTAAAACAGTAGTTGACTTTCCAATAATATTCTTGACACTCCCTCTCAAGCTGGTGAATAAATATTGTCCATTCCCAGCTTGGTTACAATCTTGTGGCAGAGTGGATTGTTAAGTCCCTTGGTTAGAACGTTTGCTAGCTGTGATTCGCTTGATACATAGGGTGTGCAAATGAGACCACTGTCAAGCTTCTCCTTAATGAAGTGTCTGTCAACTTCAATATGTTTTGTTCAGTCATGCTGCACAGGATTGTGTGCGATGCTAATTGCAGATTTGTTGTCACAGTAGAGCTTCATAGGGCCATCCCACTTGAGTCTTAGATCTTCCAAAATGATCTTCAACCATAGTAGCTCACATACACCTTGCGCCATTGCCCGAAATTCTGATTCTGCACTTGATCTTGCCACAACATTCTGCTTTTTGCTCCTCCAAGTAACTAAGTTTCCTCCCAAAAAGGTGCAATAACCTGTGGTGGATCTTCTATCAACCACTGAGCTTGCGTAGTCAGCGTCGGTGTAGGCCTCCAAAGTGAGCTTATCACTTTTTTGAACAAAATTCCCTTTCCTGGAGTTCCCTTGAGATAGTGCAATATTCTGTGAACTGCATGCAAATGGAGTTCCTTAGGGTTGTGCATAAATTGGCTCACCACACTAACTGCATAGGCAATATCAATCCGTGTGTGGGATAGGTAGATTAGTCTACCAACCAGTCTCTGATATGATTCTTTGTCTGTAGCATTGTCTCCCTCTACTTCTCCAAGTTTATGATTAGGATCAATTGGTGTGCTGGATGGTTTGCACGCCAATTTTCCCGTGTCTTGCAAGAGAACGAGGACATACTTTTGTTGGGATATAAAGATCCCTTGTTTCGACCGTGCCACTTCAATGCCCAAGAAATATTTCAAGTTTCCTAATTCCTTAATCTCGAACTCCTTTGCCAAACATCTTCTCAAGTTCTGCCTTTCCTTTTCACTATTTCCCGTCACTATGATATCCTCAACATAGACAATGAGAGCAGTAACTCCCTCTGAACCTGAGTGTTTTATGAGTAAGGTGTGATCCCCTTGGCTCTGCTTGTACCCCATGGAATGCATTACCTTGGCAAATCTCCCAAACCAGGCTCTTGGTGACTGTTTTAGGCCATATAGTGCCTTCTTGAGCTTGCAAACCTTATTTGCAGCCATGTTTCTATTGAATCCAGGGGGTATTTCCATATAGATTTCCTCCTCAAGATCTCCGTGCAAGAATGCATTTTTTACATCAAACTGTTGTAAAGGCCAGTCAAAGTTAACTGCTAAAGATAAAAGAATTCTCACCGTATTCATCTTGGCAACTGGAGCAAAGGTTTCTTGATAATCTATTCCATATGTCTGTGTGTATCCTTTAGCCACCAGCCTAACTTTGTACCTCTCAAGCATTCCATCTGCTTTATGCTTAACTGTAAAGACCCACTTACATCCCACCGGTTTCTTTCCTCTTGGTAGCTCCACAATCTCCCAAGTATTGTTCTTCTCCAGGGCCTGCATTTCAACATTCATAGCATTCTTCCAATTTTCACAATTTAAAGCCTCTGATAATGTTTTTGGAATGGATACTGTGTTTATGTTTGTAAGGAAACTTCTATGAGATGGAGAGCATTTCTCAAAGGACACAAAGTGGGATATTGGGTATAATGGATGTTTTGTGCACTCTCTGGTTCCTTTCCTAAGGGCTATGGGCAAATCAATGTCAGATAAGAAATCACTTTGAGGAGTAGAGCTAGAAGATATTACCTCATTTCCAGGATTTGAGTCTGATGATTGGTCCGGCCTTGGTTCAGGGGCTAGACTTTTCCTTCTTGAGTAAACCTGTGAGAACCGATTGTCAGTAGTGGCCTTTCCCCCATCTGCTTGTGAACTAGGTTGTAAGGAGGAATCATTTTGAGTTTGTGAAGGTGGAGGCTCAGGTTGCTCAATTGTAGCTTTAGGAGAGGTTTCGATCTCGGGTTGGAATTTAGAAGATGATGATGGCAAGTCAAGGAGAAAGAAGTCTCGATCCTTATCTTCCACAAATGTTGTCTCCCCCTGAAGATAAGGTTGAGTGAAATATGGTTTTGTTTCAATGAAGGTAACATCTGCGGAGATTAGGAGTTTTTTAGTAGGTGGGTGATAGCACTTGTACCCTTTCTGTGTTGAAGAGTATCCCACAAAGGCACACTTGATAGCTCTAGGGTCTAACTTTCCTCTATTTTGGCTGTGGACATGAACAAATGAGACACACCCAAATACTCTGGGAACAAGATGGTTTGTTGTACTAAGACTTGGATAAAAGTGGGACAATACCTCCATGGGACTCTTGAAGTTTAACACTCGGGATGGTAACCTGTTTATGACATGTGTGGCTGTAAGAACTGCTTCCCCCCAAATAGATTTTGGCACATTTTTCTGAAATAATAATGCTCGAGTAGTGTTTACGAGATGGCCATTTTTCCTTTGTGCAACTCCATTTTGTTGTGGAGTAGAGACACAGGATGACTCATGAATAATACCTTCTTGTTGAAAATATGGGGAAAGTGTTTGGTTGAAATAATCTTTTGCATTATCTGACCTAAACCTTTTGATTTGGACCCCAAATTGGTTTTTTATCATGGAAAAGAAGTTTGGGAGGATATCACTCACATCAGATTTTGATTTAAGCAAAAATATCCAGGTAACTCTTGTACAATCATCAATAAATGAAACAAACCAACGTGCTCCAGAAATATTTGGAATTGTAGATGGACCCCATGTATCACTATGAATCAACTCAAAAGGAAAAAGACTTCTTTTGTTATTGGTGGGAAAGGTAGCACGTCTGTGTTTTGCAGGTTCACATGCATCACAATGAAACTGCTTATCAACTAGTCCTTTGAACAAAGAAGGGAACATAATTTCAAGTGTTGAAAAAGAAGGATGTCCGAGCCTAAAATGGTGAAGCCAAATTGTGTCTTTATTGGTGAGGTTTTGTCCAAAAAGGTAGGTTAGGGGCTGGTTCCACTTACCAACTTTCGATTTCTCTAATTCCTCAAGATAGTATAATTCGTCCTTCTCTTTAGCACGTCCAATCATCATTCCTGAGCCCTGGTCTTGAAATAAACAATAAGATGGAAAAAAAGTTACTTTGCAATTCATGTCATGAGAAAACTTGGATATTGATAAAAGATTGGTGGACAATTTGGGAACATGTAGGACATTTTTCAAAGTAAGGTTAGGACTGATTTTTATTTCTCCTACCCCAGCTACCGTGGCCAAGGAGCCATCGGCAGTAGCAATTTTCCTACTACTAGAACAAGGTGAATATGAACTAAAGTTTTGAAAGGAATGAGTCATATGATCTGTGGTTCCTGAATCAATAATCCACAAATGTTTAAAGGTTCTATCTGAGGCATTTAAAGCATGAGAGGTTGGAAGTTTACCTAAATGTATCAATGAATAGGTACCTGAAGGTTTTTCGAAGATACTTAGGAGATTTCTCAGCTTTTCAATCTCTTCTTTGTTGAGACTGCCCAACTCCTTTGGTGCTGCAGTGGTTGTTTTTGCAACTTTTGACATCTTTCACAAATCAAAACTTGCTGAAGGATAGGTGAGAATCAGGGATAAATCGGCAATGAAGGCCAAGCAACAAAGAGAAGCCACCAATGATGAAGAACAGAGGAAAAATTTAGCTATGAAGGCTGATAAAAAAGAACACATGAAATACTCTGTTTTGTCTTTAGAAAACAGAGCAAAGACAACAGTGATGAAGGCTGGAACAATAGAACCAGAACCGAGCATATAGAGATGAACAAAAACAAATTTTGGTGATGAAGGCTGGATGAGAAAATGGCTATGAAGGCCTAAGGCAAAAAAATCAGCAATGAAGGCTGAAGAAGAAACTACAGAAAATCAGCAATGAAGGCTGAAAAAGTGACTGATTTCCAAGAAAAAAACCTAAAGCTCTTGATACCATGTAGGAAATCAAAGTATTGTATTGAAAGACTTAAGATAAAACTGTACATAGGCACCCTATTTATATACAAAGAACTTCTAACAAAATAGGAAAGTATATCACTCATAATCCTAGATATTATTCTAATTAATAGAATCTATAATCGAGTGATTCTCTAACCTTAATGCTAGGGATACACATATATACTGATTTCCTAAAATAACAAATTAATTAAAACAGTAGTTGACTTTCCAATAATATTCTTGACATGAACAACCATCCCAACCCTGCCCTTTAACAGTTGAGTGTATAATTTTTTAGTACCAAACCTGGATCTTATTTAAACAGACGATAACCATTGAGGTTATGCGATAACAGAAACATTCCTTCCATCAAAGCCAAGGACAAAGATATTTGAAATTAAGACTTACTTAAGTCTCAATAGTTGGAATTTATATTACGGCTAATGACAAATTCAACAAGTTAAAGTTCTCCAAGCACCTTTTAGTACTTCATTTTGTTATTTTCATGTTAAGTAATTAAGATAATGTGCCATATCTTTCCCAGTCTCCAAAAGGCTTTCTAGTCTCTTCATTTTATGCACAAGCTTCCAAATTAAGGTTGCCTATGGGAAAATCCATAGCTCTCCCAGGACCAGGCTTGGACATATAACTCTAGCACCTCAAAAATTAAAGGTCGTCTAAGATGTTATATGCAACATGAATCACCAAATATTCTTCTATCATATGCAAAACACAGCATAAAATTCACCTGGTGGATTAGTTGATAAAAGCTGTGCTGGCCATTTGTTCCAGGTTCACCAAAATCAATTTCACCAGCCTCGTAAGGAAGTGGCACGCCATCAATTGACACCCCCTTACCATTACTCTCCATACTGACCTGAATTGAAGAAGATTTAGCAATATCAAAGATTTGAAAACACATATCAAACCCCTTCCCCCCCCTGAAAAAAAAAAGTTCCAGCAAACATGCCTGCTGAATATGTGGAGCAAATTTCTCGAGGGCCTGGGAGTAAGGTAATATGGCCTGATATACACTTAAAAAAGTTTTATATGATAGGTAGTAAGCATTTAAAAGATGGACCAAGAAATAGCAAGTTTAACTTATGTTCGAAGCAGAGTACTCACTCTTGCAGGATATCCAAGAAATGAAACGTTCCACACACTGAGCAAACCCAAAAGCACCTGAAGCATCCGAAGAAAGTTATCACATTTGTCATCAATTAACCACTAAGCACACCATGATACCAATTGGAATAGAACTTGAATAATCAACTAAACTTATATTAGCAAAAACAGTCTAATGTGTGGTTGAATAAAACATAGCATCTGGTAAATCCAACTTGGGGTATTATACTGGGATAATCGATCCTCATTTAAAATACCCATAACCTTCATTCTATTATTCTTAGCTTCTCGCCTAACTCATCAACCCCCAATCCCCATAATACCACTGGTAGATAATTCTATGCCACTCTAATGAGTAACAAAGAACCACAGCTGCAGTGAAAGATGTTACATTAAGGCACTTACAGGTATATTCTTCTTGAAAGGAGCTGAATGGAAATGCTGATCAATACTTGAAGCCCCATTTAAGAACCTTCAAGTTTTTTAAAAAAAAACTTAATCATGTAAATATCAAATCAGCCAAAATATAAAATAACTAGATGAATAAATAATTGTCAAAATCACCAAGGCAAAGAATGAATTAAGAGCTTGGTTGAAACTTAAAACCTACCTTTATAATTCACACAATCTTACTTGTCATACTCATACTTCTGTTAGTATTTGCAGATCCTTGTAGCACTTAAAATAGTTTTTATGGTCTCATGCAATAATGATTAAAGTTAAAGATGTGTGCATTAACAACTCACATTTTTGTTGTCCTTTAGACTTACAATTTGATTTACTAAGAAACTGTTCCCAGCTACAACTTTTTGTCAAGAAAGGAGAAATAAATCAGTTCTTAGTGCATGTAAAACTGAATTTTATGATACATGAACGCTATGGACAAAAATGAAAAAGAAAACCCCTTTTCATTCCTAAGTTCTCTTTGTTATATTTAAGTGATGTATTTCCTTAGAACAGTGAAGCTGGTTTTAAAATTGCACAAATCAGTCTCACCTATCATATATGGGATCCTAATGGATGTTATAATTTATAGGCTATCAAAATTTGAACAGTGAATGCAATATAGTCAAAACAATAAGAAGTTACCATACTTTTCTACTAATGGAAAACCATACTGCAGGGACAAAGGCAATACACCAACAGCACTGCAAACTGCAAATGGCAGTTTACTTCGTGGTTAATCATCTTCCAAAATTCAACTAGAAAATGTCTAAATCCTCAACAGAAATCAAATGACCATAAACGATCCTTAGAAAAGAGCAAGGGGGCAGGAATAAAACTTACCACTGTAACGACCACCAACCCAATCCCAGAATGCAAATGCATTATTAGGATCAATGCCAAACTTTTCAACAAGCTGCATAGAGAACATTTATAAGCTGCATAGGATCAATACCAGTGTATAATATGAAACTGAAGCCACATTTATTAGTGCTTTGGCAATTGATGAGGAGAAAAGGAATAAATGCAAAGCAATGAAGCAGGGAAATTGAAAAAAAAAAAGAAAAAGAAATTGGAATTCATATTCTAGAGGCCATCTGTTTCAAGCAAAAAGAGAATAGACATTTTCTCTTTGTCAAACATAAGCCGAGTATTGTACTCTAGAAAATTAGAAATGATTGGTTTGCTACGCCAAACCCAAAATAAATGATTCATAAGTATGTGGTTGTGCACTAAATGCTTAATCACTCAATTTCAAGAGATGAAAGATCAAATTGATACCGCTAGATTGGTACTGACTGCCACCATGTGTTTTGCAACCGCAGAAGGCCTGAAAATGTATTTCGAATTACAAATGGCTTAACATCGAATGGTTGTACCACATATTAATGTAGAAAAGAGAAGAAAATCTAGATTATTCACAAAATATTATAACAGGCAATTGAAATCCTCCAGGAAACTTTTAGATTATACATTAGTTCCTCGAATATTGAGAATGATTCCTAAGAAGATTGAGAAAATCAAACATATATCAAAAGCATTCGAAGATGAGAACATCTCTATTTTGCTCAATGCATTATCACTCTGAATTTAACTGTTAAAATTTACTTAGAAATAGTTCCAAAAAATGTATGGCGTCTTCTCTAGGGAATCCTCCGGAATGCTTTCATGCAAGTTCTAGTGACGCTAGAATTGAGATTCTTAATCGCATAAAGAAGAAAGTGAAAAGAGGACGTATCTCCGTGGAGGATGAATCAACAGATCAAGATGTTATGGAAGAAACAGATCTGTCAAAAGGTTTGGATGGTGCTCCAAGTACCAACGCCAAATCGTCTTACAGAGACATGTTAACAGGAGGTAACAGTCCTGACTCGCAGAGTTGGGAAGACGGGCAATTCAGATGATGGGTGTGATATGTTCTTGGAAGAGGAGGTGTCAGATGATGAAAGTGGTCCGGAAGGACAGGATGCGAAGGTGATATTCTCCAAAGAAGAAAAAGCTGAAATGAGGAAACCTTGGCAGAAGTCGATTATTGTTGAACTCTTGGGCAAAGTATTAGATTTCCAAACACTTTCCAGTTGAATTAAGCAGTTATGGAATCTGACCGGAAGGTACAGGGTCATTGATCCTGGATATGACTATTTCCTTTTCAGATTTGAGAAGAAACAAGATTACATCAATGTATTGGGAGGAGGGCCCTGGATTATAGGAGGGCATTACTTAACTGTAAGGCAGTGGACACCCAACTTTAATCCGGCAAATGACAGGATTGACAAAGTTATAGCTTGGATCAGACTCCCTTGCTTACCCATGGAGTACTACACGTCTTACGCTTTGTCAAAGATGGGCGAATGCATTGGGAGGGTTATCAAAATAGACAAACACATTGAAGAAGCAATTCGGGGCAAGTTTGCAAGGATATGTGTTGAAATTGACTTAACCAAGCCTTTGGTATCAAAGATCCTTGTTGCTAAACGTACTCAGTTGGTAGAGTTCGAGGGCCTACATCTTATATGTTTTCATAGTGGGAAAGTAGGACACAAAATAGAGACATGCTCTTTGCAGGATCGAAATACTACAGTGGATATCGGAGAAGAGCCTAAAGAAATTGGAGTACATGATAAGAACACCACCGAGTCCAATTTTGGACCTTGGATGCTGGTTCAAAGAAAGAACAGAAGGATGCCGAACAGTGAAGAAGATGGAAAAGGAAAGTCCACATTGCAGCAAGCATCAAGGCGTAATTCTGGTAACAGGTTCTCCAATTTGGAAATCGAGACTGTTGAGGAGAACAACTGCACGGAATTCCTCGCTGGAAAAAAGTAAACAGATATGGGTCGAAGGCCTCCATTCATGGCGCATGCAAAAAACACGGGAATGCCCAAAGCTACGCAAAGAAATATCAAGATTTCCAAATCTGCAGTAACTACTAAAGATAAAGTCTCCTCTGGTGGGACAAGTTTTATACCCAAAGTCAATGAGCAGAATCTCAATGCTGGGCCCTCATCATTTATGGGCAAGGATAAGTTAGCAGACGGGCCCAATCCTTTCAAAGGCACGGTACCTCGATTCAATAAGGATCTGAGCTTCACCTTCCATGCAGGTACATCAAAAATTTTAAACCCCTATGTAAACTTGGAGGAACAAAACAAAACATCAAGGAAGCCCGATGAGGCTTTCATTAATCTCCACAATGGGTCACTAGTTAATGAGTCTAGTCTGATAAATTTGCCCCCACCAAGGCCCCCTAATGAAGTGGTGGTGCAGGAAGAAAGTTTGAATTCATATAAACATGATGAGATATGCAAGCAGCTTCTATAGAAACCCCTGTAGTGGTTAATGATGGCCCAGTCCTAAAAGCTATGGAGCTCGCGTAGCCATTTTGTGGCCCCTTCTATCCTTTTCCATTAACTTTTATGTCCGTGCTTTTCTAGAATTGTAGGGGTGCTGCCAGTTTGGAAGTCAAGAGACATGTTCTGGAATTAAAGAGAGTTTATAGATTTGATATGTTGATTATTGCAGAACCACGAGTCAGTGGAAGGATGGCAGAAAAAGCTATCCGAAGATTACGTTTTGAGAAGTCTTTAAGAGTTGATGCACGTGGCTTTTCCGGGGGCATATGGCTGTTGTGGAATTCTGATATTGGAATAGTGGATATTGTTCATAGTAGTGAACAAATCATCTCTATTACTATCAACAAGGGTGGAGTTAAATGAGCACTGTCAGCTATATATGCAAGCCCTGTTCTCTCCAAGCGTCAACGGCTATGGAGTTATTTGACTGAGTTTACAGATTTTGATGCATGCCCATGGTTACTGATAGGTGACTTTAATCAAATCACTTCATCTTCAGAGAAACAAGGTGGATCTCCGGAACCTCCTTCCAAAATCCAAGCTATGTGTGACGTAATTTCTGTTAGGAATCTTATCGATCTTGGAGCCTCAGGGTGCCAATTTACATGGTCAAATAAAAGACCCCTGAACGGTTTGGTTATGAAGCGTCTTGACCGAGCCTTATGCAACATGGTGTGGAGGCTCCTCTTTTTTGAAGCCAATGTAATTAATTTGCCCAGAGTTTGCAGTGACCATTGCCCGGTTTTACTTAAAACTATGTCAACAAGTACTATAGATAGCAGCTTAAGACCCTTTCGTTTTGAAGCTGCATGGCAACTTCATGAGGCCTTTGATGATTTACTAAGTAGATCATGGGTTGATACAGAGGAGCTGAAAGATAACTTAGCCAAATTCCAATGTGTAGTTTCAGAGTGGAACAGAGATGTTTTTGGAAACATCTTCAAGAAGAAACGTGCTCTCATGGCTCGTTTAGCAGGAGTTCAGAAGACAATGGAATGTTATCCCTATAAATCACTGCTTAGACTTGAAAGCAAACTGACAGCAAAGTATAATAAGGTGCTTCAACAGGAGGAGTTGTTTTGGTTTCAAAAATCAAGATCTAAATGGGTACAATTTGGAGACCGAAATACTAAATTTTTTCACACAACCACGGTGATTAGACGAAACCGAAACAAAGTATTAACTTTGAAAAATGAGGCTGGTGAATGGTGCACAGACCAAGGAGACTTAAAAAGGTTGGTACTCTCCTTCTTTCAAACTGTGTATACTGCTGACTCCTTTGTATCTTCCTTTGATCAGTGTCCTCGATCAACTATTTCACTTGAGCATAATCAAGCGGAGATGATTAGTGCAATACCTGATACGGAGGAGATTTATAAGGCGTTATGTACAATGGCTCCTTTTAAAGACCCAGGACCAGATGGCTTTCAGGCAGGATTTTATAAATCCAATTGGTCTGTAGTGAAAGAATCCTTGTGTCGAACTATCAAGTTAGCTTTCCAGAATGGCTACTTCAATACTGAAATGAGCAAGGTACTTGTGGTGTTAATTCCAAAAGTTGATCAGCCTGAATATATTTGTCAGACCTATTAGTTTGTGCAATGTATCAGTCAAATTAATTTCGAAGATCATAGTGAGTAGACTCCGTCCCTATTTGACAAACATTGTGGCTCCTGCACAGTGTAGTTTCATTCCAGGTCGTACAAGCTCAGATAATATTGTTGTGGTACAAGAGGTGGTACACTCGATGGCTAGAAAGGGGGGCAAAGAAGAGGACTTGTTAATGAAAATTGATCTAGAAAAAGCCTATAACCGAATTAGTTGGGATTTTCTTCGGTGGGTTTTGTATGATGTTGCTCTTCCTCAATCTCTTATTAACCTCATCATGTTTTGTGTATCTTCCACAGAAATGAACATTCTTTGGAATGGTGAATTGACGAACACTTTTAAGCCTACCAGAGGCTTAAGACAGGGTGATCCTCTTTCTCCCTATTTATTTGTACTGTGCCTCCAAAACTTTCAGACATTATTGATTTGAATGTGAACCAAGGTGCTTGGAAGCCGATAACTCTGACTAGAGGTGGTCCTGCTTTATCTCACATATTTTTTGCAGATGACCTAATTCTCTTTGGTAAAGCTTCAGTGGAACAGAGTCTGGTCATGAAGAAATGTCTAAATATTTTCTGTGAGATTTCAGGTCAGAAAGTGAATTTCAACAAATCAAAAATCTTTACTTCTAGAAATGTCCACTGCAATACTATTGCCAGCATTCAAATGATAACTGATATGTGTTATTTGAGTTTATTTGGGGATTATTTGGGTGTTCCTATCATTACAAAGAGAGTAAAGAAATCTCATTACCAGCCTTTATTGGACAAAGTCAAGCATCGCTTGGCTAATTGGAAAATTCAGCAGCTCTCTCTTGCAGGACGAGCTACACTGATACAATCAGTTTCCAGCACCATAGCCTCTTATACCATGCAGACAGCTCGACTTCCGGTTTCTGTAACTAAGGAAATAGACAAGTTAAACAGAGATTTTCTATGGGGTTCAACGGATGCTAAACGAAGGGCTGCTTTGATTAAATGGGATTCTGTTTGCAAGCCAAAGACGTTAGGTGGACTGGCTTTTCGGAAGACCAAAGATATGAATACTGCTCTCTTGGCTAAACTTAGTTGGAAGCTGGAGACAGGGGATACAAGTCTATGGGAAAGAATAATTAAGTCCAAATATTGTCGTGAAACCTCCTTTTTATGATCTAAATCACGGCTTCTGCTTCACACACTTTGAGAGGTATTAGTTCGTGCAAGAAATTTATTGCTAGTGGCATTTCGAGAATGGTGGGTAATGGGAGATCTACAGAATTCTGGAATGACAGATGGATAGGGGCGGAACCATTAGCTAAAGTTTGTAATGGAATTATTCCGGTTGAGTTGGCAAACTGCAAAGTCAGTGATTTCCTATTGGCAAATGGTGAATGGGACTGGTCACAAATGACCATGCTGCCTAATGATATAATTCAGTTAATTTCAGTTTTGCCATCATTTTCAACTGAAGACGACTGTACATATTGGGCAGCATCAAGCTCTGGTGAATTTTCAGTAAGATCAGCATATTCTCTACTATTGGGCAATTCAAATACAGATTTCTCATGGAACAGAATATGGAAGCTGGAAGTCTTGCCTCGCATTAAATATTTCTTGTGGCTTGTAGCTCATAATAGTCTTTTGACTAAGGAAGTTTGCTACAGGAGGAAACTTAGTCAGGATACAATATGCTTGCATTGTGGAGGACCTTTGGAGACCATTATGCATGTCCTAAGAGATTGCTATGCCTCTAATCAGATCTGGGCAGGATGGTTAAATACCACTGAGCTACATTTCTTTAATGGTTTGACCCGAAATCAATGGTTGAGCTACAATTTGCAGTGGAATAAAACTGTCACAGATAACAGATTTCCTTGGCATGTGATTTTTGTGGTTACGTGTTGGCACCTATGGAAATGGAGAAATAAATCCATTTTTGAGGAAGGATTCGTTTGGCCTAAGGAGGGAAATAGTGAGATTTCCAAATTCTTGCATGAAAACAGGGAACTATCAGTGATCTGCAAACCACACGTTCAGAAGCAATGGAAGAGGATTGCTTGGGAGAGACCAGCTGGAGACACCATTAAAGTTAATGTTGATGCATCAGTTAAAGGTAATCTGGGATGGTCTGCGGTGGGAGGACTGGCCAGAAATGCACAAGGAGTTTGGGTCAATGGTTTCAAAAGAAACATAGGATGGGGTTCAATTTCTCGAGCTAAACTATATGCCATTTACTTTGGACTGAAGATGGCATGGGAAGCAGGGTGGAAGAAGATTATTGTTGAGTCTGATTCTTCCTTTGCAGTATCCAAACTTTCAGAACCTATTCGAAATAGAGATCCTCTACTTCATGTTATATATGCCTGCAAGGAGTTGATGTGGAGAAACTGGGAATGCATCATTACACATGTCTATCGAGAAGCAAACAAATGTGCTGATCTGTTAGCAAATGAAGCACACACCGATGTTGATGGAGGTGTTTTACAGCAACCACCAAGCAGCTTAATTAGTTTACTCAGTGATGACTCTTTAAATATTGGATCTTTTCGTCTTTGTATGAGTTAAGCAGGGAACTGCTCCATATGTACCAAAAAAAAGAATAGTACCAGAATCTCAAACTACCACAGTATGCACATGGTTGAAAATTAAGTAGTGTTACTAACCCGAGAGCAGATGAAATCCATTCCCTTAATGTTCGAGCATTCAACATAGTTTCAGCTGTTGTGAAAGTCTTTGAAACCACAACAACTGGATAAAATTACAAGCAAATGAAATCAGATGAATCAGTGGTGCAAAAAGGAGTTTAGACAATAGAAAGACACCATGCATTCAGATGAATAAGAAGAAAGTAATTACCAAGAGTGGTTTCAGGGTTTAATCCCGTGATATTTCTAGCAACATCAATAGGATCAACATTTGCAAGGCTGTGGCAACACAAACAGGAGATTACGTTGAATTTCTAGAATAACCAAATAATACAACAATTTATTATGCATACAGGAGTTACAAATTACAATGAAAGTGTCAGAGTAGCAGCTAGAATAACAGGCACTTCATGTTGAGAATCCACCACAACCAAAACACTTTTTTGACTTGATCTGACTTATGCCAATGCCAGTCTTAGCAGGCTTATGACAGCTGTACACTGTGTACAGTTGTATTTTATTTTTCATAACAAGAGAGAGAGAGAGAGAGAGAGCAAGGTGGCCCAACCTACCTTTCCTTGAAACCTTCCCCCTCCCCCCGCTTACTCCCTCAAAATGAAAGAAGCAGTATCTACAGACATCTTATACTAAAATGAAAGAAAGCAAGTAGACACAAAAATACCAGTTACAACTACTTACAAACGTAGTTGACGTCCTTTTGCAAATTCAACAGCCTCAGGGTCTGTGAGTTGTCAAGAGTAAATCAAATGCATGAGCTAACTTCCTTCTTCATAGGTTACAAGTAAAAGGACCAAGTACCAGGATTACACAAATAATAGTGAGATGCATCAGCATAACCTGTTTGGAGAGCAGTATGAACAAATAAAGGACCTAAGAAACTGCCACCAATACCAATTGCAATAACATCCTTCAGTGTTTTTCCAGTGGCTCCAACCTGCCAAGATTTTCCTGTTTCTCAGCAATTTGAGGAACAAGATATTCAACTTTGATATATAAGAAAGCAGTAATAAATTACCCAGGAGCCACTCCGAACTTTCTCCGAAAAATCCTTGATCTTATCCAGAACATTCCAAACATTTGGCACAACATTCTTTCCATCACTGTAAATAACAGCATCCCTCGGTGCTCGGAGAGCTACATGAAGCACTGACCGATTCTCTGTGCTATTTATCTGAAACGTTCCAGCAAAACACAATGCAAGTCTAATGCTTTAAATCCTATCTAACAATTATTGCCAGAAACCAAGATATCGTAACTAATTTTTACGTCAAAGCATCCAAAATTGTCCAATCTTTTTTTTTTCAAATGGTGCAAAGAGAAAGTTAGACTTACATGCTCGCCGCTGTACATTCGGTTAATTTGTTTTTTGAGAGAAGCTGCCTGAAAATGCGAAAATATTTAAATAAAATCCAAAACAATTATTATTTAAATCCATAATTTCATAAACGAGCATTAATCCAAATTCACCTCTGCTAATTTGTAGAGCTTATCCATGGTGTCAAGAGTGGCGCGTTGCCTTGAGAAGTCCAAAAGCAATCCATCGTACTCACTGTAGATATATATATGCATATATAATCGAACATTTCATCGGTTTTTTAACTTCAAGTTTCATGTAGATGTCGAATCAGAGAAATAACGAGAGTTCAACTGAGGATCTTACACCATCATCGATTGGCATCGTTCTTTGTCGTTCATCAAGTCACGAAGATGACTTTTCTTGATATCCTCGACATGAGCCTGCAAAATTCAAAACGAATTTCGTATTAAATACGGAGAATTTCTTGGTATTTCAGCTACAAACTTGACTAAAAGAGACCACAAAGCTACCTTCAAGTCCTTCCATGGCTCGGTGTCGCAGATTAGAGTGGTGGAAGCCATCTCAGTTTATATTAAAACGGAAAAAACAATCGCTGCAACAGATGAAACACTATATTAGCTAGAAATTTCGAACCGATGAAAAAAAAAAAGAAATGCGAATAATACCTTGAGAAGATACCGGAGAGAAGAAGAAATTCAGATGATGATGAAGCAGAAAAGCTGAAGTTGGCAAAAGCTTTGGCGATGTTTAGATTGTGACGTGACTAGAAAAGGTGAAAGGCTAGACGATGGGAGGTTCGAAAGAGCATCTCTCAGTTTATATGAATCAGGAATTCCGGTCACTGAAACTTGGGTCTGGTTCAAAGGTTTGGAATTTGGAGTTTGTTTGATTGTGACTTTTGAGGGTTGATTTCTGTGGGCGACGATTTCCGATTGGCCCAGGAAAATGTTAGTAGTTAAACGACGACGTGAGATATTGGACTCATCGTTATTCGCCAAAACGCCAAAAGCCAGCCCAAAGGGACGGCAATGGTTACCCTATAAACGAGTATTCGATGTTATTTGGCTCGTTTAAGTAGGATTAAAGTAGTGTATAATTGGGTTCGGATAAGAAAATTATTACCTGTCACGGATTAAGATAGGGTTCGAAAAGTTATCTTAAGATACCCGCTACCCGAACCTGATTATAAATAATAATTAATTAATACAATACTTATATTTTTTATATATAAATTATTTATTATTAATGTTTTATTTAATTAAATTAAATCATTATATATTATAATTATGATTTTTAATTTTAATTTATTTTTTTGAGTTAAATTAAATTTATTAATATAATATTTTAATTAAGTTATTCTAAAATTAATTTTAATTTTAAATTTAAAAATCAAACTTTGACTTAATAAACGGGTAGTTAAACGGGTTCGGATAGTTAAACGGATATTTATATTTTATAGGGTTAAGGTTCGAGTAGCATAAATAAAAATAATCGAGTAGTTAATCAGGCTATGATATTATTAAAATTAATCGAATTCGGATTCTGATATTTCAAATCTAGCGGGTACTCGACCTGTTTACTACCCTACGCAAAGCCAGTTATTTTGGAAAAGGTTAAAAGAGATAGAAAAAGGTATATAGTTCCGTTGCCGGGAATCGAACCCGGGTCTCCAGGGTGAAAGCCTGGCATCCTAACCGCTGGACGACAACGGAGTGCTTGTGGATTGGATACTTTAAGTCTTAAAAAAGGGATATATGAATTGCACCGATGTTGCTTGACACGCTAGACGAAATTTCATCCCGAGTTACTGAGAAGCTTCGCCGGTACCACCTCAAGGATCGAGACAGCCAAGTAATAATACATTTTTGTTTTTTGAAGGCAGCTGGGAAATAAGCAGGAAGTATAGTCTTAAACAGGCATTTTCTAGATGCATTATGGCTAGTTCGAGTGACTATGATCAATGATTACCGCTAAACAGTGAAATCATGCTTGCGGTTAAGACATGCCAGCTCTCTTGCATGTGTACTGTCAAGCTTCATGACTGAATTCCTGTTTCCAGGATACAACACTTTCTGAAACATCAGTTCTTACTATCCTAATTCTGTATCTTACAATATGAAATTATGTTGTCATAGGATGTTTGATTCAAAGCGACCAGATTCCAACTTGGCAATAACTTATAACCCGCTCTCTGGAACTGTTAACTTCTGCTATCAATCTCCAATGCCATTTCTTGTAGCTTGTTACATACTCATATGTCATCAACTAGACATAGAAAACAATTATACCCTTGCATGATCATTTATTCGAATATTGCAATAAACCTTATATGGACATTTTATTAAGTACGCCAAAAAAAAAAAAGAGCTCAACCAAAGGATTTTGCTACTAATTACCATATTAATAGCTAACAGCCTTTTGGTCTAGTTGATAATGAAGAGTTATAACATTGTGTAGAGCTAAAGTTCGGATTCAAACAATTTAAATTCTCATTCCCTTTATTTCAACTATCATAAGTACCATGTCAATAAAATGTACTAATTCAATGAATGTTAAATTAATCCTCACAATATGGACTATTTTAAAAATTTTTGAAATATTGCATAGGACTTTGAACCATTTATTTACTAATTTTTATCTAAGAAACCCACTTTATTATTTTTAAGAATTTATATTTTATACATAGAAAATAAATTTCTTTAACTTCACAAATATAATTAAAGCTTTAATTAGGTTTACACATGATTATTATTTCATTTTCTTTTAATTAGTTTTTTTTAAATATACTCTATATTTTCAATTTTTTTAAAGAAAAACATTATCACTAATAGTCGTTACCCTATTTATAAAAAAAAAAATCATATATCATTAGTGGAAATTTTCTTATTATGAACCACATAGATCGCTTTTCGTTCGAAGGCTCAGGTTCTAGCCAGCAGAAGAACAACCAGTTTTTTGCCGCGCCAAGAATACAAAAACAGAAAAATACAATGTTTGAATTTACCTCCTTTTTTGATTTGGCTCTGAATTTGGCACTGAAACTGCCAAATTGGTATCGTTTTTTTTTTTTTCCCTTTCTGTTTTCTCTCCCTATCACAGCAAGCAGAGACACAGCTCGCCACTCCATACTGCTCGTCAGACTACACATGGCTCGCCAGACCACGCTACACACCGCTCGCCACTCCAGCATACCAGCTCATCAATCCACAAAGTTGTAGAACCTTCCACCAACAGCATCACACGTTCAGCAACGAATTCTCAAAGTTAGGAATTGGTTGTTAGCATCTTTTTACCCTTTTGTAACTTTCTGTTATTTTTCAAATTTCCCGCCAACATTTGTATTTGCTTCCGCCTTTTTTGGTGCTATATATCATGTAATGAACACTACAGAAAAGCGTGAATAAGAAAGCTCATTTTTCTTCGAGCAATCATTCTCTTTCTTTTCGATTCAGCAATCGTAATACTCCCTTTGCAAAGAACCGAAGCATTAATCTGTTCTCGCAATTCCGAGTCGAACATTCGCTTATTCTTCGTACAATTTACGTTGATTTTTGAAGTTCGGAGCAGAAAATTAATTTTCCATTTTCGTCCATGGAAACATTAGATCAAGATCGGGTAAGTAAGCTTCACCATTTTCTGTTAATAAACATTTTTCCTTTAACTTTGCTCTTTGTATTATATGATCCTTTCTTCATATATACATTCTTTTTATGATCTTATCCTTTTTTTAAAAAATTAATAATGCGCATTTAGTAATAAAATTTGCCTTAAAATGTATGTAGAGAAGTAGATAAAACTACGGTCTCAAGGGAGAGAGAGCTGAATTAATCATTAATTATATTCAAACAAATGAAAATTTGGAATTAAGCATACGAGAATCACATTTTAGGTACCTTACAGGGGGAAAAAGCTATGGGAAAGTTTTCTTAGTGATACAAACAGAAACATTAAACCAATTCTGCTTAAATAGTTTTGTTTTTTAAAATTTTACAATTAAACCGAAACACTTATGCCTGTGAAGAGATCTCTGGCGATCTCATCTAGAAGTCCATTAAGCACATACTTCTCCAGATCCCTTATAACATCATCTTTCTCAAGAAATGAAAACATCATGCAGTTCCAACCCATGTCCCACATGCTATTCAAATCTGGTTCCTTGTTGTTGACATCGGCCTCAAGCATTCTCGGTAGGTAATCTTCGAAGGGAGAATCTTCTTTCCCGTCCCTTCCATATTGCTTCAACTTATCAAAGTCTTTGCACATTTTCTTGACCAAGTCGTCCAAGGATTTTGCTTTGTTTGAAGTGATGGATACTTTCAGAAATGGGTGAACACTTAGCTCCTGCCTTCTTCCTTTCCTTTTCATTACTTCGTAGCCGCAATCTAAAACGAGCTTGCTCTCTTGGTCATGATAGTCGTGACCATTTGCATGAAGAATGCTGAAAGGAATGTTGAGTTTGAAAAGCGCCTCTGCTGTGTTTATAAATAGTTGGCTTTTCATAAGTATCTGCTTGAGGTGATTTTCACTCTCTGTCAGTGGCTCTGGCATCTCTGATTGATCAATTCTTTCATGCTGTGGCTGTGGGGTATCGGGGATTTCTGTGCTATCTTCACGAGTTCCTAAAAAACAATGAACTTTAGCAGATAAATTTGTTCTTCCTTCTTCCTTTTCCCAAACCACCCACTCCACCAGAAACATAAAAAGAAAACACCTGATGCTGCCATTGCTATGGACTTAACTGTTAGGTAGATTAGGAGAAGATTGAAGTTCCTTAGGAGCGTGGTATAAAACACATGTAGTCAACTTTTTTCTGACTGAGTCTCCAAATGTTTAAGCGGGACATTATGCATGTTTATTTTTATGTGCTTGTGTCACATATGCATAAGCATCTATTTCAAAATATTAGAAGTTTGTGTAAAGATAATCTTTATAGATCCCTCAGATAAATGAAAAAGCATTTCATAAGCTGTAAGAGGAAAATGTCAACTTTTGAAAATGTGAGAAAAGACATTGGGAATGCAAAATTGTACTCACCATGTAGTGGATCAGATACACCGTTCTTAAACTTGCTTTCTTCGGCTCTGCCAAAATCAGGATCTTGATCTAGCTGTTCTTTTGTAATCATTGGCACTGTATTTTGACCCTGCAGAAGATCAAAAGAGTTATTTGGCCTCCACTGAAGAGTACGAAAGTGACTTCATTTTTCTAATATAACTGTTTAATGATTGTAGTAATGGTGAGCTTACACTATCTTTTGGAACTAAAGCTCGTGGTTCGTTTAGGCTTTCACATTCATCTTCTAGTGGACTGCACAAAACCGAATTCTGCTGTGCTGCTTTCTGCATCTCTTGTGCTGCACCCAATGATTGCAGTTTTGCTACTGACTTGTTGGATCTAATTATCTGTGCCTCTACTTCTTTGAACCTGCTGGCTTTCATTTGATCTGCTTCTCTTGAAATAGCAAGTTTCTCCTGCCTTGTCTGTTTCCTCTCTTGCAAAATGGAACCCTGATGCTTAAGCGTCCTTGGCAAATTATAAACACTTGCACCTTTTTTAGTCATTACTTCGTTGATTCGAGGGACCTCAAATTTATGCTCTCTTGTGTTTCTCGCCTTCATTGTCGTTTGAACTTGAACAGGTTTCTCATCCACAGCAAACAGGATGCGAGCTTTTGCTGATTCAGATTCTAGATTTCCTTGAGAGTGGCTGGAGTTTCTGGTTAAAGAATATTCAATTTTGAAATTTAAGTTTGTTGGACTCCTGTCTCTGGCTGAATTTTCATGGTGCCTTCCATCTTGGAATCCATTGAGTTGTGTTGCATCAATATGTTCAGTGGCGCCTTTCCTACTAGTTGCTGCTTGGTTCATTTGTGGCTGCTTCTTTTGCAAATTGGTTGCACCAGACACTGGTTTGAAGAAATTACTGGATATTGGTTCATTTCCCTTTTGTTTCTTCCCCTGCAATTTCTGTTTTGCACTTTGTTGTTCCCTCTCTTCTGATAGTTGCTTTTTCTCTTGAAGGTCAGATTTTTGGAGCATGTGCACCTGTTGAAATCCATGGTTATTTTGCAGCTTTTGTTGACTACCTAGGAGAAGCTTGTTAGCGTGTCTATTTTCCCCATGAAGCATGCTTTCACCGTACTCTGCTTTTTCTTGCAAGGTAAATGGAGCTTCTGATCTTTTATGCACATATGGTATCATCTGCTGCATCTCATCCTTGAAAACTGGTTCCTTGATTTTACTTCTTTCAGCGATCTTCTGTTCCCTGTGCTTTACACTATCCTGTAATTTCTCCTTGTCCTGAATTTCTTTTCTACTTCCAGAGATATGATTCAATTGGATGACATCAGTTTGTTGTTTGTCTATCTTGATGGTGGCCTTTCTCGAGCTCGTCACTGGTTTTAGGTCTTCCAAGTCCTTTTGAGGTGGTAATCTGTCATGAACAGCAGCCCTTGTGCTACCATTTCTAGTTGTCAAAGTTTTCCCTGCTTGTGATGTAACTGTGTCTTGAATCAATGGCATCTTGCTGGCTATTGTTGCCTTCTGTTTTATTGGTGGGGGAACGGGGGTTGCAGGATCTTTTGTCCTTTGTTCAGCCTTCTTGGTACTTTCACGTGCAGGTTTCTTTATAATCATTCCCTCTACTTTTTGCCTTCCAGGTTCCTTCTTTGTGCTGACCTTTGAATCTGCATTTCCTGGAAGTTCATCAAGCCCCATCAATTTCGCAATTACATTTGGAATTCTAGACTTTTCTTGTTTGGACTGCAATGAACTTGAGTGATTTTGTTCTGAGAATGCAGTGAGTGTTTTAATGTCTGGACCATAGCGAACTGATCGCTTGTGAGAATTTGAATTTGAGGCAGCTATGACTTTTTTCTCATGATTTGAATTGGTTACCTCTGAAGCGTAAGTAAGAGTTGCCAGCCTGAGCTTGAGATCAGTCCTGGCAACTTCTTGAATGTCATTATAATTTCTTGAGGGTCTGTCAAAAGAAAATTTTGGCCTAGCCAATTGCTTCCGATCAGCCATTTTGAGAGAGTTCTCATCATCAACATCTTCATCCTCCTCCAGCAATGTTAGCCGACTTTTTCTCTGTGGCTTTATCAAGTACTCTGAAGCTTCTTGCCGGTTGATCAGCATCCTTAGAGACTCCTCCAAATCCACTGCTCCTTTCAGTAGTTCCCGTCCAATTTCTATTGAGTATCTGTCAAAGTTGAGGCCATTAGAGCAAGCTCTGAGAATCTGATTTAACTTTTGTGCACCCTTTGATATTTCCTCGATATGGAGAAGAGAAAGAGTGGGGAGTTGGCTACTTGAAGGTTGTTGTCTACTTACTACACCGTTTCTTCTTTCCATCTTCCCATAGTCCATCTGTCTCCTACCAATGTTATGCAGAAAACTGAGCATCGAAGTATTGCCTGAAGAATCTGTTCTAAACTTTCCTCCATATTCAAGTGCAAAAGCCAGGGCCATTGACAGATCTCCTATTTGTTCTGACTTCTGGGCTCTCCCAAAAGGAACAATCTGATTTGATGCCTGCCCAGTGGTGACTGATTTCCTGCCTCCACTAGGACTGTTTTGTGTGCTTCCAGCTCTAAAACCAGTCTGCAGGAAGCCAAATATTTAATCTAAATGAAATGTGATATCTAATCACTCTGTTGTATGAACTGATTACTTGAGATTTGGAAACTTACAGTTTTGAGGGTCTTTGGTTCCCTGGATGATTTATAGGTTGTCTTGGAGTAAGCGTACGCATCTGCTCAAACACGTAACAAAAGGAACAGAGCAAATTATGCATTTGAGCTTGTTGACAGGTTTTGTACCAAGCTAAAGCTCTTTAGTTACGAGTCTAGCTTTATAGTAGCTTCAATCACTTAACACCACCAAACTGATGAAAGTTCCCTAAGTAAGCATATTTAAAAGAAATCTGTGTTATACCTTCAAACTTCTTTCTGTATTACCCCCCTACCCCATTATTTAATTGAAATAAACCAATCCATAAATTCTTTCCTTTCTATTCTTATATGAAATAAACAGTTCTCTCATCTTTTAAGTTTTACTTATGTGCAATGTTTCCAAATGATTAGTCCTGAAGAGGATAGCAGAGGGAGCAATTATGCTGTATAACCTATGCCAGACAAACTTAGATTGCATTTAAAAGAAAAGATCAAAAGACTCTATACTCTTAGATTCCTCCATCAACGTCTCCGGAGAGCAAAGAATTTATTGCTTAATCAGGAGGCTGGTTTTGTAAGGTAAGAGATTATAATTACTAATTGCTTTCAAACTTGTAAAAGCAGGGGATAGATTATCTCCAGAAGAAAAGAAAGAATAGTCGTTGGAGCTAAAATTACACATTTCAACAATTGAATTCCTGTGCATGATTTGTGAATTATGTCTGAGTGTTTTCATTAGCATTAATTAGCTTCAAAATGTGCATTAGTGAGTTGCAGAGATTAACTGATATGTTGAAGGATGTTGTAAACTTGTAATTCTTTGATACATGCTCCACCATGCGTTCTTGTTGCAGAGATTTCAGGAAATGCTCACCTGCAACCTTTGGATTTGTACCCTTCGAGTTCTGAGAGGCAGCCATCCGTTCCTTCCGCAACCGGAGGTCATCTAACAGCTTCTGTGCAAAATCTGATCTCTTGGCCATGTTTACACTCTCAATTGGAAGAAGGTACCTTCAACTCTCTTTGAGCCAGAATAAACATAGAATTTCTTTACATTGTGTTTTGCTGCCCATTACATTTTTACAGATAAGAGGTGGGAAGAGGAATGTTTTTTGTTTCTTTTTCTTGTTGGGATGCTTATTTCAGAGTTGGGTGCGTTGGGAAGTCCAGTCTAGTATCAATAAAATTGAGTTTGAAAATTTATCTTAGATAGGTTGACGTGAACGTCAGCTCTCTTTCTCTCTCTGGAGGGTGTCCATACCATCACGAGCATCCCTGACTTTAATTCTAATTCAAGCAACGCAGAAAGTTTTCATTCAAAGGGCTTCCATCCCAAGCCTTCTTTGCCACAGCATCTTCCCTTTTTATTTTTCTCACTCCCCCTTCATTCCCTTCTGTCACCTTAAACCTTTGCATCAAACTGGGCGATCGGCAGCTTGCACATGGGCATAACTCATTAGGGAGGGCGTACCCCAGCGTCCAAACTCTGATCTGCCGACAATTTGCATATATAATCTGTGTTTGTGTAGTATAAAATATAAAAGTTTTTTGTTAAAATTTGACATGTTAAATAAATTTTTTTCAACTTTTGTCATTTTTATACATAAATTTTATCAATTTTTAATTCGTGTTATTTTCATATATTTTTGTATTATGTCATTATAATATATTTTTGTGTTGTGTCATTTTATCCTATTTAAGATTATTAGATATAAGAAAAGCAAGGTCTCCATCTATAATGTTTTTTTAGCCTTGAAGATTAGTTTTTTTTTTTTTGGGTACAAAGTCTTGAAGATTATTTGTTAACTCTGCATTGAAGCACCAAGCAGTCGGTTTGATTAATATTTTTTAGTTGAAAATAAGGGAATAGAGAATTGCAGGCTTCCGTTTGGTTTATGAAAATATTTTCTATTTTCATTTTCTGAAAACAAGTTTTCATTTTCTGTTTTCTAAATTTTGGAAAATATGTTTGGCACACGAAAATGAAACCTTGTTTTTGAAAATGAAAATTATGAAAATGCATTTGGTGTCTACATTTTCAAACCAATAAATATGAAAAACAATAACTAAAATAGACAATTAAACTTATTCAGTATTGTTCAAGGAGATAATTAAACTTATTTTTATTATTCGAAGATACAACAGCAGTTTTATTTATCACTCAAACTCATAAATTCACAATAAAACTCATCCACTAGATCCACTGGCAACAATGGTAAAATAAAACAACCATACAAAAAGAAAATCTTCAATTTCTTATAGCATATAATAAGAAACCAAAAAATGAGAATGAGAAAAAAAAAAGTAACTTGATTTGATTTACAATGGTGACTGACACAATTTTGGGAAAGAGTTTGGGCTTTAGCTGGAAGAAGAGAGAGCCAAAGAGAGTGAGCAAAAAAAAAAAGCCAAAGCAAAACTACAATAAGCGTTGAAGCAAGTTTATCATGTAAACTTAAAACTAAAACAAATAATAAAAAAAAATTTTTGCTTGTGTAATGATTCGAACTCTGTATCTTTGATATACATTAAAAAAATTTCATAAATCCCGTGTTTTTTAATTCTCTATTTTTTCAAACTATTTCCTTGGAAAACAATGAAAACGTGTTTTTTTTGTTTTCAAAATTTGGCCCATTTTCATTTTCATTTTCCAAAAACATGTTTTCTGTTTCTTCAACCAAACATATTTTTCTTCACATTTTCTATTTTCTATGAAAATGAAAATGAAAAACAGCTTTATTTTCATGAATTAAACGCACACTTACTTTCCTCATGTAACCAAAAAAAAAAAAGAGAATTGCAGGCTTTTGAAAAGGCGATCTGAGAAGTAAAGAGTTTAGTGGGAGATGGGAGTAGTCTTTTGGAGCTTTTTAACTGACCCCACCATTACCAAATAAGCCAAAGTCGGGTGAAGGGGGTGCGAAAGTAACTTATCTTAACGATGATATAAAACAGGGGATTTGCAAAGATGAGTATGTGATTGGGGTCGCTAAACAAGCACATTAAATATATGATGTGCCGCGGAAGTACCTTATATTTTTCCTATTTTAGTCATTATCTTGAGCTAACAACTGCCGACTACTGGACAAGTACACGCCACCTTTTGATTTTAGTAAAGAAAAATTAGAATATGTGAAGGTATAGATATGGGAAATTTTATATAAATATAAAAATAATATTTTATCAAATTTAATGTCGACATTGAAAATAATTATATTATTTTATAAATAATAGGTTTAAAATAAGTTTAAATTTAATAATTATTTTATAAATAGCTGAAAATGATACGGATTATAGTTTTAGTAAAAATTAAAAAAATTATAATTGGTTTAATTTGTTGATATGAATTATAATACACAAAAATTCAAGATAAGCGCATAAATTTCAAATTTAATGGGAGAAATTCTGTGTTATTTTGTTGGCGGTCACAAGAAATGACATTTTTGTGAAATTAGGAGAATTCCTAGCAAATCATTGTATGAATTAGGCACGTTAACCTAAAACAATTGGTTTTAGTATTAATAGTGTGTTCCATCGCTGAACTAAAAAACGAAAACTTATCCCACATTGGTGGGATAGCATGTGTGAGTTTCACTTATATGAAATTTTACGCTAATCCAAAACAATTGATTTTAGTGTTAATAATGTCTTGTCTTTGAACTAAAAAATGGATAGAGTGCACTAATTAGTTGGGAGTTTTTGTTTTTTTTGATAATTGGAGGTAGAAGATAAAATTATTTAGATTTGAATTCAAATATTATAATATATTATGATTTTTCTTAATTATTTGATAAAAAAAATGTTAACTCAAATTCGTATTATTTATTTCTTCTTTCTTTGGTATTAAATTGAGTGTTATGTTATTAATTGAACATTAATTTAAATGATATGCACATTGAATATATTTTTAAAAGTTACTAGTTTGAGAGGATTTAAGTTTGTAATGTTTTCAAATGAGTTAAGGGAATTAAGGGTTGAAAGATTTCAAGGTAAATTAGGAATTAAAAATGGAAAAAGGTCTTTTGTTTGCCTCCCAAAATCAAAAGTTAGCCACCTGATAACTTGCTAGGTAAAGCGATCCTTATAATTGGACCACCAATAGCAACAGATACTTATAGTTCAGCCCAATCAAATAGAAAAATCCAAACTCGTCATTGACAAGTGCCTGGCAGGCCTAATCGCAGGCCTATTAGCCCATCAAACACGTGGCACGGGAAAGTCTTCATCAAGGCCCAGCATCCAGAACCTTCTCTGCTAATTAGAGCCGTTCATGCCTTGCTTGCCCTACCCCACGGACATCCCTTGGTAAAGAATCGCACAAATCCAACCATTGATCTCATCAACTACAAAACAATCAGAGCCGTTGGAAAATCTATTTCTGTTCCTAAAGTATCTGGCACCTCGATTTATATCTGTCGTGGCGCGCCACTTTCTCCAGATCTGCGTCTCTCGTTGTTTGCTTCTTTCAATTCGGTCGAAGTTTTCAGATGGATCGACGAGCTTCTTTTCTGTTGTTATTACAAAAACTCGAGAGATAAAATTCAAAGCTACATATGCTCGAGAAAGGGAAAAATCACTTGTATTATTTTGCTTAAGCGATCGGGTTTATATACAAGTAATGGAAACAGAAAGAACCTTCTGGAAAGTTGAAATAATAACTAACTCCTATGAATTCGCTAATTACAATTCTCGAGATAGTGGAGGGTGAAAACTACGAAGCTTCTGGTGGTTGTTGGTGCTGTGCTGAACTTCCTGAACTTACGCTGCTGTTGGTGGAAGGTTCTACAGCTGTGGGAATTGGCGGTCTGTTGGTTGGCGATCTGTTACTTGGCGAGGTGTCACGTGGCGTGTCTTTGGGCGAGCCGTCTCTGGGCGTGTCTTTGGGCGAGCCGTCTCTTGGCGATCTGGGTAATTGCTGTGATAGTTATCATGGCTTGTTTGGCTGAATTCAGTGTATGGTTTCCGTCCTTTACTTCGTCGTTTGTACGTCGCTTACACAATTATAAGAATCGATTTCTTCTCAGAGAGCTAAGGTAAATCAATTAATTCTGTATTTAATTGCTAGCTCGATTGTTCGATTCATAGATGTTCTAAGCTATAATTAATCTCTCATCTTCTTTTCGAAGGTTGGTTCTCCTGATTTAGCCGAGGTCAAGACAATTCCTCTCTGAAAAGGCTAATTTATCATGTTATCGAGCGTGGAAAACTGTCTTTGGATATCTACCTCTGAGGTATTAAGCTTGAATCCTTATCTTCTTTGCCTATGCGTTGGTTCCTTAATTGCTTAGACTGGTTCATTCCTTTTGCATATTTAGATCTGGAACATCGTTCAAATCGGTTTTAAGAGTCGGGAATTGTCGGACTGATTGTGGTTCCTATTTTATGAAGTGTCGCATGCAACTATCTGGTTGATACTGCTTTGTTGTTCAACGACGATTGTGGCGGTGGATGGGTTCGTATTTCCGAGCAAGAACAAGTGGCAAAAGGATTTGCTGGATATATTTGTGAGCTTTTGATTTATCTCGTGATTTAACTTTGTTCAGTTATATAGATATCCTTACTGTAGGTAGTTATTGTTCTGTTATATCAATATCCACATGAGCTAGTCATTGTTATAAGTTGAAAGAATCTGAGGGTGAGTAAAAATTGTGTGCGGAGAAGATATAGGAGAAGCGAATAGTTTGTTGAGAGAAAAGAAACAGTGATTGTTTTTGGTGTTATCCGGCCTTTGTCATGACAGGTGCGCTTGTATGGCAGGTCAAAAACCCTAATAAAAATTTTAATTTTCTTGGTTGTTTTGGAGGAGATGGCACGGGAGATATTTTATTTTTTCCCCGGCTCTCCCCTTGTGTCTCGGATCCATTGGCTGTCCTCTTAATATTCTCATGCATATCCAATTGTGTGTTAGTGATTAGTTTCACTATGTTAATCGTGCATTGCTACACCCAATCATAGCAAATAAGATATCAAAGCAAACCCAGCTGATAGACTGAAGAATTAGTTCTGGCGATCGTGTGGTCTTCAGTGATTTCAAGAGCAACTAATAAGGTATATTTCTTCAATGCAATTTCAACCTAAAAGGTTTAATTCTACACTTATATGCAATTTCAACTAATAAGGTATACCTAAATCTGTCAATGCAGTTATACCAACATTATCCCTTACATGCTGTGCCTGGTTTTGATTTGATACAGCATTTGTTAAATGCAACATTATATTTCCATATTCCAGTTGAGTTTAATCCAAGTTTATCTTGTGCACACATTAATCTCAGCCTTATCTAAAAAGGTTGTCATACAATTCACATGCTCTTATTTTTATGGCTGCCAATGGAAAGTTCAATAAAAGCCCTCTAGAATTATGGAGATATGCTACTCAGCCTTTGGTTGCTGCCTTTTGATTCAACATGAATGTAACTGAATGGTGTTGATAACCCTTGGATCTTATTCCTTTACTGTCTAGAATTTGTTCTAATTTGTTTCAAGAGTAGTAGTGATGGGTGTCTTGTAATTTGTCTGGAGGGATGGGTTCTTGTTTATTATAGTGTTTCCCGGTGCGTTTGTGTACTAATTCACCAAATAAGTCATGTGCTACATTGATCCAATTGATGGCATCTTTCTCATTTGAGGCCAATGTCAAGATTTACTGATAGTAACTTTGTATTGATGGTGAAGCAGCTTAGAGGTGTTTTTGGAGTCTTCTGCTTTCTAATCCCCAGTGGTAGGTGAGCAAATTTTTGGAACTTTATTGCACCTGCATTAGTTATGGTCTTTTCTATTAGATGGTATGTGAAATAAAAAGCTGAATTTGCCTTGCAGAACTATATTTTAGACTCCTTTTGTAAGCTTTAATAGGTCGTTGATAATCGTATGCAGGAACTTTAGCAGGCAAAGAAATCTTGGTTCAAATTCTTTCATTATGGTGATTGGCTTTTCTTTACCTACAACTCTATACATGAATGAACTTTGGAAAAAAAAAGGAGGTTCTGTTGATGATCTTTTAAATCTTCACATGCCTGATTGGAAATATAAATTCCATTTCTTTTTCTACTTATTTTTCAGTTAAAACGCTATGTTTTGCCCAATCATGGCAGGGGCATATCATGACGTTGCAGACTATAATTTCAGGATTACTGCAGATGGAAACAGTTTTGTACTTGTGTTACTCCGACGGTGTAACCACGGTCCATTCTAGACATCACCTTGATCGGGCATGACAGTTGACATGTTTATATGATTTCCAAACCTTCTGACCATTATTTGCTACTTCAATTCTGTTTTCTACAATAGAGAGTTATGGTTGATTTTGTTTTATAGTTTTTAGCACCTGTACCACAAGGGCTGTTCTTCAAGGCACTAGTTTATTAGTTCCTTGTTAACAAAAAAAAAGGTTATTAGATCCTTGGATCCTGCCAATAGTTTTTGCCTCCCGAAGTTTTAACCTTTTTAATTCCCTGCTTTTGTTCGTTTATTCTGGTTTAAAGTTGGATTTTTTTTTTCCTGCCATCTTAATTATACTAGCTTTTAAGTTTTTAGACATCATCTTGTAAAAGCATTTTCGTTGTTTGTGATGTAGTGATAAGAATGAAAAAGAGAGTAATAATAAAGGAGTAATTTATGTGTCATTGTGGAATGTAGAAATGAAATTTCAGATGTTAACTCTAGACAGGTACTGTTGTGAGCTTGTCCAGTGTTAAGCATATTGTAAGAAAACAACTGGTTCTGAATTCTAAACATAATTTGGTTGACACTTGGTAATATTAATCCCGTTTATGGAGTTTTAAGAAGTCGAAATGATGTTCATGTTCTATTGAAAAAAGGGGAAAGTTGTTTGTAGGCTGAAGGGGGACGGGCCGGCAAGGGTTGGAGTAGGCTGACGAAATCAACTTTTGGGCTGTACGTGAATCCATAAGCTCAAAATTGGAAGAGCGCTCAAACATGAAATTTGAGAGGTTGGTGGTTCAAATCCACCTGGATCCTTGCTTGTATAAGTCTCACTATAGTTAATTATATGTCTAGTATAAAAATTTAAATAATGATAAAGAGAATGTTAATAGCTAGCTGTGGGATATGGATCCTGGCAGTAAATCTTTGTTGCTCTGCTACTTGACATTTATTAATGATCAGGAGTAGGGAGGAGGATTTGTGATGCCCACCGGGAACCACTGACATATACGAGCAAGTCGGCTGGAGTAAACTCTGAGGGTGGCTCTTAGGAGGCTTTTTACGCAGCTTGTTTCGGGTGGTTACGCAGTCGCTGCAGATTCCATTTGTAACATGCTCCATTGACGTGTTTGCGCTAAATAAATAAAGGCTTCCAAGTTCCAACGCCAATTATGGTGTCTACCTTGTGTTTCCCTTCGTTGGAATCTGACACCTTTACCTCAGCATCGAATCATTCTTATCCTCTTAAGACTTTCAAGTTCTATAAGATTTTCATTTTCTCCATGTGGTAGGTATTTCTTGGCTTTTCCTCCTTTCTTAGATTCTCTCTTGACGTGTCCGCCTTGTTCTAAACGCTAAAGTGGATGGCTTCTGGTCATCAAGCACTGTCTTGTTTTTCATGGTAAAGAGAATCGATTTGTGGAAAAACATTTATCGTTCGAACTCTGATAGGAATTAATGATAGCAAAACGACATTCGGAATTCTGGTACTTCTAGAATGGCATGGAAAATCAATGGGAAAGGAGGAGGAAGTAAAGAGAAAATAAATAAATAAATAAAAAGGAAAGTGAAGCATGCGTGATGCGTGGAATAATGGAGTTGAAAGAATTGTAGCATTCCACATGTTTCTGATAACTTCGCCCAGGCCCGGAACGGCTGCCAACACTTTCTTTGGGAAAGCTGGCAGGATGGGTCTCCCGGGGCCGACAGTCCATTCAAACAAACGGATTTTCTTCTCTCCAGTTGTGAATTTTGACATATTGCTTAATTATTATTGAATACATTTCAATGAAATTTTTTATTTTCTATAAACGGAGTCAACGTAATGATAATAACATGTAATTTTTTAAAAAAAAAAATAATTTTATATTTAATTATATTATTTTTATCTTCAATGTTGGGTGAAAAGTTACCCTCTTGTTTCTTTGATATTATTATCATTATTGTTAAATTATTAGATTGTGCTTTTGTATGGAAAGCTAACATGTGAATTAGACTAATTTGCTAATGATCGTATGCCAAAGAATACTTGATAATGTAAGATTAATCTTTAACTAAATGTTTTAATTGATTTATTAATTATTAGAAATACAATCACGTTTAGACTTAACCATATATTAAATAAAAATAATCAAAACTTATTTGAACTGAAACAATGTTATTAATCTATTCTATTTAAACAAAAAGATTTTATTCTGATATTATTCTAAAAAAATATTGCTACTACTAACTCACACTTCATCTTCAATTTGATGTTGCACATTTCTTAAACTTAACAAATGATTTTGAATATTAAATCAAATGAATCTGTCTTTTTTTAAGATCTAAAATTCTAATTAAAAAAAAACTCTTCACAAGGTAAATTCTGGATTCAAATTCCTTGATTATGCCATTGAACGACAGCTAATCCTTGAAGATTTTACTATTGATTCATTGAATGCACGTGTAACAGATCTGTAAAGAAGCAACAAAGTACACGACACAGATTTACTTACCCTTCCTGCTTCCTGCCTCTGTAAAAAACAACAGTGTTCTGTCTGTCTGAATCTCTGAATCTGAACGAGTGTTTCTTCGCTGTTAAATTAGGTCTCTAACTCCTCACAAAACGACAACAACAAGTGGTCGTAGCACCTGTTCGAAAAAAAAAATTCTAAAAGCCATATAATAGACCAACCAAAGCACCAAAACCGTACGATTGCTGCTACACTTCAAAAATATCTGGAGTTGTCTAGCCACCAATGGAGACCAACTCACTATTAGCCAGACGGTAGCCAATCAAGATCGGGTCATTTAAACTCTCCCTCCTTTCACTGTCCATCTTTCTTTGGTTCAGCTGATCGTGTTCTACCCATGCTACTTTCCTGATCAAAATCATTCCTTTTCTTTTTCTTCGCGTCTGTTTCTTTTCCAGGGCAGAACTAAAAGAGGTATTTCTCTGCAAGACTGCAACTTAGTTTGTTTTCCAATTCTTTGACTACCCTTTTGTTGGTATTGATTCGTCTTTCATTTTGTTTCTCTTTTGATTCATTTTCCAACACGGAATGGATTTTTGGCTTTGCTGAAACTTTGACAGCCTAATTGTAGTGATTTTCAAGAATGTAGAAGCTTTTCTTGTCTTTTTCTGGGTTATCCGACTTAAATCCCATACATTTTTATTCCCGAAAAAAACAAAATCATGACAAATTACCGGAAAATAGTGCTTTTGTTATGTAAATGGAACACGCACTAGGCTTGGCCAGACCAGTGGTACTACAGAGTGAGGACCGGGACAACTCAAGTGTTTACTTTTAACTTCTAGGCCGGTGTGAAAAGCATCGTTTTTTCTCTCCCTCATTAATGCATATTAGAATACAGAATCTTATACTTTTTTTTTTCATTTATCGCAAAAGACTGTTGGTATTATATGAGATCAGAATTCTCTCTATTAATTTCTGCTCTTAGTGGTTGGAAAGTT
Organism: Heritiera littoralis; assembly: GCA_031772115.1. Classification (NCBI taxonomy): domain Eukaryota; kingdom Viridiplantae; phylum Streptophyta; class Magnoliopsida; order Malvales; family Malvaceae; genus Heritiera; species Heritiera littoralis. The sequence goes on from JAPDPK010000001.1 coordinate 23,277,291, forward strand.
TTTGCAGTTGTTGAATCATGCTTCTTCCGTTGATTTAACTTGTAAATTGTGTGATCAGCTTTGGCCTTTACTGCTTTTGTAAGTGAATGTAATTATTGACGAATTGACCAGTTGATGATGGAAAATTGATAGTGACTTTGATGAATATAATGCTAATCTGATAAATAAAATGCAACCAGGTGGCGTTTCTCAGGTCTGATTCAGGCTTATGTCCCAAGATTCCTCTGTGTTCATACGGTACGTTATCATTGCAGAGCTGCATTACTCTCTTCTTTCCCCTTATTTTCGCTTGTAACATCTTGTACCATCAGCTATCTTGGCAATGTTTTCGCAATTGAATGACATAGCTGCGGCAGTAATTCACTGCTGATCTTATGATGCAGCTCTGTTAGCGGCTTGACTTGAAGATTGTTGCCTTAGTAATTAAGTTTTGCTTAAATTTGATTGTGTTTGTATATTGCACTGAAGTCCTAGATTTAGTTCCTATTTCTTGTGCTATTTTGGTCCTTTATCGAACACGATTTCATTTCTGCTTGTTGATTGTTTATTGTGTTCCTTCATAGACTCTAATTGTCTGGTTATTTTTGTGGTGGGGAGGAGTCGGTTGCATATTTTCTATGCAATTTCTTTGATGGTTAAGCAGATTACTGGACATTTCTGTCATTTTGTTCTAAATAATCAGTCCCAAGTGTTAAGCAATGTTATGCAGGTTGCACTAGGTTACCAGATTCTAGTACTGGCCACAATGTTCAGCAGATGGAGCAATTCTTATCACAACCAAGAGAATGATTCATTGCAGCATGAATCCAAGGTAATAAAGTTGGAGAAGTTAGTGAATTTATATAACTATGGCAAAACTGTTTCTTGTCTACTGAAATCTCCCTTTGCTGCTTTTTATCTTGCAAAATCTTTCACCAGTACGTATTAACAATAAGATCAACCTGCTAATGATATCTCTGAAAATTTAATCTTATTCTGTCTTTAGATTGTGGTTACTAGTTGGTTAATATTTGCTTTTACATGGAAAATCCAAGCAGGTCAAAGAGCTTAGAGTTGCGCTCGGACCACTATCTGGGTGCAGCTTGAAATATTGTACTGACGCCTGCTTGAGGAGATACTTGGAGGCCAGAAACTGGAATGTGGACAAATCAAAGAAAATGTTGGAAGAGACACTGAAATGGAGATCAACCTATAAGCCTGAGGAAATACGTTGGGTAACATATAATTCTTTTAATTTTCACAGAGAGAGCTAATGTCTTGGTTAACCGATATAATAGTATCTATGAGGTTGTTGAGAATAATTTCTTCCTAACCACATTAGACATTCTGTTGTCAGCATGAAATTGCAGAGGAAGGTGAGACTGGAAAAGTATACAGAGCAAATTTTCATGACCGACATGGTAAGACTGTTCTTATATTGCGACCAGGAAAGCAGGTAATCGGCTTAATCAAATCAAAATCAAAGCCCCGAGTTTTTTTAAATTTTGGAAACTAACGTGGCCAGAAATGTTGCAGAACACCACATCTTTGGACAACCAGTTCCGCCATTTGGTTTATATGATAGAGAATGCTATCCTAAACCTTCCAGAGGGTCAAGAACAGATGGCTTGGTTGATAGACTTCACTGGTTGGACATTGAGCACAAGCGTGCCCATCAAGTCTGCTCGCGACACTATTAATGTATTACAAAACCACTACCCTGAGAGGTTGGCTATAGCATTTCTCTACAATCCCCCAAGAATTTTTGAAGCATTTTGGAAGGTTCGAATTCTACCCTCTGCAACCGCATTCTAATTCTTAACTGTGTTGAATGTCTTAAACTTGTGCTGAGGCATAGTGTTTAATAACGAATTAACAATGTGAAGAACAAGTTGTCCGAAGTTAGATGAGATAAAATTGGCTCATTTGGCAATGAAAATCAGCAGCAGCTCATGCTGACTTGATCTATCAAACTTAATCAACTTGCATTGCTTTCATTTTTGCAGGTTGTCAAGTATTTTCTGGATGCTAAAACCTTCCAAAAGGTTAAGTTTGTGTACCCCAAGAACAAAGACAGTGTGGAGCTTATGAGATCATATTTTGATGAGGAAAATCTACCAACTGAATTTGGGGGAAAGGCCATATTGGAGTACAACCATGAAGAATTCTCCAAACAAATGATCCAGGATGATATCAAATCTGCCAATTTGTGGGGATTTGACAATAAACTCCAATCTGATGGCAATGAGCACTCTGGGCCCGAGATTGCACCAGAGCCTGTCTGCATTGCACCACTAGCCAGCTGATCTACTTGCCCTCATCTTACTTTGTAATAAATTGTTATGTATAACTGAACCCGAGCTGGACACAGCTAGCCATGACATGACCTTTGGCTAATAGGGGCTGAAACTGATGCATCGGGTAGGGTAAACATTCAGCTTATTGCTGCACGATGGGGATTCTTTTCTGGCATTCCCCTGACTTTGTACTTTGCCGCCGGCTTACCCTTTTATATCTAGTAGAGTGAAAATAAGCATGGGATGCCTACAAGAAAGTTACCGAATCAAAACTTCAATTGCTGTATCAAAGCCTAACCACTGATGATTGATGTAATGGGAGTGAAAGGAGAGAGTACCTATGTCTAAAGCTTATATGCAAGATAAGAACAATCACGCGGCGAGGTCCAATTATTGTTAGCAATTATCGATTTCGGACGAGAAAATCAACTTGAAATTGCTATTTGTTGATTTGCATTTAGCAGGTGTTGGATTACCGTCTTCGATAACTGTTTTCCCCCCTTCTCCTCTCAGGATCTGTTAGCATAAGAACGGGTGAAGGGAGATATTCCTTGAGTCAAGGATTGAAGGGGTTCCTTACAAAAGGGGGGGGGGTCAAAGAGGTGGTGGAGTTGATATTTCTAGACTTCAATGTTTAAGTTAGTATCAGAGCGAAAGATGGAGGAAAAAAAAATAGAAATAGAGAGCAGCTAGAGTTTTTAAAAAAAATTGAGAGAATTTTGGATGATGAGAGTTTAAAGGTTAAATTGAATCTTTTTTATTTCTTTGATTTTTATTTACATATTTGAGATCACGTGTCTTTAGATATATTTGGATCAGTATGAACTTTGGTTTGACAATATTTAACTATCTTAAAATGGTAGAATTATAAGTTTCAGATGTCAAATATTAAAAGGTTTTATTTTATTGATAAAAATCACTTTTCTCAACTATATTTCAACTGTAAATTGAGTGATTGAGCTTTTGATGATGACGAATTAAGCTAATAGCCTTATCAATTGTCTCTTGAGCCCAAAATATGTCCTAGGCCTAATAGGTCATTAATCTTCTATGAAACTCTCAGTAGGAATGACAACATTAAAAGAACCATACAAGTTGGTATCTAGAACCTATTCCAAAATTGACATAGAATAGCATTTTTCAGATAAACTTAGTGGATAAGTTATTCAATGCTGATAAAAATAGGAAACAAGAAATGCGAGAAAACCATAGTAATCCACATTGTCATGTTCAAAAAACGACTAAGAGGAAATCAGTTAATGACCTCTTGATATGTTCGATTTTTGCTGGATAAATGGACGTGTTTATTAGCAGGCATAAAGACACCATACAAGAAGTGGAAAAGTACAGAGAGTTGAAGAAGAAATAAGGTACCCGATTCCGACAGAAATCTTGCTAGCAACACTATTGTTTGACAAGAAGAATTCAATGTGACATTTTTGTTTTTACTTTTATTTTTCATACTTCCATTGGCAAGAAGATTCGGGGAACTTTGTTTCAGACAGTTTGACCATAACATAGCTCAGTTGTCTTGAAATCGGCTGAGCAAATTAACATGACATGGCTTGACCGGGTCAGCGGTTGACTTCCTCTGGCTATTGTTATATTTTTTTCTAAATCAAATCCTATCAAGTCTTCTTTGTATTTTTTTTAAACATCGTTTTTCTTGAGATTTTTCTTATTCTAATTTCTTAAACGCTAACAAAGGATTCTTGACAAGGGGCTTAAGATAAAATGAATAGTAATTTAAGCCGTGAAATTCAAAACGTAAACAAGAAGGTGACAATAATTAAGAGAAATATATATATTTGCTCAACACCTACCCATTTCCATGCATGAATCATGCAAAAAGCGACATGGCCGGCATTGAAATTTACAAAATAGTGCAAAAAAAATAAATAATAGAGTAAGTGCAATGTATAACGTATTACGCAAGACCAGAATATTGGAATGGCTACCTAGTTCTAGATTGGTGACTATATAAGAAGTACATTACATATATACATATATATTATAGTACATCTATATTATAAAAGTTGTAGAAAATTCTACTTCCACATTCAGCCACGTATTTTACTCCCCTCTTTCCACCGTGTGCCCTTCTTTTCCCTGGTTGATTTGTCTTCTTTTGGCTCTGCAGGTAATTGCACAATAGGCCAGGCACGTGTTGTTGATGCACGTTTTCTCCGCTCTGAAAGCTACATGCACTCATGCCCAAGCCTGTGTCTCTCCCAAGTCTCTTTTTCAGTCAAGTTAGGTTGTGTTCATCTTTTCATTCCCACCTTCTTCCTTCTTACTCCGCTTGATTTATTCTGTCTCCCAAAAATCGATGGTTTGGGTGGGCTTTTAGGAGTGGATTTGTCCCTCAGCTGTACTATTCTATGCTATGCTGATTTAATTTACCTTGAAATTGCAATCGATTTTCCCGTTTAGGGTGGGTTTCACAATCGGGTCTTCCATTGATTTGCTTGGTTTCGCTCTCCTTTGGGGAAAATGGTGGATCTCTCTTTCGACCTAAGCTCTTCCCTAATCTGCTATGATTGGTTCTGTACTTCCTCTTCTCTCTATTATTGCATCCAATCCCACCAAATTGGGTTTTGTTTCTCCATCAAAAGAAGGGAAAATTTGTGCCCCGAGAGACCATCACTTTTTTCCTCTGCAGGTTAATCCCATTGTTTTTCACTCTTCCTATCTTATGCCTTGCTGATTTATACGCTTGATTTTGTTCTTGGTGAATTCCTTTTGAGTTTTTCCTTACATTCTTTTTGTCTGTACAGGATGATCCCTGCGAGCCTTCTTGCTCTTCACACAGGTCATTTCCTATTTTGCTCCTCCCTTTGTTCCACCTTGAGGCTATGATGAATGTCCTTTGATAACTATCATGTCTTCGTCAACTTGATTTAGATTTGCATGATTGTTATTTCGAATGCTTCATTAGTTTATTTCTGTGATTTTTGTTTTGAGTTCCTGTTTCCGTTGGTGATTTTGAGTCTTGCATAGCACCAAAATTGAATCGCTGCCACTATATTTCTGTCTAAAACATGCAGGTTAGGTGAACTCTTGATATGGGACATTGATTTATGTGGTTTTCGATGGTTGTGAGGAAGTTTCCTGTTAAAATGACTTCGAATTTGAGTCAGTCTATGTCAACTGTCTCTTATTTTCTCATTCGTAGCTGTTTCAAACCTCCTTGGGTTATATGTTCATGGTTTAAAAGTGCAAGTTTCCTTTTTGTTGCCTTTTTTGTCTGGCAACAAACAAATAAAAAAAATGTATAGAAGTTTATTGTTTGATGCTGAGTTAAATGGTTTCTCTGTTCCCAGTCACAACTCTTCATCTTGATCATTGTTCTCTTACTCGGTTTTGCAGTATCTTTGTAGTGCCTCCATCCGAATCTCTTTTATAAGGTTGATGAAATAATTAATGGACTAAGGAAGTAGATAATGTGATTATTAAAGCACTTGATTTTTTAATCAAGTTTAATTTGTATTTGAGCCCATCTATTGTCATCAACAAAAAAGTATTGATAAAGTGACACTTTGCAGCTGAAATATACTTAATATTAGAGCAACTCTTTTTGTCTTGCCTGCTTCATATTTTGTTGGTAATGATCCACCATTGAATTGCTTTTTTTTGGAATCATAACTTTTCTTTTTTGAAACTTGAATATCTAACTTAAATTGTTTATGATAAAGTTGATCACTATATTCTTAAAATCCATGTTTATTTTTATGCATAATTGACCTTCGATTACACTTTTGCTCTTCTTAAATGTTATTTCTTTTTTTCAGCTTTAAATTCCACTTTTGTTTCCAACTTCTTGAATTCTTAATGAAAAATAGTCTTTTGGATGTAGAATGACATAATGTTATTGTCATTTTTTAACAACATCGTCCCACAACATAGTGCGAGTCAGGGTACATATTGTTGATGCCATTTTCGACGATGTTTATCCCATAGCACCCCAAGTATTCACCTATGAATATGAAATGTAACCAGTGAGTTTTTTTATATTCCCTAAAGTGGTTAATTTGAGGATCCCTAAGTAAAATAAGTTTTTGTTCCACCTTGGCATAATTGTCAAAGAAAGCTTGGGAGAATAGTAACCTATTATTTAGGAAAGAAAAAAAAAACAAATTTAAATGCTCCATCACTTGATCATAATCGATCAAGTCAGAAAGAAAAAACAGCTAAAATAGCCCCTTTTTTATGCTTATGAACTTTCCAAGGAAGCTTCTCCTTAATTGGTAAACAATGTTAATTAGTTAATTAATTGGTAAAAATCCATGAGAATAAATAGCAGCCCAAGCTGTGTGGCCATTCATGCATCCATCCATGTTTAATGGCTGTAGCAAAGCTAAGCTTCCTTGATGCAAGTGGACTATCTCTCCATTTTCATGCAATTAATTAGTGATTGTTAATTAATTGTTTTCTATTTTGCAGCTCATCGCTAATTTTCATTTTTAGTTTTGCTACTCTTACTTAATTATTGATTCCCTGGTGATTAATATTAGTTTCCTACCGATAAGGTAGGACTTTGCCATTCATGATGTCGAACTATCTGTTTGTAATATGAATTTTTAATTTTTATTGCCTAATCAACTTTGGCTTCTCTCTCTCTCTCTCTCTCTCTCTCTCTCTCTCTCTATATATATATATATATATATTGTGTGTGAACTTTAATCATGACCATATTTATTTGGTTCGTTGTAAATTCTAAATGAATGCTAATTTTTTATGTCTTTATTCAAGAAGACAAAGCAAGTGAAATTAATTAGGACTTTAATGCATGAGTTTATTTGGTTCATTATTGTTGAGGAATTTGTTTCTTTTAGGTGAAAATAAAAAGCGTTATCTGAACTACACACACACATACATACACACTACTATTAGAGCAAATAAGCCATAACCAGATAGAGGAAGCAAAAGGTATGTTTTTTGTGTTTAAAATTTTCACATTCTATCTTCCACTTTTGAATTTTACATTGATTCTAATCCAAGCTTGCTTATTCAATCATAATTCACAGGAAATATATGGATACTTCTCATTGTTTATATTTTCCTTTGTTTAATTTGTGTTTTTTTTAAACTTTTATGCATAAATTTTAGAAAAAAAATTCTTCTGACAAAATTGCATCTTTAAATTAACATTTTAACATATATCAGTCCTGCAGCAAAGCGTAGGGTTCAATCTAGTTATTCTTATGTTTCCAGAGACTTGCTTGTGACATATGATTGAGATTATACTATACAAAAATCAAAACCTCCAATTTTATATCAAGAGAATGTAAAAATCTACAAAACTATATATGTAGAGATTTAAACTCACATTTGTGAGATGTCTTTTGTAAAATAAATTTGTAAGACTTTCAGATCAAATCAAATAATATCTTACAAGTTGAGTACAGGTTTCTACAAATGATATCATAATTGTTCACCAATCTAAACACGAGAGCTAAGTGCTACATTGTAAGAACCACTCCTAAAATCTTGTGAGACTTATGTGTTATACAATGAGAGTCACCTCTAAAATCTTAACGCCTGATCCTGATTTTAGACCTTTAGAATATCTCACAAGTTGAGTTCGGATCTCTATAAAATGTAAGATGGAAATATTGTAATGGAATGGATTTGAAGGACTCTATTGTTTATGGTGAAAGGTTTTCAATGAAACTACTGGCTCTTTGCCAGCTTGCTAGCTCGTAGCTTCATGCATGTTCGGCTCCATTGATGAGTAATAGCCAAGGATGCGATATTTTGTGTTGACTTTGTGGCAAATCTATGCCTATCTTCCTGCTTACTCAATCCAGGTCTAGTAATCGCAAAGGCCCTCCACCTAGCTCGGAGCCTGGGGATTTTCGGTTTTCTCTTTGGTCTTTTTGCGTTTGTTGATGGGGTAGATTTACCTTTCTGAAATGGTACAGACTGCAGAATATTCTGCATTTCAATCTTAATCTAAAGTGACGCAGCTTTCGATCTATAATGGATTTGTGGGCACATTTAGGCTTTGGTGCACCAGCAAAAGTAGCCAAAATCAGATGTCATAGCCACCTTTTAAGACCGTCTATGCTGAGGAATTATGCCACTTGCATTTCAATCTTCCCATCCAATTCATGTTTTGTCATTTTTTTTTTGATTTATAGAAGATTGCACAATACGAGTATGATTCAGAGCTGGAAACAAATATGGATTGTTCCATCAGAACTGATTGCTAGGTTGCAGCCAATGAAGAAAGTCATCGGTCAATTCTTAGAAGTTGTTGGCAAACAGGCCAAGTTCCTTGATTAGAACTTATCCGATATTCCCTTGTAATAGTAAAAGTTGTTACATTTCTTTTTTGTGATAAGTAGTTGTTACAATTCTCAGAGTGTTGGAGAAGTATTATGTAATTTATCCAAATAATAAGAGAAGAAAGAACCAAAGAAAGAAAGCTATGTCCACAAGGACCTATTCAATTAGAATGTATATAATAATGTTTTCTTCGTATGCGAAATGATCTCCAGAAATCATTGAACTTGAAAAAGCTTCGGTCTGGCTTTTGTTTAAAAGTTCTCTTTATGAAATTCGAACTTTGTGGAGGTCTTGTGAGAAAAGTCCAAAGCTAATTGTCTTAGCTCTTTGGTTAGTGCGGGTGCCCCACAGTAGAAAACTCCTGCATCATGGAATCCATTGATGGAAAATTACAGTAAGAAAATACTCAACTATAGCCGTAGATAAAAAAAAGAGATCAGGTATTGGAAGTGAAAGCTGACCAATTCTTGCGTCAGGATGATGTAGAGCAATCTTCTTGTAGACTTGACGCCAATTTGGCTTGGCAAAGTGGGATTTAACACGAGTTCCCGAGATGACGTCGACGCCGTTTTTGGCATGGTGCAGTGATTGAAGCATGGTTATGAGCGCTGATCTTGCGTCTCCTTCCTCGTACACGCTGGTGCAATAGTTGTGGAGCTCGATAACCCGCTTCTCATCCATCTCTGCAACTTCGTTCATTATCCCTTTGAACCACTCGAACGAGCCTTGCTCCCTCGTTACCCAGTAGAAGTAGGCTTTCCTTGTCCTGAACCCTTTGTTGTTCTTGTTGTTGTTGTGATTTCCGTTCTGCAACGCAGATCCTGCAACTGAATCCTCCTCCATTTTCATGTTGTTGATGATGTCCTTGACAATGCTGATCATGGGGGTGGCGCCAATTCCAAGCCCCACCAGCAGCACCACGTCGTATTTCTTGTAGTCCTGTGCTGGAGCTCCGTACGGGCCGTCGATCAAAATCTTCGGGAAGCTGTACAACATAATACAATCATCAGAAGAAAGCCAAAAAGCAAAATCTATAAACTATAAAGGAATTCAATAGAACTAAAGAAGGATGAGGAAATCTTGCCTAGCGTTGGTTCCTTCTGCCCTGAGCAGTCCGCTCTTCCCAGCAGGTGGTGGCTGACAGACCTCAGAGAAAACAGTTTTCAGCTGCCTTGTCCAATCACCCAGAGTTCGAATGTGAACGCTAAGGTAGTCATCCCCTGGTGCTGAAGTGATGGAGAATGGATGCCTGCAATTGGAACAAATATCAGAATTGAAGCAAAGCCTGATAGTGAAGCGAGAGCTGTAATGTACAAACCACTCAAATGGGGAGACTGCAGAGCAGTTGACAAACATGTATTGCCCACTTTTGTAATTGAATCCTTGGGGCTTTGACATGTGCAGTGACAATACATTTCCAGGATACACAGCAACCTTCCATATTTGTGAAAAAAAAAAAGAGAAAATCATATATTAGTATGCTTCAAATAAAACGTAAAAACTTTTTACTGCAATTGGGTGGAGAACGTAAGAGGGTGAGTGTTGATTCAATGGGAAAGATTGGTTCTTAGTTCATATTAGGAAAATAGTTTATCCGTTAATGCAGAAGGAAGGTTTACCTTGAGAATTTTAACTGCCTTGATACTTGATCTAAAAGCTCGAATCAACCTTTCGCAAGCATAGATAGCAATTGGCACAGCTAAATACATCCATGTCTGCAATTCAGGTTTGGAGATTGACTACTGTCAATGGCATTGTACTAACAATATATATGCAATGAATTAAGAGAGGGATTACAGACGAAGAAAGACGGAGGAGAAAAAGCTTACTGTTTTCTGATACCATTTATTGGTGAGGTACAAGTAAATGCCGTGAACAATGAGGAGAGTGTAGACAATAACAAAGAGGTGATGGGAATACCAAAATGCATTAAATCCGGTGAGTTTCTTAAGGAACTTGGGAAGGTTGAGCTTGTTGCGCCTGAACCATGGGGTGGCAAGTGTGAAGGCTATGGCCATTAGCACCACCATTATTATGCCTGTCACACCTTCAACTCCCTTAACAAACCACCAGTAGTTTTCAGGTTGCTCTTCTCCGAAGAAAGGTTTCATAGGCTCGTATTCTTCTTCAGTGGCATGAAGAAGCCGAGGGAAATCACAGGTTAAATGGGCACCTCCGTGTAGAATTACTCCAATGGTGATTCCAACTGCAATAACCTGAATATTCCATGTATTAAAAGAATAATCTAGTTTCAGACATAGAAATTGCTTGTTAAAAGTATATCACTTACCTTGTGGAAATTCAAGTTGTCATCGAAAGGAACAACAACGCCCAATTTAGTCTTGTTTCGAAGCCAAGTGATGGTGTTTCGGCACACTGGAAGTAAAATCAAAGCCATGTTGAACTTAAGAGTCTCTGCACCGCCTTTAGCAACGCAAACACAGTATCCCATCACGTCGAACACAGCCTTGTGCCGGTACTGCACGAACTTGTAAGTGAACAAACCCCCCACAATGCCGAGCCACAGCATCATAACCCAGACCCTTTGCCAGTTATCCATTATAAAGTACTTTGTCTTCTGATACCATCTTTTTAACGGGTTGTTCTCTTGAGTAGGCTTGAGTTTCTGGCTCAGCATTTGACTCAGAATACGGCTATCTCCTACCCTGACAGACTGATTTGGAGCTTGCAACAGGAGAGTTTCCAGGTTGTAAATCTGTTCAGTGCCGACAACCATTAACATTAGGAAATAAAGATAGCATAGGACAAAAGCTACTTTGGGGTGTTCTATTTAGTTTACCATGATGTATCCAGCATTATCAGGATCCAGTTCTTCCATGATCAAAGCAGCATATTCCTCGGCCTGTTTCTGAATGTTAGAAAGTTTGTTTGCAGAAGCACTGAGACTGATAATCTACGATATAAAATTCACACCGTTAGAAAATCTTCGAAACATAACACTAAAATATCTTAAAAGTTACGTAATGTTGAAGAAATTGTTTGTCATTTCTAGTTAGTTGAATGAGGTCGGCACGAGCAAGTTTGCGGATTCCTACCTCCTTGACTTCTTCTTCAGTGATCCTTCCATCAGCGTCTTTGTCCACCCTGCATAATTACAAATTACACTTAGTAAACAAGCACTAAGATAAAAATGAGATTTTCTTTCAGTTAGTCGAATTTACACGGAGAAAATTGTGGAATAATAAGAAAACATGTAAAGTTAAAAGTGTTTTGAATAAATGGTGGAAAGCTTACATGTCAAAGAAAGTTTGGAGTCTAGAATCAAAGCTTTCGTCAGATATCTGGTCCCAGAACTGTTTGAGCTGTACTTTATTGATTGAGTCTCCCGTTACATTATGCCTCCGAGCAAGTGCTTCAAACAGCTCACCGGCAAATTCTTTAGACTGGTTCATCCCTATAATTGGAAGAAGACTGGTTTTAGTCACTTTCCAGGGTAAGACAGAACAATCAAACGACACTAATTTTAGTTGTTTGGATCATGAAATTAAGAAGACCCGTATTCAATCCGTGAAGTATATATAACATATCTTCATAATATCCCGACGATCCATTAGAATGTTTCGGAGAAAACATACCAATGCATTCAGGGAATTGGGAGCGGTGAAGAAGGCCATTAGTGGATGCAGTTAAATCATTGAATCGCTTCTCGACGGCGGACCATCCACTTCCTGAGGCCCCTGTTTTGGTAGTGATAAACTTGAGTCCTTTCAAGGCATGAGCTGCAGCAGATTTATTCCTGTCAAACCTCCTGCCTGCATTAGAAGGTCTTCTTGAAAGGGCACGTTTCAGCTCCTGAGAAACCTGTTTGATATGAGCCGACGTGTTCCTGAAAAATGATGAACGAAACGAAGCAGACTTGTTCTCCAAAGTTTTCATAGCTAGCAACGCCAATTCAGGGTCTTCATGACCGACATCGGCACCTTGAACGCTGTGAACCGCCACTGAATCGTCACGGATATCCAGGGTGATTTCAACGTACGCATCATTGTCAGCAGCAGCAGCGAAACCAGAAGAGCTGCCTGAGGAGTTCGTCTTGGCCATCGCGATTTCAGGCGGAAGATTGAATCTTGCGCTCTTTTTGGAAGCTCTTTTCCTGGAGACAGCGCCACCACCTAAGGCTAATGGTCCACTGAAATCTGCCCTGTCGCTTGCTATGCTTTCTGTATCGGAATGGTACTCCGAATAAGCTCCTCTTCCATCATCATTCCTCATCTTTCCTTTCTTCCGAGTTAGCAATGGTAGCAGAAAATCAGAACAAAGTTTCTATTAATGGAAAAAACACAAAGTATTACACTCCACTTAAGATTTATAGACAACAAGGACCCAAACTTGATTCCTCTTCTCTGAATTGACTAATCAAAACTTTATAAGAAAAGAGTGGAGATTCTGAAAAGAAAGAAAGAGATGAAGGATGGTTTTTCTAAAGGTTTTTAGGCAACCATCTCATCTCCATTAAAACTTTGTTATTTAATAGATTGAAATCGAAGAGAGATTCCTTTTATATATACACCTGACAGTCAGATACGCAAACGAGAAACTTACAGGAAGCAAACTTCACGTTGCCGGTCAAACAACCTCAATTTCACAACCCCATATTTCTTTTCTTTTTTGTTTGTTTGTTAACCCCATATTTCTTTCCTGCGAAGGAAAATCTGCAAATTCGGATTATTTCACGTTAATATATATTTTTTGTATTTGAATCTGTTGGTTTCGAAGAATAAGGATGTATTTGACAAGAACAAACGAATATTGAGCAAAGTATGAGTAAGCAAAGAAAAAGAACAGAAGAAAGAATATTGGCTAAGAATTCAAAGGATCTTCTTCATTGATAAAAAAACTCAATTTGCAACACTATAAATAGATGAACTGAAATGAAAGCCACACCCCCATGTTCTCACTTCATGGGATGATATTCACCCACTAAGTACACAAACATAAAGTGGGTTAGTGGGAACTTAACTCCTAAAATCTAGAAACCACTCTTCCATGTTATACACATAGTGGAAGACTTATTCAACTTAAACTAATAATTGTTTGCATCAATTTCTAACATCCCCCCTTGATGCAAAATCTGCAACTCCAAGTGATAATCGAAACTTTGCAAACTTTGAATAACCAAGTCCCTTAGTAAAACCATCAGCAACTTGATCATTTGTTGAGCAGTACTTCATCACGATCAGTCCTTCAGCAACAGCATCTCGAATAAAGTGGTGGCGAAGCTCTATGTGCTTTGTCCTTCCATGGAACACTGGATTTTTGGTCATTAAAATGGTTGCTTTGTTATCACAGAAAATCTCAGTCGCCTTTCCTTGAACTTGATGCAAATCCTCCATGATTCTTCTCATCCAAATTGCTTGACAAGCAGCAGATGTAGCTGCAATATACTCAGCTTCTGAAGATGACAATGCCGTGCTTGCTTGTTTCTTTGAGCTCCATGACACAGCACCCGAACCAAAGTTAAAAATGAAACCACTTGTGCTTTTTCTATCATCTACACAACCTGCCCAATCACTATCAGTAAAACCAAACAATTTAAAGTTAGGAACTGGGTTGTACCAAATCCCAAAGTTACTTGTAGCTCGAATGTAGCGAAGAATTCGTTTTGCTGCCCCAAGATGATGCAAGGAGGGATTATGCATGAACCTTGAGACCAAACTGACAGGAAACATGATATCTGGACGAGTATGGGTCAAATACATCAACCCACCAACCAAGCCTCTGAAATACTTCTCATTTGCCCTTGGTGTTCCATCATTCATTGTCAACTTCTCATTTGTATTCATGGGAGTAGAAAATGTCTTACAATTCTGCATGTTAAACCTCTTCAACAATTCCAGAGCATATTTTTCTTGTGAAACAAAAACACCATCATCAGTTTGAGAAATTTGTAAGCCAAGAAAATAATGCAACAACCCCAAATCTGACATATCAAATTCATCAGTCATGCTCTTCTTGAATTCTGTAATAAGAACTTCAGAAGAACTAGTATAGATAATGTCATCCACATAAACACAAACAATAAGAACATCATCACCTTTTTCCTTCACGTACAAAGTGGGCTCACTACTACTACGATGGAAACCATTTTCAAACAAGTAAGAATCAAGCCTACCATACCAAGCTCGTGGTGCTTGTTTGAGTCCATAAAGGGCCTTTTTGAGCTTGTACACCTTATCCTCTTCGCCTTCAACAACAAAACCTTGTGGCTGCTCGACATATACCTCTTCATCCAAATAACCATTCAAAAAGGCAGATTTGACATCAAACTGATAAACCTTCCACCTCATTTGAGCTGCCAATGCTAACAAAAATCTAACAGTTTCAAATCTAGCAACAGGAGAGAAGGTTTCAAAGAAATCTTTACCATACTCTTGCACATATCCTTTAGCAACCAGCCTTGCCTTGAATTTTTGGACACTCCCATCCGCATTAAACTTCACCTTGTAAACCCACTTTAAACCAATTGTATCTCTTCCTTGCGGCTTGTCTACTAGCTCCCAAGTATCATGCTTCTCAATGGAAGCAATCTCCTCCTCCATGGCATGTTCCCATTCATCTTTTCCACATGCTTCATCAAAACTCATGGGTTCTGTTACTAAAAGAGCAAACATGTTAGAGTTATAAACTTCTTCCCAAGGTTTTACCTTTCTGGGAAGAGCCCCAGACATACTTCTAGTAATCATCCTTGAAGGTTGAGGAGTTGGTGAAGCTTGTGGTGACAACCTTGAAGGACTAGGTGTAGGGGAAACCTGTTGAGCCACTTTGTTCTCGTCATCTTGTGACTCAATTAATTCATTTTCTTCACAAGACAAGTGCTGATTTTTGTCTGCATTCCACTCCCAAAAGCTGTTCTCATCAAAAATAACATCTCTACGAATGATTAGCTTCTTAGTAACTGGATTATACAATCTATACCCCTTTGTCTCATCACTATACCCAACGAAAATACATTTCTCACTCTTCTTGTCCATCTTTGTCCGATCACTAGAAGCTAACATGGCATAAGCAATACAACCAAAAATCTTCAAGTCACTTACATTAGGCTTGCGGTTCCACCAAGCTTCGTAAGGAGTCATACCACGCACCGCCTTCGTTGGAGAAATGTTGAGAAGGTGAACCGCTGTAGCTACTGCTTCAGCCCAAAAATCATTTGCAAGCCTTTTCTCATTCAACATACTCCTGGCCATCTCCACTACTGTTCGATTCTTCCTTTCAGCGACTCCATTCTGCTCTGGCGTTCTTCTCACTGTTAGCTGCCTTTTGATTCCATTTTGCTTAAGAAACAAGGTAAAATCATCGGATAAAAATTCTCCTCCCCTATCAGTTCGAAGAATTTTTAATTGATGACCAGATTCCTTTTCTGCAAAGGCCTTGAACTCCCGAAACTTATCAAGTGCTTCTGATTTCTGAACAAGAAAAAACACCCAACTCATACGAGTAAAATCATCAGTAAACAACAAAAAATATCTACTCTTGTTCAAAGACAGAGTATTCATTGGCCCACAAATGTCTGCATGCACCAACTCCAAAGGCTTCTTTGCTCTCCATGCTTTCCCAACCGGAAATGACTGTCTATGCTGTTTCCCATAAATACAACTTTCACACAAATCATTAGCAAAAGGAATTGTAGGCAAACCATGAACCATATTTTTCTGACACAACAACTTCAACCCATTAAAATGCAAGTGCCCATATCTCAAATGCCATAACCACGAATCACTTTCAACATTAGCAACAAGTGCACAATCATCCAAACAAGAAATCTCAAGAGGAAACATCTTATTTTCAGCCATGGGAATTTTTACAAACGGCATATCAGAATTTTTACCTTTAATTTCACACACACCATCATGAAATAAAACTGAATATCCCTTTTTAACCAATTGACCCACACTGAGTAAATTATGTGCCAAGCTAGGAATGTAATAAACATCATGAATCAACCTCTCATTACCTGACTTGGTCCTTACTGCTATTGTTCCCTTACCTTTAATCTGCACTTGTTTGTCATTCCCAAGACGGACTTGCAACTTTACTGATTCATCCATACTCTGAAAAATACTTCTAACACCTGTCATGTGATTGCTACACCCACTATCCAAAAACCAAAGATCACTGTTACTTTCCTTTGAATTCATAAAAGTGAGAAACAAGTTACCATCTTCTTCTTTTTCAACGAAATTTGCCTGTTGCTTAGCCTTTTTCCAACAATTCGCCTCAACGTGCCCCATCTTTTTGCAAAAATAACACTGCTTGTCTTTATGGTTTTGCCTTTGATTCTCTTTGTCACCACTCTCAGTTTCTTGGCGACTTGAATTTGATCTACCACGACCTCTACCACGACCACGGTAGCCACCTTTACCTCTTCCTCTACCTCTACCTGCAAAACCATTATCATTGCTTTTCTCCTTGCTAGAGATCTCCATCTTTGTCTGAAATGCCTGCTCCATACTCTTCTCTGCAGACCTGTTCATCCTATCTTCATGTGCTAAGAGTGAACCCATTAGCTCATTAAGAGAATACTTAGAAAGATCCTTTGATTCTTCAATAGCAGTAACAACATGATCAAATTTAGGAGGTAAACTCCTCAAAACTTTTTCTACAATTGTTTGATCTTCAATTTTCTCTCCATAAGTTCTCAATTGATTCATAATGAGAGAAACTCTACCAATATAATCTTGAACCGACTCACTACTTTTCATACACAAGTTCTCAAATTCTCTACGAAGAGTTTGGAGTTTCACTACAGTTACCTTGTTATCTCCATGGAACTCTTTATGTAGAATGGTCCAAGCTTCATTCGATTTTGCTGCATTCGAGATTCGAGGAAAAATTGAGTCTGTCACTGCTTGCTGCAATACGAGCAACGCCTTTGCATCCTTCTTCCGAAACTCCTTCATCTCTGCTGCCTTCTCTGCCTTGTCAGATTCTGTATACCCATTTTCTACAAGATCCCACAAATCTTGAGAAATGAAAAAGGTCTTCATTTTAATGCTCCAAAAAGCATAACTTTCTCCATTGAAGATGGGCACCAATGATTGAGAAACATTCAAAGTATTCATACCATTAGACATGATGAATACAAACTAAAGATCACTTGCTTCAGCAAAGATCACACAACAGAATAACACCCAATTTAATCGAACCTGGCTCGGATACCAAAAATGTTGGTTTCAAAGAATAAGGATGTATTTGACAAGAACAAACGAATATTGAGCAAAGTATGAGTAAGCAAAGAAAAAGAACAGAAGAAAGAATATTGGCTAAGAATTCAAAGGATCTTCTTCATTGATAAAAAAACTCAATTTGCAACACTATAAATAGATGAACTGAAATGAAAGCCACACCCCCATGTTCTCACTTCATGGGATGATATTCACCCACTAAGTACACAAACATAAAGTGGGTTAGTGGGAACTTAACTCCTAAAATCTAGAAACCACTCTTCCATGTTATACACATAGTGGAAGACTTATTCAACTTAAACTAATAATTGTTTGCATCAATTTCTAACAGAATCATGTTACATAATCACAATATTTAAAAAAAGTTAATTATTTATTATTAAAATTATTATGTGATATGATTTGAGTGAAAAAAAAATATATGTTGACGTGAAATAGTATTTTATGCAATCATTTTTCTTCTTTTTAATTGCTTAGAAACAGGAAAATCTAATTCAATAGTGAAACTTGTCCACGAATTTAATAATGCTATGGAATTATAGCATATGCTCAAATTTAAGTATAAGTGAATAAACAAACACTAAGAAGTTTCTGTTTTCTTCAATTGGCTGATGTTTGACATGAATTGTTGGATTAAACAAATTTTATTACAATGTGAAATTGTTTAATGTAAAAAAAAAAAAAAACACATGATGTTTTACAAACATGTTTTATTGCCATTTTTTGGTCAAGTGGATTATAAATTAATTTCCTACACAAAGAAAATAAGGTATGATTTCGTATTATCATTCTTAAATTCAAACCAACCACAACTATCACAAAGAAAAACAATTAAGTGTCTCTTAGAAAAGAAAAAATGCAGATGATACTGAAGTTTGAATACAAAAATCTCGCAATTTAAAAGTAAAAATATGATTTTTTTTTAAACCAATACTTAAGACCAGCTAACGGTATTTATTATTATTATACCACAAAACTTTCTTTTTGTTCACTGACCCAACTGGTTGTATACATGGAAAGTTTTCTTACATTATATCATCCAACTCCAGCTTCATGACAAGAGCTAAACCTTAATTTTTCAAATGATGAATTTCTGTTTTTTTGCTTTTAATTTTAAAAAAAAAAACGAAGAGAATGACAAAAAAGGGAGATT
Source organism: Heritiera littoralis (assembly GCA_031772115.1). Classification (NCBI taxonomy): domain Eukaryota; kingdom Viridiplantae; phylum Streptophyta; class Magnoliopsida; order Malvales; family Malvaceae; genus Heritiera; species Heritiera littoralis. The sequence goes on from JAPDPK010000001.1 coordinate 23,296,217, forward strand.
ATAAAGCTACAAATAAGTGAACATTCTCAAGGAAGATAAATATACCAAAATCGAAACTCACATTGTTACGTATAGTGAAAGCTACTTTCTACTTTCAAATTTTTATTTGATGATTTTCTTTTAGTTTAATTTTTTTGTGTTTCATAAAGGAGAAAAGTTCAAAAACGGATTCAACTACTATTGACTACAGATATAATTATACATCTTTATTAGAGATCAGTTTAAAGATGATGAATAATATATAATTAAGTCAAAAACAGTTTTTATGTGTTAAATTAAATTCTTTTCGTTACCTAATAAACAAAAAATATAGCATGACATCTGTCATTTTCAAACGAGTAGTCCATTTAAGACTAACATTCTTAAATTATGAAGTTTATATATAAAAAAAAAAAGACTAACATTCTTAATATTGTTATACTAGTAATAATAATTATTTATGATTATTTGTTCATTGTTTATTTTTTTAATATCTACCCTTTTATATAATTATTGACTCAACGTCGGAATGCAATATTTCAGTAGTGTTTTCCTACCGCTGTCTCTTCATTCCATAAATGAAGCCATGCAAAGACTGAAGATACATGCACCTTTTTTATTATCCTAAATCCTCAACGGGTACCAAATTAGTAGTAGATTGTCTGGGTTAATATTGCATTATTGGCAAAAGTCACACGCCAAACTTTTAGCGGCTGCGTCGCTCACCATTGTTGAATCCGTTAATACTATAAGATGTTTGATAGGATGCATTGCTGTCTTATCTAAATCCTTTCATGTCTAATAATTGAGCAAAACCTTTGCATGCAATATCTACACCGTTGGATGTATCATTGCATGGCATTTCTTGACCTTCTCCTAAATTGCTTTTTTGATAATAATGATTAATGCTAATAGAATTATTTCAAAAAAAAAAAAGATGCTAAAGAATTGTTAAGCCCATATGCACTATGAGCCTAGAAAATAACAAGTCAGTTATAAGATTCGTAGTCATTCACGATCCTATTTTTTTATCGTTCGTAATAGATCATGCTATTTGACTGTCATGTTGGCTAGCACACATTTCGAGCTATACATATATCAAGATGATGGGAATTAAAACTGAAACAAAAGTATAATACGAAAGCTAAGGACGGAAGGACACAAACAAGGTATACTCTCCCATATTCTCTAAACCTAGCTCTCGTCTCTCCTCTAACCCCAAACACTTTTTTATCCTCTTTTAGCATTCTTCTTAGACAAACACTAACTTAAGCATCATAACGCATCTTAAAATCCCAACTCCAATGCCCCTTGACCTTATATTCTCTCTTGCATAAAATTAAAGTTTTCCAAACTTGCTCACCAACTTCAAATCTTAAAGACAGATGATTGAGGCATAAAATAATCTCAACGAGAATCTAACACAATCCTTTGAAATGATTATTTAAAACTTTTTAACACAAACATTTGGAAAGTTTATAAAGGTGAAGAAGAGAAATTATTAAATACAATATCAATAGAGTTTTTAGATTTTACAGACAGAATAAAAAAGATAACATATTTTTAAAAAGATATTAAAAAAATAAAAAATAATTTAAAAAATGAAATTTGTGACAAGTTTTTAATTTTATTGGTGAGATTAAAAATTTTCACTTCTTTTTTTTTTATTCATAGAAAGTACAAAAGGAAAATGAGGAAAATTGAACATTAAGCTTATATAATCTCTCCTAAAAAGAATAACAATCGTTAGGTTAAGCATTAGTTAAAATTTTGCCTTTCAATGCATAAAAAAGATGAAAAATTATCTAGAAGAAGAAATACAATAATACATTTTTTTTGGTACATAAACTACAATGATACATTTCAACGTTGAGACGAGGAATACTTTGTTTTGCTCCAAAAAAATCATGCGGACCTAACATTTTGGTGTATTCAAATTCTCCATTGTTGTTGGTTTGTGTCAAGTGTCAACAATAACAGGCTGCAAAACCCACCGTTACGCTGAAATTTCAGAACGCTTCTGTGCCGCAGTGCAGACGTTAGGACCCTTGACCCAAGAGACGAGACCAACCGGGCCTTCGAAACGCTTCGGCTCGATGATGAAGAGAATGACTCTTCTTTGGCAAAAACAAACTAGAACTGGTTTAAAATTGCCCCGCCAGGAATTCAGGTTGGATTCTTAGTTGAATCATAATACCAAGCTCCTGGACTTCTCGTACTTGGAAATTTCGGAAACTTGACATGTGGAAAATGTTGCAGAGACAATTGGTGAAATTCTGATAGAGAAAGCGATCATAAACCTTCAAGAGGGTTGAGAAAAACATGGCATGGTTGATAGATTTTGATCAGCTGTTTTCCATTAATTAGCAAGCTTTTCATTCATATTCGCAAGCACGAATTATACCCAAGAAGGAAAACAGAATCTGCAAGAATGGTGTTCTGACAGAGTTGACTGGATTGCTCAATTTTGTCTGGTTAAACTGATTTTTTCATCACTGCACAAGAAAGCTGTAAGTTTTAAGTATTTGCAGAAGCATTGATAAGAAGTTCAAGTAAATCCTACATTCGACTAATGAAAACAGATTACATTCCAATTTTCTCAGAACAGGTTTATTTACAGGGAAATACAAATCATACAGATTTCAACATGTAAATGTATAGCCTCACAGTCATTTACTTTCCCAACAGCAGCAGTAAAGTATCTAACAAACTAATAGCAAAAGCAAAGGTAAAATACAGGAAAAAGGAAAGAATATTAACTTGAGGGGAGCTACTCAGTCAAAATCTGCAGTGATCGACGCATCCTTGTAAGCAAGATGGTGTTAGATGCCTTTGGTTCTCAAGGGAGGAAATAGTAATAGCAATTTAGATGAACTGAATCAGATAAGCCGTCTTTTGAGGTTTCTAGTAGTTGCTTGGTAAGTACGAACCAGCAAGCCAACTCCTATACCAATGCCAAGACAAACGCCAAGGCCGATCCCTACACCAACCCTTACGCCTGCATTGAACCATGAGAGTTCGCCATCTTCACGATCCATGTACTCTGTCCTCCTCCAGTAGATATTGCTGTAGTCTTCATCGGTTTCTTGTTTGTAGTTGCTGTATTCTGCTACCTGCAAATGGAAAGTAATATAACAAGTTAGAGATGAGCAATCGTATGCCCAGTATGAAACAAAACAAACCGTAAAATTTAATAGGAATCTTAGTCATAAGGATTCCCTGCCCTTCTCTTCTCTTTTCTTTTGCTCTCCCTTCCAAACATATCCTACATGATGGGAAAAAAGCAATGCATGGTGGATCCTCATTAAGAATCAGCCTGGTTCTAAGATTATCATATCAAATTACCTCTTTCCTTCAGCCAGCCAGACTGATTCTCGACGATGAAAAGAAAGACTTAACTGATGATCACGGATTACCAATCACGGAGTGAGAATATTCATTCTCATTTTCTAAAGATAACAATAACTAATCTGAAATATGCCAAAGAAGAAAACAACCAATACAAATACCTAAAGTTCACATGAAATGCTTCCAAAGTAAGTTCAACACAAATGAGTTTCCTTCATGATTTGAGTTGCCATCGAAGACAAAGATTCTACTTTCAGTATATCAGATAGGCTGAAACAGCTGCCAGTAATTGAGATCCATAAAACAATGGTCTTGTTCAAACCAAATATTTGAGAGAATATAGTACACTCAGATGCTCCAACCAATTTATTGATTGTGAAAACTCAGTCTATCCATTCATGCAATAGGAAGTTTTGTGCAAAGTCTGAAGCCAAAAGATCAACAGATACTTTCCAAGGCAGGTCTGAGTACATGCATGCAAAGCAATTCTGACTTAATGTGTGTTTCAAAGATAAAAGTTTAGCTAAGAAGCAAGATAAAGTAAACATCATTTACCATAAATTGACTTGCAAGTTGCTATTGAACAAATACCCGGATTGCAATGAACTATATGAACACAGCATTTGCTTTAAGACCAGGGAATGGGGTTGGCGGCTGGCCCAACAAGAAAATGGGGAGATACAGCCGGGAGATGGTGGTCCTCTACATGACACCAACCCAGTATGGCTCTAGTGGGCCTATGCACATCAGGATCTGGCAGAGCAATTACATTGAAACTATACAGTAGAAACGGAAAGAGGTATATCCCAGCACTTGAAAATTGTGCATTGCCCATACACTCATGACGCATATAAGATAAAGATTCCATTTCCCAATCGATGCATCAAACCTTGCAGATATGGACCATATTGCAAAAAGAAACATGCTTCAAGACAGGAAGCATGACAGCCATAAAAAGGGGGAAACAAACATAACACTTTCACCAAAGCTTATGAATGGCCTTACTTAAAAATACGTGCTGCTAAAATGTAAGACTAAGAATGCGGAACCAAAGCATGGCTCAAACATTGTATACCTCAAAATCAGTTCACTAAAGTGAACAGAAAGGAAATGGAATTTAAATACTGAACTGTCTGGTATATTACCTGCATATCAAGTTCCGATGACATATCTTTCTGACTTTCAGTGCTCTCATATTCTGGGATTGCATCTAACATGCCCTTCCTATTATGCTTCTTCCGGTAATTAAGTTGCAATGTTTTGGTCAAGATGATTGGTGTTCCAGAGAAGCGACCCGCAACATAAACCTCAATGGTTGGTGGTGATAATTCAGAAGAAATGTGCTTTCCCTTCAGGAAACCACTGCCAGATGTGATCTCTGATTCACAATTCATACTCCATCTTTTCACATTATTTTTCGATTCACCAATGAAGCCATTACTACTAGACAGTTCCAATACGCCCGAGAGAATGAGATCTTTTTTATCAAAAACCTCAAATTTCACACTTCCAGTCAACCTAACACTATCTGTACTAACAAAGGTGGCTTCCTCTGATTTCTTATCTACCCTATCCCTTCTAAGGAGTAAAGAGACCCCATCAGAGTACATGCTGCATCTAGTGCCATTAACTTCCAAAAGGGTGTCAGGATCCAGAGGGATATGATTGAGAGTTAGAGATTCTGGAGTTGAATCATCAACCTGAAAATTGCTGACTCTAACATAGAAGACTCTCAAATCAAACCAGAGTGATGATAATCCGGCGAAGGGATGGAATGGAGAGTACCTAATAATCTGAAGGTTGTGGTCTGTGACTTTACCATTTTCTGTTGTTTCACCAAGACCCTCCATGATTCAGGAGCTTAATCCTCAATAAAACCCTCTAACATCAATCCGAATCACAACATCAGAAGCACCATGAGAATTGATATTGAATTGCCCGTGAAAACCTGTTGTAATGCCAGTCAGACAATCACAAGGGATAAGATAAGTAATCCAAATCCACAGAAGAACTAGATAAGAGGCTTCCAGGTGACAAAGTAAATATTAGAACGACCTAATTTTTAGGAACAGAAAGCCTCTAAATATGGAAAAGAATGGGAAAACCCATAACAGAAAAAAGAGAAGCAATCAAACAGCATTATCTCATGGCTAAAGAAAGAATAAAATTTTCCAACTTTACTATCTAACCATGGCTAGCAGAGATCATGGTTCATGAAAAAGCCTACACAAAGTGATAAGGAAACAAGTTCAGATTTCAGATATGCAGACACTTTAAGGAACAACGGAAAGCATAGAGAGAAATGATTGTCTATGACTTATTTATTTGTCTGAAATTTCAACAGAACCAGAAAACAATTAAGACAGCCAAGTGGGAATATAAAAATAGATCAACAGATCATCACTTGCAAATTGAAGTAAAAGTATCCACCAGGAGATTCTACAGCTAAGCCAACCAGGACTCAGCTTTCTCTATCTCCCTGTTTTGGAATCAAAGCAAACAACGGCATCATTGAAGAACTGATTGACTCTTGAACTATCTTCTTCTTTCAACAGAATAGAAATAAGTAAAGAGAAAAAAAAAACATTTCAGACAAAACAGCCAGCAAAACACACACGTCATGCAACCGGCCAAATTATGTAAACAATACCAGTTTCTCTAGAAACAAACAGCACCACAAACGCGGAAAGAATTTCCATTCCGTAAAAGAAATCTTACCTGGAAAATTTTCCATCCACAAAGATACCCACTTGCAGAAAAATTTAGTCTTCTATTGAATCCAAATAATCCAACTGTCCTAGCTAGTGACCTCTCAAATCGCTTTCAACCTCTACAGATTAAAGCTTTTGATTTTCTAAACCAAATTTGTGGATAAGTGTCCAAGTCCAAAACTCCGGCCCCTCCTAACCCCCCCCCCCCCCCCCCCCCCCCCCCCCCCCCCCCCCCCCCCCCCCCCCCCCCCCCCCCCCCCCCCCCCCCCCCCCCCCCCCCCCCCCCCCCCCCCCCCTTGTATATACAGCAACAATGACAAATTATTTCCTTATTTTCTTAAAATTTTAACTATACAGTGATGGTATTCTTGATAATCTCTGAAGAGTCCAACTAAATACACCCTAATTTTTTCTTGACATATCTTATTTTACACTATATGATACTGTTCATTAAAGGCAAAAATAGGTGGATGAAGAAAGAAATAGGGTGTGGTTAGTTAAGCTCATCTCTAAAATGGGTTGTCTGAAAAACTAAAATTGATTTGTGAGCTGTGACTTTTTGATGACTTTTCTTTTTCTGTGGTTGATGGTGTCAAATGGTTGGATATTCTGAAGGAGATGGGCTACCTCTGACCCGTGCTACCTCTGAATTATTACGAGTAAATTAGGTTACATGTCACGATCATGATATTGATGATCTTATCCGATTAGCAACAGAGAGTTTGCATTACGAGGCGTGTGTGTCGATTGAAAGGGATGTCGGATGTCCCGCCTTGCCTTAAAGAGTAATCTCCGTTATGTCCAGAGAAAGTCGTTGCCTGTTGTGTCATTGGAGTGGACCTTAAACATAAATCTATAGCATAGAGGCTTTAGTGTCCAATTATCTTTAGGCCTACAGCCATGACATTTCTGCCGAATGGTCAGGTCAGCCACCGAAACTACATCAAATCTTTTGCAGGTTAACTATAGTTATTGTGGTAGAAAGTTTGAGATCAAAGCAACGTGACTAATCAAGGCAAAGTTCAATGTTCTAACCACTTGGGCTAAGTTCTCAGCAGCTAAAAAAATTTTCCTAGGTCATGTATCATTTCTTTAATTTTTTTTCTTTTAAATGTGAAAAATTAAGTAGTAATAGTAAATAATTTTTCGAATTTGAATATTAATTAAAATAATCTTATCCTTACTGTTAAACTATAAAAATTCTGTAAATTTAAAATTTAAATCTTAACCTTTACTGTTTTTGTTTTTAACCCATGTTAGGTAAAAAAAAAAATGCAATCCTTCAGCAACTGCTTAACCGAAGAGTCCAAAGCCAATTGTCCGCAGAGCAGCACCAATGTAAGATAAGCCCAATTCCGAAAGCCAAGGGCCCAAAAGGCACTAGCCTTTTGTCGCGCGTAGTGCAGGTGAGAAAGTAAAAGGAGCGGGGAACTCGAGAAAATTGCAGTATTTCTGCGGTGAATGAAGAAGGAAAAGAAATTACCAAGAAGGATTTGCACCAAAAGAATTTTTGCTAGAGCTACAGATCTCTGACGGACAGCAATTGTTTTGTAACAGGGGCTCTTCTGAAAGCTCCACTCTTGCGCTTCTTTGCCAGACAAGTCTATCCTGTATTCTTCTCTTGGGTTCCAGGTGGGCAATTCTTTTCCTACGTAAAACAAAGGCTCTCGAACTCTAGCAGTCTTGTATGTTTCTATTTAATTATGATTTTTTTTCAAGCCGAATTGTTCTGTATCCTGAAATTTTGAAGTGGGTTTCGAGTTTCAAGTCAAGAAATTGCAGGTTTAAATTGTTCCAGGGGAGAAAGCGCTTTTCTTGTGGGAATTCATTTTGGGGTTTTACTTCGATTCAGTGGGATTTTGAGCGGTAGAAAGATTCTTTCTTTGCTATTATTTTTTAGCATTTTTTTTTTCTTTTGAGCATTCATTTATCCTCTGGCGTTGAACAGGGAGAAATGCTTGTGAATTTGACTAAAAATTCTAGATCTTCTATACTAACTTTGTTCGGTCATGATTTTAAACTGGAACAGTTAAATTATCCATGCAACCAATATAAGTTAGTAAGATCTATTGTGTTTCCAAAGTGGTTGGGAATTACTTTTTAGTTTTTGGTTTAATGGCAGAGCCAATTTTCTCAAGGTAGTTGTTATTTAGGGGGCTGCATTTGTACTTTCTAGTTCTCAAATTTGATGTTTTGTGTGCTTTGTCAACTTTGAAATCAGTCTATGAGTCTATACATACTTTACGGAAACTTAGCTTATCCAATAATTCAGGGAGATTGTTATGTTCATGATTTGTGTTGTTCATTAAAATAGCAAGGTTCTTATTCATGTAATGACATTTTTCTTGTGGGGTTAGTCTTGCATGCATTTTTCTTACTAGATGACTTTCCCTCTTTGGATTTATTTTATTTTATTTTAGATCACTGCATAGTCTACGTTGTATATTTGTCAACTTGAATTAGACTAATTCATTTGTAGGTTTAATCTTGTGAAATTGTAGAGTTCTAACAATATGATGGCTCTTTTTGCATAGATTATGGCATATCCTGAGCCTCACAATGCGGAGAGGGGGATAGTTCAGGTCAACCCTGCTCCAAGAAAACCGCGGATTTTACTAGCTGCCAGTGGAAGTGTAGCTGCCATAAAGTTTGGGAATCTCTGCCATTGTTTCTCTGAGTGGGCAGAAGTGAAAGCAGTTGCCACAAAAGCCTCTTTGCATTTTATTGACAGAGCATCACTTCCTAAGGATGTAAATCTTTACACTGATGAGGAGGAATGGTCCAGCTGGGGAAAAATAGGTGACAATGTGCTTCACATTGAGCTTCGACGGTGGGCTGATATTATGGTCATTGCCCCATTGTCAGCAAACACTCTTGGCAAGGTAATATGATTTGGCTGTTTTTTGGTATACTTTTGTTCTTCTATTTAGTACCTTGTATTAACTGTATTAACTGTTGAATGGATGCTTCACATTATACGTGCACATAATGAAAAAGACCATTTAAAATGAATGGAGAGAGTGCCCTTGCGCTAGTGCCAACCACGCAATGCAAACGGAGATTAATATCATACCCAATGTGGTATGAAAACATCTCGTGGTTTACAAAAAAAAAAAAGAATGGAGAGAGTGTCTAAAGTTCACCTAATTTGAATCTTTAGGATCTGCTTTATGTATTTGTGGAAAGATACTTGTTTGATGCTTTATGTTAGTTATACTTTTAGTAATGAGGAATAAACTTATGCCAGCATTAATATATCTGAGAATTGCTTTTTTGCTATTGTATGCTTTTGATGTGTTCCCTTTTCTAGAAGCTGTTTTGTTGCTTAAATGATCCTATGACTTAATGTGATTCTAACCATGCTCTCAAGAATTTTTTCTATCTTTTAAAATCTGCTATTGCAGATTGCTGGGGGATTATGTGACAACTTGCTAACTTGCATCGTACGAGCATGGGACTACAGCAAGCCGCTGTTTGTTGCACCGGCAATGAACACTTTCATGTGGAACAATCCTTTCACAGAAAAACATCTCATGTCAATTGATGAGCTCGGAATTTCTCTCATCCCCCCTGTCACAAAGAGACTAGCTTGTGGGGACTATGGGAATGGTGCAATGGCTGAACCTTCTCTGATCCACTCGACTGTGAGACTATTCTTGGAGTCACGGCCTCAACTAAATAACTGAATTTCCGGTTGACTTGACTGAACGATCATACTAAACTTACTGCGTTTTATCCATTAATTCTGTATTCGGTGTAGGTTTGATAGCTGTCTACCGAGCTTACTGTACATTTATACCTACATTTTAGAGTTTGCTTAACTTGCATACCATGAGGGTCTTCTACAGTGCAGAACATTTGATCTTGTAAGCTGATGATAGGACTTGTTGCAGAATCGTATTAGCTTGATAAAAGCTAACTTTCATGATTAATTATTTGGGTTTGTATATGATGCACTGACAGTGCATAGTTTTTATACACTATCAATGTATCAGAGGTTTAATTAGCAAATTAAAAAATATGTCAAACCCTTAAATGTAAATATTAATAAATTTTTGTAATTTGTTTATAAAGATTTATTGATGAGGTGTAAATTTTTGATATATTGACAATGTATAAAAATTATAAAATGTTAGGGCATTATATATAAATTTTAATTATTTTTCTTTGAAATGTTTGTGATTTATTCTAAATGTTACAGATAATAACGGTATGTAACTGTCTATAGCAATTTCTTCTTCGTCCAGCTCTGAGCCTGTGAGCCACAAAGATGCAGTCCAATGGTTAATGCGCTTAAAAAACAAGGCAATATAGCTCGTTGTTGCAAAGCCCGTGAGGCGACACAAGCGGTAAGACTTAGACAATGGTTCTGATCATATGGTACGCCCCAACCCTGTAACACTGTTAAAAATCAAACCCAAAAGCCCAAGTAGTCAGAATGAGACACTGGGTCTGGGTCATATGGTGCACCCCAACCCTCTAAGGCTCTAACCACGTTAAAAAGCCCAAGTGGTCAAAACTGAGACACTGGGTCTGAGTCATATTGCACACCCCAACCCTCTAGCCACATAAAAAAATCAAACCCAAAGGCCCATACGTCCGTACATGAGATTTGAGAAAGATAAACACGAACTTTGATTCAAACCCAAGTTATTTAAACCACGGTTTATCTAAGCCATTCATATTAGGACAACGACAATGACATCTTTCCTCACCAATTTCTCCGTTTGTCAACTTTATTTATCCCTATCCTACAATATATTAATTCTAACGCGATTCACAGTTTAACATTTTTGTATGAAAGATCCAATAGCCTCTAACTTTGCTACCTATATTAACAAGATCTACTTTAACAAAACCTTGAGGATGACAAGCAATGCTTTTTTTTTTTTGGTTAACTGACAAGCATTTCTTTGAATTATAGAACAATGAATAATCCCTTAAAAAAAAAGAAAAAAGGCCAAATCCTAAGCTTTTAACCATGGTTAGCGTTTAGCCACTATTTTTTTAAAATTAGTTCTTTATTTTCTTTAGTTTTTGAGCTTTTGTGTTTAACAAAATAAAATAAAAATAAAAAAGGAAATTTTGGGTGTGAATGAAATAGGATTGCTTTCGGCCTCATTTCCTCCTGCTTGTCTTTTCTTCTGCTGCAAAAGAATAGGATATATAGGGATGGATGGGGTTAATAGACAAAGAAAAAGAAAGCTTATTTTCATGGCTTTTTGAGCTTTTCAGCTTTGTTTATTCTTTGCAAACAAAAGCAGTACTCACTATTGCTATTGCTATTGCTATTGCTATTTGGTCATAGATATATAGAATAGAATAAAAGAGAGAGACTGAGAGATTGTATTAATGGGGTTTTCAGAATCTGGATATTGGTCAAAGTTGCTTTAGGCTCTTGACTTTCAGAAAGAGTTTTGTATATAAAAAATATATATATACACCAAGGGGCATATTTGAATGGATTTGATTCAACATATAGAAGAGTAAAAGAGCTGCAAAGTCATTGAAGATTAGATTTTGATGGTCTTTTGGGGGTTATGATTGCTGGGTATTGGTTTTTGAATGAAAGGTTATTCATAGGGAAAGATTGATGGGTAAGAAGAAGCCTCAGAAAACCAAGGAACTTTCAGTAGCCATAGCTGAGGCTTCTTCAACAGGAGAACAGGCACGGCAAGAACAATCAAAGGCACAGCAGCCTCAGGCTCAGACTCCTAGAAAGAGAGGTAGACCACGGAAGATTGTTGAGAAAACTGAAACTGAAGAGAGAAAAGAAGAGGAAGCAGCAGAAGTTATAGAGAACCAATCAAGGAAAGTTAAAATTACTGAACAACAAGAACAACCACAGCAAGAAAAAGAAGAAGAAGAAGAAGAAGAAGAAAAGCAACAGGAGCAAAAGCCACAAGCAAAGGCAGAGGGACAATTATTGGAGCAGAGGGAGCCTCCAAGAAGGAGAACAAGCAGAAAAAGCATACCCAGAAAGAGCAGCTAAAATTGCTTTAACTAGTCGTTGGGTCTCATGTTTTACCTTCACAGAATCTGGTAAATCCTTCTTTTCTTCTTCTTCAATATATATATATCTATATATATATATATATTATATATATATATATATATGTGTGTTTGCTCCAGGAACAGAAGATTAAAATGATTTTGATTTCATGTTGATTAAGATGAAGATGAAGCTTCTTGGTTTCGTCAAATTTTTTGCTTTATCAGCTCATCTATTTCAAATATAATCACAGAAAAGCATACAATACAAAGGGTCTTGCTTTTTTCTTTTCTTATAATTGGTACTTTCTCTGCAAGCAAACAAAGCTAAAAACTAGCAAAGATCCACTTCCTTGGTGTTTACTCAATCGTTTTAATTCTAATACCATTACTTAAATTAAACCAGATTAGAGTTGTTAACTGTATACTAATACATGTTTTTCTTTGTTTCTTCTCGTGATTCTGATTATAAGTTGACTTTATTTTTCCTTTCTCATGATTATAATACTAGACAAAGGACAAGAAAACCTAGCAAGCTAGTAGCTACTCTATTATAATGGTAGATGAAGAAGCTTCAAGTCTAAAAGGGTTTTGCTTGTTTTACTCCATTATGTAGGAATGTTAGTGTTTTGATGAACGAGAGTTAAGTTAAAGCCAGATTGAAATCTGAAGGTGGGTGAAGGGGAAAAATCAAGTTACTGAGTGGAGCTATGTTACTGGCTTGCTGGTGCCACTGCCAGCTCTGCCTTATATGGAACAGACGCTGAGTTATAATTGCTCTGGACAAGAAAAAACTAGAGCTTCAGCTGCCATCTCATTTCAACTAGCATGTGATGTCCACGCCCTAGCTAGCTGTCAACAGCACAGCCTCCTCTAGCCGCCTCAGTAATCCAATGGGCAACAGCCAACGGGCAATCTCTGATTCTAATGGGTTCTTCTTTGCCACGAAACTAGAGCGACAAGTGATTCCCAAGTGGTATAATGGCGCGTGGAGTTAGTAGAGGATGTAACTGCAAGAAAGGGAGAGGGCCACTGAGACAGTAGACAGTAAGACAAATGTCGTTTTACAGAGAAACGTTTGGAGTACCAAAAAGACTTGTCCATTCACTTGCCTACTTGTAAGAAAGAAAAAAGTGGCAGAAGAGGTAGAGAGTTTGCTACTTGCCACACCCCAGGCTCCGCGCTTTGCATGGACGCGATGTTGCCATGGGACCCTCCCGTATCTGTGCCCTGGATATCTTTGACAAGTTGTAGGGTTAGATACCCGCCACCTAAAAATCTCAAGCTAAGCTACTGTTTGATCGGGCCCCAAAATCTCTTAATTATCCTAGAGCAAATTTTGAGGATAACCATTGCTTAAAGTCAGTTGGCTGCAGTAAAATGAAAGCTGGTAACTGTTTATAGATGTACTGTTTTTATGCTCGAGAATGTCACTAGAACTTTACAGTACTTGAGTATTTCTTTTTCTTTCTTTATTTTGTCGTCAACAATAGCAAGTGCAAGAGCCACAGGCCAATCTGATTCTTTGTAAATCTTTGATAACATATCGAACACATACTTTAAACTGTTAGAACTCGAGTTACCATTGATAGACTTTACTCTGCAATCATCTTTTACCCAAAACGACATTGAAAAATGACAATTAGCCATATGATAACAATGGGAGACAAAAACATACGAGGAAGTCCAACAAAAGGGACAGAACATTACGTTTAAACAAGAACTAATCTATGATTGATGAAGACATTACCAAGTAGGAAATAACCCATCTCTCAAATATTTTTTTTTTGTGAAAAAGGTGCTTAAATAAAAGACTAAACATAATTCATATTACAGACATCCCTGGGGAACGTGGTTCCCAAAGAGTCAGCAAGTAGTAGGAGCCTCAAATTATCAAAAGGCAAAACAAAAAACATGAAAACATCAGTTAAACTCGATCCCTTCCTTCCGATTAGCATCAGTTAAATAAATTTATAGGGATGGCCATTGGCAACTGGTTTCAATCAACCAGAAATGTAAGACACTGACAAAAAGCAAAAGGGATGGTATTAAAGAAAACTGAAAAGCAATTGAGTCACTTATGCGACCTCTAGTACTAAAAATCTTGAAGTCAAAATTGTTTTCAGAGTATGAATACAAGAAAGCAACAGGCAGAAAACCATCATTAATCAGACCTTTAACCCCTATATACAGCCAACTAAAGCAAAACTGTTAAAATGCAAAGAAAACGATAGCTCGATGTTTGCTAATAAAAATGGATAGATCGGTAATAGCAATACTAATATATATTTCTCTAAATTGCTTAGCGATTTGACTTGTGATGTCGCTCCTTCCTGTACCGAGATTGATCAGGATCAAACCCACATTCCTCAGCTCCATACACAGCCCAGGATGGAGTGAGAGCCATATAATCCTCACTGTCAAAAGGTTTTCCTGAAGCCACCTGCACCATTGACAGGAAACAAAAGGTTAATACAAAAAAAGTTTATAGTCCAGAGACAGTCCAAATGTTGAAGTCGATGCCGTTACCAACCAGGTCATGAAATTTTTCGTAGTCTATCCATGTATACCATTGGCCATTGACCTTGAACTTTTCTGTTTTTGCCAAGAGGACACAGCATGAGTGTGCATGTTCACATGCAACCTCATACTGCCCTTCACTTTTCAGAGCCAATGCCTCCGAGAAAGCTTTCACATCAGAATGCCAAGGCACATTCTCCATTGTCAACTTTGATGTGGCAGAACTGTAAATAAATCAAGATGACTTAGCAAGGGCTGGCAGTCTTGCAGATAAAAAGAAAATACTAATAATAATAATAAGACCAAAAGACTTACGATCCGCAGTATGTTACACCTTTGATTTCAACAAAATCAGGTTTCCCAATGCTAAAGAGTTTATAATAAGCATCTACATCTTCTGTATTCCAACCTTTCACGAGAGTCAAGCGATATACAGTTCGTTGGTGTTTCTCTTTTAGAGCTTTCAAGGAATCCTGAATAGCAGATGTTACCAATAAGAACACAGGAACTTCAGACAACCCAAAGAAAGCCCTGAAAATTGACTAGAAATATATAAACTTCTAAACATTACAAACTGCCACGAACATGAAGAAACATTCATTCTTACAAAAGTAAATAACAATGACGCATTTGGGATTTTTAGCATGGCTGTTAAGTAAATAGAATTTCACAATAATGCAAACAGATATCTGTTTTAGATTGGGTCTAAGGCATCTGCCAATATTTTCTCCTTAGCATGGTAATTGAAGCTATATATCAACAGTAATTCAAGTTTGTAAAGGAAGTTTCACAGCTAGTTTCTGGATGCAAGGATATTGATGCCTGCCATCTTTAATCTTTCTACTTTACATCATCTCTCTTCTCCATCTATCATTCCTTTCGTCTAAGAACTTGTAATTATACTTCTTTCCTTAATGTTTTAGCTCAATTTTCTTAGTTTTCAAGAATGAAATACTTACAACAAATCTTTCCCAGAAGTCCCCAAAGAGTGGCCTATCAATTGCCTTCAAGCTATCCTTAGTTGCAGCATCTACACTCACATATAACTGCATGAGTAAAAGAAATTGACTGGGTTAATCAAGAGCAGAAGACCTTTTTGACATCTATGCTTTCTTAACATAAATTCACAGCCAATAAACCTGGGTTACGGGCTTCAACATTTTAATTTTTTCAGGAAACTGTGCATTAGTAACTAGAAATGTAGAGATTCGCCTTCGGTGCAGCTCATCCACTAGCATATTAATCTCTGGATACATAATTGGTTCACCAACAAGTGATAAGGCACAGTGCCGAGGGGATAGACCTTCCAATAATCGCTCTTGTGTAACACCTGCACCAGTAGAATGAGTAAAATTCTTGTGAGAATGCAATGGAAAGATCTTTGTTGCAACACTGTGCAAAAATCTAAGTTATAACAAATAACTTTGTGGATATTCCAATCCCGCCTAATATTTCTCGTTACCGGATAATTATGACATGCATGGGGTGCATTGACTAACTTGTCTGTGCAGAAACTTAGTAGAAGAAAATGCTAACTTCAATAAATCCCATAGCACCAAAAGAATGGTATTATTAGAACAAATATATGATGTTTACCAGGAACTCCTTTCATTTGCTTAATCATCTTGGTATGAAGGTCTATGGCAGTATTGACAATCTCAAAGGGATCATCCATCTTCCACTGCCAACTCTTTCCTACAGGATTTGTATGATGCCTCCAGCAGAATACACATTTGTTGGCACATGCCAAACTAGGGGTAGCCTCCATGCATCTGTTCAATTCAAAGTTAAACTAAAATCAATTGCAGGTCTATAGCTGCAACCACAGAATATAGAAGAGACAACAAACCTAGTACTATGTAAGTTAAGTAGATTAGAAAATGATGTTTCAACACTATGAACTACATAAAATGATCAAACTCGCTATAAACAGATGTATATGAGAGCAACTAACAGCCAATTATAGACTAACATGACCCATATTTCCTAGTTTCCTACTTTGCTCTTAATTGAGGGTGCGGAAGGAAAATAATAACATGTTAGTCTTTCGGTAAGTATGAACATGATATTGGGATTCTCCTTATAGTCTAAATCCAGGAGCACACCTTAAAAATGGTAAGACATTTATGTGACGAACATTGTAACTAAACATAAAGGCTGGATAATTATGCAAAAGACAAAGGTAAAACCATATCCCATGACATTCAAAATAGAATCAACTAAATGATCATCAAAGTTACAATCACCTATGGCTCTCTATTCCATAAAATGAGTGCTTGTAGCAACCTCCTCGTCCTCTAAGTTGCGACTTGGTCCATCTACAGATTTTAACACCACTATGTGAACCAATTATTTTATATCCCTGTAAATTCCCACCGGTTAAAGAATGTCAAATAGACCATAAAATGCAATTATATACTAACATTAAGCAATCAACATATTCAACTGCTTTCTTCAACAAAAATTCATATCCACTTAAATAGAGTTACCTGCTTCTCCAAGTTGGCTCTGATAACTGGAGTCACCATTTCTCTTTTTCCATCCAATTTCCCATTAGTTTCAGCCACATTAACCGGCTTCTTTCTCGACGGCCCTTTACCTGCAATATCTTCAAGATCAACAATTTCTTCCCCTCCTCCGCCACCATCATCATCATAATCACTTTCAAGGCTTTCAACATCACTCTCATAAACAATTCCTTTGTCATTCTCCACCACCAATCCCCCTTTCAAAACAGTAACTACCTTTTCACTCCACTCTTCAAAGGCACTCTCTAATGCACCTCCATCCACGTCACCTTCCCCAACTGCCACCAGCTCCGTCGCTCCCAACCCTCTCAACCTCTTTCCCAAATCCCTCGCCACCGCATTAAACGTTTCTCCGTAAACCCGGCTACCGACTCCAAAGACGGCAAATTTACAATCGGAGAGCAACAAATTCCCGGCGCGAAAATCGGTGCTGATTTCAGCAAGCCAATTGACGAAGAATTTTGAGTTTTGAGGAGGGTTTCCATCTTCCCACGTGGAAGCGATTATAAGGATTAAGGATTCCTTAGGAAGGTCCTCGGGCTCGTAGTTTTGGGGATCGACGAGATCGAAAGGGATTCTGTTGGAGGTGAGGAGGTTGAGGAGGCGTTTCGCTAAGGCTTTGGATGTTCCTGTTTGGGAGATAAACAAGAGCTTGCCCTTTCTAGGGTTAGGGTTTAGAGAAAGTGGTTTGAGGGGTTTTAAGCGCCGCCGGGATTTGTAGACGAAGTAAAATGTGGTGGCGGAAAGGAGGGCCAGGAGGGTGAGGCGCGTGGAGAGTGACGATGGGGACATGCTGGGGATTTATTGTTTTCTTTCTTTAATCTTTTGGATTGGGTTTTTAATGGGTTTTAGGGCAAGTAAGCGAGTAGAGGGTGCTCGTCGTGGAAGTGAGTGAACTCGGTGGTGAAGTGGAGGAAGAAGGCGACGATGCCGTAAACTTTCGCTTCGCACGAAGGGAGTAGACCGTGGGTTGAAATCAGAATTTGCATTTTGGGCTTAATAGACGATAACACGCACGTAATATTATAGGGGCATTATTGGACTTCAAGATCATGTTTTTCTCCCTTGGGCTTGTTTTTGAATTAAATTTCTGGCCTATCCAGATTAAAATTATGACAAAAAAACTGAAAATTTGCGTGTTGGACACCTCAACATAAATTGCGACAATAATTTTCGTATTTTACATGCATTCCACGTGAAACAGACATAACACAAGTATACAAATTCACTTGTTCAGTTGTTTTGTTTGAATTAATAGCCTTTCTTTCATCAAATTGTTGTTAATAATTCTGTCGTCAGTCTAAAATGAAAAATTATCAAGAGCTTTTACATAGAAAGATAATCAAGAGTTTGAAACTTCCCCTTCAAGGGATGTTAAAGCAATAACAAATTGAAGTGCAACTCATGAACTTTGACAAGATCAAATCGAATCCGCCGTGTTAAAATTGCTGATTAATTTACAGATATCTTCGGTGATTCCTCTTGGTTACAAACTTGACTTTGGATGCAAGGACAACAGAAAGGAGGCTTCCGAATCATGTTTCTGCGGCATGAGACTCAATGGCGCATGCTGTTGTGAACTTTGTGAATGTACAGTGGAGAGATCTCGATTCTCAAGGTCGCCATGTCGTTTTTTGAGCACATATAATGCCCTCCTTGTTCTGAGAATAAGTCATTCTGATCTCCCAATGTAAACTTCTCAGAATTCCCTCTAGTGGATCAAGTATCTCAACCTTATCGCGCATGATTACCCAACCACCAGGTCGTAGAATCCTATCCATCTCAACAACAATTGAAACAGGCTGCTTACACCTGCAGAAGTAATATTTTTTGTTTGATAATTACCGATGACCCAACATTACAATGAGAGTAATCAGGACAGACCATCAATGGTGACTAACCTGTTCTTTAGCCTGGAGAAAAAATGATCAGCGTGCAACAGGTCATATGATCTAGGGTAAGTCCCGAAAGGCTCACACCAGTCATGGTAGATGCCAACGAGTCCACGTTCAAAGATGAAGGGAAGCGTGTCTGGTGCATGGACAGGGACCACATTCATCACCCAAATCTTCTGTTGCAAGAGTGCAGCAGCAAATCTGTATTACAACAGAAATATTCCAAGTTCATTTATTGATACATTATTATGCATTAGCAAAGCTGAAGGCAAAATGGAAGAAATTAATATTACTAGTATTTTGTTGTACCATAGACATACCCTCCATAGATGGCTTTCATGTCCATCACATTCCTGATAGTTGACCAGTCGATGCCCATTCCAGAGAGGTAGGACTTGTCCACAATATCTTTCCAGCGCTTGGTGTCGTCGATCGCTTTTTGTTTGTCATTCAACCAATCAGGATATGTTTCAAGCCTCTTGGGCCATTCCTCAGGCCACTCCGTCCCATGTTGTTCAATTGCAGATGGAATGGTATGCAAGCAAGTCTTCATGGGGACATACCTATAAGGAAAAGTTTTGAAGCCACCGAGTAAATTAGGGTAACTTTATCACTGTCTTAGGGTTAAGATTTTATCCATTGCTAGATATGTTGCAATTCAATTCCTTTTTCCTTTTATGTTTAAATTTTGAATCAGTATGTTAAATGAGTGTATAATCAAGAGGAGGAAATTAACAGCATTTAAAATGGAAAGATATGCTTCATAAAGCAAGGGTTAAGACTTTATCCATTGCTAGGTATGTTGCAATTCAATTCCTTTTTCCTTTTATGTTTAAATTTTGAATCAGTATGTTAAATGAGAGTATAATCAAGAGGAGGAAATTAATGGCATTTAAAACAGAAAGATATGCTTCATAAAGCAAGTGTGTCTGATCTTACCAGGCAGCATCCGGATTTTCATGCTCATTGCATAAAGGTGGATTTTTCCTCCTTCTCAACTCGTATATATCATTAGATTCAGGCTTCTGATATATCTTAACACCCACATCACTAACGTCATCGGTTTTATGAGCCAGAATATTCCAACAGATTGAAGAAGTCAACGTGTTCATAGCTGAGGCAAACAGAAGTGTTAAAGATAATATCATCAGACAATAAAAGAGCAGTTCTTTTACTAGATAAAAAGGAAAAAACCCATTGCACCCAAAATATGAAAAATGAAAGCATATTAAACACATGGCCAGGGGCAAAAACTTTGAGAGTGGTGGATGCACCAACCCTCATACAGCTGCAGGCTTCATAGAAGTTCTATGTAGTTGGCCAGGTCTTTCTACCACACAGCAAGTTAAGAGAATAGATATATTCCATAAATTGTACAAAGATGTCAAGATGGCAAAACCCTTCGTTCACATTCGGTGATATGGCAACAGTTTTTTTCTAAATTCAAGCATAATAAATCTTAAAAATAAAAAAGACAGGGCCAAACCTTCTTCCTCCTCAATGCTGTCATGTTTAGTTGACAAAATAAAGTATCCACCTGGCCTCAAAATCCTATTTATCTCTAGAAGAAGCTTACCCCCTGAAATTAAAAACAAATGATTATATACTACCATATGATTGTAATGAAATTTATAAGCCTATAGTGCATTATTGTATGTATTAAAATATGCGTTTATGTATCTGATATTGCAACACGTACCGTTGGAATGCCAGGGCATGGTACACCTGCCACAGTGAATAGCATCAAAAACTCCACTAGGAAAAGGAAGTCTTCTTGTTGCAAAAGGGCTAACAAATGTCGCAAAACCACGTTCAAGGGAAACCTGTGCTAGGTCAACCAGATCATCCTTCAAGCCCAGCAATAATGTTAATACATCCTTGTCAATAAGAGAGGCCACAAAGCTCGAAGCTGCACATCCAACATCCAGCACTACACGTATATTCTTTCCCCATTCAATATCTGGTACCATCTAAGAAATTCACTCAAACTTAATAAATGATAAACAAGGATAGGAAGACAACATAAAGGTTCAACTACTACGCAGTGCAGAAGCTTTTACTTTCTAGTTACCTAAGAAAACTATGACTACAATCCGTAAAAGGTTGTCCATTCTAGGCAGCAGAAACTTAAGAAATCTCATCTTCTGTTAGCTAAAAAGGTAGTCAAAAACTTACATTAAACAAGCAATTACTTGTTCAATGTCCCTTATGCAGATTTAGTAAATAAATCTGCAATGAAAAAGTATTATTTATACCATATTTTGCACTAAAAGTATATTTTGTTTTATAAGAAGCCCAAGAATATTTTTTACAGAGATTTCTCAAGCTTCATGGAAATACAAGATAGCAGCTGCATCTAAGAAAAGGTTATATCATGGAGATGAGTTGCACTCAGCTTCACCACTTCCCACATTGCCCACGACATTAGATATGAAAAAAAAAAAGAGGTAGGTAAGTCTACTTCGATACAAACACACAAGGATCTCTAGCATGGTAAATTTATCTTCTACCAGCTAATGGTTTTGAATCATCTATATTGAAGACTGGAACTTAAGAAGGTGCAGAAGATCCATAAACTTTCGTTCAGCTAATGCAACAAGAAAGGCTCACCTCTTCAATGGATTCAAGGTAGTGTACAACTCCACCCTTGAATTCAGACTGGTTCTGAGGAAACATCAAATGCTCTCCAGATTCGATCAACCAGTTATGGTTCTTCATGTATGCAGCTAGTTTCGGATGAGCCACATTCTTATGCAATATCTGCAAAACAACAATACTATCGCCACATAAGAACTCAAAATGCATCAGCATATACTCAAACTCAAAACATGGAACAAATAAACCTCAGCATATACCTTCAATATGCTCTCAGGCCAGTGCACTGGAGAATCATAACCATCATGGGGAAGAGGAACAAGACACACTGGAGGGGATTTTGGGCAACTCCTCTCTCTATGCCTATAACCCTGCCTTGTCAAGCCACTTTCAATATCAATACAGGGCATATAATTATGCTTGCTCCTTGTGCTACATAATTTCCAACTATAATGTGCTTTTGGATCGAAAACTGGACCTTTGATCTTTCTCTTCTTCCCTTCATTCTTTAATCCTTCATTCTCATTTTCCACCTTCTCCTGAATCTCTTGATCTACTGATTCATCCAGATCACCATCACTTTCTGTCTCCCCATTTTCTTCTCCTTCACCATCCACTCCTCCTTCCTTGCCATCCACTACCACC
Organism: Heritiera littoralis; assembly: GCA_031772115.1. NCBI lineage: Eukaryota > Viridiplantae > Streptophyta > Magnoliopsida > Malvales > Malvaceae > Heritiera > Heritiera littoralis. Next base: position 23,318,429 of record JAPDPK010000001.1, read on the forward strand.
TCTTCCTCATCTTCATTCTCCTTCTCTGCTTCTTCAGCCTGAGATTCCTCTCGCTCCTGATGCTCTTGATTCTCTTTTGACTCTCCACTAGGTAACTTTAACTTATCCTTTTCCTTTTTCCTATTTGACACATGTTTCTCATTCTTTTTCCCAGATTTGTGCTCATGCGCAGGTGAAGGCAAAGACGCATTAACCTTTTTCTCATCCTTCTTCTTCAAACCAGATTCAACCTTCTTTTTATGACCGCTTGAACCACGTTTTTCTAATTCATTTCCCTTAGATTTGCTTACCCTTGTGCCTGAAGCTACAGGTTCAGCGATGTCTTCAAAGCTCTCCCTTTGAACAGTAACAGAAGTAGAAGAAGAAGAGAACATAGACCAAACAAAAACAAAACAAAGACCCAAGATTGCCACCGCTGTCATCTTCATACAAACCCCATACGGGCGCTTAGCATGGCGACCAAACCGACCCAAAGCCATGAATGTTCTTTGAAGTAAGCAACTTTGAAACAAAACAGAACACCAAACAAGCTAATCTAACAAACTCTGAACCTGTAATAAGGAAATAAAGGAATAAGATCTGTGGAGATCTTAAGTGGAGCTAGAAAAATCTAGGAGCCTTCAAATAAAGATCAGCTTTCAAAGAAGTGAAATTTTGAAGTACCCAGATTGGCAAAACGGCTAAAGCAAAACTTGACTTTTACATTTGTAGTTGTTGCTCAATTGAAATTGAAATCAAATCAAAGGTAGAGATGAGATTAACCCGGCTTTAGGTAGAACTGGCACAGTGTCACCCACCGAATTTATAATTAATATCTTACTTTAAGGACACAAAGTTATCCAGAAAAGACAGCAGCGGGTTCTTTTTACTACCATTACCAAAAGATCCAATTTCCAAACTTCTAGTGATGAAGAAAAAAACCAAAAATCTTTGAGGATAAAGAGAAACAAACTTGAAAATAGAGTGTGTTTGAACAAAAAAAAAAAACGGTAGAGATTACGCTGTTTAGTCCAGACAGGGCAGGGGCTTCCGTCACTTGGGTGTAAAGCAATAGTTATGGCGTTGGCACATCTAAGATGCCGATACCTTAGGCGCTTTCAACGGAAATGACCCATAGTCGCTGACATTGCAGGTCTCGAAGTTTTGACAGTCATATTGATTTGTACTATGTAATGGTGAAAGACCCAAGAGCTGCCAAGCAAGGCAAGGCAAGCCCCTTGTGTTGGATTTCTGGCTCACTAGTTGATGACAACTGAAAGTTGGCCCTGAATCTGCATGGTCTGCTAAAGGCAGCCCATATTCATGGCAGACATGTTAAATGGAGAACATAAATCATTTTCTTTTAATTAATTAATACCCAAGAAAAATAAGGGCCATAAGGACACCATTTTACCTTTTTTTTATTAAATTTAGTTGTAATTTGTTTCATTTTCTTCTATGGTATCTTATTCACAACTTTGACAAGTAAATTAGTTACAAAGTAGGAAAAAGATAACATAGAAATTAGAATGTAATAATGTCATGTTGTATAATTGATTAAGACCATGCGAGGAGTTAGAATTTATTGTAATAATTTTTACCTCATTGAAGGGGCAACATGACCATAAGCCTTTGTGATCTTTAAAAGTTTAAACCGTGTTTGATTCCATAGATCAAATTTCAATGCACTTTGCTTTTTTTTTTGGTGAAAAATGCACTTTGCTTTTTAAACATTGAGTGTTGGCTCAAATTATTATATCTTTATTTTTAAATGTGAAAATTCCGTTAGTTTAAGATTCATATCTCAACATTTGCATTTTCTTTTTTTTTAGAACAAAAAACTTTTGTTGTACCAAAAAATACCAGATTATATTCTCCTCCTTTCGAACAAAAAACTTTTGTTGCATCAAAAAAATACCAGAAGAAAAATCTCAAGGAGTGCTAGTATTTGGTTGATAAGCAGCATGTCTTGAATGATAGATCTTCTTGCAATCAGCCTCCAATTTGTCTTCTGGATATTGTTTTGCATTATTCGCTTTTCATCTAATACATGAATTTGACAAATAAAAAAAAAAAAAACTCTTTAACATTTCTTTCAATTTGCCATCTTCATACCATTCTCTTCGAAATAGAGCATCAGTTCCATGCCTAGATTGCTTTGAAAAGAAATGTAACAAATAATTTCATGCTGAATTTACACAGAACAAACATGATCTATCTATAATTCTATATTGAATGATGTTTTTTTGAGTTCTTATCCATTAAACAAAACGACAAACCCTTCTCTATATAATTGCATGTCTCCAGCAATCAATCTGCCTAAATCTAAGTATGATCATTCATTGGTTCTTACCAAATAACTAAACCTTGGCTCGTATTATTATCATGTCATATGGAAAGAAAAAAAAAAGATGCTTCACCTGTCCTTTAATGAGTCTTCTCCCAAACCTTGATGAGTTGCCGCAGGTGAAGCTGTATTTGAAGTACTGCTAGAACTGAAAGGGTTGGCGTGGAACCAGGGGCTGCCAAGTTTGGGGAGACAAGGGAATGTTACAGAAGATGTCCCGCAGGCTTTGGTGATGCAGCGGTCTGGAAGCCACTTCCATTCGGAGAAGGTTGTGTTGAATTCAAATTCGGAGAATTCTCCTGAGATGCCTGCATGTTGATCTTTATCCTGCATTGCCAATAATTTAAGTTATTACTTTGCCTTCTATGATGTTTATGCTACCTAACTAGTCCACTGCTTGCAATTGCATGGGACACAATGTCAGGAGGTTCAAAGACCGATCTGAGCTGAACTAAACCCTTTAATCTTTCATTGTTCAAAAAGAAAAAACACTACTATCTTTTCTACAGCTGAAATCAGAATCACAGTAGGGGTCTAGCAAAAGGTACAGAAATCACTGAATTGAATGATTCACATTCCATGGCATCGACTTTAACCAGATACAATACCAAATGAACACAGAGAAATGGCACAATTTACCTGTTGTGGATATTGACATACTCATCTGTCTCATCTAATATCTCCTCCTGTCATAAGCAAGCATGGACAAAATAAATTATCATGTAATTCCTATAAACCATTTTAGAATACCGGTAGTACTTGTTCCTAGCTATCAGGCCACCACCAGAGGAAAATAGAACGGTATCGTTATCATGAGGAAGGTGAGAAACCCATATGAAGGTCCTAAAGATAACAGATCCCTCCACTCCCCCCAGAATGCATGATTGCAATGTACTGTATTCCAAGGTTCAGAGCTTTACCTGAAGAAGTTCTTCAATAACATCCTCCATGGTGATAACACCAACAACCTCTTCATTTGATGGGAATTTGGGAATAGGAGCATTTTCAATGTCCAATATGCAGTAAGAACAACCTCTGTGCCGCTTCTTAAAGGCAGGAGTAGCTGGAGGACTCTTCTTTGTCAGCTGACCTCCGTCACCTTTAGTCACAGGTGTCTGAACATCTTGCAAGTCCAATTTAAGCTCTGATTTTGGGATACTTGCTCCAAACTCACGATCATCTGCAAATACATGAAGATTGGTTATATTTAATTCAAAAGAACCAGGTCAGACTACCTGATAAAGGTATGCTCGACCAACCTGACAGAATCAATCATGAAAAATTCATAACTAGTTACTAATGCAATTATAACTTAGGCAAAATCAATGAGAACTGATAGGTGCTTCTTTTGTAATGCCATTTCTAAGAAAAACTAGTGTGGAATGTATTCAGCACGGAATCAAAGAGAAAGGTAAAGTCATTTGTACCGCATTGATATTGATGACTTTAGGTTCAACATACCACACCATTTCTAAGATAACATACTCACCTTTTCTCGAGATCTCAGGTTCAACTGGTCGCTTTTTACAGCTGTCCTTAAACTCAAGTCGCTCGCCCTCTTTACCTTTCTTCACTGATTCTTTGCTCTCATTCAGATCCTTATATACCACAGCAATGTGGCTGTGACCTTTTTGGAATTCATTAAGGATATCATACAGCGGCATGTTCTCTGATACCCTGTAGGGTGAATAAGAAGCATAGAACATTAGATTTTAGCTCCTTTCTCGCAGTAGGGAAACAAGAACGAAAAATAAACCAACTGAATTTAAAGCTGATTCCAAATATCCCAAAGGGAACCTATCCATTGTTAAATCTCATGTCCTCATCTCTTTTCCACCTATTTAGATGCTAAAAAAATATACTATAACAAAAAAGATGAGATACTATACCGTGGGATTTTTCTTATGATCATTTTTCTCAGAGGGACTGGACCTTCCAAATCAATTGTTAGAAGATTTTTAACCTGCACATTTCAAGCCAGACCACGAAGAAGAGTCCACATATTAAAGATAGGAAAAAAGAGAGCCGTTTGGAGGAAAAGATAACAAATATACTTTCATTTATATTATAGAAATTGAGAACTTAAAACAGCAGAATGGGTTTGTTGGGGAACTATTAGCAAAAAAGGTCCAGACAATTAGAGAAAAGTGCATCCATGCAGGAGGTAGTAGGAATTTGATACAAAGTTCAAGTGACATAAATCAATATCATGCATTATTAACTGTACAAACACAATATTTTCAAAAATTATACCCAAGTTAGGATAAATATACAATGCCAAGTTGAACTGTTGCACTGTTTTATAGACATACAAAAAGGCAAGCAAATAACAAAGATGCCTCCAGTATGGTTAACATGATACATTCAGCAAGCTCCAAGGAGCATCACAGCATTCTCTGACCCAAGGAATTACCAGTAATATAAACAAGCAATTGTAGCTCAAATTCAAATTACTAATGCATACATTTATTTGGCTTTCCTTAAAGTACAACTACCAACTTAGCTGCCATTACCCTTTAGGTCAAGAAAACTGCATTTGATTACAATGGCTATTAGTCATGCCACTGCAACTCACTGCCATTGTTCTTTCCTTATTCATAATCTTGTCTCTCAAGGAAGTATAACAGACTCCAGTTGTTAAAAATAAAATAGTAAGGAAAAAGATGTCCATCAAAAGTTTTTAGAAATAAAGACAGGAGAAAGGGAGGTCAGATCACATGACCAAGGAATAAAAATGAACAAATGGCAAATAATATAATGCATCCTAGCAAGAAACTATCATAAAATGATAACTCACGCAAAGAAAGGAAATTACCAGAACAAGTCCAATTATATTTGTTGGGTTTCCATAATAAACTGGAACTCTGCTATGACCCATCGTCATTACTTTATTCAATGTTTCCCTGAATTGAAAAGAGAAAGAGACAGACAAAGCTTAGAACATAAGAAGAGTGGTAAAACTCTAGGGTTGCAATAAACTGGAATCCACAAACCCACAAATCAAGAGTTGTATCCAGATCAAGGGTAAATGCATTTGATATTGGTGTCATGGCAACTTTGGCGGTCTTTTCAGTCATTTCAAGTGCCCCGGCAATGATAGTTGTCTCATCATGAGTTAGATCTCCACCTTTCCCAGCCTAAAAAAGCATGTATATACTGACGGATAAAGAAAGGCTAAGGAATGCATAAATCATTTAAGCATAATCCACAAGGTGGATGTTGCTTGTACAAATTCATAGAAAACAGAATTTGAACATGATTGTCATAAGGTCCTAAACATCAAATTTCAAAACCTTCTGAGTTAAATTGATTACCTCATTGCCATGAAAATCCACAAAAGTCTTTAGCTCTGCTCTCCGTAGGAGGACAGCATGTCCCTTACCCAACATCCAATCCAAAACCTAGAAGTACGTGGCATTTATTAAGAAAATACTGCATAAGACTCAGTTTCAAAAAATAAAAAATACTAGAAACTTTAGTTTCCAAATTCAACTACATCTAATAACAACTTGTAAAAAGCACAGGATACAGAAAATACCAATATTCACAACAACACAACAGAAGATCCAAATATACCTTGCTAATTGGATAAGAAATTGGGAAGAAAAGAAAAAGAAGAACACGGACAAGAGGTGCCGTTGCTGCTCCAACTTTCAAACCATAACGAGTACAAACAGCTTGAGGCAATATCTGCACTCAGACATACAAGCATATATTAACAAGAATACTGCAACTTCCTTGAAATGACGGCAAGTTCAATCTGTTAACTACCAACCTCTCCAAACACGAGGATAAGAGTCACTGATATCAGAATTGCAGCCCACGGAGGCACAAGCTTGTCCAAAAAAATGGGAAGAGCCTAGACGGAAGGAAAGAAGTTAAGGGAACAAGCAACAAAATTGAAGAGAGAAAATGATAAGAATGGTTTAGTGCAGTAACCTCCATTGCCAAAGAGTTTCCAATCAATAGAGTACACAGAAGAAGATGCTGATTTTTTACCACAGGAAATATCTTTGCTGCCAAAAAGAAAACAAAACAGAACAAACTTCTGATTGTTAAAAACACATCTAAATGAAACTCTCACCTATATGTTCATAAGATCAGCTCACATGCTAACTCAAACTTCAAGAGAATGAAATTCTCACCTATATGTTCATAAGATCAGCTAACATGCTAACTCAAACCTCAAGAGTTGACTCAGGACCTAATTCCCAGTGGAACCAATGTCACATCTTTTCGCTACTTAAATTATTGTAATTTTTGCTTTTTGCTTACAGAATCCAAACAATCAAAAGCAAACAGCAAAAATAGACCAAAACAAAGCCTTTAAGAAACTCTGAACTCAGTAACCGGCCGCCGGCCGCCGTCCTTCTGCACACAGATCATGCAATCTGCCTAACATACGGACAGAGCAACGGGAGTCAGTGAGTCGACGCAGTTCCAAAAGCTAATTCCCCGCCCTTTTCTTAGCTATCTACACATAAACTATTTATGATCAATCCCCCTTATTTGATAGCTTACTAGAACAACCAAAGCATCCCTATTTAAAGCACCGACAAGCTATTCAATACAACAGTGAACAAAACCTCAGCAACACCAGTTATTTCGGAAACCAACTTGAAAAAAAGAACAAACTTCAAAAAAAAAATCCAATCAATAACTCATAAAAGAGAAAGTAAAGAGAGATGGTTACAAGCATGGATACGATCTTGAGGACGGCCAGACTGGATGAGGACTTCAAGGTCGACAAGGCCTAGAGACATGAGACCCAGTGTTAACCCAGCCATCAACCCAGCAAAACACACCAACCCAACTATTATCAGCAGATACAATGAGAATTTAGCCCCACAACAGTGCACGTCTGAAGCCATTTTCTCTTCTCTCTTCTCTTTCGCTGTGTTTGGTGTTGTTGTCTTCAATTCTTTTGAAGTAGCAAACAGGATTTTTGGCCACTAGCCGAGGAGATTGCCTGTTGCCTTGTCTTCTTCGGTTCCAAGAAGTTTGATCGGACACAGAAAAAAAAGTGGAAAATTGCGCTTAAGAAATGGACCAACGATTTGCTCACGTGTGAAGTCAGTTTACTGCTTCGGGTTACTGGAAAATGTCATGTAAATGGAATCATACGCGACCAGCATTTTCCTACAGTCTACAGGCCAGCGTATGTTTACTTGATTACGTATCCTGCAACTTCGATTTGCTTACGTTTTACCCAACTGCCCTGGAATATATTTTTTGATGAGAACTGCCCTCGAATATTTTATTAAAAAGTAAATGAAATCATAATAGGGTAATTATTCCATAAATTATTAGTGAGGTGTTTTTATTTCACAAATAATATTAAGATTGTGACACGTATTTTATTTTTTTTAATATTTTTATAAAGCACTTCTTACGATTCTAACACCTCTTATATAATAAAAATATTTCACTGACAATGTATGAAATAGTTATCTATCATAATAAATGATTAAAAAATTTTACCTTTGACTTAGATTTTGATACCATGGCATCACATGAATGATGAATGTAAAATAAAAAAATAAAACAAATTAAATTTTGATAAATTTTTTATAAATTTAAAAAATAAAAAATATATTTCATATTTAATATATTAATTCAAATTATAACATAATAATTTTTATATTTTTATATATATTTGACACAAAATAAAAAGTTACACGAATAAATCTAAGAGAATAATTTATATTAGAATGATCCTAAAAGTAAATGTTTTAGACACTAATGAAATAATGACATCTCGTATAGTTTTAAAAACAGTTAATAATTATTTTATATTCATCCTCACCAAATCAATTCTAATTAAATTAATTTACTAAAAGTCTACACTCAGTAAATATATTACTTACTTATTTAACTCAAATTGATGGAAAGATTAAAAAAATGGCATAATTAAGATCTAACAAAAAATAAATTAAAAAGGTAACAAAAAATATTAATATGTAGAATGTAAAAAGAAATTGTATTTGACAAAATACTTTTGAAAGTATCATCATTTTTATTTGTTTTGTTCATCATTATCGGTCAAAAAAATAATGTTAAAAGCAAAATCATTTGTTTGTTTTGGAAGTATGAAACACAATTTGTAAATCAAATTTTTATGTTACTTTTTAAATTAATATTTTTGTTAGATGTTAATACCTCTTTGTTAATTATGTGAGTTTTTAATTTTTTTATTAATTTGAGTTAAATAGGTGAATAAATTAATTTTATCAAAATTAATTTGGTGTGAATGAGTATAAAATAGTTATTATATGTTTTTTAAAAAATATAAATTATCATTATTTTATTAGTGTTTAAAACTATCACTTTTTATTCTCTAAATCTAATATTATAGCTTTAGATCCTAAATGCAACTATCAGTTGTAATTCACAAAGTTTATTGTGTCTAACTTAATCCGATTTGCATAAAGTTAAAGTGGACCCAACAAGCTTTGGACTGTTAGCGGCCAACCAACGCAGCCAAGTTCCTGATCTTGGGCGGAAAGATTTTATGGCGCCACTGCTGATAAGGTTTGCTACTAGCCCTAGGCCTCAGCCTTATGGCTCCCGACCAGTGACCGAACTCTGAAATCTGAGCCAGTGCTGGCCCAGCGGTGGATCTGAGAGTAGGCCGTCAGCTCACCGCCCATGACTGAGAATAAAACGCGAAGAATGTTCACCAATTTCATGATAGACAAGTCCTGCTTGGTTAAAGAGTTTAATCTAAGAGTGCTTCTAATCACACCTGAAAAGATGTTAAGGTGTGTCTAACAAAAGTGTAGGTATGAATAGAATTTCTCTTAATCTAAATTTTCTCACAAACTTTTCGCTAGTTTCCAGATTGGGAGAAAACAAAGCTGGGTATCCGATCAAACCCGTTACCCGACCCGCACCTAGCCTTGCATTCCATCAAGTTGCAAATAAAAATATAAATGAATTAAAGTACTCTCAAATTATTCGAATTAGATTTAATATTTATTTAAATTTGATTTACTTATTTTCAAATCAAAATCAAATTATTGAAGTAATGAATCAAATTAAATTTAAATATTTTAATATTCAACTCAAATTCCTTACAAATTTGATCGAATTTTTTTAAATATGTGCTTTTTATATTTTATTATTAATTTATTATTTTATTTTTATAATATATAATTAAAAAATAATAAATCAACTTTATTAAATTAATTTCGAATAAATTGAATCAAACTTAAAAAATTTAAATATTTTATTAAATTAAACTCGAACTTTTAAACTAAACTTAATAAAATTTAAATTAAATTTTAAACCTTCAATCTTCGAGTCAAGCTATGCTCATCTGTGATATTGAATTGTTTATATCAGGCGTTGATTACACCTCTAGTAGCAACAGCCTTTTCGCGTCAAGCTACGGGTGGGATGCAATCACGATTGCTACGTATGACCTAAAGACAAGAGAGTGCCTGCAAATGGTCTAGGCTTCCTTTTCTTTTTTTGGGTCGAAGGACACTAGGATTCTTTATTGCTAATTTGCCATTTAACTTGGGACTGGGAGCCCCACATCTTAACATCTAGTCCTCTCAAAAGTGGGACTGTGGGAGCCGTTCATTTCTGCCTTTTGGTGCCAAACCGCCAATAAGGACAGACAATAAGAGCAAAAGTCGGGTAAAAGAAATGGTAAGCACTCGTGGACTACTTCGTTACCTTCCTTTTCATCAAAGCAAGGTAGCTGGATATGAATACGATCGAGCAGTTTTCTCAAACGTTAGTTTTGTGTGGCTCTCTTTTCTTATCCCCTGCGCGCACTTATTGCTTCTCCCATGAACGTTTGGTGTTATATATTGCATGCATTATCTCTTTGCACTCTTATTAGTAGTCTTTAAATTCCAGTGTCATGGACCATTCGAAACAAGAAAATGCCCCGCCAGAAGACCATGAACTGGAGCTAAAGCTTCCACACTTGCTGTTTACAAAAACAGTTCGAGAACTCTATGCAAAGATTGTGAATGAGTGGGATTCCCTGAAAAAGTCAGCATGCCAAACGGCAGCTGGAAGAGCCCTGTGGAAGCATGTGATTCATGACCCTCTGGCAGATGTGCTTGCAGGAGAAACACACCTGAGAAACCTTCATGAAAAGATTAAGAAAGATCGCCACAACAATGCTCGAGAAATTTCGGGAGTGATTCTAGCTGTTCGAACCCTTTGGTTTGATTCGAAAATTGAAGCTGCACTTGATTCCTTTGGTGGTGCCGCTCAAGTTGTTCTCCTTGGTGCAGGTTAGTATTCACTCTACCCCATGTTTAATGTACTATACTTTGCAGCATTCATATTAGAAGCATTACAACCTCGCTTTCTAGAAGGCACTGATCCCTTTATATACTGCTCAACCATCATGAATCATGAGTAACAATTTAACAAATACAAGCCAATAACCAGAATCAATTATGTTGTCAAAAACTGAAACTGCATGCCTCAGACTGTAAGCTTGCATCCAGAGAGGCTTTACTCTCAAGTAAAGCACTAGATAACCCCTTCAAGAACAGAGAAATTAAAAGAGGGGAACACATTATTTAGAAAACACAGGACATATTTTAAAGTAAAAAATGCATGACCTTCATTTGCAGGAATGGATGCAAGGGCATATCGTTTAAGCTGCTTGAAGGAAACTGACGTCTTTGAAGTAGACTTTTCTGAAGTCCTGGAAGTAAAAGCTGCTCTTCTTCAGGCAGCTCTGGAGTCCACAGAACATCTTAGGCTGATGGCAAAATCCTTAACAAGAGTAGCAGCTGACATTAGAGAGAATGACTGGCTTGAAAAGCTTCAGATATCTGGGTTTGTGCCAGAAAAAAATACAGTATGGGTTCTAGAAGGTATCATCTACTACCTCTCAAATTCTCAAGCCATGCAACTACTGAAGATGGTAGCTGACAAGTGTGCCCTCACCCATACAGTTCTCTTAGCAGACTTCATGAATAAAGCATCAACAACACTCTCCAGTTCTATCTTCCACTTCTATAGTGATTGGCCCGATCTTCTCCTGCCATCTCTTGGATTTTCTCACGTTAATCTTTCACAAATCGGTGACCCAGATGCTCACTTTGGGCTCATGCATGATCCATTGAATTTATTCAATAAGCTACGCAACTTGCCAAGGTCAGTAGAAACCCACCCGGACGATGGAACACCATGCTGTCGCTTGTATTTGGTGCAGGCTTCTGGTTCACCAAATCAAACAATTTCCTTGAGCACCGTCCCAACGTAGTGTATAGAGATCATATGCGCAAACATACTAGTTATAATATAGATGCAGGAATCATTATTTGTTGTGTTGCTCAAGGAATATAAAATTCAATTGAACAAGCATAATTATTCTTTAAATTGTATAAGATATACTATTACATAGTAGTTGCTCAACCATTTCTCTTTGCAGGAATATTTAAGGATAAGCATCATTTGCAACATATGCCAGAGAAAAATTCACATTTTGATTGATCATAAACAATTTCTGTTTATTCTTGAATCCGTATAGAGAAAAGTATACACGTATTCCTTTTTATTTCAAACTTTGATCTTGTATAGCCTTGGAAAAGCAAATATTAAAAGGAATCATAGTTCAGCCTAAATCTGCAAATGGAGAATATTCTCCAGTTACAAGGTACTCCTTGCCAACTATCTGGTATCTACTGGAATTCGTTTGATGCAAAAAGCAAATGATATAAGAACTAAGATTTCAAAAGTCACAAGCTTCAATTATCAATGGTAATTCAGCAGGTTATAAAACCTGGATGTTATTTATTGTGTTAGTTATGTAATCTTATTTAGAAGCCTTAGTGGTTTGGTGGAAGGGTACAGAGGGTGAAAGTTAGCATTCATCCAGAACTTTGATGTAAAATTATATGATGATTTTCTTATTCTAAGGTAAATGACATGAATTTGGAAATGTGCACATATGATAGATTCTAGCAAACAATGGTCAATAAATGCTGGAACAAAGAAAAGAAACACATCATAAATGGGAAAAGAACAAAATTTACAACAAAAATAAAGTCAAGTAACATACTTATGCATTTTTACAATAAGCCATGCTCCAGGTCCAAAAGGACAAAAGCCTCCACCAAATCTCCAACCATCACATGATACCGTAAAATCAGTTAGCGTGGTTATACTTCAAGGCAGTCCTTAACTCCCTGCTCAAATTTGTCAAGGGAAGTTATAGTATCCATGAGCGCATCTGCAACCTTTTGTCTGCGGAAACAGAAATAAATAACACAATCAGAAATCCTTATCTGCTATTGATAAAAGTTGTAACTTAAAAGAGCAACAGCACCAATTCACATTAATAGAAACAAACTCAATCTGCATTGGTTACATTAGGTTTGAATTGTAAAAGCATACCTACTGGAAGCAACCTGAATATCAGCTTCATTTGCCAAACTATTAAGTGAGGTAAACAAGCTGCCAAGAAAGAAAAATAACAAAGAATTAACAAATTATGCAGGTTAACATATTATGACAACACTTAAATGAATCAACAATTAACAGGAAAACATGAGTGGATGATTCTTAAACTACCACCCATTGGATCTCAGGAAGACTTAAGGAAAATGAGGAAGACCGATTTAAAATAATCTGGATATCAATGTTTCTCCCAACAAACATCCATTTAAAAAACAAAATCATCCAAGAGAAAAACTTGCTACAATGCAAGTGGAGAAAGAAACATCTTGGACATTTCCTTCTATATTTACAGCAAATTAGCAGCCATCCAGAATGTATAACTCAAAATCACGCAATGATGTTCTGCATTTGCAGACTTCAAGCAATCTAAGAAAGTACAAAACGATTATGAAAAGATTAATAGGAGCATAAGCTAATCTGTTTAAGAGAGCAGATACCTTACAAGATCATCTAACATAGCTTCAGCTTCCAGCTTAACAGGATTCTTATCCTCAAGCAATGAAGAAGCATTCTTCACAATCAATCGGAATGTGCAAACCTGTGAATTATAGAAAATCGAACTACAAAATTATAACCTAAATTAGGTCAAATATCGGGCATTTATTTCCACCTCCTTGATTTTGTTTTAAGTTCAAATTTAGTGAATAAATTGATGTAACCAAAAATCCTTTAAAAAAATCACTTAGAATCAATGAAGAGTGCGAAAGAAATTTCGATTCTAATCTTAATTTAGTATCAATAAGGACTAGAACAAACCTCGACTCCGGTATTGGCTTGAAATGCAACAAAGGAATTCCTCTCTTGTATAACGCAATCCCTAGCGGCAGATTTCAAGAGCTTTTGAACTTCCTCGAAATCCTTATTTGAATTAGTTGATTCCTTATCCACTATATTCCAAAATACCAAAACAACTAAAATTAATTAAAGAAAGACGAGAAACAGATTCGCATAATTGCAGAAGAAAAAGAGAAGAGAATAGAAATGTGAGGTACTGAGCAAAAGATAAGCAGAGCGAAGGCTTTGTCGAGAAGCATCGATCGGCGCCAAGAGGAATTTCGAGGACTTCCTTTTCTGCTCTTTAAGCCAGTCCTTTGGTCCAGCTGCGCATGGCAACCAACAGCGTTTAATAAAAGGAAAAAGCAAAGAATAACAGGGAATCTGAAAGAGAAATAGAATTACGCACAAATTCCAATCGAGAAGGCAGAAGCATGAGAGGGTTGGAAGAGGGAAGGAAGGAGAGAGATTAGAGAGAGAAACGCAGCGTCTCTACGAGAGATTTGGATTTGATTCCGAAGGTGGCGCTGTTCTTTCAGTCGATTCTCTTGATTGGAGCTGACGGAGAGGTTTTGATTTGAAATGAGCTGTTTGCGAGGTAATGGTGAGAAGCCCGCGACGGTTGAGATGGGGGAGCTAGAGATAAGGCGGAGTGTAGGTGGCGGCATGGCTGGTGCAGTAAGCACTAGTAACGACCGAGCCCGGGAAAATAAACGATCATTTTTATCTTGGGTTAAGACCTTAAGGCCCGCTGTTTTTTCTCTCCGGCCCGGGTAGGCTTCACTCGTTGTCTTTTATCATGGGCACTACTATCAAGAAGAACATTTGTTATTGTGAAGATTTTTTATTGCCGATTATTACTCACATTATTAATAAAATTTGTTAATTTTATAGATGAAATTTGTTGATGTCTTCAACAATAAAAGTGTAAGGTTACTGGAGATCTTGTTCGCTTTCGGCAGATGTAGTTAGTTCTGCAAAACAAAGGTCGTGGCGAAAGATGTCGAAGTTGTAATTCTGACGATGACACCGATACTCAAACACGAAGAAAAATGGAATGAAGGTAAGGCCTATAATGGGATTATGGGAGAAGTGTTCGAATGATCTTTTACTTTACAGGTTCTTGTAAACGATGGAGCCAAAAATTTTATCCAGTGGAGGTTTAATTTAAATTATAAAAAATAATAAAAAATTAAAAGATCGTTTGGTATTGTTGTCAAATTTGTGTTTTATGTTTTATGTTTTTGAAATTTATATTTTTGTTTTGTTTTGTTTTGAAATTTTGAAAACAGAAAACATGTTTAGTAAACTATTATTGTTGTATAATTTTTAAAACTGAAAACATAAAATGTGTTTGGAATCTAATAAGTTGAAACATAATTTTTTTAATCTTATAATTTATAATGTTGCATTAAATATTTTTATTAAAATTATATAATTTTAGTAGTATATTATTAATAATGTGTAATTTTATACTTAATTTTTATATATTACATAAACTATTTCATTTATCATTATATTAAATTTATCTTAAAATTATTATTTTCTTAAAGCTTTAAATTTTTTCATGTAGAGAATGAAAAATCACATGATTTTAACCATTCAAATTAGGATTCTTTGAGCATAAAATCAAAAAAAATTCAACAAATTTATCAAAATGAGAAAGCATCCATCCATATCTAAATTCCCCCGTTTCTCATCAAATTATTTTTTTGAAAGCCAAAAGTTTTATCGATAAATCAAAGGCAAGAACAGTGCAACAAAAGTGAGAAAGGAAATACATGGTCAGCTTACAAGACGACAAGAAACTGACCAAAAAGAAAAAAAAAAAACAAAACCACACAACCAACAGCCCAAAGCCAACAACCAAAACCACACAAGCAACAGCCCAAAGCCAACAAGGAAATGTGATCAACTCAAAGAAGCAAAAGAACAAACATTAGGCCAACAAAGACCAAGAAATGGAAACTCTTCATCCTCCACTAAAAGAACCATCCACTCAATAGGAGAACCACACAATTAACCAAAAAAAGAAAGCCGAGGAGGAGCATTTTCGACAACTTCGGGCGGCACATGGCCTCCGACGAGACTTGGACAGAAAAAATTGGCGAACCGCCGACGACGACTTCGAGCTGCTCATAATATGAGGAAGCAAAAATTCATAAAATAAAATCCTGGACAAAAAAAATTGAAGACCATGAACAGACACAAACAAAGAATCAAATAGAAAGTTCATACGAACCTGTTTTTCGTGTTGGTTGCTTGAGTCGATCAAGGAGAAGTGAAGAAGAAGAAGGAGAAAAGTGAACAAGGAGAAGTAGTCGGCTGCAATTGGAATGAGAAAGAAAGATGATGTGTGAGGTGAGGCTAAGGCTAGGCTTTTGCCAAAACAAAAAAGATACAAATGCCGCTGGTAGGATTCGACCCGAAGGATCTCATTAATTGTTACTGTTCATTCCGTGTTTTGGTTAAAAATTGTTGCCAAATTGTTTCGAAAATGGTTGGAAGCATAAAATTATTGTTTCCTGTTATTTTGAAAATATCACTGTCAATCTCTGGAATTATAAAACAAGAATTTATCAGTCAAATACAATTTTGTTGTTTTGTTGCGAGATTTTAGAAAACAAAAACATAAAATTGAAAATAAAATTGATACCAAACAAAGCCTAAATTTTTTGTATTTTGTCATAGTTATTAAAATTTTTAAATTTATTTTTGGCATGTTTTATATTTTGAAATTTATATATAATAATTTTGTTACTAATACTTTTGAACATGATTTTTTTTTCAATACATACAACTAACCTATCATTTAACAATTGATCTCTCATCATATTATGCAAATGAATCTTCAAAATATTTATTGTTGAACATGTTTTTTTTTATTATGACCATGATAGTCAATAGAATCAATATTAATTCAATAACAAAAAATTAATAACTACACATTTTATCGTTTTTTATCTAAACAATTCTTACAGTAAAATTGTTCATTCTTTTTAATTTTAAAAACTTAATTCTAGAATATATTTATTAAGTTGATAGTCAAATTTTGTACAAATAATTTCTTTTGAAAAAATTTAACAAGATAAAAAACTTTTATTTTTAAAACATATAAATTAATTAATTTTTTTGGACCAGCAGGGGCCCACCCAAGGGGGCTCCACCCCTAGTTCCTGCCCTTATATACTTGGTGGATGCGTGGTGCCCCGCCATGGATGTGCCTTCACATAAGGCTCTACGCATGAATCAAGTGGCTTCGCACAAATTTGAACAGAAGCCAAATGACTGAGGTAGTTGTTAGGCGATTGCAGTCTCTGTCTGTCAAATGTCGTGTCAGAAGTGACTTGTCAAGTGGATACTGTAAGTGGGCAATCAAGTCTGAGCTGGTGTTTGGATGGACCTTAACTTTCGGCCTAGGCTTGGTTCATGCGTTGGTTATGTTTAAGCCTCGTGCTTTTGGATTGATAGTCTTCTGAGTTCTGAGCTATAGGGGTGTAAAACGGGCCTAAGTTCGCGGGTTAATCCGTTACACTCGCAGGTTTTTTGAGGGCTGGTTTTGTTTTTTTAAGCCCGTTTAAAAACGGGCCTAAACGGGTTGGCCCGCGCGGGTCGGTTCACAAGCCTGCGCGGGCCAACCCCATTTAGACCCTTTTTTATTTTTTTTTATATAATTTGCTTTTTAATCATATTATTAATGTATTTTTATTTCTTACAATTACAAAATAATACATGACATGATTTTAATATATTCTAGCAAAAAAATGAATTCATGTAATTTTATTTTGAATTGAAATCATGACATTATATGTATGATAGTGAAAAAAAAAGAAGTTGGAAGAGTTTAATATTTAATAGAAATTTATGTTTTTTCAAGATTGTATTTATATCTGAATTTTAATAATTTTTTTAAATTTTATTTTTATTAAAATTATGTAGCCCGCGGGTCAGCCCGGTCCGTATTAAAAACGAATCGGGCATATACAATTTGGTCCGTTTAAAAACAGGTCTAAACGGGCTTGACCCGTTTAAGCCCGCATTCGTGCAGCCCGCCCCGCGCCCGCACCGGCCCGCCCGTTTTACACTCCTACTGAGCTATAACAAAATTAATAAAATAATATATATTTTTTACATATATTACAAAAAAATAAATATATGATAATTTTTTAATATTGTTTAGTAAAATAAAATATTTTTGTATTAATACTAACAAGTGATAAAAATTTTGTTGTGAGTTTCTAAATTGCTGTAATACTTTTATAGTTAGTTCCTTGATATTTTTATAAAATTTTGTGATGTTTAATAACTATTGCCCCCCTTTTTTTATAAAAGCTTAATAATTCTTCTTATCGAGGCGAGCCATAGAGTATTTAAAAAAATATCCCATCAGTTTTAAAAAAATAATTGTTATTATTTTTAATTGATGACAACTAAACACGTAACTTTGATTCATAATTGATTTGTGGATCGTGTTACGTAACAAAATTGGCTGCATTAATCATTCATAACATTGATAGTGGTACGAAGTATAAAATCTGTGAGATAATAATCAAGGTTTAATTTAATTGTTATTATTTTTAGGAAGATTAGATCCAAAGTTTTATTGTTCTTTTTTTTATATACTTCTTTATGTAAAATTTTTTTTTAAAAAAAGTAAGACAAGGATATAAAATCTTATGTTATTGATCACAGTTCTCCCTCATACATAACATTGATTTGTGTATCAAATTTTATTTTAAAATTTAAATTTTTAATGGGACTTCATCATCCTAATCAAATAAATTTTCCACATGAAATTTTGTGTCCCAAAAATCCATTAACATTATATTTTGTTGTCAAGCTTCATTGTGCCTAATTCTCACTAAAAATGTCTTTATGTATCTCATGAGTGAATTTGATTTTTCTTTTTTAAAAAAGGCATTTTTTACAATATTTAACATAAGATTCGATTATCTTGTATGCTTATTGAGAGTCATTATCAAAATTTTGTCATCATATAGTTTGATTTATTTATTCATACAATGTTAATTATGTGCAACACACTATCATATACTAATCACATCAATATGCACTTAATTGATCTTGATCACATTTTAACACAATAAATAACACACCATAAAAAATGTTTGTGGGTCGTGTTGCACACGCGGTTGCACAAACCAATCAATTGTGCAAAGTATAAAAGATGTGAGATAAAGATATAAATTTCTTCGTTGAATATTTTTTATTGATTATAATTTTCTCTCGCATGGTATACAATTATCTCTTTAGTCCTTTTTTTTTAAGCACGCCTTCATCATCCTAATCAAATAGTTTCCCACGTCAAAATTTAGGTGTTCCAGAAACCCATTAACATTATATTTTATTGTCACTAAACTATATAATTAGGCAAGATTCCTTATGCCTAATTTGTACAAAAAAATGCATTTACGCATCTCATGGGACATGAGTCACTATTAAGTATTGACTTTTTTTAGAAAGGCTCGGATGCCAATTATTTTATATTACTTTTTTTATCGTTTTTTAACATAAGATTCGATCACGTTTTTATCATGCTTGATGAGAGTATACACGTGTATATATATATACACACATCTTCAATTAAATAAAAAAAAATTTTTTGAAAGAAAAAATGAATCCTCATTATTCATTCAGATTGAAATATCTTCGGTTACAGTATCTATCAATATTGTTGGAGATTCTTCTATCCATACTTCATCATTTTCACAATTCAATCCATATCTAGCTAGTCTATGGGCTGCTTTGTTCTCCAACCTTGGCGTGTGTAGAAATCTGCAACTGGAGAATTTTTCAGCCTTTATCCGAGCCTCCTCGATGATTTGTCCAACATATGATAAGTCTGCTTCTTTGTTCTTCAGTCTTGTGATGATTCCTAGAGCGTCACCCTCCAGTTCCACTTCCCTGAAGCCCATATCCTGAGCGAATTCTATAGCCTTCATTGCTGCCATTGCTTCAATGATTAAAGGATCAGTAATCCATTTTATCCCTATAGCGCAGGCTCCCATAAAATCCCCTGCAGAGTTCCTTATGATAACTCCAACTCATCCTTTTTTCTGGTGAGCATCAATTGATCCATCGAAGTTTACCTTGAAACAGTTTTCGCCGGGGGGCTTTCCATCGCTTTTTCACCATTTGAGTTGTGGCAACCTCCATCCTGTTGGCTTCGTTGAACTCTGTAATATATCGTTGTATGAAAGCCACTGTTTCTGATGGGTTCCTCCTCTTCCTCTCATGCAGTTCAACATTTCTGTTGCTCCATACCGCCCATAGTGTGAAGACAAAAAGCTGATACTATTGATCGTTCAGTGAGTTACTTATTGTTTCGAGCCAGTTGTCCCCTGTTGGTGTTGCAATGTGATTCTAGTCTTGGAATGCAATATTCCAGATTGCTGCTGCTGTGTCACAATTCCTTATCGCATGAGCCATCGATTCCTCCTCTCTCCTACATCTAAAACATACTGAGCTAGTCTGGATTCCTTTCCGAGCTAAGTTTTCCGTGACTGGTAATATGTTGTGGTGCACCCTCCACAAGAACACTTTTAGTTTGTTGGGGAGTTTAGCGTGCCATACCCTCTTCCAATTTACTATCTGGTCGTCATTGGAATGAGAATTAGCATCTTGGTCTATCTCCCTCTGCAACTTATATCCACTACGTACTGTGTAGATTCCATTTCTGGAGAAATGCCAAATCTGTCTATCCTGCAGTCCCAGCTTGCTAGTAGGTAAAGCACTAATTTCTTCAGCTTCATCTAGTCTAAAACGTGCCATTAGTTTTTCCAAGTCCCATCCCCTAGTTTACGGGTCTATTAACTCGCAAACTCTCTCATCTTCATCCCAATCATTACAAGGGGAACGTGGCATCATGTACGTGTTAAAGGGGAGCCATTTATCCTTCCAGATTTTAACTAAAAATCCATTCCCAATTCTCCATCTCAAACCCCTTTGGAGTAAATTCTTCCCTTCCCAGATACTACGCTAGGTTAAGGATGGGCTGTGTCCTAGTTTTGACTGTAAGAAAGAGCTTGTTGGAAAGCAACCTACTTTAAGAACTCTATAAACCAGCGAGCTCGTGTTCAGCATCAGTCGCCAACCTTGTTTCGCTAGCAGTGCATGATTGAAAGACCACATCTCTCGGAAGCCCATTCCGCCTATCTCTTTCCCATTGCACATCCTTTGCCAGTTCAGCCAATGGATGCCTCGTTTGTCCCTTGTCTTTTGCCACCAGAATCTGCACATCATTTTATTCATTTCATTGCACAGAGTTTTGGGAAGTAGAAAACATGCCATGGTGTAAGTCGGAGTCGCTTGTATGATTGCTTTTAAGAAAACCTCCTTGCCTCCCTGAGATAAAGGCCTACTACTCCACCCTGTCAATCTCGAATTCACCCTATCTTTTAGCTCTCGAAAAGCTCTCCTCCTGCTTTTTCCCACCATTGTAGGCACACCCAAGTATGTTTCAGGACTTGAAGAAGCCTGTATTCTGAAAAGCTCTTTAATTGTGTTTTTCTGCACATCACCAGTGTTATTGCTGAAAAAAAGGCCTGACTTATCAAAGTTTATCTTTTGTCCGGACCCCTCTTCATATTTCTGTAGCAAGTGCATCACCCTTTCGCTTTCAGTCCTGTTTGCTTTTGCAAAAAGAAGACTGTCGTCAGCAAAAAACAGATGAGTGACTTGGGGTCCATGTCGACTAGCCCGTGCTCCATGCAATAACCCATTGTGTTGGTGCTTCGCCAATAATGCAGAGAGACATTCAGTGCAAATCAAAAATAAATAAGGTGAGAGGGGATCCCCTTGGCGGAGTCCTCTCTCTGGTGAGAAAGCATTTGAAATATTCCCATTCACAGTAATTGAGTATGACACTGTAGATACACAGGACATTATAAGGGAGACCCATCTATTATGAAAGCCCATTTGAATCATCATATCTTCTAAAAATCTCCACTCCACTCTATCATAAGCTTTGCTCATGTCTAGTTTCAGTGCAAAGTAGCTATGCCTTCCTAGTTTTCTCTTCAATGCATGAACAAGTTCGTAGGCCACTAGTACATTATCAGTGATAAGTCTGCCCGGTACAAATGCACTTTGTGACTCGCTAATACAATGGGAAAGAACTAATTTAAGCCTGTTGGCTAAAACTTTAGCTACTATTTTATATAGGACATTGCAAAGGCTTATTGGACGGAATTGGGAAATATTTTTTGGGTCTTTAATTTTCTGTATGAGGACAATGTTGGTGTGGTTGACCTCCCCAATGTTCCTAGCTCTATTTAAACACTCTAAACAAAAAGTAGTTACATCAGAACCAATAGTATACCAATATTTTTGAAAGAAAATAGCAGACATACCATCTGGTCCTGGAGCTTTGGTAGGGTGCATTTGTTTGAGTGCCATATAGACTTCCTCGGGTTTGAAATCTGCAAGAAGGAGAGTATTCATTTTGTCTGTTATGCGTGGTTCCACTTGCTCAAGGATATCCTCATAGTGAGATGGCCTTTGTAATTTAAAAAGCTGTTTAAAATAGTCAGTGATTATCGTTTGAACCTTCTCCCTTCATCACTCCATCGACCTTCTTCATTTTCCAGCCCTATAATAGTATTGATTTTTTTCCTTTGAGAAGCTTGGGCATGAAAAAATTTGGAATTTTTGTCTCCATCCTTCAGCCAATTTGTCATCGCTCTCTGCATCCAGAATACTTCTTCTTTGCACATAAAAGAATTCAACTTCACCTTAATGGCCTGCTCCTTCTCAATGTTAGTGTCCGTCGGGTCCAATTGTTTTACCGCTTCAAGTTCTTCATTCAGTGTGTTGATTTGGTGTCTCAATCCCATAAACTTTGTCTTGTGCCAGCCATGCAATCGGTCTCCAACGGTTTTTATCTTATCAATAATTCCCTTCCCCTTCTCTTCACTCCATGTGTCAACAATAATGTCTGTGCACTCCTTTTTGTTGAGCCACATTGCCTCAAACCATTTTCTTTTCTTCTTATGTCCTTTCCCCAACACATGTTTTTCTACTGTAGTGGTCACTAAAATTGGACAGTGGTCTGATATTGGAGCTGATAAATGAGATACCTTGTGTGTAGGGAACATCTCACACCATTCCTTTGTACCAACTCCTCGGTCAAGTCTCTCCCGAATTGAAGTTGGAAGATTTCTGCCCCTTGACCATGTATACCAGACACCTGTGTAGCCCAAGTCTTCAAGATAGCAGTCTTCAAGTGCTTCCCTGAAGTCGACCATTTGGCTTTCCCTTCTTAAGCATTGACCTGTTTTTTCATGGTCCCACATGATTTCATTGAAGTCTCCAAAGCACAACCATGGCCTAGTTGATTGTTGAGCTAGTTGGCGCAGTAAAGCCCAGGATTCTCTTCTTTTGCTCGTGTCTGCCTCGCCATAAAAACCTGTCAACCTCCACTGTTCATTCCCCTCTCCTTGATCCACTAGCATGTCGATATGGTTTTTGGAAAAACTTTGTAGATGGAGTTGTAAATTAGCCCTCCACATCATTGCTAAACCACCACTGCTACCTATTGAATCCACTCCAACACAGTCATTCATACCACAAGCTCTTTTTATTCTGTCCAACTTATTTACATGTAGTTTGGTTTCACTTAAGAAAACTACATGGGGGATCTTGTCTTCGAACAAGCTCCTTCAGAGCTCTAACTGCACGTGGGTTCCCAAGCCCACGGCAGTTCCAGGAAAGACACTTCATTGCTCTAGGCGGGACTGGTGACCAGTCGCCGCCGATACATAAGTTTGTAGATTCTCCTCAACTTCCTCTCTGCTCTTCTTTGGGGTGTACTCAATCTCCATGTGGTCATCTGTTCATTCCCCTGCCATCAATTTTCTTTTCCCTGTAGCTTCCACCAACAGTTTTGGAATCTGTCCCACCTGTCTTGCTTTACGTTTCCATGTGCTATGCCCATGACGTACCATCCTGTCTTGAGTCCCTTCCTTTACAACCCCTTTACTTGCCACGTCAGCAATCAGTGGATATTCTGTATTAAGATTGTTTGAGCCATTAATGCTAACGGTGCTGATTCGTTGACTTACCTCATTTGCAAGCAATGGTGAATCTCCCATGCGCGTGTTCGCTTCATTTAAGCTTTCCTTATCAAAACTTCCCGATTCCTTACCCGATATTCTCCCATAGCTACCATTCTTATTATCTGTTTTCTTTGGTAACTCTAATATCTCTGATATTTCACCTCCTTCTTTTGGTATTTCTCGCCCTTGATTGTCGCTTGATTCCCTTGTGTCATGCAGAATCCCTTGATTTGCTCCTTGATTTGTACTTTCCTGCATTTGCAACTTCTTGTTGACAGGCCTGTCTTCCCCATTCCCGTTCCTCCGATCATCGTCCGGTAGTACCTTCGTCGGTTTGTCCTTGGTTACTTGATCATCCTGTACCCCTCCCTAATGTTTCCTATATCTCTCCTCTGATGACACGTTATTTGCGTAAGTTCTCCTTCCCAATGGAGAGGCTCTCATCCAATCTCCGTATTGCTTTATCCTCTCCACTGAGTTGTCATCATCACTGTTCTCAACTGAGCATTCGTGTTCGGAGTGTCCCAGCAAACCACATACATAACAAAAGCATCAAATAAAAATTTGTTATTATATAATTTGGTTTGTTCAATAATACAATGTTAATCGTACCAAATACGTTATTATCTAATAATAACATCAACATGCATCAAACTTGTAATGAAAAAAAAAAAGCATCAAATTGATTTTTTAACACGAGAAATCATACACTAGACAAAAAATTTTATTAGCAAAATCAAAAGTTATCATGTACTCTAATAAGACATATTAAAATAATAAATTAATAAACTAATAGGATAACTTAAAAGATATTTGAATCGTAATAATATTTTATATTTGTAAACAAAAAATTTAAACAAAAATATATAAAATAATAAATTATATTTGAAATAACTAATAAATTAATATAGTATATAAAAGACATATTATATATTGAATTATTATTTTACCTACCGTAAAAAAATTTTTTAATTTCACAAATGAGTTTAAGACAGTAATATATGTTTTATTATTTATTATTTATTTTTTAATATTTTTAAAAAATACATGTAATTATTCTAGTTCTACTATTAAAATTAAAAAACTCAATTGATGATTAATAAAATAATAATTTTATATTTTTTTAATTTTATCTTTATAATTTTCTCTTTTGAAATTGTTCTTTATAATGTTCTCCACCCATGTATTCGACTGTGCACGTGAAGAAAATTATTATCTAAAATTACCGGACGGGATTTGCCCAAGAAGGTTTGCAACCCAACCGGGGAAAAGGACTTCTTTACGTTAGCATCATCCCAGCCAGCATCAGCAAAGCAAAGCAAAGCCAGAAAAAAAGAAAATTCTCAATTAATTTACCAAGAAATAAATAAATCAGTCAAAATTCACCAGTAATCCACCGGTTTCCCGTTGTTAGAAGACGACAACAGACATGAGAAACGCCTTGCATTTCCTTTTTATGCGCCACTAAGCAAGCAAGAAAGCCTTTGGCCAAAAAAAAAAAAGCAAGCAAGAAAGCCACGTGTCACTCCATCTTTATCTTTTTATTTTTATTTCCGGTTTCCACCAACGGAAGTATTTAATTCCCTCCCTTTTGCTCTCCACCTCTCCCCGCATTCCACTCACCGACGTTGATTATCCTGTTCCGATTCCAATTCCAGATGAGAATAATAATCCTTCGTTTTTCTTTCGCCAAACAAAGGAATTAGTTCAATTCAGTTGCTAGATGTCTCGTCGTCTTGTCGTTGTTTCAGTGGCAACTTCATTGTCAACTTGTAACCGTACATTCCCAATTTGTTCGTCATCGGGATCAGATTCTCTGCTTTAACGCTTCGACTTAACTTCGTTGCTCTCTCCTCGAGATGCCTATTTAGTTCCACCATGCGAATTCCCAAGAAACCCGTTGCCTTCAGCCTTTCCATCTTCTCCCCTGACTTTCCCGCTCATTTTTCCTCCCGGACTATTCGCTTCTCATCCAGAGTTCCCGCCAAAAGTAAAGCTCTCCACACTGCAGGTTACTAGCTACTCTTCCTTTCTTTTAATCTTTATTTCTTTATTTTCTTTCTTCTTTGCTTTTGGTTTTTGCATTTAGCATTTGCATTTATGGAGTTCTTGTTAGTACAAAGGAGGTTTGATCCCTCGCAACATGGGAATCCACCTCCTAAGAAATGTGGATTAACCATTTGGAGTTTACTTTCTTTGTTTGTTTGTTGTGGTTGAGGTTAGGAAAACTATTTGTTTGGTGGAAATTTGGGGATTAGAGTGAGATTAGTCTAGTTGGAATTGGATTAGTTTTGATTGAGAAGTTGATTTTTAGGTGTTTCTTGGAGCATATGTTGGAAGATTCTTAGGCTTGGAACTTAACGTGGTGCACTGTGTGATCTTTTGATTTGACACCTAAGGTAAGATGTCAACGTTTTTCTCTAATTGTCTCCAGGAAAATCTCACTGCCTACTTTTCTTTTTTTTTTTTTCAAAGATACTTATCTTGATTATTAATACTTTGTTTTTTCTTTTTCTTGAGAATGAAATAGTAGATTTTTTTTATTATAACTACTTGAATGCATAAATGGAGTAGTCAGGAGGAAAAAGTCAATTATCGGGCACTCGTGTTTATATTTGTAATGCATGGTCTGATGTTTCTGTGTGAAATAAGTTTTCTGGCTGGTTTTATATTCTAATATTTGCATTCTAACATGAATCTGACTTAGATGTTAAGATGGCACGAGATTTAGTTGTGAATATGCGATTGGTTTTAATTACTTAGGCTTTTTATTTTTGCAGTTAATCACATCTCAAAAGATTATGGACAAGTTAAGCTCATTCTACTTATAGCATTGCATTGCGAGTAATTTCATTGTTCTGGGACACGATTACTGTTTTTGTCTTGGGACACATGTTAGTGGATTAGGGAATTGGATTGCGCTCTATTATTATTTACCATTAATGCTAACCCCCTTTTCTTGCTGCTAGTTTGTTCAGGGGCTAATCTGCTGCATTCTAACTACTTAATGGATCATAGTGTTGGGACCATGTTAGGTGACAAAGCATCACAATCTCATCTCATGGCAGACCGCAAAGACAGTGAGCAACCACATGTATGGTCGTCTCCTGAAGGAGGATGTAAAATTGATATAGGAAAACAGATTTTCTGCAACAGATCATTGAATATGAGGAATATTGTTGCTGTCGGCTTTGATATGGATTATACCTTGGCACAATACAAACCTGAGACATTTGAGTCCCTTGCATATGAAGGCACAGTCAAAAAATTGGTGTATGATTTGGGCTATCCTAAAGAGGTTTGTCAACTTTCTACATTTTGTACATCATCCAAGGAAAAATGTTGTTTAAGTTCAAGTGATAGATAGAGGCTTGCTGATGAAGACAAAAATTTATGCAGTTACTGAATTGGACTTTTGATTGGAAGTACATGGTTAGAGGCTTGGTTCTAGACAAAAAGAGAGGCAACATCTTAAAGGTTGATCCATTTCTTTTTTGCTACGGTTTCTCCCTATCCAACTTGACTTAATAATTCTCTGGCTCTGGCTGTCTCTGTCTGTCCATATCTCTCTCTCTCTCTCTCATGTACTCGCTTGAATATGGTTTTTATTGATGGTTGTGTCTTTTACAGATGGATCGACACAAGTATGTGAAAGTGGCATACCATGGGTTCAGAGAGCTGTCCAAGGAGGAAAAAGTTGGCACCTATGGGAATACATTCATACGTGATTCTTTTGATGAGCCAGATTATGCCCTTATTGATACACTCTTTTCACTAGCTGAAGCGTACTTGTTTGCTCAACTGGTTGACTTTAGGGACAATAATCCTGGAAAAGTTTCAAAGGGTGCTGAGTAAGAAATTTAGTTACTGCTTCTTCAAGAATTTTTTAACTTTTAATTTTCCCTGTTACTTTTTTTTTTCTACTACTCTTTTGGAAAAATACTAATGATGTTTGGAGTATTAGGATCAATTAGGTTGCCATTTATTAGCTATCATTGCAATAAGAAGTCACTGCATGCTAGCGGAAGCATTTAAGAAGATCATGTTAAGTTTGAGAGTGGCTCGTCTTGGTTGAATTTTGATGTGATCTAGCTATATAGTTGCTGAACATTAATATAATAAACATGTGCCATAGTTAGATGCTGAAATATAACATACAGTGGGAATTATTATGTACTTATATCATGATTACTTTTATCAGGTTCTTTATATTAATCAATGCTTTCTACAAATGATGCTTTCAGTTACTCTCACATGTACAAAGATGTTCGGGCTGCTGTTGATTTGTGCCACCGGGATGGAACCCTGAAGCAAATGGTTGCAAAGAATCCTAAAAAGTAAGTTGAAAAGTGGCATTAATTTTATAATGCAGATTAAAACTAAGTTTAAGAATGCTTGTGAATCTCTATTTAAATTCACTGGCACCTCACAAAATGGGGCAGATTAGTCTTTGCTTGAACATATTCTTATAATACATTTTGGACCATTTTTCATTTAGTTGTTTTCTATTTCATTGTCAGGTATATTAACGAGGACACCTCTATAGTACCTATGCTCAAAATGCTGAGGGATTCTGGCCGTTCAACATTCTTGGTGACTAATAGGTATGTGTCTCCTTCTGAATTCAAATCTTAGTTGTGTAGGAATGAAAAATAATATGGGATTCAATGCAAATTTTGTTGTCCTTTCTTCTTCAAAGAGAATTTGCCCTAAGATGGAAGAAAACATTTGGTACTAATGCTAAAGATGGTTTTGCTCTTATACTTATTAACTTTTGAGGTTTTTGCTTTTTATTAAAAAGTGCTTACATTTATAATGATATGCATCTTATATTGCCATTTCTGACTTCCATTTGCAAAAGGCTGTTCCAGACAATCATTTAATACCTGATTACATCTCTTGCAGTTTATGGGACTACACAAATATTGTAATGAATTTTCTCTGTGCATCCCGTACAGAGGATGGTGGTAGCACTTGTAATTTTGACTGGCTTCATTATTTTGATGTTGTCATCACTGGCAGGTCATGATCTTTTACGTCATATCATAGATTGTAAATTTTGTGCTTTTTGACCCTTCATCATTTGCACTTGTGAATTTGTTTTAACCAATCTCAACATGATCCTAGTACTACTTTTTGGTTTTATTAATATATATAGCACATGTTATGTGCTTTATCCTTTGATTTTTAATGTTGAAGATGAAAGTATTCATACAGTGCAAAACCTGGCTTCTTCCATGAAGACAATCGTGCCAATATTTTTGAGGTTGAACTTGAGTCTGGAGTGCTCCTCAATACTGACAATGGCACTCCTATGCCTCAGGTTGGGTGAAATTTTCTATTCTCATTCTGTTTTCATTCAGTAGTATGGCTTTGTCTAATGGTCGATTGGTGATGTACACCTGTGTTTGGATAAAAGGTGGGAAATGCTCCACCTAGAGTGTCACTGCTGGGATCAAACCAAAGTTGCCGAGTCTTCCAGGTATTTTGAGTATTATCTAGTTTTAAGTAGTGGGATTTTCTATTTGAGTTTATGAAATAAAATTACAAGCTTTGCCAGATGTATCTTGGACCATTTCAAAGATTTAGATATTATGAGATAACAACTAAAAATTTCCTTGAACTTGTCAGGGAGGCAGTGTTGGTCATCTACATAAGTTGCTCTCCGTAGAGTCAAGTTCGCAGGTGATTCTTTGTTTGATGTGGTGAATCATAATGAGCTGTTGACTTCATAAGTTCTTTTATTTTGATCATTGTAATATTTGGCTTGTTGAATTCCATAATAAATACTATAAATATTTTGGTCCCAGAGTAATTGGTGGCTTTTGTTTCATTTTTTGTCTTTCATAATCTAATTAGTTCCATGCTTCTATTAGGTTCTTTATGTTGGGGACCATATCTATGGAGATATTTTGCGCAGCAAGAAGGTTCTTGGTATGTATTTATATCTTTGTTCCCTATCTCCAGCCTTTGCTGTGGCATTTAAATTGGTCTTTATTGTTTAATTTAATCATGTGAGATTGGACATTTGAACTTATCTGAATTGGAGAATTTTAATATATCTAGTTCTATGGAATATAAAGAGGTTTTGTAGTTTGCATTACTCTTAGATGGAATTTTGACTGCACAATTGAAACCAAAAGGATGCAGGAAGAATACATGCAGAACCAAATGCAATATTTATGCCTAAAAGAATTACATGATATTAGGAGGTTTTATATTTGCTGTGTATGCATGCAATATTTTCTTGTGATCTCAATGTGTTGTTGGGACTAAATCTTCCTTGTGCTATCAAAATTTATACATCTGTCATCTGTATTTTCGTTGATAGTTGCATGATCATAATTGCTGTTAAAACGAGCAAATAATTTAGCTTTGTATGTGAATGTTGACATTGTTCTTTCGGTGCATAACTGCTTTTAATTCTGTGATTTATCTATGATTAGGATGGAGAACAATGCTTGTTGTTCCAGAGCTTGAAAGGGAGGTTAAATTGCTTTGGGAATTTAGAGATATGCGAAAGGTGGGTTTCACTTGTTGATATGATGTTAAACTGAGATATTGGTCATGGTATTTCAATTTTATATCATATTGTTTGGATAATATATTGTAAAATTCTAAGTCATTAAGAAGTGTAGTAACAATTAATGCCATAACTTGGATGTTACTCTAGCAATTAACAGTTTTCATGTTGCTTTTCACTTGATGGCAATTTGTTATCGTAATCTATGTGTCTCTTCTCTCCCTATGGTGCTTCTAATTATCGAATAAGTTTTAAGGGAATTGTGCACAAAAAATATCAAAAGTAATTTGAAGATAATTATTATTACTTGAGTCTATCAGAGCTCTAACCACCTATCCTTGTTGATCACTAATATTTTTTTCCCTTGCAACTAACGCTAGTACTTTCATGCAGCATCTAAGGTTGTTGAGGGATAACCGTGATCTTATTGAGGACAAAATTCATCATTTGAAATGGTCTCAGAAGTAAGCACCTATTTTATCATTCAAAACTATATATGTTATCAATATCACTACCCTTCCCTGTATTTCACACAAAATGTATATTTGATAAATCATATATTTGAACCCGGGTTTGATTTCTTGACAAATGTCATTCACTTTTTAAAATTTTCTTCTATTTATTTCTTATTAGTTTTGACTTGTCACGTCAGATCATTACTAAACCCATTGCCTTCATGTGAAGATGTCAATGGAGGATTTTCTACTTTGCTTTTTTAATTTTTGTTTATTGCTACTTGTTTTTTGCTTTGGTTCCTGCTGTTCCCTTTTGATCATTGAGTTGCATTTGTGTTGTTCAGGTCTGAAAGTCTTAATGATGATGAAAATCAGAAAAAGAATTCTGAGCTGAGTGAACTGGAGGTTAGGCCATTAGACCTTGATGTATTAATTTTATGTAATGCCAGATGGATGATTTGAAGCATGCTCATGATTTTTTTTCAATGCTTTCTTTTAACAGTCTAGAAGGGATAAAGTGCGACTTGCTCATCAAAAGGCTCAACGGGAGTGTCACCAAAATGTATAGTGAACCTTTTCTACATCTTGGGATTATTTCAGTTGCTAAGTGGCCTATTAAGTTTAAGCAACCTTTGAATCAAGGGTTCTAGCAATTGACTATTTTATTTGTTCACATTGCAGTTCCATGAGATCTGGGGACAACTCATGAAGACCGGGTACCAGAACTCTCGCTTTGCTCATCAGGTAAGGCTGCACAATCATCCTTTCCATAGAGTTTTAGAAGGATATTTGTGCCTTGAAATATCCCTAGTAATTTCCTTTACATTTTCTCATAATGCAGGTTGAGAGATTTGCTTGTCTTTACACCAGCCAAGTCTCCAACTTAAGCTTGTATTCCCCAGACAAATACTACAGGCCTAGTGAAGATTTCATGCCCCATGAATTTCATATTCTTCCCTTGTGAATACGATCTTGGACCGATAACTGAAACCGATTACTGAAGGAGGTGTTGCGTTTCCAAGAAGCAAAAACACTTAAATAAAGCCTCAAAATTTTCATTTTCTTATTTTCCCTGAATCATGGCTTAATTGTATTAGATTTGCCCATTTGTATTCTCAATTGATAGAAATGATGTGCTTGTGGCCATCGATCCTCGATATGTAGATGCATTTCTTAGGATATACACAAATCCTCAGCCTGGTTATGAAAGTTGGAAAATTGTTGCGTCTTGATCCTGTGCTGGAAGTTGTCTAGCTTTGGTTATATCTGCTTAGTTTTATCTTCACTTTTCCAAGCTTTGATGTTCTATCAAAGTTATCTATGGCCATTTGCAAATGAGCTAAGAAGGATGGGCTGACATTGCAGTTTTAGGCTCAGAAGTCGGATTTTGACCATCCCAAAGCCTATGTATTTAGACCAGGTACACCAAAAGTATGCCGTTGTAAATTTTTATAAAAGTTTCTTTTGATTGCCGTAAAATAATTTTTAAAAAATAATTTTTGAAAAATTAATTTTTTGAAAAAATTAATATTTTTTATTGTTTAATTGGTATGTTGAAAAATATTTTTTGTTGTTTGATTATTTTTTGAAAAATCTGTATTTTTATTAA
This sequence comes from Heritiera littoralis, assembly GCA_031772115.1. NCBI lineage: Eukaryota > Viridiplantae > Streptophyta > Magnoliopsida > Malvales > Malvaceae > Heritiera > Heritiera littoralis. Next base: position 23,350,626 of record JAPDPK010000001.1, read on the forward strand.
AAAATATAATATATATTTAATTACTAATAATATTTTTAAATCAATAATAATAAAAAATATGAAAATAATAAAAATCAACGGACAAGTAAACTTTAAGAATTAATATCTAACTTAGCAAAATTATTAAAAAAAAAAGTCTATTGGTTTGAGTTTTTTTTTTTTATTTTTCTTCTTATTTTTTTTTTAACTATTTGATGCTGCTGTTTTCCTGCCGTCGAGCAGCAGCAGCATTTATTGTTGCTCAGCAGCAGGCAGCCACAGCATTTGCTGCTGCTGTGTTGTTGCTGCTCGACAGCAGCGTCGAGCAACACCGTCGATGCCGGAAAGAGCTTCGACGGTGCCGATAGTGGTGAGATGAAGGTCTTACCGGTAAAGTTTGAGGATGAGATTGGGATGCTTGACGGAGAGACAGTGAGTTTGTATTTTGTCTTCCTCTTTTTAAATGGAGAAGACATTTTTCAAGATTAAAGAGCCATTTTTGGGTTGACCGAAAAACTATTTTCATTGACCGAATTATTTTCGGTCTATCAAACATGGGAAAATAAGGAAAATAAATTTCTGGAAAATAAAATTCATCAACCAAATGGAGCCAAAGTCCTTTCATTTTTTCTTTCAGTCTTCCCCTCGTCCCTTGTAGCAGCTTCTCTCTTTTTCAGTCTTCTCCTCTACTCTTTTTGTGCGACTGCTGCTTCAGGAGAGCTGAAGACATAAAATTGCAGCATTGTTGTTTGTTTAGGCAATCAAGCTTGATCTTGCATGATATTTAATTTGTATCCGACTGCAGCGATTCTGGGAGATTGAAAACGGTGGAATCGTCGTAGGTTTAGCGCAAGCGGTTGATGTTGAATTTTGAGTGAATTCTCGTAATCTTTTATCAGTAGAAGAACTGTAAAATAAAAAAAAATTACAAGTTAAAATTCAATCAATTGGTAAAATCCACTGATGGACTGATTATTTCCTTGGTCTTGAAAGCGAAGGAATCCCTTCAACTCCTAAACTTTTCGTAACCAAAAAAAAAAAAAGAAAAGAAAACGGTGGAATCCTCTGCAAATATATTACTGGCTTAATTCTTTTATCTTAGCATGATTTGGATAGGAAGTATCATTCCTGTTGAGTGGCCGAGCATGATGCAGTTAAACTGAAGAAGTTGATGAACTTTGCCGGGGAGTATCTTTGTCTTGGCAAGCACACCTGAGGTCTTTTACCGGACCGGACTTGTTGAGATGCAAGCGATTGGTAGAACAGCAACAAAATCATGTTGAGAAAAGTCTGGGACATCTAATATTTCTATCTCTAGATTTGAATTCTCAATCGAAAAAAATGTTATCAGGTACAGTTAATGTGCTTTTGGATTTCTACTAACAAAATGTAAGCTAATATTTTACAAAGTTTACATTCTACATGTTAAGATATGTAAGAGAAACTGCCAATTACAATGAAAAATCGCTGCTTGTTATGACAAATGACTGCAAACAAGCTTTTGAAGTATGAAAGAATCTCGCCGGATACAGTTGGTCTCCCTTCTCTTCCTCCTGGCTGACTTCGGCCATTTTCATTAGACCTAGAGATGCATAAGTTCAACCAGTTTATCTTCGCCTGATTGGATAGCCTGCTAGATTTCCTTCAACGGGTGCACAACTAAAAACAATTGGGATTCAATGGTCGAGCAGGCAATTAAAACAGAAGCCCCGCCCAAAAATGCTCACTATCGAACACTCTTTCTGCTAGTTCTCGTCTAACCTTTCCATGTCTTGCATTTCCACTGGTTCGGGGAAAATTTCATTGGACAACCTTTTACGTGAAGATGAGTGTTCAATTCTCCCACTGCCATGAGAACCCATTCTACCTGACTGCCTAAAACCACTAAAACCCTCTCTGTTGGGGTGGCCGGAAATGGTGGCAATCTCAGATGAGCTCTGTTGCCAGCTACCGAAGAAGGCAGCACTCCAAGATCTCCTAGACGAAGTTGTTCTTAGCCTCGCAGATCTGAAACTCTCCTCCCTTACAACTTTCAAAGGGTTTTCCAATGCTTTAAGAATATGTTTCATTGAGGGTCGTTTGGAAGGCTTTGGATTAAGGCATGACTTTGCCACAATTGCCATGGCCCATACCTCTTCCAATAGATCCTCGTCCACTATCAAGGATGGGTCCATGATCTGAGTCACCAATTCCTTTTCATATATACTGATGCAAGGCAAGGTTTGCTCGAGCCACTCCTTCGTTGATGCATCTTCTGCTTTGCCAATTCCAATCTTGCCTGTTATAAGCTCAAGTAATACCTTCCCAAAACAGTACACGTCATAAGCACAAGTTGTTGGAGAAGAGCCTGTCCATTTCCAAAAAATCCATAAGAATTATGATCTTCTTTCCAATATGCAACTGATGCAGAAACAAGCCAATGAAATGCTGCATGTTTTATATTTCAGAATCTCCCCTCCCCAACTACAGTTTTAAAAGATCATTCATAGTTCCATGGGCAAAATGAGTCAGTTTCGGTGAATGATATATTGGTGTTGGTGTGAAAAAATCCATAGTTTCAGTAATGGATATCATCTACTAGCACATATGTAAAACAGTGTACATGTGAATGATGACTGCTTAGCATTTCAAATTCAATCCAATGACCAATTCAACCAAGGCAGTAAAACCCAGGCCTTCCAGTATAAGAATGGTAATCAATGAAGTGAATCCCCACAGACGGTGAATTATTAAAAAACTAAGAATATTAACAACCATGTAACTGATTTTTATGTACCTGAACCCGAAGGGCCAAGCTCTGAGGTCCTGCACATTGCAAAGAGAAATTGTTATGGTGCTGAACAAATAAACGATAACAGAAACAAGAACAACTCTCTTGCTCATATGCATATTACTTTGCATTTCATGAGGCCACATCAAAGATCAAATATCAATGAATAATATAAATAATCTAACAAATACAACTAGTGCTACAAAGAAAGAAGTGGGTGCCAATATGATGGGGGGACCAATTGCTTTCATTATAAAACAAAATGCTGATCAAACAATTGGGTGCCAGGAATGCATGCTGAAAGATACAAAACCAGATGTATTATGATCAAAATTAAAAGATCAGAATACAAGAAGAGAATGCGAATGAATTGTTTTAAAGGAATTGAACCGCAGAGGACTTCAGAAAATAGCCAAACCATAGACAAAAAACGAAATAATATATCAAGTCAGTTTTCAAGAACCAAGTAAATCTATTAAAAACTCCAAAAAGAAAAAAAGGATGCAAAAACTACTATAATGCTTCCTGGCAGATAGACTGTTTGAAAATGGTAAAAAAGAGTAACTTGTATGATACTTACTGTGGCTTCCAGAGCAACCTTGTGAGCACATTTTGGTGTGTATCTCCTTCCTGGCTACGAACTTCACTCAAGCTTCCGAGTCTCACTTCAAATTTATCATCAAGTAGGATACTGCTTGCTTGAACATCCCTTCAACCACCAAAAGTAATGTAGCATTAAAGATTGATGATATTGAAAATGAAATTGTAAAGCTAGTGAGAAGTTACAAAAATAAGATGAGCAACATCATTAAAATGGAGAAAGGGACAGCAATGAGTAGCCTCTAGCTCATAGATTTGTACTTTAGCACCAGACTTCGACATTTCTAGTGACTAGCATTGAACACCAACTATCGTTATATTGAAAAGAGGATAAAAATTAAAAATAGCCAAAAGCATGTCCCGAATACCTGTGAACTAGGGGAGGGTTACATTCATGGTGCAAGCAGTATAGGCCTTCAGCAGCTCCAGTAGCTACTTTCAACCTTGTAATCCAATCCAGGGACTGTAATCTATCATCCTCCATGTTGGAAGCCCTGTAAAAGGAATTGGTCAAATCTCCATTTGGCATATATTTGTAGACCAAAAGCTTATTACTGTCATGCTCCAAGCAGTGCCCCAAGAGCGGGACAAATCTCATATGAGATAGCTTTCTGAATAAATCCAATTCCATCATGTATGATTCTTTCTTGAAAGAACTCAAATTGACCTTTTTGATGACCACAGGGATCCCTCCTTCCAAGATACCGTGAAATAAGTCTCCTGAGCAGCCATGCTTAATAAGATTTGTCTCACTAAAATTACCAGTTGCATAGAGCAATTGCTCATATGTAAATGGATTTCCAGAACCAGCTAAGTTTGTAGAGTCTTTCGTAAGTGGAGGACTATCTACTTCAGGAACAGGCCCTACATCTGCACTCCCTCTTTGATTTCTAATGCCCTTATCACACCGTCTCAAGAGCAGCACTAGCACCAGTACCATAACTACAATGAAGCCAAGTCCACCAACTACTCCTGCCAAAATAAATATCCATGGCTTCCTGCTCTCTGAGCTCGATTCTGCAGGAAGTGGCTGTATGCTGTCTTGTGCTCCGAAATTATCAAAACTTAGGCCTCTTTCCATATAAAACAGTCTGCAATCCTCCAAACTCCTCTGCTTCACCTCAGCCTGAAGGCAATTCTCATCAATAGTAGCATTTCTTTCACTGTAATTAACTACCTTGCCTTGAAAATAGTTACCAGAAAGATCGATAAATTTGAACATCCCAAGTGAAAAATTCAAAGTTCCATACAAAAAATTGTTCGACAGATTGAACACGGCAGCTCTAGCAGCACTACTATTATTAAGAAAAGGTAAAGGACCTGTAAAATTGTTGCTAGATACATCAAGGAAAAGCAAATTAGGCATTGAGCAAAATGTGTAATTAAGAGCACCACCAAGCTTATTCCGACTCAAATCCACAACTTGCAACTCAGCAAGACTCGAAAACAAATCAACAGGCAGGTGTCCTTCTAGCTCATTGTCCCCAATCACCATCTTTTGTAAACTTTTTAACATCTTAAACTCCGCAGGCAAAGCCCTGTACAAAGAATTCTTGCTAAGATCAAGCTCAATCAACCTTGAAAGATTGCCAAACTGAGCAGGAATTGAACCAGAAAGATTGTTATCCGAGACATTGAACACTTGAAGACCATGTAAGGAACCTAAACCAGGTGGAATTGACCCAGATAAGTAATTTGAAGCAAGTTCAAGCCTTTCAATGTTTCCAAGAAAGCCAAGACTTGAAGGGATTGAACCAGTCAGCGAATTAACCGAAAGATCAAGAATTTTTAAATTCCTTAACTGTCCCAAAGCAGCAGGAACTGAACCCGCAAGATTGTTATTACAAAGATACAACGAAGTGAGTCGGCTCAAGTTTCCGAGTGAAGCAGGGATTGAACCAGAGACATTGCATGACCGGAGGTCAAGAACCTCGAGATTAACCATCTGGTTTCCGAACCAATCCGGTATTGACCCGGGAAGCAGGAAACCGGAAGCATTGAAGGTAACTAACTGGGGCAAATTAACCAAAGAATCAACATTGAACAGGGGATTGCGTCGTCCAAGTCTTGTTCTTCTTAAACCGGAAACAGTGATGTTCCTGACAGCACCGTTTTGGCATTGCACGCCCAGCCACGATGTGCAAGGGTCGGCCTTGATGGGCCAGTCTTTGGCTCGGAGACCCAATGATGAGCGGAGAGCAAGCAATGCCTGCCGTTCGATGGAAGAACTTAACGAAACTTTCTGAGCTAGCACGCACTGGATCAAGAACAAGATTACAGCTAACAAGAAGATTGGTAGCACACTTCTCTGAGCTCCCATTGGTAATGTGAAGCTTATGTTCATGAAGCTCTGCGGAGGCTAAGTCTCTGACTCATCTTCTTCTTCTTTGAAAGAAAAGAAGAAAAATCTTTACAGGAACAAAAAAAAGAACCTGTTACTTTCTTGTATTCACCATTACCATTACTATCAAAGAGCTCTCTTTCTCTCTCTCTCTCTTGCTAGTCTGTACATTTTATATTCTCATTGATTTACGGAAAATAAAATAAAGAAATGGGTACCTTAAAACTAGAGAGAAAAAATATATTAAAGAAAAAAGTAGAAAATTTTCTTGTTCTTCGTAAATTCTTACCTCCAATCACGAGCTTCGATTCTGCATTCGATGTTGTTCCTTTGTCACCGCCGACCCGAATCAATAAATTAAATCCAACTGCATGTGTCTAAAGTCCAGCACAGAACCAAACTAAACAGAAACGTTAGATTTACAACGTTAATCTTGAAGTTTAAGCTATCAAACTAAAAGGGTTGTTTGTTTCCAGAGAAGAAGAATGAATGATGGCACGGGCTTTTAAGAGAGGGGGCCAGGGGACATTAATGGAAAAACGGCTCCTTTTGTCAACCGCCGGGCCTTCTGCCAATCTTGCGTCGCTTTCACTATCCACCGGACCTATTTATTATTATTACTACTACTGCCACTCAGTCTCAGACAAGCATAGGTTCAAGCAGAGCTTCCATGGTGGTGGAATTTTATGCCAGGTTTCACTGACTTGGAAACTGGATTAGAGCTTAAAAGGTTGTGTATTGGTCGTGAAAGCCCACTGCCACTCATGTAAACAACAATTTTGTGAAAAATACGAAAACAGGGAAACCTTTCGTTTCGCTTCGTATCATTTGCATTTTTCTTTCATAATCAATCAAACAGTTGTGTACGACTAGCAACGACTGGGGATCAAAGCACAAGTAGAAAGTCTTTTTTATCTGAGGAGTTGATTTTGCTTTCACTTTTGGCCCATTCTCCTCCAATCCTAAGTTGTCTTTTTCCTTTTGTACATAAAAGTTTTTCTCTTGAGCAACATTTACTTCATGTGTCACTTTATCTATGAAATGATACTATCAATGGTCTTGTTCATGCTTCTTTAAAATTGAGTGTTATGATTCTTGGAAGTTTGAGGATGAGAGTTGACTTGGTCTTCAATAAAGAAAAGAATGCTGGAAGATGTGAGTGATAAAATTTGAAAACGCGTTTCAATGTTTAAATAAGTTACTAAAAATACAATAAAAGATAATTAAATGAAAGTGAAAATTTCCTCAGCTTTTACTTGTTTTATTGTATTGATTCATGAAATTTGTAGGCGTAAATCAAACGTCATGCTTTGTTTCATCTATTGTGCCAAATGTAATTTAGATATTAGTGAGTGCGGTATATGAGCGAATAGATTATTATTCGTTACACCAACAATAAAAACTTTTAGATTTCACAAACAAAATTAAAATATTAATACATATCTCGTCTTATTTATTTTGATATTTTTAAAGGATACGAGTTATAATCTTAATATCACTTACATATGTTATCATCAAATTAAAATTTTTGTTGATATTTATTTTTAAATGTTTGCGTATCTTTTAAATTCTTTCATTAATAAAATAATATTTTATAATTAACTAACAATATATTACCATGTTCATGCATTGATTATAAATATTAGTTTAAATATTTAAATGCCACTGCATTTGAAAGCAAAAGCTTCCCATCAAAGTATATTGCCTAATTTGTCCACGTGTAAATATTAGGTCGATTAACAACCATTAAGTCCCACCCAACACAACAACAACATTTACTAAGAGAGTCATTTTCACCGTACTAACATTTCAATTCACCTTTTAACATTGATCTAAGCAAAATAAGAAATTTATATATGAATTTTGATAATTCACTTTTACATTTCGAATCATTGTTATATTGAATTATATTTGTATTGTACAAAACATAAAAATTATTAACATGTTCAACATAAAAAATTTATTTTTTATTAAAATTTAACTTATATTATTTTTTTATTTTTATGTTGTTTTTTATTACATCACGGTAAAGGTTATTAAATTAATATATATATATAAGCATGAAGCAACCGTGGGAGTCAACAGACATCAATTAGGTTTTGTGGTTAAACGTCTAATCTAACACCACCCTTGTCATTCAAGTGCTATAATTGGGCTAGGGAGACTGAAACGAAAGGAAAATTAAACTAAAAAAAGAAGAAAATATTGTGACTGACGTGGCAATTTCCAACGCGGAACCCAACGTGGCCCGACAGCCAACGCGTTTTGCATTATTTTCTTGCCACTTCATAACCCTTTTAAAACCACTATTAAGTCTATTGTTACTCCTAATTTTATAAACGACAACGTATCTGTTCATGTGTAACGTATCCTATGATTGGATTTAGAATTGAAATATAATATTAAAAAAATCAAGCGTGAATAATTTGTTAGCAAGTATTAATTAATAATTTATTTTAAATTCTTCTTACGAATATAAATTCATATTTAATTTATTAATGAAATTTAAATTTGCAAGCAAAAGATTTAAATTAGAAGTCTTGGTTGTAACAAAATAAGAAATTAGAGGTCTTGGTTGGTAGTTCTTACAATTAAAAATTATTTCACTTTTGTTGTCTTAAGGTGACATGACATGGTCTGATTTCAGAGAGGAATAATTAAAAATGAAAAAATTTTTAACAAAAATCAACGAAGATTACGTGTCAAAAATGCCAATGAAATAAAAATGAGTAAAGAATAAAACAACTTGTCCAACTTGTCCGAGGAAAATGCCAGGTGCCCAACCAATTTTTGGTAACGACTGACGAGACTAGTTTATTTTTTATTTTTATTTTTGGTGGAAGACTAGTTTATTAGTTTCTATGGAATGTTTTGAACATATCAAAATTTGAATATTCCGTCATCAAATTAGGATTTTTCTATTTAAAATTTCAGTATTGGACAAATTTCTAAAAATTATAAGCTCGAAAAAGTTTAAAGGCCTGTAATTTCCTATTCAAATGAATAGCTAATAATATTAGGGCTTGAGAGGTTTTAAAATGAATCAAGATTTTGATACGGGTCCCACAAATAACAAATAAAAAATAATAATAATGATATTATTCAATAAATATAATTGTTATTCAATATATAAAAAATATATATATCATTAAATATGTAAATATATATTTTTATTACAAAAAAAAAAGAGAGAGGGCACTCTCCCACGTGAGAGAGTGCCAATGCGCACTCTCTCTCGCGGGAGAGTGAAATGCAAAAGATTGCGCGGGCGACTGTAGTTATATTCTCTTGTGCGTGGGGTCGATTTCTTTTATATGGATCGGAAGCTTACTTTGAGGCCCATGAAATATTGGTCCAAATTTATTGAACCCAAACGTGCACTTAGGTCATAATCAAATAAGTTTAAAAGGATAAAAAGATAATTACAGCTTAAATCAGTCACATTTACAAATAACAAGTTAGATGACTATTAATTTTAATTAATCATTATTTTTTTAATTGAGACTTTGCTTAGATTTTTGACTTCAGTATCAGAATGAACGCATAGGGAAAAGCCTCTGCACTCTCTGATTTTTTTTTCTTGCAGAGATCGAAATCTTATGTCATAAAAGTTAATTGTTGTGAACAGGCAACAAAAGATTTAAAAATGTTTATAAAATATTAAATAATACATATTAAAAAAGAACTAAACTTAAAAAAATGAGAAGGGGATGTAAAGTGTGAAATTTGAGTTTTATTTTAATAAAAACCCGAATCTCATAATTTAATTAAATTAAATTTCGAAGTTTTTTTAAACAAATTTCTTTGAATCAATATTTTTCTTTTTCATTTTTATTTTTACAAATAGTTCAACTGTTTTTGAGCGTCTGACAGAGAATTAAACACCTGTAGCCGAGAGTTCTCATCCAAAGTGATGTGCATTGTTAAAACACACCTATAGTTTCGCAAACTTTAATTAATGTCAGTACAAATTCCTATTACTTGCAACAAGCCCAAAGCTGTAGAGATAGAGTAGCTTACAGTTCAATTTAAAGCATTGTCTTGGGTTGCTGTCTAAATTCAGCAGATTGTGGTTTTACGAAGCCCAGGGATAAGCCTCGTCAGCCCAAGACATAAATTTCAGGAAATGGATCCTGTTTGAAACTGGAATTACTCAGGATTGGGCTGTGTCTTAGTAATGTCGGCAGATTTCAGTTCTATTTGGATAGGATACTGAACCAGAATCTGGGCCTTGTCGAAACCACCTAGTCCAATTGCCTAAATGTCTGATGACTTGGAATTCCAAGGCTGCTAGTTTCACAGATGATGAACTAAACATAAGAAATCTGATGAATTTTGAAATGATTATAGAATCCATGTCTTCGCACAAGGGGAGACCACATATTTTTTTGTTTTTCTGTTCTAATTTGGTGACATTGACTGAACAGAGGCATAAAGGCAGAAGAATCTTCATCTGACCATATCGCATACAAGGTCCAATTGAGTCGTTCAGCACTGATTATCAACTCCATGAATCTCAAGATTCTGCTCATCTTCTACAGGCTGGCAGAATTGGCTTATCTCCTGATGTTGATCTTAAGAAATATTGGACAATCCAACTTTCATGTTCTCAGCCAAAGTGGGATTCACAAAGATGGATGCCTATCTATGCTTTTCGAGTTGTCCATCTCAGCTTTTATTGGCTCCCACAACGCTGATTACATGAGTTGTTTCTCAATCTTCTGCAGTTCCAGTTGTTGCATTTTCTCCAAATATATTGTAATAAGTTCCGAGGAAAGTTCCATTCGTCCAGCAGTCATCATTGGAATCTGGAATAGTGCTTGCCCGGCTTATCCCCATCAATGGTTTCCTTCGTTTCAGCCGGTGAATCAACAAAACCTTTCGAACTTTCCTATGCAGGTTACTTCTCCTTTACCTCAAATATTCCTCAAGAACTTCTTTGGGTGGGTATGCATCGGTTAGGTCCCCCACAATGGACACTAGCCCCGGAAAAAGATTATGCAGATAGCGGATTCATGGTTCCCTGACCCTAAGTAGGAATAATTCAGCCTAAACAATTGACTCCGCAGATCTGGCTAGATTCAGACCACGATTAATGAGCCCGAGATGGCCAAGCTAGGGCAGCAGATAATAAAATATTTTCATGTCGACCTTCTTGTAAGGTCTGAGAGGATCATACATAAGTAGTTTTCTCTCTACATTAACGGAACGGAGAAGCTGTTTCCGTGTCTTCAACCTCCAGTACTATGGATAGGGGAATATTTTGTCGGTGGAGATCAGTTTGATACCAAGAAAACTTATGCAGGTATTGGTTTGGTTACTTCAGAATAAACTCTAAGCCTCTGACTATGGGAAACTCATCAGAAGGTTTCCCTGGTTTCAGCAAGCATATCAATGATTCCTTCCTGAGTTAAACAGGACCACCGTTACAGGTTGGGTGCTTTTCATACTGATAGGTCAAGATCCGAGACTTTTCTCCTGATATAAAGTCCTGGATTCCGTAGCCCCACCCCAAGCCCCCAACTTGCAGACGAATGCTTGTCTGCCCAGGAAAAAGGGAAATGGTGGCCTTAAAGATTTTGAAATAGAAAGGAAATGTTTCCAGTGAAAAAATGAAGCTCTTGTGGTGGACGTGGATGATAAGGATTCTAATTATCAACAAGATAGGTGCCTGAAATGGATTTTCTTTGTTATATTCCCCATAAAGTTGGAAACGCCATGGTAACCACATAAGCGCTTGTCTTGCTTGTGTTGATATCCAAACTAAAGTTAACGCTTTCTTTCTACTATATACAAAAAAACCACGATATACAGTATTTTAAACATATATTTTTGAGGAAGGTTCGAGATTACTTGGTTCTTGGAAGAGTAAGAAACCAATTGTGGTTGCAAGATCAAGTGTTGGATCTGAGTATCAAACCAATAGTAAAACCTTTTACTAGCACTTTACGGTGCAAACACATCTCAGGCTCATCGATCAATTGATACTAACGTTTTCTTGGCTATGGCAAGCGTAGTGATATGGATCAAAACACTACAAAGTCCAAATCCTACACACAAAGATTAGGTCACAAGTTAATCCAAATGCCACCAGTCAAACTTATAACATTAGTTTAGTATACAAGTCAAACAGTTGACCCAAAAGCTACTAGCTAAGCCTATGTTACACCTAATCTTTCATTTATAGCTCTACATAAGAGGAGAGCTGTCATTTATTAATTACAATCGCATGAGCCATTTTATTAACACTTAGAGTCTCACGAAAAGAGATATTTATGATAGATCATACTATACAAATTATGTTTAAAAAAATTAAAGCCTTAAAGAAAAAGGATTATCGAATGTACTTTTAATCCACCCTTAACCATCAAGATCTTATTTTTTTTTAGGAGCTTTAGCCATTTTTCGATTTTACTCTTTGCGCCTTCTTTTATCATATTTGTCCTTTTTCAAGCTTTTTATGAACGTTAGAGCGCGCATTAGATGTACAATTTTGATTTTATTATTATTATTATTATCCAAATTTTACAGGTTTGAATAAACACTTTTAGACGTTCAAAGCCTTCAACAACCTCCATACCTATCGAGACATCCAGAGGAAGTATGAGCAATTTTTCAATAATCTTTGCTATAGTACTGTGATTAAAATAGTTGTTTGGGTTATAGTAGTCTATGAGTTTGCCTATCCTATCCTGATCAACTAAACATATTATCAAGTGGCTACTTTCGGTTACCCTCATTTTCCTCTAGAATCATGCTATTCAAAAGTAAAACATGTGCCTGGCCCACTACCAGCAATTACTGAACTCGGTTGAGATTGAACATCTATAATTCGCGGTTATTCAGTTGGGGTACAATTACATGAACACGAGTGATTAATTCCGGGACAACATAGATGGTTTCTACGGAGTTTAGGTACAAAAAAATCTGTCCAAGACATCTAATGGGTTTGGTTCCAGCATTGACACTGTAAACTAAGTACAATGCATGGCTTGCTTTGCGTGGCGTGGTATAATCACCGCAAGGATATGACTCTTATGGCTTATCTCACCACACACCATCAGGTTGCTAGCTCAGGCATAGGCCAGATGCCAAAAGCTAGCTAAATTGTAGCTACAAATGTAGCATTTGCATTAGAATACAGAAGCAAATGTCAATAATTATGCAAAGATTGTTGTGATTTTGGGAGACTGCTTTAAATTAACCAACATTTTTACTCCTCAGGCAATTCGAGTGCAGCCTGTGAAAACAGAAATGCTAATGTGAGTGAAACCACGCCTTGGGTTTTCATCTTTTCCAGAAACCAAAAATCCATAAACTCCAAGGATCAGTTTGAAATTACTTTCCTCTTCCTTCAATAATTAGACTGTTTTTCTAAAAAGAGATACACCTGTTGACTTGTTCTCAGCAGGAAAAAAAAAGAACAAGTACCAAAAAATTGTACGGAAAGATCTAGCATCCAGCTAAAGAGATTTTGGAATGTTGTTGAGAAGAGAGTAACAAGTAAAAATAAGGGCAGCATCAGTCAACGTTTTAAGTTTGATTCACGACACAGAAAACGCCTAAAAAGAAGAAAATTTTCTCACTCACGGTGTACAGCTCGACAGCACTCTCAACGTGAAGGCTTTCCAGGGCTGCAATGGCGCACCCGTGAATGCTAAAGACCAAAGGCACTGGATTCACCTGGACCCACCCTGATGAAACCTGTAGCTTACTTCTGTGCAGCGCCATTAGTGTACTGGACTGTGCTTGCTATGTTAACTTCAATGCTTTGAATTCAAGTGTATTATTGTACATAAATTTTAGTTAATAGTATATAATATTGAATGGGGAATCAGTTTGTACCAAATCAGCTTTGAATTCAACTCAAAACTGATTGTGGCCGCAGGTTTAACACCCTTATACATGTGTTTTGATCCTTTCTATGAAATGTTGTTCTCAAAAAAAAAAATCATTTTTAGCACATTTATCATGAGGAACAGTTTCGAATCTGGTGCATCATGTGGCAATCACGAGTAAAGTTTCCAGCCTGTGAAGAGCGCAGGCCGAATTCATTCACTGTATAAACGAAATCCCAGGTAGCCAACTGATATATATGGTTAGTTAGCAACGGTTATTAAACGTGTGAGGGAAAACGAGAGTGAAATAGGAGGAAATGTTCTTGGATGAATAAAAACCGACCATGAATCAAGCTTCTTGAGTTTTTAACTCTGCAGCAAACCAATGAAATTACCTGGAAAGTAAAGTAAAACCACGTTCTTCACCAAAAAAAAGAAATTAAAACCACGTAGTTTTTTACGAAGTCACGCTGTTTTGTAAGGAAAGCAACAGCTAAGTACTAGACAGAAGCCCACCGGCCCACCATTTCCAACCCTTCATCTCTCTTTCTTTTCTCTCTCCTCCTTCGGCTATATAAAGAGCAGCACTGGCAGTCTCTTTTGAGCATACAATCTTCCATATTTCTTTCTCCTTTTTGTATTTTCTCTGACCCCTTTGGTTATCACTGTGGTTTCTACAATGGCCTCAGGTTCGAGCTGGACACCAAAGCAAAACAAGTTGTTTGAGAATGCCTTGGCAATCTATGACAAGGATACTCCAGACCGCTGGCATAATCTAGCCAGGGCTGTTGGAGGGAAGACCGTGGAGGAAGTGAAGATGCACTACGAGAATCTTGTCGAAGACATCAAGCAGATTGAGTCCGGCCATGTGCCCTTGCCCCCTTACAAGAAAGCAGGAGGCGGCAAAGGCTACAATTACATGGATGAAGAAGAAAGGTATACCTGTTTTTTCACTACCCAAGGAAGTTTAATAAGATTAAAGAGTCTCAAACTTTTTCTTTTCTCGTATAAATATACAGTTACATGTATATTCATAAACTTTGGTGCAACAATAAATATTGTTCTTTTAAGTCACGAAAACATTTTCTCTATACAAAATGAGAAAATCAAAGTGTTGCTTTAAATATCATGTACTTCATACAGTACTACCTAAGTGCATGGCTAGCTTAAGATTATTAGACTACTTAATTGCTAGTTAAATAGTATGTGGTTAAGCCATAAGTCAACGGTTAATTTCAAGCATTACTTGGCATACACCGTGGCATTTCCGCATGGCAAAGTCTGATCTCTCTTATGTTCTCCTGCAGGATGAGGAATCTCAGGCTTCAGTAAGTATGAACCATCCAGAAGCAGTAGAAACAAAAGATCTTCAACTTTAATAAAGGAAATGCAGCCCTGAGCAAAAAGGCAGCAAATATAATGCTCTTATTTCATTTTCATGCTGATCAAAGTTGTACCTTCCTATACCTCTTTCTTACATGTGCATCGTTAAATGTACCAACTCTACCACTAATGGCTACTGATCATAGCATTGGTACATGACTCAAAGTTCCTTGTATTGTATGCTCCTGTTCTTAATGAATATCTTCTTCTATATATCTGACCAAGCATGTATACTTGTGTAACAGTCCGTTATCATATTTTCACGTATTTTTATACAATTTTACCGGTTTGACTGTCTGCGATGCCATTAACATTCTACAATGATAGTGATAAATAATAACATATATTTATCAAATACGGAATATGAAATTCTTTTCATTATTCCTTACATCTGACATCTCCTATTGTCTTTGTAGCTATAAAGTAGTACTGTATACATATGTCTGAAATGTAAAAGAGAAGAGATTGTACCTGTCACGTTTAACATAACATGCCTCAGCGCTTTATATGTAGCTACATCCATCTTGGAGCTAATTTTCTAACTCCGTGTCTTTTATCTGTGGAGTTAAAATAAGAAGGGTGAGCGAACTATGCGCTCAGTAAAGGAAACATATGCTGCTTTATAAAACCGAAACTATATACCACAACTATTTGTTTTTCCTAAAATCATATCGATAGGAAAATAGTGGATATAGTAACAACACTCTCAATAACTCATTCAAGTCATTTACTCAACCGTTTACCATAAAATGAATTAATCAGTAAATAGGATTTAGCAAATCCTTTTAGTAAACATAAATCAACAAGTTGAGACTAGGCATCACCCTACGAGTAAATCATGCTATCATCGTTCCCCCTCCCCCTTGCGAGAACGGAATCTACCGCTATTGAGATGCACCCGTAGGCCATCGCCCCTCACGGCTATATCTGCTAGATCTATGGCCATAATCTATAGGTGGTCCTCGGGTCCACTTGCCAAGTGACCTCGAGACCGCTGATGACTTGGCGGGTTCATCAGCCCTGTGACGCCCTGAGGTGCACCCGTTGGTCCATCGACCCGAGCCACCGCCCCAGGTGGGTCACGCAACTATATGAATAATACTGCATGAACTCAAGGCCTAAAGTCTCAAATTCACTTTATCTCTCATGAAAACCTTTATGGAATTATCTCACCATATTATCATTTTCTCGAAATGATTTGATTTCCAAAAAGGTTTAGGCTTTCTGTTTACAAAACACCTTGAAAACATTCCAAAATCTCAACCTTTAAACCCTGCTCGCCAATGGTCCTCGCCCAATATGGCTTGTCCATGGCAGCTCGCCCAGTGCGGAGAACTTCTGTTCGCCCGCCCAACTTTGCTTTTAAATCAGAAGCAAAACTGGCTCGCCCTCAGTGGCTCGCCCATTAGTCAACTCGCCCAGAAGGGTTTATATTTTCTATTTTCGAGATATTAAAATGGCTCATTTTTCCTTAAAAAAATACCATCGAAATCTGTTCGCCATGGTCAGCTTGCCAGTCCGGCTCGCCCATGGTCAACTCGAAAATGGGGTGAACAAGTGTTCGCCTGCCACCCTCTGTATTTAAAACAAAATATTGGCTCGCCACTTTCGACTCGCCCATAGTTTTCTTATCAAAACGGGTCGCCCGCCCTTAAAAAAATATAAACGGGATTTGGATCGCCCGTCAATACCAGTTCACCCAACATAAAAACACAAGGGCTCGCCCGCCCTGTACCAGTTCGCCCAATCTTATCATAAGGTCGGCTTTTAGCTCACCCAAATCAAACAATTATCAAAACAATGCATGTCATAAAACAAAACAATTTCTCAATAATTTCTAAGAAATTTACTCCACAGGACATGCATTCACTTCACACACATCTCCCTTACCTGGTTCAACGAAGCATTACTTCCTTCTTGCCTTCCAAATCGCATTCACCGAGCTCATAATTCCCGGCTGCAAATAATTTATAAATTCTATTAATATTTTCATTTCATATCATTTGGCGAGAATGAGATAAATCAACTAACTACTCACCCAACAGAGCTCTGACTAGCTCGCCCAACTGAGCTCGCCATTCAATAAATGGCTTACACGTGGAAGATCGCCCGCCATTAATCGTCACTAATATATTTGGGAGTTCGCCCAACATTCAACTCGCCCATTGAACATCTATTTGAGCTCGCCCTACACTGTTTTCTATAGAGAATTGAGCTCGCCTATGAATTAGACTAGCGTTGGGCGACCTCGCCCATTTGAACAACAACTTTGGCGAGTTCTTTATTTCCTACTCGCCTCATTGGCGACTACTAACTTTCAACATGGGCGATCACCATAGTCGCCATTCTCATCACTTTTACACCATTTCCATTATTTTCCTTATTCATTCTCTATTATTTTCCCATCATCCTACTACGATTTCAACCCAGTTTCATTTTATTCCTCATCTACATTCAAGATATGAACTTATTATATTTCTATGATCTAACAAGAATAAATCAAAAGCAACACTAAAATCATGCTTCTCGTACTTGAAATCATAGAAATATATCATTCAATCTTAAGAAATCATTAAATCTCACCTTAATCAACTGCACTTCCAGCACAAATCACTTTCTGTCCCATGTTGGCCTCCTTTTGCCTATTCCTTTAGCTCACCAAACTAAGGAGGAAAGGTTTGTAAGCTGGTTTACATGTTTAGCCAGCTTATGGATCAAATTTAGTTAATCAAGCATGGTGGAAATATATAGAAATCAAAACATAAACTGGCAGTAGCATAATTCTTGGGAAGAAGATGAAGTTTGCTAAGCCGGTCTTCCTCCAGTATTTCTTCTTATATAGCCATGCTAAACCAATCCAAAGCTACCGCCTGTCCCTTATCCTGTTTCTTTCATCATTTTTCACGTCTTTCATGCATTTAACGCATGAAGAAAAACTGTAGCAAAAGCAACGGCTATGAAAAGCTTTTCTTTGCACATTTTGACTTACTTCACTTGCCATTAATTGTCTAAACCGAGAAGCCAATGACGTGAAGTCCACAGCCTCTTTTCTTGACTTATTACACCATTTGTCTTATTCCTCAACCAATAAGATTACTTCCTTTGTTGACTTTATTCTTTCTCAATTTATTGTCTTCAACCGTATAACTCACAAAGTCAATCTTGGCTGCTAGGTTGAATCTGTTTTCATTTTGCCCATGCTTATTTCCAGCTCGCCTAGTCAATTTGAGGCATCATCTCGTCAACACGATTTCAGTTCGCCAACCTTTCAGCTTGCCAGCTTTATCTTGATGCAAACTTTAAATTTGGCAATTATAAGGAATTCTTTTTTCTTGGCAATCACATTGAGATTTAGCGAGTGGCAGTTGCCTTTCCCGCCAACTAGGCTATTCTTTGCCTCTCTATATGACGATCACAAGTCCTTACCCATTTGGGCGATCATCATATCCAATTCACTTGACGAACTTGCCTATTCGCCTCACCATCATTCAACTCGCCATCACCATTGGCGAACGAACTTTCTTGCTCACTCGTTGGCGAGCTATTCTGTATACTCGCCCATATATTATTTCACCATAATTGCTCCATTCACTACTCAATTTAAAGAGCCTTTTACCCAAGTGGAAATCAATATTCTTTATTTATTTAATTTTCATTATCGCTTTTATGAAATTAGACTCTACAGTAGTGTAGAATCGGGTCTTACAACTTGAAACTAAATAGCCAGATATATTGCAATACCTTAAAGCAGATCAAGTTTAAAGTAAAAGGAAGAAAAAATTTAGAAGGCCAAAGTTTAATTAAAGACAAAATAATGGGTGTGTGAACACCTCTTGCCAGAGACAATTTAACTGTCCTCTCTAAGCAAAAACCATTTCCACATACCAAATAATGGTTTCAATTTTATTTAGTATAAAGGAGGCTGAAACTTAAAAAAAAAAAAAAGGGTTAGAAATTACTTAGTACAAGGAAAGCCGAAGCTAAGAGAGAATAGGGTTAGAGGATTTTGTGACTTTGTTAACCCATTAATATTCTCTTTTTCATAAAGACATAGAGAGTTCCACATCTGCTTGAAGTGTATATGTATTTCATGGAGAATTTATTCATCAACGCATTAATTAATTTAAGGGTTGCCAGCCTAGTTTTTGATAATATTGTCTCCTTAATTACCTCTCTCAATAGATATTCTTATATTATTATGACTATAAGAAGTAAGAACACTCAATATTTTACAAGGATTCATTGTCATTATCTTAAAATAAATTTTATCTCATCTACTGATAACGGAATTGAAAAACTTTACTGTCGGAATTGGAAGATTGTCATTAACTTTATATTTTGCCAAGTTCAAGCCATTACTTAGGATTGAAGAAAGATTTCATTTGCTAGTACTCTTACATATATACAAGGAGAAAAGATAAGGGTAGAGAAAGCAACGCTTTAGAGATGAATTAAACAGCAAAGATATTAGCCCACGGAGTAATCTTGCCTTAAGAAACCAGAGATTATGTCTTGACTTTACAAAAAGCACGAGAAGAGAAAAAGAAAGCAATATTCATTGCATACATATGATGATAAGAATATTTATATGCTTAGTATTATGTGGCATCCTAAATTGAACATCAGTGTCACCAAATAAAAAGAAAGCAATTTTGGAAGCTAACAATGCAAAACTAGTGCATGATTTTAATATATTAAATTAAAAAAGCAAAAAAAATAAATAAAGAAGAGAAAAGAGAGGGAAACATGTAAAATACACATTAAACATGTAGTATTATATTTGAGATTTACATGTGAATATGGTTTCGAAGACGAAGTGAATTAAGATGGATAGATAATATATATAGTTATAAAGAATTGAATAATTTATATTAAGATAGTTCTAAAAACTTACTTTTTATATGCATAAATAATAATATAAATTTATATTTCTATAAACACATACAATAATTATTTTATATATGCATCAATTTAACTTTAATTAAGTTAATTGATACTTTTAACAAATTGAAATGAAATTAATTCAGGAGAAAAAAAAATCTTGATTTTCCATTATTTTCAAAAAATTGATCATCATTAAGGGTAGACTTTCAAAAACAACAAAAAACCCGAACTTTTTTAAGAATCCAAATCATATCCATATCAAAAGACATTACTTTAAACATTCTAAAAATAACTTCATATTACACCAACCTGTTGGGGGGACACGGAACTCCATAGAGTACAAATGAAACTTTTGAGAAGTTTCAAGAAAAAGAACTTCCAACAGGACAAAGGAAATAACTCCAACAAGCTGGCTTGAAAGAAAGCGAGCTGATCTTCTTCCTTTTTTTTTTTTCGACAAAGCAATTACTGATGGAATGCCTTTGGAAGAGGGGAACTCTAAATGGGATGCTTGAAATCAAGTTTATGACTATGCCAAGTTTGGTTTTGCTTAATAAGAAAGGTGGAGAAAAGATAAAAATAAAAAATATGTTAATTGAATGATTAAGTTTCATAATTATTTTTTTTATTTTGTAACTTAATTATTGGGTTAACAAAATTTCTTTTCTTTTTTCTTCTCTTTCTTTTCTTCTACCAAGCAAAGCCTTAATTATTATTTTTTTAAACCATAAATCATCTTTAAAATTTTATTTTTGAGTTTATCCAATATAATTATTAATTTTGATTAAATTAACTAGAGTTAAGTCAATAAATTAACGAATTGATTAGGTAAGAATATGTATAAAATAATTATTATATGTGTTTATAAAAATATGAGTTAGCATTGTTTTATTTTATTTTTTGGTGAAAGTTGACATTTTGAACATAAAGTTGACATTATTTTATTCATGCTTAAAAAATCAAATTTTAAGATCATATTAATATACGTTATTCTCAATAAAAAATTTTAAAAAACCATATGTTCTAAAATTTGCATTCATTTAATGTTTAGTAATTAAGAGTTTGTTTCAAAAAAATAGTAACTAAGACTTTTGTTTTAAGCTCGAACCTCAAGTTTTACTGTTTATCACAACTCTTTCCTAATTCCTGAAGATATAAATATGTGTTTTTTTAGTTCAATTGTAATGTTGCTAGGTACTTGATGGAGGGATTGAGGGGTTGGTCTTTCACGCTTAGAACAAAATTTTTTTTTGCTTAATACCCAAATATATCATTTACGTTTGTTATAAAATAAAATTAAGTCATTAATGTTTAATTATATAGAAATTAGTTCTAAATGTTTCAAAATAACATAATTAAGGACATTTTCGTTAAATTATTTAATTTTCGTTATTTTTGCACAGTAATAAAACTTAATGGCGTTAGAGGGAGTTAACGGAAATGTCATTAATTTTGTTATTTTAAAACGCTTAGGGCTAATTTTAATATAATTAATCGTTGATGACTTAATTTCATTTTATGACAAACGTGAAGGATATATTTGAGTATTAAGTTATTTATTTATTTTTTACGCTAGAACAAATTCTTTTTGTTATTAGCAGCATGGGTGGGCTTCCTGGCCCGTAACCTAAAGCTCAGAACAAACAATTGGGGCTTGGGCCCATAGTCCCATAACCTAAATACGCGCACCATCACCGTCTCTTCGCTTCGTTATCTGACACTGTTTCAGTGTTTCTTCCCACATATCGCTCCTAAGCTCTTCTTTTGCGTATACAAAACTGAAAGACAATGGAAGAGAAAACTTCTCAGTTCAAGGTACGCTGAAAACCGTTGCTTACTGGAAGCAATCTGTGTTTTCATTTGCTTGTCTTAAAAAATTATTTAAAAGCAGAAGAAACATTAGCTTTCCAAAAATTTTGGAACTCTGTTGAAAATTTAACTGATTAATGGTTGTTGTAATACAGATAATATTGGGGTCATCTTCCATAGCTCGTCGTAAAATATTAGCTGAAATGGGATATGAATTCACGCTTATGGTAATTTTCGTATCTTTAGGAAATCTTAATTTAAATGTTAATGTATTAGAAAAAAAAAGTTTCAGTTTTGTTGATTTTGCAGACTGCTGATATTGACGAGAAGGGTATCAGAAAGGAGAAGCCAGAGGAGTTGGTCATGGCTCTTGCTGAAGCAAAGGTTCTGGTTTTACTTAATCGTGAAGTGCTTGTTTTGATTGACAGAAAAACTTTAGTCTAGAATTAATTTTTGTTTATTTTGCTTAGAGCAGTGTTTCATCTTTTTGTTTATATGTGATTGTGGGTGTGTTTGTTGTCTAGTTTTTGTTTCATATTGTTGATTGGAGGGGGAATTTTTGAGTTTCTTTTATTGACTTGAGTGTGAATGACATCTCAGGCTGATTCCATTGTATCAAAGCTACAAACTATCAATAATCAAGAGAATGATGAAAGACCAACTATTTTGATTGCTGCTGACACAGTATGTTTTGACTTCTTTTAGTTACTGCCTGTGCTCCCCTTTTAGAGAATTGGGCATTGTTTCAATGGATGCCATCTATGGCCTGAGGTTATTTTTGGAGGATTTTTATGTTTTTATTGCAACTTAAGTCTAATGGCTGCTTGGTTTGAATCATATTTCTTTTGGTGAAAAGATAGTTGTGATCCATGGTAGATGTATTGTGAAAGAATCCAAAAAGTAGACCTAAATAAGGGACCCCGGACCCTTTAAGTTTCCTACAACATACACTTCCAAACTATGGCTTTTGTATGTTCCGCTTTAGATCATTTAAATGCATAATCGACTTTATTTGCCTTTTCCACTGCTACTGTTGCCTGTTGCATAGTATTGTGTTGGCATATGCTTAGCTGGTAAAAGTTTCTCAGGCTGAAGCCATCTTACAAAGGCTCCCCATTGTTGATTACGTAAAGGAAGCTGAGCCAACATTACTAATTACTTCTGACCAAGTATATATCTATTCCTTGGATATGCTTTAGAGTTCCTGAAATATTTAATTATGCTATGGTCACTTGTGTCAAACTTTTGAAAAGCAGTTCATATTACCGCGATAAACCCTTTTTTTGCTCATAAAAATCTATTTTATTTCTGTTATACATGTTATTTGACTTTTTGGAAGAAAGTTAATGCCTAAACCAGATATAGGTCAAGTAATTCCCCCCTTCAACCTTTAACCACGTGCTTATAATTTTAATGCTTCCTTCCATAGATGCTGCAATGGATGAGTTAATTAGTGTGAATTCTTGACTGTAATTTTTCAATATTTCCAAGAGGCCAATGTCTTACAGTTAACCAGATTTACCATTTCCTTTAGGCTTTGCTTGGTATGATGGAAAGAAAGGGGTGAAGAAAGAAAATTAGTTAATCAAATGGTTAAGCTACAAAGTAGGAAAGTTGTTATAAAACATAACTATTTGATTAACTAATTTTCCTTCCTCACCCTTTTCTTTCCATCCTATCAAACAAAGCCTTAAGCTAGAAGCGCTTTCTCTATGGAAGAAACCAGATAGCCTGTAAAATATTCGGGGCTGCTGTGTGGGCATATCTTGCACCGATTTTTTGTGTGCCTAAATACGTTTGCACAATGCACCCTCAAACGTAGATGGAAATTGCTGATAATTCATGTTTGTAGGCATAGACATATTTAATATTTTCATGCTTTAGGAAAAATAACTCTTCCACTTTATTGTTATTGTTAAATGATCTGGAGGTGGTGGTCTATGAAGGTGTTGTAAGGGAAAAACCAGCCAATGAGAAAGAAGCACGTGAATTTATAAAAGGTTTGTCTTAATATTCTCAATCCATTCCCTACTGTTCCACTCTTTAAAAACTTTACTGATTAACCATTTGTGCAGGCTATTCGGGTGGGCAATGTGCAACTGTGGGATCTGTTCTAGTTACGAACCTTAAAACCGGATTCAGAAAAGGAGAATGGGATAGAGTGGAGGTATTAATGGCTTTCATTCTTGATTTGAATATGTTTTTTTTTCTTCTTGGTTCATAGGGAGGTACAAGGTGCAGGGAGGAATCCAACCTTGGATATAATCCCTTCTAAGGAGGGTAACAACTGCTACGCCAAGCCTTGGTTGTTAGATTTGAATATGTTTGCCAAACAAGAAATCTTAAAACCTGCTTGAATTACCAAACTTTTCGGATGTTAATGAATGGAAAGTATCAGAGCAACATAAACTAGAATGGTATATCCTCATTTAATTTCATTATGTATTTATGTTCTTTCCCACCTGTGTCAAATACCTTGTGAAGGGCTTTCATCAGGAGAAATATATCTTTTAAGAACCCTAGTATATTTGACAACGAACATATGTAACACTGTTTTCAAGTATGAATGTATAGAGCTATAGACTGAAAATGTGTTGGTTCGAACTGGTTCTCTCATTCCAATTTCCTTCCATTCCTTGTGTGTGTGTTTGTTGGCTATAGTTCTCCAGCTTTCTCAGTCAAATTATTTATACTTGCATCAACCTATGGTAACCACGGTAAGAGCATCAAATGCATATGAAATAGTAATGAAGCATCTTTTACTTTACCTACCTTATGCATGTTCTGTCACCATAATCATGTACCGACAGGTCATGTACCGAAAGGGGTAAGAACACAGTCATTGTGGAGTTCTGCTCTGTATATGCCTTGGAAGCTGGAATTATGCAAATTCAATTGTAGGCACTTATCCATCACAGCAGTTACGGATGACAAAAGCATGTTCATGTGGCTTAAACTTTCTTTTTGTTATTATTCTTGATGCCATGCAGATATATTTCCATGAAATACCAGATGAGGTCATTGGGAGACTGGTAAGAGTTTTTTTTCTTCTTTGTACTTCCTCCTTTTGCTCATTGCATGAGCAATTCAATTTGCATTATCTGTTTTCTTTCTCGTTGTTCAGATTGAGGAAGGGACTGTATTACAAGTTGCTGGAGGACTGATTATCGAGCATCCTTTGATAAAGCCATATGTTAAACAAGTGGTTAGTTTGTTTATTTCTGTGAATTACCTGTTGACAAACTAGCAAATCAGCAAATCGTTTATATTGCTGTACGATGTCACTTTGTAAAAATTGCTGGAGCCTGGAAGATTGTAAAATGATTCTTGCTCCAAGTTGTCTTGGTTTTTTATTCTTAAAATTAACCTGTTCAACTTCAACATATAATCGTAGGCAATGTATGAGTACTTATATTGAAATAGCTTGATAAAATGCCTTGACAGCATCCTAAAACATTTTCCGAATCTCTCAATGCAGTAAGTAGTAACCTTAGATTGTATTCCAATTGTGCACACGTCCAATCCAAACAGCATCTTCTAGTATGGTAGCTACTGGATTTTCACTTACTGAAAAATATTTTTTGCATCAGAGATGGCATCTTTGATTGTCGTTTGGTATCTTTGCAGGTAGGGACAACAGACAGTGTGATGGGATTGCCCAAAGGTCTCACGCAGAAACTCATAAAGGAAGCTCTCTAGGAGCCGCATCATTTGATACCATTGTTAGAATTTATTCTGTCCAGTTGAGAGTCTGTGTTAGCCATTTTACTTTGCCTCAAATGTTACTGTTCTGAACTATAGCCATTAGCCACCTCTATTTCGCACTAGTTTTTACTCTGAAAGTTGAATACCAGGGCAGATTCTATAAAGAAAGGCTTCTCATTGTTAAATGTTAATGCCACTTGAGACGAATCCGAAACTCTCAGATCTTATGTTGATATAACTGAACTACTACTTGATTTGGATCACTGCAAAGGATTACTTGATTTCTTTCCTTTTCATGTTGTGTTGTCTCGCGAGCTATACCAACAAGAAGCCCGAAGGCAATCAAATCCTGGGCAAGTGAAATATGTTTGCTTGATTAGCCAGTCGAATGCCAATTTCCAAATCTGAAGCTCCAGTTAAAGCCCTCCATAGCCATGGCCGCCTTCTAATGGCTCCCGGTTAATCAAGATCAATGTCAAAAACTATTTACAGAGCCAATTATGCGGACTTTTCAAAATTCCAAACTTGAATGTGAACCTTCTGAAGTAAGACAAGCGATTCAGGCAGCAAAGTCAATGCCCGAGCAGGTGTTCTTTGACAATGCTCCAGGCTTCCGTCGCTTGATCAAACGAAAGAGAAACGTGTCCTGTTCATAGGCGTAAGCGGAAACTAGACGATTGACTTTCAGCGTCCTATGATTTCAGCATCGTGACTTAAACCAATTAATACTAGAATTCACTGTCGACCGACGGAGACAAGTTTCGTTGTAAACGTCGAGGGCTGTATATCTGACGCTTCCCAGCTGGCCCGCGATAATAGGTTGGCAATTCCGTAGAACTGCCGACTAGTTTTCATGGCTGGCATTTTGATAAAAACAAAATCATTCAAAGCCACGAAAATTCACGTGGATGTTAACAGAAAATATGAAAAAAAAAAAAAATCTTTAACAATAGTAACCTGTTAGCCATGATGAAATGAGAACTGAAAAGTCATCCTCTTTCTTCAACATGTTAAACCAAAAGAAAGAAGCAGCTCCAAAGAAAAGAGTCCACTGAACCTTCAAGACCCACTTCTTATATTAGATTGGATTCCAATCTTTAATCTTTTTTATCTTTCTAGAAAGTAAAAGGTTTCAAATTTTCCAGAAGATTAGTGCTATTCATTTTCTTTTTCTTATTTAAAGATTGAAGCTTGGGTCTGTTGTAAATCTATTTTATAGAAACACCCACTCTGACAAAAGTTACGAATTTAGTTCATTACAGTTAGCAGAGCAGGTCGGCGCCATGAACCAAGGGGGCGTAGCCACCGCAAACGGTGGCTCGGGAAGCGGCTCAGTTGGTGTTCAGATCCAGCAATCCCGAAGGCTCCCGGATTTCCTTCAAAGCGTTAATCTCAAGTACGTAAAATTAGGCTACCACTATCTAATTTCCAATCTCTTAACCCTCTGTTTTATCCCTCTAATCGCGGTAATCTCAATCGAAGTTTCACAAATGAATCCTGATGATTTACGCCAATTATGGCTTCACCTTCAATACAATCTAGTCAGCATAATCATTTGCTCTGCCATTCTAGTCTTCGGGCTAACAGTCTATATCATGACCCGACCCCGAGCTGTTTACCTTGTCGATTATGCTTGCTACCGTGCTCCTGACCATCTTAAAGCTCCACACGGCCGTTTCATGGAGCACTCTAGGTTGACCGGTGATTTTGATGAATCGTCTCTGGAGTTCCAGCGCAAGATTTTGGAGCGCTCGGGGCTCGGAGAAGAGACTTATGTGCCTAAAGCAATGCATAATATTCCTCCAACGTCGTCTATGGCGGCGGCGAGGGAAGAAGCTGAGGAGGTCATGTTTGGGGCATTGGATATTCTTTTCCGGAACACAAATGTCAACCCCAAGGATATTGGTATTCTTGTTGTGAATTGTAGTTTGTTTAATCCAACGCCTTCATTGTCTGCTATTATTGTTAACAAGTATAAGCTAAGGGGAAACATTAGGAGTTTTAACTTAGGTGGGATGGGGTGTAGTGCTGGGGTGATTGCCATAGATCTTGCAAAGGATTTGTTGCAGGTCCATAGGAATACGCATGCTGTTGTTGTGAGTACTGAGAACATTACTCAGAATTGGTATTTTGGGAATAAGAAGTCTATGTTGATACCGAATTGTTTGTTTCGAGTTGGGGGTTCTGCAGTTCTGCTTTCGAACAAGTCCAAGGATAGAAGGCGAGCTAAATATAAGCTTGTTCATGTGGTGAGGACTCATCGCGGAGCAGACGATAAGGCATTCAGATGTGTGTATCAGGAGCAGGATGATGCAGGGAAGACCGGCGTTTCACTGTCTAAAGATCTGATGGCAATTGCCGGAGGTGCACTGAAGACCAACATCACCACATTGGGTCCTATTGTGCTGCCTATCAGTGAGCAGCTTTTGTTTTTCTCAACTTTGATAGTGAAGAAGTTGTTCAATGCAAGTATCAAGCCTTATATTCCAGATTTCAAGTTGGCATTTGATCATTTCTGCATACATGCTGGTGGGAGGGCTGTGATTGATGAGCTGGAGAAGAACCTGCAGCTGCAACCAATACATGTGGAGGCTTCAAGAATGACTCTCCATCGTTTTGGCAACACTTCTTCGAGCTCCATTTGGTATGAATTGGCATACATCGAGGCTAAGGGGAGGATGCGGAAGCACAACCGTGTCTGGCAGATTGCTTTCGGAAGTGGTTTCAAATGTAATAGTGCAGTGTGGCAAGCTCTTCGGAATGTAAAGCCATCTAGCAATGGTCCTTGGGAAGATTGCATTGACAACTATCCCGTGAAAATAAGCAGCTAGCTCAGCAACATTTTGGGTTAGATTCTACATTCAGACATAGTATTTCGGCCATTTTTCTCAGCTTCTTGTCAAAATTAGTTACCTTTGTGTTTCAATTTTTTTTTTTTGCACTTGCATGCATGTCTGGAGTACTTTCATGTGAGACTTGCTCCTTTTGTACTATAATGCTCCATGTATTTACTATTCATTGACCTGTTTGAGACTAATATTTTATCGAAATTTTCATCTATGTGCTATCATAGCATTTCGTCTTCCTCTGGCCTTTTTGCCTTTTTCTTTTTACTGTGGAGATAAGTTATTTATTGAAATTATTGGCGGAGTAATAATTATTGCTGAGTGGACATTAGTTTTTACAGATATCATTTATGAATAATTCCTTTGTGGAGTGGCTGAAGGTGGAAAGCCCCACAACGGCAGGAATTGATTGCTATCCTTGTTTTCCTGCTGGTTTTTTCAAAATGGAAATTATGGTTGAAAATTTGAGATTGGTTGAACTTGAATTCAAAATTTTATGATATGTCATAATTTTTTCATAATTAATCTGTTAAGAGACTGTCGGCAAATCTGGTTAGAAAATTTGACCAGCTAATATTAAGGATATATGGCATGTCTAGGCTTTTATCTTAAAGGCTTAATTAGCACACCCACTTTTGAATAAACTTGGTGATTCATATTCATGTCGTGAAAATCACAAAAATTAGTATTATATTTTACGCTAATAAGTTAAACACATTTTTTTTAGTTTTTGTTATAATTATATATAATTTTTTTTAAAAAATTTTAACTCATATTACTTTCGTATATTTTATTCTGATCATTATTATATCGTGTTACTGTGACATGTTTAAGATTACCGAGTCTATCTGCCAGTCAACTAGAGGAAGAGAAAAATCTTAAAACGTGAAGAAGACCGTATCCAGCTATGGTTACTCTTCACTAGGGTTTAGTGCTTCCTGCCTTACTGTGAAAGCATCTCGACTTCGCAACAGTTCTGCTCCTGGAATGCTTCCGTTTCTTGCTCAATCTTTTCACATCGGCCTACTATCAGACAATCATTCTCCTGCACAACCTTTCATGTCAAAAGATGGAGACAAACAAGCACTGCAAATGTTCAATGATCACGTCTCTTGAAACTGAAAAATCTAATCATGGAGTAACAGTTTGAGTGAACATGTTGAATCATTTCCTTCTGCTTAAGACTGAGTGCATAATTGCCTTCTATTCTAACAGCTCGATCTGTTCTACCGAAGTGTCAAAATAAAAGCGAGCGATTTGCCAGTCAAAGAATATAAATGAATTAGTCACACCAATAAGCTGACAATACAGATATGCCATGGAGAAATACAAGCCAGGAACAGGAGATGCTGGCCAGAGAATATGCGTTTTCTATGCCAAAGGCAGATTATTGCAGACAAAACTTTTACACCTAAAGATCTGTGAGATCATTACAAAATGGAAATTGCTGGAATTGGATTCTTCTAAGCAATACTGAAACAAAGAGAAGAAAATCTCATCCGAAAGACCATTGGATTTCTTCCAGTGTTCTTCCCTTTGTCTCTGGGACCCAAATTGTCACAAATGCGATAGTGAAAGCGCTCAGAAGCATGTAAATTGTAAAGGTTCCTGTTGAAGATAAGGGAACTTGAGTTAATAAGGAAGCCAAAACAATAACATAGCTCCTATTAGGGTGTCCATGTCAGTTGTTTGAGAATTAATGATCTTCTAAACACTGCCTGATTTTGATATTCTGGTTTTTGCTTTTTCTCTTACTATCAACTTCATCTAGTGTGGATGTTGATGGAACTTGCAAATTGTGTACATAATTTGTATTCATGTCATGTAAATCACGTTTGTGTTATGCAAAACAAGAAAATTTCATTTTAGAATTCGTGTCGTTTTTGTGTCACATCTAGGATTCCCAGGTCTAGATGTTGGTGCATGAGTGCATATGAGAGGGAGAGGTACCTCCACTGCTCCACTCCAAAAGCAGGTTGGCAGTCATTGTAACCAACCAAGACATGAACCAGTTGGAAAGTGTTGCTATGCTTCCAGCAAGACCCTTGATATTTATTGGAAGAATCTGCAATAGGAAATGAGCAAATTACAAGATGAAACTTCTAAAGGGAGATCATGGTTATGATTTTCTACTATACTGGAGGTTTTGCTGCTAGAATCAGCGCTCCCTGGCAAAGATTCAAGCAGTAAAATGATTGAAACGGATGACATTCATTTAAAGCACTCAGCAGTTTAACAATGACTATTGTTTTGGAGCTCAACCATTGAAAAGTTAGGCTTAAACAGGACTTTGAGAGAAAACATCAGAAACCAAAATTTTTCTGGCAGATAGCTGGTTTGCATTCGGTAAATAAGGATGTTATCAGAATTAGATTATCGGTTCTTCTGCATCCCAAGATTTGAGAAACTAAGCATAGCCATTAATTCAGTAGATGAAAGAAGATGCTAAATAATGTAACATGTTGATACACCTCTGACATTATAATCCAAGGAATTGGCCCCATTCCCAGGGAGAAGGCAACCACCATGGCCTGAAAAAGAACAAGTTAGACAATTAGTTTTTAGCAACAAAGCTTCAAGGCAATAACACAGTATTAGAAAAGGTAAAGTAACATACCACAACTCCAACTACTGACAAGATGCCCATAATGCTATAAAGGCTAGAGTCACTAGATACAGCATCCTGGATCAATGATCAAAATGGTGATAATTTAGGATTGAATCATACATAGATTTTGGTTTACTTTTTTTTTTGGTGCGGGGTATTGTCAACAGAATCTGCCATGTTATTACCTTTAAAAAGAATGAGACTGCAACAACTAGGAGGCTGAGAGTCATTCCAGAAGAGGAGATCTGAAATAAGTAAAGGGCAAAGAATGATCTCTTTTGGTGATAGGTCATTGCCAACAAAGTATGGAAAATAAAATTAGAGTAAACTTACTATGAGCAGAAGCCGGCGCCCTGTTTTGTCCACCAGCCATGTGGCAACAGCAGTAGCAATGACCTAACCGTGCATAATTCCAATGATCACTATAGTTCAGTTCTCATTGTGGATCAAAAGATTTGATATAAAGAGAAGGTTGTAGCATTTCTTCAAGCTATACCTGAATGGCACCAACTGCGAAGGTAGCTACATTGCTTGATTTAACCCCTGCTCAAGGTTGAAATTGTCTAGTTAAGCCTTTTAACTTGAACATTAAACTTAAGGTATGTGCTATGATAATATGACAGATATGAAGATTAAAAGGTTTAAAAGCATCAGCAAACTGTGGATAGCTTGTACAACAACACACCGAGGAAACAATACAGTGAAACAAAGAATTTTAATATGGCAACACATGCAGAGTCAGAAGAGCAATCTTAGGTTGTCTGGAGTTTCTGTAACATAATATAAGAAGAAATTTACTGAAAAGAGGAAGTATAATGTTTCCATAATGCGTAAACAAGCTTAAGCTTACCAGCGGCTTCAAAAATGGTACTGGAATAGAATAGAACACCATTAATGCCACAAAGCTGTTGCAGCATAAGTAGTCCAATTCCAACCTGAAAGATATTAGCCCATGAAAACAATCAGCTTCCTTTTCTTGCTGGTGCTACCAAGACCTAGGAGCTCAGAGGAATGGAAAGTCAGAATAAAACTTGTGAGCAATTAAAAATACCATCAATGGAAACCAATATCTCTTCCGTTTGAGATCCGCGAACCGAAGTGTAGTTCTTCTAGTTGTTGATGCTACAGACCTCTGTGCATTTAAAAATAATAATAATATAAATAACTGAATTCGAATAGCCTACAAAAGAATTAGAAGTTTTAAACAAGAACTTGCGGAAAAACCTTGATTTCATTCACTTCAATAGAAATATCAGCATCAAAACCCCTGAGAACTTGCAAAGAAGCTTCAAAATCTTCTGTCATGCCCATTTTTGCCTAAAATTAGGAAGGAAACTTGAATCAGGTGATCATAACTATTTATGTAAGCATGCTTGAATAAAACTTAATACTCAAGCTTACCAGCCAGCGAGGAGATTCTGGAATGAAAAATAGACCAGGTATCAAAATTGTACAAGGAAGTATTCCTGCCAAAGAACAAAATTAGCAATTTCCATCAGTAAAATCTGTTGCCATCTTCTAATGGTATCAGCAACATGGAGGAGAAGTTGATTAATCACAACAATGAAGTGGCTAGGGAAGTTATATCATAATGAAGCTATATGAAACTATTCTCTGATCTGAAATCCTTTTTAAGAATTCAGAAATGAAACATTTGAGCAAGCAACTGGAATTCTTTCCTTTCTAAGTCAAAAACACAAGCTTCAAATATAAACTTCAACCATGTCTGAACCTGAAAGGAATTTTTGAAAACAAGGAAATAGGGTCCAGAACTGCTCTGCTAAGCTACATTTTTCCAGCAGTAACAGTTCACCAATCTCTTAAAAAAGAAGAAGATACTGTTTTCAACAAATGATGCAGCCATGAGAATGAAGCTGTCAGATGATTACCTAAAATTGCAAGTATCCTCCACTGAACAAAAAGTCCTAGCAGATAGGCCAGCATTATTCCAATTGTGACAGACAGCTACACAGTATAAAAATGAATATTTGAGTAGTCTAAAAAGTAATTAAAGCCTTGTATAAATATTCAGTTATTCATCAACAACACTCATGATAAACAAAGCCAGAGCCAACCTGATTCACTGAACCCAAGCCCCCCCTCAAGTTTTGAGGTGCTATCTCAGCTATATACACAGGCACCTAAACATGAAAACACAATCAATACTCTCAGCATTACTTTGCAACAAAATTCAATCTTAATAACCAAAGCATAGCTCCCCATTACCGTATAAGAGATTATTCCCACACCAAAACCTTCCAATAACCTTCCCATGTAAAGAAAAGATGAATCCTGCAAAATGCAGCAAGCTTTATTCTAGGTGTAAATGATCAAGTTTTCTTATACCAAACTAGCTAAATGGAGCTTGGATAATGCAATCATTATGAACTCACTTTCGCGAAAGATATAGTAAGCCATCCAATTATATTAGGAATAGCAGCAATCATTAAAGACTGCAATGAAGATGAGAAACTAAACTTAGTAATCCAAATTCCAAATAAAAAACAAACAAAACTATGAATCTAAATCAGTGATTGGATTACCCCTTTTCGTCCAATATACTCCGCTATCTGACCACTAGCTATTGCTCCAACCATGGCACCCACATTTGATAAAGAACCAAATATAGAGAACTGTCTCAGAAATAGAACTTATTAGCCAGGTCAAAGAGTACACCCAGTTAACAAAACCAAATAATAATAACAAGTTTTACCTCTGAGACAGATAATCCAAGATCCTCGATGATTGCGGTTTGTGTAGGAGAAGAATAGCCAGACTGCAAACATAAAAAACCCAATTCAGAACATTCCGAACGATGGAAAACTTAAAAACTAAATCAGAATAGAAGCAAAGCAAGTGAAGATGAAGTAAGCTTACAGTGAAACCGAATTGGATAGGACCCAAAGCAACAATCAAAACGCAAGCTACAACAGAGATGGAGCTATCACGAATGGCCTGAGATGATCCCAGCATACTGGAGCCCATCCTGGAGCCCATCCGATACCAGCTTCCGGTATGTAGAAACGGCTTCCGTAGATCCCTCCCATCTTCTGAATCATCCCTGAAACTCATCTGCCCCTCTTTCTCTGTACCAACAATCTCTTTCAATGAACAAAAACTCTCTGATCACCCAGAAGAGAAGAAACGAAGCCTTTTTATTAGTATTTTTAGGCTCTTAGATTGGATATATCCTGAGAGAAGATCTTATGAGCTGGAAGCCTGAAATAAAGAAGTAAAAAACCGTAGAGTTGTAAAAACAATACTAACTTACAATAAATTATAACAAAAATAGAACAAATGGAATCAATCAGACGTTTATATCGTGTTTCACAGCCCTTTGCTCTGCTGGAAATAGCAGCGGACCGTTAGTTCCAGCTCAAACTTACCATAAATGTAGTTACCACTCGAACTGAATTAAACTTGTCTTATTATTGCTCTTTGGGGTCTTCCAGACTGTTGTCTAAGAGGAGAAAAAGGGAAGTAATGATTGAAATCCTTCCTCAGTTCTGCTGTTTGCAATCTAGGAAATTTTTATGAAAATCTGGGATTTTTACCGAATGTTAAAAAGGCTTTTGGTTCCTTTAATTGAAAACCGTACTTAAGATTCTAGAAATGAAATCATCATGCAAAAGGAAGAAATTTTTCAAGAAAAACGAAACCAAGTTCAATCATTGAAATCAAGTTAAACAACTATTTGCTTCCTTGTTGACAAACCAATCAGATTCTAATCTATATATTCGCGTGATGATGTAACATTAGCATATATATATATTATATATATAAAGCTATAAATTTATAGACGTCGGTCTCTCTGTCGTGCTAAATATGTATATCCAACAATGGAAATCCCACAAACCAAAAATTAAAATTAAAATTAAAATCCCATTTGCCAGTTTGTAGCTTTGTTTTTCTTTGTAACAGTTCGGATTCGGATGTCTTTCCCTTCCATGTTTCCTAGTGAAAAGTGAAAACATGGGTTGTCAAAGAGTAGTAGGTTTTTGTTGGTTACAAAGTAGTAGTTTGATTGGAACTCCATCTACCAGTCGTCGGTGTTAAACGAATCAACGGACACTGTTGAGCTAAGGTTGTGAGGTTGTCTGATTTTGCAATCTTTGCACCACAAGTTGAGAATGGTCCACGTGAAAAATGTGAAACGGGGAATCGAGGCTGCCGTTGGCAATGAAAGTGGCAGAAACCAATGCTAGTTTTGTATGGCATGTGGGACATGTCTGAGCCAAATGTTAAAAGCTCATTACCTATCAGTCCAATCCGAAAACTACGAGACTTCTGATCTTATGATTAATAATTTCAGACACAACGAGAATAATACAGAATTAATATGAATGAACTAAAAAAATAATAAAATGATTAAAATTTTGAAAAAAAAAATTACTTATAAATATAATAAAAATTTTATTATAAATATGAATTATCAAATTAATTTTTTGTTTTTTTTTAAATAAATTTTTAGTGGGCTGCGGAGGCCCCAAAATGAGAGCGTCGGTCTGAATTAAGGAAAACTTGGTTTGGGCCTTGTAGCCTGTTGCTGAATTGGGCTTGGGCGACGATGGACCCTTTTGAGGGGATGCTATTCCACGCGCTGTAACCGAGCGTGGATATCAATGAGAGATGGAAGATTCCTTTTTTTTTTTTTAACACAGCGATGGAAGATTTCATTCGAGGCAGACCAATACTTTACCTATGATTGGATCGAGGGTAGGAAAGGAGAAAGAAAAAAAAAAGTAAAGTAAAATAAATGAAGGTTATAAAATTTTTTTTTGTTTGGAAAGATTTTTTAGTGAGGGGGAGTGAGCACTCTTTGCTTTTTTTTGAGTTATTCAGTTTTTTTAAAACTCCAATTTGGGATAAAAGGGAAGAAAAGAAAATTTAAAAAAAGTTTTAACATGTAGAATATCAAATTTAACTTTATTATCTTACAAAATTTAAAACAAAAAAGATTATAATTGGAAAAAAAAGCATTACAATAAATCATTTCTTTTTCTTTCCATTGTTTAACCAAACAAGGATTGTTAGGATTACTTTTCTTTCTTTTCCTTTATTAATTTTAGCTATCCAAACAAGAGGTACATGTATTCTTTCATTTCCTCTCATTTCTTCTAGTTTACATTCCTTTCTTTCCATTCATTTCTTTTACTAATGTTTATCCAAACATAGTGTTAGGGAAAAATTCAAAATTTACCTACTTTTTTATTTTTATTATTTCATTTTTTTTCAATAAATTACTGTTTATTATATAAAAATAAAAGGCTTATATAATGGTAAAAAACTAAGTATATTTAGAATTTTTCGTACTCGTTGAGAAACAATTGAGAAGTGAAAATAAAACATGGTTTTTTTTTTGGTCATGAAAAATAAAACACAGTTTAGATTGAAATTTTAAGGGTTTTTTTATATGTAAATTAAATTCAATAAAAAAAGAAGTCAGTCACTCCACTTTTCTCTGTTTCGAGTCTTTCCTCTTCTCGGAATCATTCCAGTTCCTCATGTCTTCCTTCTAGTACTCCTCCCCGTAGCCCCGCCGCCAACCGCCAGCGTCTACACCGTCGTCATTAGTCAACTACTGATTTCTAAATTATAGCTCAGATTTTGATCGATCTCACATGGGCGAACAAACCCCGGCACAGCCTCAACCTCAGCCCTCGAACGACTCTTCCTCCACGCCAACCCAAGCCCAAGCCCAATCCCAAACTGAAAACCCGAGTAATACCTCCACCGCCGCCGTTACCAGCGTAACTTCCGCCGTCGTAGCCTCTGCTTCAACGGAGCTCACGAATGTTTCTCCCCCAACCTCGTCCCCTGCTTCGAAAATCCCTTTCCGCCCTAGAAAGATCCGGAAACTCTCCCCGGACCCGAACTCCGACCCTAATCCTTCCCAACAAGCAACGACTCCCTCAACATCCGTAACGGAACTGCCTAAAACCGTCGCCAAAACTACCAAATCAAAACTTACTCAACATCGAGCCCTAGTGGTGGCTCCACGAATCATTGCCCGATCCCTCTCTTGCGAAGGCGAGGTCGAAGCCGCTATTCGCCACCTCCGCAACGCCGATCCCCTCCTTGCTTCCTTAATCGATCTCCATCCACCTCCAACCTTCGACACTTTCCAGACCCCTTTCCTCGCTCTCACTCGAAGCATTCTCCACCAACAGCTCGCTCTCAAAGCTGGGACTTCCATCTACACTCGCTTCGTCGGGCTCTGCGGAGGCGAAAACGTTGTCGTTCCTGAAACTGTTCTTTCCTTAACCCCTCAACAGCTCAGACAAATTGGTGTCTCGGGACGAAAAGCGAGTTACCTTCATGATCTTGCTAGAAAATACCGGACAGGGATATTATCGGACTCTGCGATTGTACATATGGATGACAAATCACTTTTTACCATGCTTACTATGGTAAATGGGATCGGTTCTTGGTCGGTTCATATGTTTATGATTTTCTCGCTTCATAGACCTGATGTTTTGCCGATTAATGATCTCGGGGTTCGGAAAGGGGTTCAATTGCTCTACAATTTGGAGGAGTTGCCGAGGCCTTCGCAGATGGATCAGTTGTGTGAGAAGTGGAGGCCGTACAGGTCAGTTGCTTCGTGGTATCTTTGGAGGTTTGTGAATGGCAAAGGATCGCCTTCTAGTGCTGCCGCAGTTGCTGTTGGTGTTAGTCTTCCACCGCCGGAGCAAGAGGAGCAGCACCAACATCAGCAGCAACCCCAGCTTCTCGACCCCATTAATAGCATTCTCAACCTTGGGTATGATCTTTTCTTGGCAAAAAAAAAGCTTGCTTTGCATATTTTTGTGTTATTTGTATTAGTTTCATTTCACGAAAAAGAATTGTTTTTCGTTGCTTTTAGGGGCTGGGTTGATGGCTTAGCATATGACAGTATCTATTTTAACAGCTTACAAGTTGTTCCTTTCTGTGCCCTTTAGAAGATCTATTTTAACAGTTATGCTTTTAAAGTAGGATTGATAATAACTAGAAGCATCTCCTACATTTATTCCAACTGCTATTTGTTAGACTTGAAATTTATTAGTTTGCTGTCTTTAACTCTTAGAAAAGTTATGGAAGTCATAGAATATGAATATCATAAATTCAGAAAAAGGGAACTGTTCACCTTCTAACTCAAGGAAACTGATCGGATTTGTATTAACGTCTAAAAAGCATTCAGAAATGTGATATTAATTTGTATAGCACTTACTAAAGAAGTTAGAAATTCAACAAACAGGCTGGTTCTTCCCTCCAGAAGAAAAAGAAGGATATTTTTTTTATCGAACATTGCGGAATAAATAGATGCTAATGGTTTACTTTTACTAACATTGAGCAGAATGTTAGGCGAGTAAAGCCAATTCTAGTTTTAATTTTCATTCATATATTCTTTCAATGTACATACAATGGAGATCCAGTTTACTTCTTTATTTTTAAGGCTAAAATATTAAAAAGGCCCCTAAACTTTGTTACTTTATTTAAATAGGCCCTTATACTTTTGTTGCATCTAGATAAGCCTTAAACCTTTTATTTGAGTTCAAATAAGCCATTCATTCTTAATTTATACCCAAATAAGCCATTAATATAATCAATCTTTTATAAAAGTGATTAATCGATTTTTTTTATTACATTTAAAACCTAACTTTCTATATAAAAAAAAGGCTAATTAGATAGAATATATTATATAATATTTAATTATATATATTATACTATATATTATATACTTAAAAAAATGTTAATTAATTTAGTTAATTTAATTCGTAATTTTAGATATCGAATAAATCAACTTATAAAAATTAATTTAAATCCAAAAGTGACTTAGTTGAATCAAATTAATTGAATTTTGATTGGTTAAATTAGTTTGAAATAATTTTTATTCATATTTAATCTTTTATTTGAAATAAGGGCTTATTTGAGTATAAATCAAAGTATAAGGGCTTATCTAGATGCAATAAAAGTATAAAGGCCTATTTAAATAAAGTAACAAAGTTCAGGGGCTTTTTTAATATTTTAGCCTATTTTTAAACTTGGCATTTAAGTAATAGTTTATATATTGTCTATTTAAAAGTATCAAATCTGGATATCAGATATGGAGATAGTAATAGGGAGGGCATACTTAGATACATGTTCATCTTGGCAGGAAAACAACTTGAAGATAATATAGTCATGTTTTTGCATTTCAAAGAAGGTGATGAATAGATTTTGTACTGTGTGTAATAGACCTAGCCTCTACTTCAGAAGAGTTTGGTCTTCAATGCGGTAGTTATTAGTTTGCCTATAATTGTAAGATGCAAGCCGCATCACTTTTGGGGAGGATCTTTTTAGGGTGTGAAATTTGGGATCATTGTGGATACACTAAATACCATGTTCGAACTAATCATTGTTTTATGATTATAAAACTTTGTGTGCACAACCATTTCGTTGGGGAAGTTTAAATTACGAGTGTTAATTATCATGGATCTCCTATGTCATTTTTAGCCTTGATTCCATATGGCTGGTCCTTTTGTGGTCTTAATGGTTTAAGTCAAGGTTTATGTTGGAGATAAATGGCACATGGAGCTATTATATGATTTTCAGCCTTGTATGTTTTATGTGCCTGAAACTCATTTGTTATATTGCTGGGAATTGTAGTAGAATCTTCAATAGAAGTGTGATATTGGTCATTGCTATAGCGATCTTTTGTTGGTAGCCTTGGAGTCTTCAGGATTTGGGTTCTCATTCTACTTGATAAAATTTCATACTAAGTTTAGAGAATCTTATTGCTGATTGATAGTAAGGAAACTTTCTTATTTTCTTTCTCTACTGTTGAACAGGGCACTGGTGTCCAAATGCCATAAACTTTCTGTACTTTTTAAATTGTTGCTAACCTCTGTTTAAAGAAGTTCAGTTAAATTTCTATTTGGCTTGGTAAAGAAGTAATTTTCATTATAGATCTACTTGATATTAAGATTTCAATAGAGAGTTTGCTACTTACCCGGCCTTGATAGTTTATTAAGATATTAGATAGCAATAGAGATAGTTTATTCCTTACCTTTGATACTCCTATCATACTCAAAACTTTACTGCCAAAATGCACGATGTTGAAAATGTAAACGTGTGTGGACCTGTAGCAGTGGCTTGGGATTCTTTTGGGGTTATCAGTGAATTCCTAAATTCACAATGAATTTACATTCATCAATGTCTTATGGTATGATGGTAAGCTTGTGCTTGCTTTTTTTAGTAGTATTTTCTCTCATATGTGTATATATTGATCCAAACTTCCACCCTTCAACTTCTAGCGAGGACTCTTTAAATGTTTTGATTTTGGCAAAGGGATAACATGAAATTCTTTTAATAAGTTATTCACATACACGAGTAATCTACATATTTCATACCCACCACCTTACTTTTAAATTAGTCCATTGGGATTCTCTGTGGAATCAATTATGATATAGATTTACATAGTAAACTACAAAAATCACCATGCGGTTATATTCATGATCTTGTGTTTTCTTACAGCTCTCTGAAAATGGATGCACATGGTCCTTGGTTGCAATCTTTTCATTTCTTCTTTTACCTTTTTTTTCTTTTTTTCTTTTTTCTGGGCAATTTACCTTTTAAATAATTGAAGTTTGAACTCTGTTGGTTTTAACATATCTTTACAATGCTTTTGTAATGATTTTTCTCTGTTATGTTACTAGGGCCTGTGCGTGGGGGCAATGATACTGTCATCGGAAACAGAATGTTTGGTATTTGTCACAATCCATTGATCAGCTTGAAGGGCAGGCACTTCAAAGGAAAACGTTTGTGTGAAATTGTTGTTCTGAAAGCCATTAACTCGATAGGCCTTAGGAAGAGTCAAGGTTTTCAAACTTCGGTCACGTAAATCTGCATTGAGATTGAATAAACACATTGCCCAGTTCTTTGGACTTTGTAAAAGGACACATGTTTAAGTTGTCAACTGTCTCATATAGGACATTAATAGAGTGCAATTCACTGCTGGTGTGGCCTTATTCTTGAACTGTCTGATCTCTGGCTGCCTGTTTGTAAATTTCCACGACTGCTGCGCTTGTTTTAGTCAGAACTTCTTTTCTTAATCAATGACCATCTATGGTGACGCCCGTACTGAATTGAGAGCCATAATGGAATATTGGATTCTGATGTTTACACTGAAAAAACAGAAAATCGAGACAAAGAATTACCTGAAATTCCGAGGCTGACATAAACAGTGGCAACCTTGAACACATTTTGGTAACTTGTACCCCGTCTACACACGATTGCTTAACAAATACCAGACGATTCTCTATATTCCATTCCCTTGGCCAACCTTCTGATCTTGCAAGAATTATGTTCGCGGCGTAACCCCGTGGCCAACAAGATCTGAACTAGGAGAAGATTCCTTGATGCTTATTTTCATTTTCTATTTGCCGCATTTTGTGAACGTTTTCAAGCTCTTGCTATTTCCGTCAAAGTTTGAGAGCCAATCGTTGATTCTTCGTATGTTATTAAACTGTTATTGTGTCCATCACCTGCAGCATTTTTGCTCCGAATATTCCATTCTTAATCCACTGTGTCTTCGAAGGAACCCAGGACGGCTTTAAAGAAGGCAAGAAGCTGAGTCTAGAAACAGCCGCTTGGAATATCACGAATTCACACTGACTGGTGTACAAACATCAAGAAGGTGACAATGTTTTACTTATTTACCGTGAAAGCTACTTGGGATCATACTGGGATATTCTCTCAGAATATTTTCTTGTTCTTCTTTTACTGTTCTTTGTCTTCAACGGAGACAAAATTGGCACATAATCCCCAACGCTGATCTTGCATGTTTCACTATAAAAGTGGGATTAACAGATAGATGAGCTATCAGGAACACAAAACAAGAAAAATATGAATCTTGAAAACTATGATCCTTGTTTCCCTGACCAACCAGTTGTGGACCAATACCTTCCCATATGGGCTACCCTAGCAGCCTTTAGGTCCAAGCCAGCCTTCATTTGGCCCGAAGATGGCTCCACCAATGTAAGCAATGGCTCAACACTGACCTATGGTCAGCTCAATGATTCAGTGCATTCCATTTCTTCTCAGCTACTTCGGTCATTACAAAGACGTGACACTGTAATCGTTTTAGGCTCGCTTGGGCTAGAGCTCGTTGAGATCATTTTTGGGTGTCAAAGAGCTGGCCTTTTGAGCGTGCCCATATTCCCGCCAAACCCTTCTTTTGCCCAAGAAAACTATCACCACCTAGTGAGAGTTCTCTCGCAGACAAAGCCAAAAGCAGCCATTGCTCACCATGATTATATCACAAGGGTTCAGCAATATCTCTCTTTGCCCTCTAAAGACAAGAAGCTTGCAGAGATGTTACAAAACCTGAGGTGGATTTCTACCGAGGATCTCAAACATAAAAATGTAAATCCAACAGTTGGCTGCATGTCTTATAATGGCTGCAAACCCGATGAAATTTACTTGATTCAATACACCTCAGGTGCAACAGGGATCCCAAAGCCAGTGCTTGTGACAGCAGGATCAGCAGCTCACAATGTTAGGACAGCCAGGAAAGCTTATGATTTGCATCCAAATAGTGTTATTGTCTCCTGGTTACCTCAGTACCATGATTGTGGCCTAATGTTTCTGTTATTGACCATCGTGTCTGGTGCGACTTGCGTGTTAACATCGCCTGAGGCTTTTGTTAACCGGCCTAGGCTATGGCTCGAGCTAATTACACATTTCAAGGCTACTTGTACTCCAGTTCCATCATTCACCCTGCCACTAGTCGTGAAGCGTGGTGGAGTTGACAAAGGAAGCTCACCTATTAATCTATGGAGCTTGAGAAATCTAATTATCATCAATGAGCCTATTTACAAGGCATCAGTTGAAGAATTTCTTCATGTTTTTAAGCCTTTTGGACTAAACCCTTCGTCAATCTCTCCATCTTATGGCTTAGCAGAGAATTGCACATTTGTTTCCACAG
Source organism: Heritiera littoralis (assembly GCA_031772115.1). Lineage (NCBI taxonomy): Eukaryota > Viridiplantae > Streptophyta > Magnoliopsida > Malvales > Malvaceae > Heritiera > Heritiera littoralis. The sequence goes on from JAPDPK010000001.1 coordinate 23,393,333, forward strand.
CGTGGAGAAACAATGACAACTCTGGCAACTCCACTTTCCCTAATTTTCCTTCTCAGAGCAAGCTCTTACCAAGTGCAAGACTAGCTAATGGAGAAGAAGAGGACATGGAAATCATCGTTGTAAATGAGGACACCCATGAGCCTGTTGAGGATGGAATTGAGGGGGAGATTTGGGTTTCATCTCCAAGCAATGCCTCTGGCTATCTAGGCCATCCTTTCTTAACTCAAGATATATTCAGAGGTAGACTGAGCAACAAGGTTGGACGGTGTTTTGTCCGAACAGGAGATAGAGGAGTTGTGAAAGGGACAGAAAGATATCTCTTCGTGACAGGTCGTTGCCACGACATCATTAAGCTCCCAAACGATCAAGATATTCACCCTCATTACATAGAGGCCGCTGCTTACAATAGTTGCCCACAGTTTATCCGAGGAGGTTGTCTGGCTGCATTTCATGTCTCAAGAATGATCGTTCTCGTTGCAGAGATGCAGAAGAGTGAAAAAGACGATAAGATATTGAAGAACATATGTGAAAGAATCAGAGAAACTGTTTTGAATAAAGAAAAAGTCGAACTAGGGATGGTGGTTCTTGTAAAGAGCGGAAGCGTTCCGAAAACTACTTCAGGCAAAGTTCAAAGATGGGCTGCTAAGGACAACTTTCTAGCAGGTAAAATGGAAGTGTTAATGGAAATGAAGTTTGATAACAATGGAGAATTATTACCATGCCACAGGGCAATGATACTTGCAAGTAATGCAAGAGAACAAATAAAAGGAAGAGTCACAGAAGGTGAAGACGGAGGAGCCCAGCCAACGGAAGAGAAAGAAGAGGCTGTCTTTTCACTCTCAAGTGCTTCCATTGGTCGTCCATGGCTGTCTCGACTGTGACAGCATTAAAAATCTATCTACGACAAAGATGTTATGTTTGCTTGTGCCCCAGTTAAGTGGTTTGTGTGGCTGCAATTATTGTTAGGATTTGTCTTGAATCCCAAATATCGAAAGTATAGGAGAAGTTATAAGGGTTATTCCCTCATAAATAAAGTGTTAGACTTGGTTTGTAAAATATCTCAAACAGTTGTAGGCACCGATAGAATAGCTAGGGTTTGAGCTATTAAATGGTGTAGTTGGGCTTTGTGATCTTTGTTATGAGTTTGCACTTTTTCTCTCTAAAAATTGCACGATTGGGTTTGTAAGGAGTTTACAATTTTTCTCTTCTAAAAATTGCACAGTTGTAGTTGTTTGATTGTTATTAGTTTGGTTGGGTGGTTGTAGGCCAAATTGGTTGGGCCAAATCACATTATTAAATATTGTGTTTGTTTTTGCTTTCCTCTGTTTTTGTGGGTGTTTGGTTTGAAGGATATTTTTCCCAACAAGTGGTATCAAGAGCTGATGGTTCGTGATCCTGAGAGAGGAGGAAAGCAGATAAAGATGAAAGCTATAAAAATAAAGATGAAAGTTATGAAGATGAAGATGAAGATGAAAGCTATGTTTGAAGATGAAGATGAAGATAAAGATGAAAATGAAGATGATGATGATGATGATGATGATGATTTGGAACAAGATGACCACGATGAGTTTGATAATGATGATTGGAAGAAGATGACGAGCATGATAGCGATGACAATGGTGGAGTTACTCTTCAGTTTGAGGATGGTTTGCATGTTGTCGAGTAGTTTGTGGAGTTTGAGGATTCAAGTCAAGAGAAGATTTGTTAAGATTTGCCTTGAATCCCACATCGAAAGTATAGGAGAAGTTATAAGGGCTATTCCCTTATAAATAAAGTAGCTTGGTTTGTAAAATATCCCAAACAGTTGTAGGCATCGATAGAATAGCTAGGGTTTGGGCTATTAAAGGGTGTAGTTGGGCTTTGGGATCTTTGTTAGGAGTTTGCAATTTTTCTCACTAAAAATTGCACGATTGAGTTTATAAGTAGTTTGCAATTTTTCTCTTCTAAAAATTGTACAGTTGTAGTTGTTTGATTATTATTAGTTTGGTTTGGTGGTTGTAGGCCAAATTGGTTGGACCAAACCACATTATTAAATATTATGTTTGTTTTTACTTTCCTTTGTTTTTGTGGGTGTTTGGTTTGAGGGATATTTTTTCCAACAATTATATGGCTCATTGCAGGACTTTGTACATAACATATATTACTTATACAATTATACTCCATGCATGGTTTGTGCTATAAGAAAATACCTATTTATGATAAAATCAACCGAAACCTTACCTTAAAACATACTCTGAAGCTTAGTCATCACTCATCAGGAAACAGGCAATTAGCTGTTGTAATAATCTCTAGAGACAATGAGAAGAACCGGAAGCTATAGTTGACTTCAAGGACATTCTAAAACCATAAAGGAAGTACATATTTCAAAATAATTCCGACTTACGCTAGACATCATGTTGATTTTCCAATAATTAATGCAAACGCTCGTCGGATTCCCATAAGCGTTTCCTACAGGTCACCCAGTACATAGACAAATCCAATAAACTTGTCCCTTACGGTAAAGACTAGGGCAAGACCATTCTTTACTGTTAATCTCTACCGAGCAATAGAGTTGACTTGGGTATTATTGCACTGTGTTGATGTCTTCTACTATAGGTACAGAGGTTGTTGAAGGCTCTGATCGTTCAAGGTTAGCAGACTTGCAATATCGGAAGAATGAGAAAAGATATAAAAGTTGTGACTTTGACATGTACTTTGAGCTCAAATCAGTAAAAAATGAATATGCTTAAGGGTAAAATAGAGAGAGAGAGAGAGGGCTAAAGCTCTTAAAAATGATGAATGAAAAATAGATTTGATTATTCTTTTTCATGAGATTCTAAATGTCAATCAAGTAATTTATGCTACTATCATTAATTAGATATCTCCGTGATATTACATGTGAGAAATCAAGTTTGAACTGATAGCGTAGGTCTTGACTATTGGCGTTTGGATCAATTGTCAGGATTTTTGTTTCAGTTTGTAGTATTGGCCTTGGTTGATGACGTTTGGGTCAATTTGTAATCTGATATTTGAGTTTGGAATTTATATATGTTATTTTTATGGGTTATAACACATTGTATTCCCTTCATTCTCGACTCTTATCGACCTTTTAGGCTTTTGGCCTCACTTAATAATATAAATCTTGGTTTGTAACAAAAAAAAATGATATAAATCTTAATTGATGACGTTTGGATCAGCTTGTGATCTGATATTTGAATTGGGACTCAAGATTTATCATTCTGATGGGTTATAACACACAGTATTCCATCCCTTCCCAACTCTTTGACAGGAAAATCTTTTACATATAATCGTCTCATTCTTGGTTTCATCGTCGGCCTCTTCCAATATTTAACATATTTACATCACCCCTGCACCCCATCAAAGGCAAGGCTCGCAGAAGCTGAACACAATTTGTGGCAAATCACGGCCGCATGGAAGTAGTAGCCATTGCCCATTGGTTATTCATGGGCCGGAGAATCAAACCGAGGAAGATTACTGGGTTATAGTAAGAAGGTCCACCAGGGGCAACACTGGGCTAAGCCTGAAAGAAAATAAGAAGGTGAAAGTTGAATTTTATTGCTGAATTAAATTTTTTCTTTTATACTTATTTTTTATGATTTTTGGATCAAATTTAACGGAAATGAATATTTGGGAATATATTCCATTAATATATTTAAAATAAGTTTTGAATGATAGAACAGATATGATGCGGATATTTAACATGTAATAAAATTGCACACTTTGAGTGTTACGCTGAAATAAATTATTATTTGTTTTTAAAGTAAATATTTTTAAATATTAAACTTAAAATAATTAAAAAAACTAATTTAATAGATTAGATATATAGAATACAATATTTATTTTAGTATAAATTTTCACAAAAAAATAATGATTCATGAGTTTATATTTAATGCACTGATTTATATCATGACATCTCATTAATTAGTAAATTTAATAATATTTATTTTTAAAAATTCTTCATTTTAAAATTTATAAATTAATGAAATGATATATTATTATTTAATATTTTGATTTATACGTGACAGATTAACGGTACATTAATATAAATCCATAGTTAATTCCAATTTGAGACTCCATGTAATATCTTAAATATCTACATCTTAATTATTGCTTATTCAACTTTTAATAGAATATTCTACTCTATGAACCAAAACAAATTAATATTCTACAAAATATTTCATTTTCATTAGATTCTAATGATTCAAATATGATCAAAAATAAAAATACAATGATAAAATTCAACAAAAAATAAATGTACCCAAAATTCAATCAAATCAGAAAACAGTTGCAAAATTCAACATTCATTTCCACTATAGTACAACAATAATCCTTCATCCCCATATATTATTTACATGTTTTAGACATTATGGCTAAATATGTTTTCTTGCTAAATAAGTATTAAGAAAATCACTTTAAGATTATGTCAATATCTCCTTTACCATTTGCATCATTTCATTTATTTTTCTGAATATTGCACTTTCGAAAAAAACACACACAGACTTGTCTAGATTCCTGCTCTAGTCATCATAATAATAAAAAAAATATTTTAAGAGACATTGTGGGGTGGAAAAGAATAAATCAACTTATAAAATCTATTGGAGAAAATTTAACTCTTCAATTTATTCCTTCAAAAAAAAAACTCTTCAATTTATTCCCATTGAATAAGGTAAGTACTTTAATCAAATAAGCATTAACCTTTAAATTAAATATTTAAAAATTAATTTTTATTAATGAAAGGAACCAATAAACAATCGCAACTATTATTAAATGACAAAATTCTGAATTCTGTTAGCATATTTATGATTTTTATGTAATAAAAAGTACTTAGATTTCATGATATAAAAATTAAATTTGGATTCTTAAAATAATATGGATTAATATACATTAAGTTGCTTTCATCGGATATCTTATTTTACACATTTCCATACGTATCAATGAGATTGAATATGAAATTTTGTTTACCCACTTCAAATGTTTTTTTGATGTTTTAAAAATTATTAAATTGATGGCAAATCATTACATTTAATATAAAAATATCACAATAAACAAGGGTTTAATTAACTATTTAAAAAAAGGAAAGAAAGAAAGATGAACTTGTTGCACTCCTTGACACATTTTATGCATCTACATCACTTGAATATGATTAAAGCATATGTTAACCTGCGTGGCAACATTGTATAAAAAATTATGTAAATAAAGAAAATGCTATGTGGAGTTCAAAAGATTATTGAATCTGGAATAAAAAAATTTAGACACAATACAATAATATGAAAAATAAATGATAAAAAAATAAAAATGATCGGATATGAATTAAAATTTAATAAAAATTATATATTAATTTAACAAAAATCAAAAACAAATATTTTGCATTTGATACACAAATTACAGGTAGAATGGGAGTGAGCGAGTGTCAAAAAGAAGACATAAATGAAAAAGCAGGAGAGGTGATTGAAATGGGAAATTATGATTTGATAAGAAGCATAAGAGGAAATTTACAGAGCGGTAAAAGCGGCTGACGCGATAAAACAAAAATGTGAAAGAGTCTTGGTGATGATTCATGAGCTCGAAACGCCATTGGTTGAAGCTGTACAGCACCCATTAAACCAAATGAACAGTGAGCAACCAAGTACCAAAGCAAGCAACGTGCAAAGGGCTGAGAGACAAGTAAAACCATCGATTGCATCACGGAAAGGTAAAGACATTGCTTGGGGGCAAGCGTGGCGATGCCAGAGAGTTGCAGAATGCGCATATTAGGCTTCGATGCTTCAGATCCATACACTCAGCAACAGGACAACAACTCCACTGCGTGGGCCATCCCCAGTTCTCTTTCTTTCTTTTCTTTTTTCACTTTTCACTCTATTCCCACTCATTTCTCTTTTGAGTTTTGAAGATCTGTAGCAGGGTTAAGATCTTTCGTTGGCCTGTAATGGTGTGTTTATTCTTAACTGGAAACCTTTTTTATTAAGAAAGTTAAGGTTTATGGTATGGAGGTGGGGTAGGATTATGGAAGAAGCAAAGTTATTTCGCTTAAGGATTGATTGATAATTTTAGACAAAATATAGCAGTAGATTTTATGTTTAATATATTGATATAAATTTTAATATAAAATTTTTATATTTTACAACGTAAAAACACGATTTTATTTAAGATGAATACAGATTATATATGTAATTTAACTGCTCTAGCTTACAGTACTGCAAGTCTGCAACTATATGCTTGATTATTTGGGTTAAGATAAGAGAAGGAGGGCAATAATGAGGGTAAGAGTGGGACCCAAGTGTGGCAGGGAGTGGGAGAGGGATGAACATGACGTTGTCGGTTGTTTTGTACAGAGAAAGACCCCTTAATCTCATCAGAATCTCTCTCTTCTTTCTGTTTGTTAACTCTCTTAAGATTGACTCTTATCTTCCCGGCTTCACCGCAAGCAACCAAGCTGTCTCTTGTTGGATATGTAGTTGGCTTGTTGGGAGTACAGAAGCACACAAATCTTCTAACCTAAAACTCAAACCCAAACCTCAAAACTTCACAAACCCAAACCCACATCTATCTCCTCTTCTTTTTCTTGCTGATTACAGATGTTTTAGGCCCCTTGATGCTGTGGTAAAGGCGTAAAAGCTGGTGGCCTGCGCCTGCTGCCGTTTCTGCTGCTTGGCCATCTCTTTCTCTCTCTTTTTTAGCTCTGTGAGTTTGGTCCCATTTCAACTTTAATGTCTCTGTTTGTTATTTGAGGGTTAATTCTCTTATATCTCAGCTTACGGATTGTGTAACGGTTGAAATTATAGGTATGGGTCGGTGGATTTTGGCAGCATAATGCTTAATATCGGGAGGATGATAGGGGAAAACAACAAGATATCTAGATAAGCTACTTGCATCATCTCTTTTGAAACGTTTCAAGTTTCCAAACTGCACAAAAAGCATGGAAAAAGATCCATGATTAGGTGAATAGTGAGCTTCGTTTAGCTTGGATAAAAAGATCGTAAAAAGTTCATTCTTTTTTTCATCAATCTGTTCTTAAATTATGGAAGTAAGAGGTCAAGAACATGATATTAAAACGCCAGGCTCTTCGGGCTTTGGTCATCACTCGCCTGGAGTGGATAGAAGGAGAGAAGGGAATCATAACGGTACGGCTGTTCTCACTTGCACTCAAACCCTAGATCACGTTCATCGTCCGCAGAGACAGCAATCGCTCGGCCATGGAAGATCTCCGCACCCGGATCGAGTCACTGCAAGTGGCGCAGCTGTTGCACCCATTTCAGTTAGCTCAAACACGAAGGCGTCCAGCGTCGTCAGGTATCGAGAGTGTCTGAAGAACCACGCAGCCAGCGTCGGTGGAAACGTTTACGATGGCTGCGGTGAGTTCATGCCCAGTGGAGAAGATGGAACCCTCGAGGCCCTGAAATGTGCTGCCTGTGACTGTCACCGCAACTTTCACCGGAAAGAGGTTGATGGAGAGACCCAATTCGGGGCTAATTCCAGTAGAAGAAGCTTGATGCTTAACCCTCTTCAGTTGCCTCCACCGTTGCCATCTCCCACCATGCTGCACCACCATCAAAAGTACTCAGTTCACACAAGTCCTTCAAGTGCAATGGTTGCACCAATGAATGTGGCCTTTGGCAGCGGCGGTGGGAACGAGTCTTCAAGCGAGGATCTTAACGTCTTCCAGTCTAACGCCGAGGGAATGCCACCGCCGCCACCTTATGTTTTGTCAAAGAAGAGGTCCAGGACAAAGTTTACGCAGGAGCAGAAGGATAAGATGTTGGAGTTTGCGGAGAAATTGGCTTGGAGGATCAACAAGCAAGATGAGGAAGAAGTGGAGAAGTTCTGCGTCGAGACTGGGGTGAAAAGGCAGGTTTTCAAGGTTTGGATGCATAACAACAAGAATGTGAAGAAGCAGCCACAGGAATAAGATATTAAGATCCCTCCATGGCTGCTAAATTAGTAGAATGACACCATGTGAGAAACGTATAGAAGGGGCAGCCTGTAATATCAATCAGACTTTTCACAGTGATCAGGAGGGAGCTGGCCTTGATCTTTTGAATATTTGTATAATTCTTCATTGTAAGCCTTGGGCATCACTTGGCATTGAGCACTGTTCCAAGCAAAAAAAATCCTGTATTAATTGTTTCTCTTTAAATTATGGTAGTGTCTTTCTCATCATTTCTCAGCCTTATTATTCCTGAAAACTGTCAGAAAAGGAAATTTGAAATGGGCATATGGTGTCTCGTTCTTCATGTTTAATAAGCCTAATGGTCATATATACGCCTGGAATGCAATGTCTTCTGATTGAAATGGTGAGGTGACTTCGTTGCATGCAAGCTGGTGTGTTGTGCAATTGTTAGTTTGAACTTTGAATAGATGTCTAAACGAGTGAAGTTAAATTGCAAATTGTTTGAGTTCAATTAGATGATTATTCAAGTTTAATCCGTTTATTTTTAAATCAAATTCAATTCGAGTTACTAGACTAACGAGTTGAGTAGAACTTCACTATTTTGATATTTGATTCAAATGGTTTTTGAAATTAATAGAATTTTTTAAAAATATATATTATAATTTATTCTTATAATATATGATCAAAAATGACAAATCGAATTTATCAAATCTAGTTTAAGCAATTTGAGTATTAAAAATTAAACTTGATTGAACTCGAATCGAATTTCAAACATCAAATTGAATCAAACTCAAATCATATTAAATCGTTTTGATTTGATTACATCCACGAATCTAAATCTGGCCTAGCCAACGAAATAAACTTGACTTAGGCAACTTGGCTTACTCAATTTTTTTGACCGTTTTATAGGGGGCCAATGCCAATATAAAGCCTTGCCATTCCCGATTATACAACAAACTCTTAGCATTTTTCTTTGGAATTTGGAACCATACATCTCTTGGCAGCAACTTTCAACAAAAATATCACACCAATTCCATCTCAAACCAAAACGTGCTATTGATTTGGACAATACACTCTCTGAGATTGTGACCCGACATATTTTCCCTGCTTGAATCTTGGTGGCATGTTTAAACAACAAACCAAGAAGAAATCAATTTGCTCTTGCCATTTTCTCTATCAGGTTTAATTTGATACTAATTCAGAGGCTTACGATTTTGATTTCATTCACGGGAATTGATTTGATTATGACCCTCAATTCTGTTATATCCAATGAAGATCTCTTATCCGAAACTTTAGAATTTATTCACTTTAAAAATTGAGACATGGTTAATCGAATCAATGCTCGAAATTAAGTATCATCAGGCATTTCTTGTCTATATTATTACATTGGAGTAATTATTCGAACCAAGCATGATTGAAGTCTGCAGAATACAGCAGACTTAAAAAAAAAATGCAGTCCTCCAAGTTTATTGGACGAGAACCAGCATAAACAGATTACTCCAAGTACAATGTATAGTAATATGCTTTGCTATATTGGTGGATATTCCCATCTTAATTGGTGGGTGCAGCGGCATGTCTGGGTCCAAATGACCTTATGTGTACCGTCGCTGTGGGTGACTGTGCCGTTGCGCCTTCTGGTGCCCCTGCCGACGACGACGGTGATCCCGAAGGAGACAGCAAGCCATAACCCCTGAACGTTGCAGCAAATTAAAAACCAGTGATGATAAACCGAGAAAGCAATACCAAATGCGTATCTAATTGCAAACTTAAATAGGATTATCAAATACTAAAATAATACTGTTTCCATGGTTCTTTACCTGAGCTTGTCCTTGGCCCAGTCAGTCCATGACGAGGTGCTCTGCTTCGCACGCTCCGCGGCTTCGTTTGATCCGGAAGGTGACTGTGCCGGGGAAACTGCGTCGTCTCCTACCACACAGTGCATTGATAGAATCAGGGCCAATGAGAATCCGAGAACCAAAGCAATCTTTGCCATCTTTTCGTTCTTTTTAGAAGTTCAAGCTTGAAAGAAACTTGTGAAGTTTGTTAAACGATAAGCCAATCGTGACTGTGAGTGCTTAAGGATTGAAATCCGGGAGAAATTTATAGCCTTTGGGAGGAGAAATCTCCGGCGAATCCAGGGCCTGGTGCCTAGTGGGAGTACCTAATGACCAAACAGGAGTAACGGAGATAGCTTCTCTCTCCATTTTCAACTGTCGTGTCTTTCTCAGTTGATTGGTGATATTCATTCTCTTTTCTTTGTTTAGTTCACGATGGTGCACGAGAGTCGGAGCAACGATGAACAATGTGCTCGAGTTTTGAATGGTTGCAAAGTAATTTATCAGCACCCCATGGTAACTGATTAAATTGTAGATTTTTTTTTTGAAGTTCTATAAAGAATTATGAGTTCAAATTTTTTGTTTTTTATGTAAAAGTAGCATATTCATAATTAAAAAAAAAACCAAACATTGAAATTCAAATGTCAATTTTGTCGAATGCTTCTAATCGGGTGATTAAAAAAAATTATGACATGCTGAAACTCTTGGATATAAATTCAAATAAATTCAATCATGGGCTCAATCAATAGAAAATTAAATTTCAAAATTATAATTTTTATTTATTTTTAATTTTATAATTATTATATCATATTAAGTCGACTAAGCCTAATTACAAATTAAAGCGTCCAATTCACATAAAATGGTAAGGCCTTTGGCCCAAGCGCAATAGTTGACACTCACCACGAGTACCAAATTACCTAAAAGTGTATAATTATAATGAAAGAGTACTTTTAACAATATAAGAATCCTTAATCCAAATAAAATATAAGAGTATAACTTGTGATCAAGTTAGGAACAACTTATTATATAAAATTCTAACGGGTACGCATAAAAGTTTAAGCCTTACAATATTATTCTAATGTTCCTTCTATCTCTCATATACTGATTTAAGAATTAGAGTGTACCCTTAAAAAGGATATTCGGTGCCTCTCATCTTTTCTCTCTTTAACTAGAACCAATTCAGGTATCTATTCGCTTTGAAGTTGATCTATCCAAAAATATTCATCAACAATAATATTTCAAGTTTGATAATTTATTATGATTTTTACGGCAAATAACAAGTTTGTCTTCCATTAAGTAGGATTTTATTATTTAAAATGGAGTAGAATATTGAGCCTTTTTTTTTTGGAAGAATCTTGAGCTTTTTTTTTTGGTGGAAAAAGGTACATATAATTATATTAAACTTCAATTCTCCTGTCGAGGTTACAACTTGTAATGTCTCTGGCTAATTTACAGCCCATTTTGTCATATAGCTTGAGCTCTTTGACCATTGGTTAATGCTCTCTCTTTTTTCTTTTAACTAAAGGAGATGATATACTTGCACAATTCCAGATTTATTTTAGGCTAAAACATTAAAAAGACCCCTAAACTTTGTTACTTTATTTAAATAGGCCCTTATACTTTTGTTGTATTTAGATAAGCCCTTAACCTTTTATTTGAGTTCAAATAAGCTCATAGGCTTTAATTTGTACTCAAATAAGCCCTTCATTCTTAATTTCTACCCAAATAAGCCATTAATCTAAATCAATCTTTTATAAAAGTGATTAATCGAATTTTTTTTATTTCATTTAAAACCTAACTTTCTATATAAAAAAAAGGCTAATTAGATAAAATATATCATATAATATTTAATTATGTATATTATACTATATATATTATGTACTTAAAAAAATGTTAAGTAATTAAGTTAATTTAATTCGTAATTTTAGACATCGAATTAATCGAATAAATCAACCTATAAAAATTAATTTAAATCCAAAAGTGACTTAGTTGAATCAAATTAATTGAATTTTGATTAGTTAAATTAGTTTGAAATAATTTTTATTTATATTTAATCTTTTATTTGAAATAAGAGCTTATTTGAGTATAAATCAAAGTATAATGACTTATCTAGATGCAATAAAAGTATAAGGGCCTATTTAAATAAAGTAACAAAGTTCAGGGTTTTTTTTTAATATTTTAGCCTTTATTTTACTTTCATCATCACAAAATATTTTATTTTATTTTTTTTACAAAGATATATGGTTTTGTCCCAAAATCTTTGTTACTCTTATTTTTACACATGGTAGAAAAAATGTTTTGACTTTTATGTATTAGTAAATTCAATTTTTTTTACTAATACTAATACACCATATACTTATCATCGTTAAAAGTAAAAAAAAATGAAAAATCAATTTGCAATATAAAAAAAGAAAGAGTATTAGTTGTTCAAAATGAAAACAAATCCAAAAATAATGAAATCTAGGAATTAAGATTATTATTTCAAATGCGTTTATTTTTAAAATTTTTTAGAGCCCTAAACAACAGGGGATGTAGCTCAGATGGTAGAGCGCTCGCTTAGCATGCGAGAGGTACGGGGATCGATACCCCGCATCTCCATTTTTCTTTTAATTTTTTCTTGAAAGGAAACAAAATATTTTTCCCGCCTTTCCGTCTGCCCTTAAACCGCGCTGATTCGCTTCTCTATTTTTTTTTCTTTTTTAGCCTCTTTCATTCCCTCACAAAATCAATAGCTTCTTATTTTCCCTTTTCCGACACTGAAATCCCTCTTTCTGTTAAATTAAAAATGGAGATTTTCGGTTCATTGCTTGATTGGCTCTATATATGTCTTCAGATTCGAGTACAATTTTGGAAGGCTGGAATTCAAAGAGGTCAGCTGTTAAGCTTCTTTTTTATTGCCGTCATTTGATTCGATAATGATGATGATAAGGGTAATGATTTTTTTTTGTTTTTTTAAATCCCATGCGATCACGAGGCAATAATTGAAATCAAATTTACGCTCTTAATCGTGAAAATGAAAAGGAAAATTGAAATTGTTCCTTCAATGTTTGGGATAAAGCAACGTGATTATTTCTTTATTTTTAGTTTGATTGACTGCGTTTCATCTTTCATACAATAAGCATGTTTTTCTCTGTTGATTATTACTACATTTTTTGGTATTCATTTCTTATTTATGGATCCTGCGCTGATCGCTTCATTCTTAGCTCCGTAGTAATTTAAGTATTATTTTCTAGTTTTATTTTATTTTATTTTCATCTTGATATGCTGATTCATTTATTGCATTTCTCTGGAAAATTAAAAAACAAGGTTAAGAGATCATCGATTTAACATAGAAAGCACAGAAGATTTAGTACAGTCGAGGATAGAGGGAAGATTTAGCATGAATTAACTAGGTTGCCTGAATCTCGGAGAATTCTAATAGTTTTATTTAAGACTAGAAAATCCAGTACAATAATTACAAGCTTGATAATCTTAGACTTCGACTTTTTCTTATATTAACAAACCGACTTAGCATACACGCTTAAAAGGAGCCAAATTAAGATAGGGAGAATTACGAGTCCGATTCTCCAATTTTTTTTTAGTTTTTACAGATCCTCTGACAATGCAGCTGAAACTTGTGCTTCATTGGAGCTTTAGATTCTTCAAAAAACCTGTGAAGGATTTAAAAATATAAGAGTGTTAGAGTAACAATATAATTTTCTTGTCCTTTAGGAAGTTGGATTATCATAAGAAGAAGAGCATGTGCAGAGTTGCCTATCTGTTTTTAGCTGAAGCATTGGACATTGGCTCATGATCCAAGAAAAACCACTGTCGTAAGAGTTAAGTCTAGGGATTATTAAATGAAGGCTTATGGAGGAATGTGAAATTACGTCAGGCATGGATACGGGTAGCACCGGCTAACTTGTTTATTTTATTATATTGGGTTCAAAGCTCTGCGAATTATATACAGGAGCATATGCATGTTATCTAAACTAAAGAGGATTAGATTTCATGTGGGTTTTTTCTTTGAAAGTTGAAATAGGATTTGGATAGAGTAATAAAAAATTGTGGGGAGGTAGGATTGGTGTTTGGTTTGAACACTAGCTACCACAAAAGGAAAGGTGAGTACGTGACATGTTAGTGGAAACATGGATGATTATAACCTTTTTAGAAGAGTTTTATATAGTTTACATGTGATTTTGAACATCATACCCTGAATCCAAGCTAGGGAAGAACACTTGGATAACATTGTTTATAAGGTTTTCAACGTGGCCAAAAAGTGAAGGAGAGGGTCACATGATCAATTTGGAAGAAAAGAAAAAGAAATGCCTTAAATAGTTTCCTTTATATGCTGCGTTTTGGAGCTCTAGGGCACGTCCATGTTTCATGAAGGAGTGTCCTCTAGAAACTACGGTGTTTTGACTGCTCAACAACATAGCGAATCATAGTCTTTTTTCTTTTTTTTTTTGATCTGAATCATAGTCTTTCTTGGAGGAGTTGAATACATGGAAGTTTTCTTAGATTTCTTTTTCATATTCCTATCGGTTTGGTGAAGACCTTGGTTCCATGCCCTGCCTCGTCCCTGTCATCAGTTGACAGCATTTGGCATTGCACAGGAATCTTAAGCAAGATGGCTGTTTGAATATATTGAATGAGAGTAGTATTTTGAGCCAGAAAGTAGAGTTGCATGAGTAATAGTTTTCAAGTGAAATGACTCAAAGATGTAAGAATAAGTAATAAGCAAATGGAAGATAGTTACTAACATGCTTACCAGCAATTCATCTTCCGTTACTCCCAGTGCTTTTGTACTTGGGTATAGGGATTTGACCAGATTCAATATACATGAGATCCGTCACTAGGATCTCAAAGTGCCTTCTTACTTCCTCGGCTGATTTGTCACCCACAGCATCGGCCACTTTTTGCCATCGGTCTGGAGTGTCCTTGTCGTACACAGCAAGCGCTCTTTCAAATAGCTTGTTTTGCTTTGGAGTCCAGTGGGAGTTAGAATCACTTGAAGAAGTCATTATTACTTAGGGGCCAGATGAAAATGAATGAAATCAAAGACGAATATGATAAAGCTTGGATGAGTTGGAAGTGAAGATGAACAAAAGTTGGAGAAGAGAAAGGAGCTAGGAAGGAAAAAGAAATTGCTGCCTCTGTCGAGGGAGAAGACTCAAGTCAAAGGGTGGTATGGTTAAGAAATTGCAATACTCGGTACTTATAAAGGGCAATGGTGGTGGGGTTGTGCAAGTTGGCGAATATCTTTTTTGGGCTAGGAGCCTACAAGAAGATGTGATTTGCTTGCCGAAGCAAGGTTTTAATGGACAAGAATCCAGGGAAAACTGACTCTTTTATTGTCTTTTTTAGTATTATCAACACCATGTTGATTTCTTTGAGAATTTATTGGATGGTGGGGATTAGATCCCAAAACAGAGTCTACCCATTTGCATAGATGCTCCAATAAACGATCATCAACCCTCGTTGCGAAACCCGCAAAATATACAGTAAGATATTGTGCCATTTGTTTTAGTGGTAGGACTGATTTTCTTTGCTCTCTTATTTAGCAACTTGGTAAAATATACTCTATTTAAAAAGCATTACTATTATTTATGTTTTATTCTTTTTTCACTGAAGTGTGAGTAGTTTTTTTTGGATTCGGTAAAAATTATCAAAAACCAAATTAATTGATTCACTTTAAAAAAGTAACCAAGTTGAGCGAATTATTTCTATGAAGTATAGTAATTTAATCGAAATAAGTTGATTCCATTTAATCAATTATATTAAAAATTAAAATTTTCTAGCATTGTAACAAAAAAACATGTATAATTTTTTTAATATCTTATTTCTTTTTTAGTGAAAATTTTATCATTTTTCACAATTTACTTTTGGATTTTTTTAATTTTTAGATTTATTTAACTATTTATATTCTGTAATTTATTTAAAAATATATTAAAAATAAGTTCTTGATGTCAATCAATTTGATTGATAATTTTAGATATCAGAACATGATTGAATTAGTTAAATAAACTGATTTCATTAACAAATTTTAATGAAAATCTAATTAATCAAACCAAATTGGTCAAGTTGATTGGCTTCAATCAATTAAGTTGGTTTGAATTGATTTTTCTCACCTTCATAATATCTAGAAAAATAGTGCTAGAAGCATAGATTTGATGATAGATGTGACATGAGTTTAGCTGAGAATGCTATAGGTAGAAGGGGCCGTGACTCAATTTTACGGCTTGATGATCAAGCAGAATAAAGGAAAAGAGAAATCAGAAGCTCTTGTGGCAGGATCGTGAGCTGCGTAGATGGGAAAGGATGATTCACTTCTCTCATTCCGTTAGTGTTTCGTATCTTTTAACACTTGATTAATATCCCCAAATGCCAGATGCGGCTGAGACCTCTCATGATTTTTGGACCCTGGGCTGTGTGGTTACACCATCACTTTTCCTTTGTTTTTTCTTCAACTTTGATCAAGTTGATTCTTGAATTTAGTACGTTATTGATGCGGGAACTTGGAAAATGGAGATTTTTTTTTTTGGTCTTATGGAAAATGCAGATTTGGCGTCTGAAGAACATGCCAAAGCTTTTTCTGCCTGGCAGCGCAGTTTGCTGAGACGTGCGGGGATAGTCGTTATCTTTCTTTTGCTAAATTTCAACAGTTGTAGTTAACTGTTCTTCTGTGGAGAGGTTGGAAGTATTCAGTAGAACGGACAAAACAGGAACAAAATGAGCAATAAGTAGTGAACTGAGAACACAAGAGGCTCAGGAATTCAGTTTGGAACAGCATCTACCATTTTGTTTTACATTTATGTGTCCCATGTTTCACGTAATAATTAAGCTTATTTTCATTCCAATTTTGTTAGATCTAATATTGCTGAGGTTCAAAGTCTACAAGAGAGGAATGCCTCGTGTGTTTTAATGTATAGCCATAGGTCAGAAGATATCCAAAACATTTAGATTACATACAGTTGATCTTTAAATACATTTATGAAAATAAAAAAAAAGTTTGATAAGCTTAATTAGTTCAACAAGAAGTTCAAACCACAAAAATATTACAGTTGGGATGTTGGGATGGTTAAATTCATTGACACTTCTAAATAAGATGAGACGTTATTAGTTTCTATTTTGTAGAAATATAAAAGGTAGGAGTTTTGAGAAAGAAGGCACATAAATTTACTTTTAGCTCTTATCACAATTACTCAATCATTCTTTCTTTCAAGTCTTTTGAACCTTGAGCCTAGTTTAGAAGACGACATTTGTTTACCGGTGGATTCAATCTTTTGAGGTTTTGTTGGATATAGTTTTCTTCTTCCTATCTTTTTTCTGTTTTCAAATATTAATTTTAGCATATGAGTGCATTTCAAAAATTTAATTTTGATTTTTTTTGATAATTCTTTTTTTAATAAGTTGAAATAACATAAGAATAAGCAAAGGAGAATTTATATTGATAACTTAGCATGAGTTTATCTATTGGTTTATGTAACTCTCGATTTATTAAGATAAATGTTTTGATGATGATAATGGGGAAGTTGATCAACTCATAATGAGACATGTGAATATCAATCTTAAAAAGCAAAAAATAAGATTGAAAGAGAGATATCAAAAAAAAAGTTAGAAGAGCACACTTTTTTGGATAAGATTATGAAAATTTATATTGACAACTTAATATGAATTTATATATTGATTTATGTAATCTATTCCCAAATTGAGATAAAAATTTTGATGATGATGATGATGAAAAAGTTGATCAGCTTATAGTGAAACATGTGCATATCTATCTTTAAAATCAAAAAATAAGATTGAAAGTGAGATATTTTGAGACATATTATATCAAATTTAGCTTAGGCTTTTGGCTTAATATTTAGTTATGGCTTAATAGCTTAATTACAAGTCAATTTATGGAAGGACAATTTTTATAGTTTGGATGGATGGTGCAATTGATTTTGATGAGATTAAAAAGGAAAAAAAATGATTATCAAGGATATATGTTTTTTAACAAAATAATAAAAAAGATTAAAATTAAAGGTGGAAGGATAATTTTACCTTTTCACCTGTTTTGTTTTTTTCCCTTAAACTAATTGTGCTGCGGCTCATGGGTGTCATTCAGAGAGCCATATGACCTCTTAATCAATGATTGAACTCACATCAAAAAAGATTATTACTAAATAGAATTATCATTGAATCAAATCTCTTCAATAATATTCTACATAGGTAGAGAATGCTAACTATTCTTAAGTATTACCAACCAAGGGATGCATATTATACACTCTCAAGTCTATTACAATTTATATACCGTCGTGACCTCTCAAGCCTATGACTCAAACTCTTTCATCCTACTACTGCTACTACTACTATTATTATTATTATTATTGATTTAAGTGTTGGAGTGCATACGGAGTAAAAACTTTTTAATGCTCTTTTCATTTTTTTTTTCAAATTAAACTATCTTTATATTTCAAAATTGGCCTATGCCAAATAATCATCAATAAAACCACCTTTTAGTTTTTTTTTTCTTTACTTTTTAATAAATATTTGCTTGCGTCGAAGTACTTATTTGAATTGTAAATTTGACACTTTACTTGGTCTTGCTTTCTTCTTTGATGGATCGAAATAACAATCATCCTTGTACTTCCAACCGATCTTATTTTTTCAACCAACAAAGGAATCAGCAAATTTCATCTCATGACAAAATTTTAATTAATTCTTGTTAGGTTTAGCTGATGAAGTTTGGATATAATGATTTGGAATTATGAGAAAATTGAAAATTGTTAGGCCAAGCCACAAAGCCTAGCAAGCTCCAAGTTTGTATGGGTGAGCAACCAGTACGCCAAAATATCTAACAGGTCGAAAAAGGCCTTGCTTAGAACAAAAGGCCTCATATATTGAAAAAGCCCAATCAGGCTAGCAGACCTTATGGATCATGCAAGCCCAACTTGTTTAAAGCAATCCAATTACCTCGTTGTAGGCAGCTCTGGCACACAGTGACACTTAGCTACTTGCCAGAGGGATTGAATGCTGCCAACACAAGAATATCCTCTCTGCCATGCGGACCTAGCATGTATTGTATCACATAGCACACAAAAAGAGCCAAAGAGGAGAGGAGAGAGGATTCCAATCCTTTCTTACTCACAACACACTCTGCTCCACTCTTCCCTAACTGGTATACCTTTGAACCTTAAAACCTCCATTGTTACCTGCGTTTAGTCAGGAATTGATATTGCACCGTGGCACTTATCTTACATCTGTTCTTCATTGTTTGCTTCTCTCTTGCTCTCACGTATCAAACACCCTTCTAGAAGGATCTCTCGAGCTCTTCCAGCAAAGAGCATCTCCACTTTGTTATAAGTCCCTCAGCAACTTTTAAAGATTATCCGATTTGAACCCGTTATTATCTGAGTATCAATATAGATAAAGTATATTACAACATGAAATTTGTTATTCTAGCTTTCAGCTCATAGTTTATCTTCAAGTTAGCTCATAAAAAAAAAAAAACTAATATAATGAAATCTCATCGTAATCGTTGCCGCATAACCCTTCCCATGAGGCATGGTATGAAAGCAGGCTCTTGCACTTTAGACTTTTCCTGGTAGGTCTGCGTACACTTCAAAATGGACCCTAATGTTCAGTGCAGCATATTTAGACGTTGAAGCTGGAAAGACTTTTCCGTGTAAAGACTTGGGAGTTATTTCGGTAATTTTTTATTTTAACAACTCTTGCAATGAGAAAAGATTGTATGAAACAGTTACATCACGTCAGCATATATCACTTCCATTCAAAACATGTCACGTAATCACAGTGTTGAAAAAAATTAATGATTTATTACATAATTAAATGATGAATATTTATTTCAAAAAACTCATTAATGATTTTGATAATAAATCATTAACTTTTTTCAATACTGTGATTACGTTTCAATCCTTTCTCCTCTTGCAATATGAGGATACGGCGCTTTGCAGAAAAAGTATTCGGATATAGCCAGGATAATTAAATGAGTTTATGGGGACACTGACTTTCCTGCTAAATCAATAAATCATATGCCGCGCATTGCATTTAGGGTGCCAACTTTTGTTTTCCATAAGGATCTCGAAAACCCAAAGAAGAAGAAAAGAAGCTATGAAGTCCAAATGACAGGATTTACTTCAGCTTTTGTTGAACTCCATGAAAAGGTAAGAGAAACATTGTGGAAGAAGAAGTGAAAATCAATGAACTATTGATATTACAGGATATAGTGATAGCAGTATTGATATTTGTTTAGAAAAATATAGAAATGATTATGACTGGGGTAGATGTTTTCATGTTACACTATTGGATGCCTGATGATGGCGGATAATTAGACAAGTTGCTTGGTTCTTGGTTTGATATTGGCCATACACAGTCAGAGGGCCATGACATGACCGAGTAAAAGCTCGAGGAATCCACACCAACTTAATGTTGATCTTTTGACATCTAGAATCCTTATCATCTCTATTCCAAGCTCCCTGTGGCGAAAGTTATGCCAGTGGGTTCCTTTCCAGTTTTCTTGTGGAAAACGTTGCCATGAGGTCCTTTCCTATGATTTGAACTGTTAA
Source organism: Heritiera littoralis (assembly GCA_031772115.1). Classification (NCBI taxonomy): domain Eukaryota; kingdom Viridiplantae; phylum Streptophyta; class Magnoliopsida; order Malvales; family Malvaceae; genus Heritiera; species Heritiera littoralis. The sequence continues at coordinate 23,413,609 of JAPDPK010000001.1, forward strand.
ATTCGTGTGGGTTCATAGGATTAAACGTGTATGCCCCAAAGCCTATTAAAAAGTTTAGGAAGATTTGAAAGTCTATATTGGCTTTTCTGGTAGCCTTATTGGATGCCACAACAAAAGCATCCGGAGGAGTCTAATCCACTGAAATACATCCACTCCTTTGGGTATTAAAGGCATGGGAACCACTCTTAAGAGGGAATCTTTGAATAAAGAAAGGAAAAATACTTTTGGAAACATGATTTCCATATCTTTGGATCTGTTGAAGAAAGTAGTAAAGGCGTGTTTGCTCATGGAATGTCCCTAAAGATAAGGCGTAGATGCTTGGTGTTCGTTAAGCAACCAGTGGAGTGGAATTGTAAAATATTGTAGCTTGAAACGACCGAAGGTTTTCGTCATGTTGGATATAGATTCATTTATTTGGTCGCCAATAACATTAAGCCCTCCATCATCGCATGGCTTTGCCTTGGTTTTTATCTTGAGAGAGAAGATATGGGCATAGGTCAGAGATCTGCCATTGGTTAAACTAAGCATAATGGTTTTGTTCCTCACTGATGAATGCGAGAAAGATTCTAAAATCTTTCCTTTCTTTATGCGAGTCTTTCTTACCGTAAAATACTCTGCTTTGAAATAAAGAGGTTAAAAGCTTTGCTTGGGCGGTTGTTCTTACTTACCGTTGACCAAGTTTGGGGTACTAGAGTCAATAGCTTTTTAATGTCCGTCTGGATACTAAAGTGCCTCGAACTTGAGGTTATCTTCTGTTGGAATTTGATCGAATCTCCTTAATTGTGGATGTAAGGTGAACTTGTTTTTTTTAAGGCTTTCAACACCTTAATTTTTGAATTTTGTTTGTTGAACTGTAATAAAATATGAACAAATACAAAAACGATTTTAAGGCGTGCGGGTAATGCTACTTTTTTATTTAATAGTCAAATAAACTTTCAATTTTTAGCTTAAAATAGAATTCAGCCCTCAACGTTTTATCGCATGAAATTCAGTCCATAAACTTTTAAATGATCTAACTGCCATTAGTTTTGCATATATGACATGCCACGTGACAGTTAACTACATGATAAAAAAGATAATAATAATAATAATAAACAGTAATAATAATAATAATAATAAATAATAAAACACATGATAAAAAAACAATAACAATAATAACATACATAATAACAAAACAAATAATAAAAATAAAAACAAAAATATATAAAAATAATAATAATAAAAATGAAAACAAAAAAATAACGATAAAAATAATAAAAATAAAAACAAAAAAAATAAAATACTAATAATAATAAAAATAAATTTACTCATTTTACTGGGTCTTGAAGCCTAATATTTTATTTTGAATTTTGAAAGTTCAATTGAATTTAAAATTATCAATTTGAACAAAATTTGGTGGCTACGGTCACTACTGTTTTGGTGTAACATCTGGAGTTGCTTTGCCATGGTTATTTGGCTTGATTACACCGGATACAAGTGAAGCTCGATGCTTACAAAGTACTAGTTATGAATTCAAGAAAATCTGGATATGGTATTATTTCATTTTAACTGCTTAAGCTTGGCATCGGTGTGAAATAACACATATGCGTGCCCATACAAGACAGCACAGATCCCGCTAATAGCATCCTCGTTGCCTAGATTCATAAGCTAATGACGCATGGGCTGAGATTCCAGTGACCAAGGAACTACAAAGTATTTCTGTGGGTATTGGAGAGCTGCTATACACACTCACGTTTTTACTCTTTTTACCCCATTTTTTTTATTGTGTTACACTTTATTTAGACAATAATGGGGTGTAAATAAAAAAAAAAAAGGTAGATTTAGTCATTCTCTGGGTATTGATGCTCTAATGTTAAAATTTTTCTGTAGGCCAAAAAGTCTTTTTAGGAAATTTCGTTATTCACGGAATATTCTGCAGTGGGGCAAAAGCGATAGGGAGGTGTTCCTTGTGCTATCAATACGAAGGAGCCCTTTCCCTCGTAGAGTTAAAGTATTTATGATACAGTCTTTACGAGCAGCGTACCTGTAGGAGCTCTGTGAGAGTAGATTGATCGAGGATTAGTTTGGATGAATTGTGAGATTAATTTCGATAAAGTTGAAAATAATGAAAATACGTTTAAAAATATATTTTTTTAAATAAAAAAATTAAAATAAAAGCAGAAAGGTAATTTTATGCATTTGGTAATTTGTTGTTCCAATCGGGTGACACTAGTGCCCACCGGACAACCAAACGGAACCTGAGAAAGTGGGATTGGAATTCCGATGACAGATAGATGTCAACATCTTCTCTCTTTTCTTCCCCTTGCAAAAAGCAGAGAAAGAAGAAAGGGATTGAAGACCAGGGAAGTTTGCCCATTGACTCCTCCCTTGGCTCCCAGGTAACCAGCATTATAGATGGAAAGAAGAAAGGGATTGAAGACCAGGGAAGTTTGCCCATTGACTCCTCCATTGGCTCCCAGGTAACCAGCATTATAGATGGATCAGTGTTATTTCTGGCGTGCAAATAGCAATTTTGGACTCTCCATTGGCAATCAGGTACCTTTTCGTTTTCGTGAGATTGTCCATATTCCAGAAAACAAAAAGAAAAAAGGTTAAACATGTAGAAATGAACTTCATTTTGATCAGATAAAGATTAAGTGGGTTGTTCCATTCATAACGACAGTATGGCGGGGCGGCTGCTTGTCGTGTGGTTTAAGACCCTCCAACAATAAAATATCAATTGAAAATGACATGAACTGCAAGTTTTCAATTTTCCCTCAAAACACGGTAACAATGTGAATTGACTATAGGGTCGTAAAGATGTTCTATTGTCTCTTAATCGGTTAAGATTTAAGAATCATCGGTACTGGTTTGAATTGTTTCGAATATCAGGTGCATTTACAATGGTCTCCCATTTTGCCTAGCAGAAATGAAAGCCATTTTAACTTCTACCTCATGTCCTTTTCTCGTTGTTCTCGGCGGCTGGCGCACGTCAAAGGAACTATAGTAATACAAATACTTATGCTATGGTTGTTCTTGTACACGCTGTTCGTAATTATATGGTTGACCGTGGACTTCACGTTTCAGGAGATTCAGGTTTACTTAATCTAGATATTTACTTGTCTTACAAATACCATAAATGGCAGAAGAAATTGTTATTTTGTTCAAAAACAAGTAAAATAAACAAAACTTCCAAAGAGAAAGCAGATACTTCATAATATTATATTAATAAGTTAATGCAAAGTCTAATTTCAGTGATACAGACTTACAGAGCTAGTGGCATCGACCTCCATTTTCGAGTTAACCTTCTTTCTTTTCCGTTTTTGGAAGAAGTTGACCTGCTAATGGGGGCGTATTCGGCCGGCCTTTAAACAGCCAAAAGGTACGTACGCATGCCTTCCCTTTCTTACTTGTCCTTAAGCCTTGAAAATTTCTCGTTGAAATATAGAGTTCGACCAATGAATTCTTAAACAAAACACAGGTTTTCCCCCAGGAAAGAAAATTTCCTCATAAATCCTGTCCTCGCTTATATTTTGTTGTATTAAGCATAAACGGTTTAACCAAAACGGCCTTGTGGTACTTTTAGAGTATATATATTTCATTGCGATTACCTTCCTTTTCCAGGATCTTTTTTCCTTACAGCACTTCTCTTGGGCAAATGAAAATTAAGTCGGTGTTTCAACAGTGCTAATAAGTGGAGCTTTTTGAAATTAGGAAGCTGGCTATGCAAATTATGCGCTGTTCATTCTGTATTTCTAGATTGGGTCTTCTGTGGAGATCATGCTGAGTTTTTACAAGTAGAGTAACTGGGTAAGTTTGCTTTCGAATTATATTTAACGACTTTTAACTTGTAAGCAGTGATGACCTGCTAGAATAAGAACTGATTATGAACATCCGTATCATAGATACCGTTTGCTTGATTTCCAAGTTCTACAGGGCTTGCTTTTGCAATGAATTTTCTGTTTGTGACTATATTTTAGTATCACCTAAGAGTTACAGTCTTTACTTCATTACACTAAGAGAATTGTTGAAATCATTACAATTATTGCTACCAGAATTTCGTAGCTCTATTAATTAGACTTCTTTGAAGAATCAGCAAATCAGCTTGATAATTAGACTTGTTTAGCTGATTTGTCACTGACTTTTGTAAGAAAGCAAAAGGGATCTTAATTTGCTTTCATGATTTCAACATTGACTTCACTGGGATTTGTTTTGATGTTTACTAGAGGAGCCTTTTTCAGTCAGTATTTTAACTAGAAGGATCTTAAACAAGAAAGCTTTATACTCTTAAGGAAGCACTTATGATGTCCTCCATATGTAATGCTCCTATAGCTCGATTGATTCTTTTTATCTGTTTATTTGATTTTGTCCATATTCTTTCTCTAGTCTGGATTCTTTCGGCTTAAGTTTCACTTAGTAGACTATACGATTTTGGTGAAATAGTTGGTGGAAGTCTTCGCGTAACTTTAATTCAAATTTATACTAATGCATTCTGCAAACATAGCCGTTGGAGGACGAAGTTGTTTTGGTCAATGTGCAGAGTGAAGATACTTTATAATATGGAACTTGGTGCCGCTGCGGGTGTTGCACTTCCATATTACAACACCATTAAGGTAAATGTAAACTGGTTTATCTTGCTTTCAGACCATATTTCTTTGACTTTCTTTTCCAAGAAGATTCAGGGTTTAATAATGAGTTCTTTCTTTTTGTGTATGCAGGTGCATCGTTTAATTTGCTTGGAGCTCAAGAAACTCGTTGATAGCATTTCACGCATGTTTTCAGCTCTTGAGTCTGCTCGGCCACGATGCACATCAGGACTGCAGGCATTATGCTCATTACAATCAACAATGGATAAAGCGAATTTATTAATCCAACACTGTTCTGAATCCAGCAAATTGTACTTGGTACTTTCTTTTTAACTTACTTTTCTGTTTATAAAAGAAATAAAAGATATGTATGAAAGGAGTATCTGTTGAATTTAGAAACTGGTATCAGGTAGTCCCAGGTTGTTGTTCTATTATGAAATAAACACCCATGTTGCATTCGTGCAGTGTATCATATTTGTTTTCTAATCAACCAAATATAATGTTACGAACACAATTACATTCTTGATATATTCATCTTCCCCTTGTATTGCTTCGATGCTAAGCATGAAATTAGCTCGACATTTTAAATTCACATTGCCATCTTCGGTTTGTGACTGTCAAATTTATGAAGTAAGCTATTCATATCATTTTCAGGTTTCTTTTGAATTATTTGGGTAATACTTGTATTCATGAATAGGCAATTACGGCAAAAGAGATACGCTTGAGGTGTGAAAAAATTCGGAGAACTTTGGAGATTTGCATGAATCAAATTCAAAATATGGTTCCACCATTTTTGGCTGCAAAGGTTTGTAGTGCTTCATAACATTTCCAATTTTTTGAAATTTCCTGGCAGGAGAATTGTAAAGTGCTTGATTTAGTTGTGTTATTTCATGTATTATTTGATGCTATTGTTGTAGAAAGATATTTAGATTTTAAACTTTATGTACCACCTTTCCTTAATTATAATTAGGAGCAAATTACTGTTTACAGATACTTGGAATTATTGATGAACTTAGGAGTGCAAGGTTCCCTCTAGAACCGTCTGAATATGAGGCTGGAGCAGCTATGCTTGCACTGCTTCAACAAGACACATCTGCATCAGGCTCCAAAATGCAATCAGAGATCGAGTCTCTTCGACTTGCAGCGTTGAGGCTGAACATTTCATCTCCTTTTGCTCTTTTGATAGAGAGAAGATCTATCAAGAAACTACTTGGAAAAGTCAATGATACGAACCCAACTAAGAGGAAAATCTTGAATTATCTATTATATCTTCTGAAAAAACATGGAAGGTCTATTTGGCAACTCCAGTTTAATAGGACCATTCCTCTGGAGGAAGAGAACTTCTCATCCACTGAGCTGGAGCAAGGAATGAAACAAGAAGGTGAGACCTCATCAAATGACTTATTCATTCTTAAACTTCCTGAGCAATTCAAATGCCCAATTTCTATGAGACTGCTGTATGATCCTGTAACTACTGCTTCTGGAAAAACATTTGAACGTGTTTGGATAGAGAAGTGGTTTAATGAGGGGAATCAGATGTGCCCTGTGACTAATACAAGGTTGGAGCAGTTGTCCCTCACTCCAAATGTAGTAATTAAAGGCCTCATTTCAAAGTGGTTTTTGAGGCATGGAATCAAAATTCCTGAAGTTGCACAACCAATCCCATCATTGCTTTCCTTTCAGAAACCTTCTACCCGCTCCTTTGCTAGCTTTGGCAGTTCTCTGCTTGGTTTGCAATTTCAAATAGGGAGTGTCTCACTTGGCTCAATGAGTACAGAATCTAGTTTAGTTTCATCCAACGGGAAATGTGATGATGAGATTAAATCTGGGCTGCCTCAGATTGCTGCAGATTCTCACAGTCAAAGTTATCGTCATTCTCCTAAGACTTCAAGTAGTCATGGCATCATTGCAGCCTTTCTTTCTGAACTTGATCAACATTCCTGGAAATCTCAATGCAAGGCTGTTGAAAATGTTAAAGGCCTTCTAGAAGACAATGATAAGGCTCAGCATTTGACCTTTTCAAGTAATAATGTTACTCCCGTGATTAAATTTTTGAAGGATGCAAATGAAATATGCGATACAAAAATGCAAAAAAATGGAGCAGAGGTGCTTTTAGCGATTTTGAGCAGTAGCAGGTAACATTTCTCTCTGGTATCCTTTCTCCTTCCTAACAATCCTTGACATGACACTGCTTTTGAAATTTTGTTCTTGACATACAAAGTGCTCACTTATTCTGTCATGATGAATTTTTTTTTTTGTTGCCTGCAGAATCGAACTCCCTCCCTGCCATGAAGATTTCATCTATTTGTTGGCATCATTGTTGGATTCTGAACCAGCTGGAGAGTCTCTTGCAATAATGGAAATCTTATCCTGGCAACAGTACTATAAGTCCAGAATCGTGGCATCTGGCGTTTTGCCTTCTATCCTGAAAGTCCTTGACTCTCCAGTCGCAAAATTTTACACGCTTGCTATGAAGATCTTACGCAATTTGTCCAATGGAAGTGATGTTGCTTACCATATTGCATACTTGGGTTATATCCCCAAGCTGGTTTCTTTCCTGGAGGATCCGAATGTTGCAGGCTTCTGCATTGAGATTATGAATCACATATGCAACATTGAGGAGGCCAAAATTGAAGTTGCTGAATCCAATTTAAGTACTTCAATAGCCACACTTTTGGAAACCGGTAGTAAGGAGGAGCAAGAACTTGCTGTTGATTTGCTTGTGTCTCTGTGCTCTGACAATACAAGGTATTGTCAAATGGTAATCACAGAAAACATAATTCAATCTCTGTTCAGAATATCTGTCACTGGCAGTTCCAAAGGATCCGCAATTGCATTAATGCTGCTCGACCTCTTGGGATACGGTGTGAAAACTGATTCCTCTCAATGTTCAATCTCATTCAGCGTTCGGAGTCAAGAGAACTCGCATATCCCCAGCACAGATTTCCGAGTTAAAAGAAAATCATCTTCCAAGGGATTTGGATGTCTGGGAAAGAAATTTTCAAGGTTTTTAGCTGCCCAATGCTGAGTTTTCCCCTTGATTTTTCTTTTTCCTGCTTGAATGCTTTCTTCTTTGAGAAACCCACCAATCCATGTTGTGTATTTTATATTGTAGGATTCAGGCTATTAGCCATGGATTTTGTAAGCTCAATTTTCATCTTGTAGTCATAGTGCTATAGTTTCTCATATTTCCAGTGTTTGTTTTGTCTTTATAAATTTTTATTAGTTCAGGTAATTAGTTCAACCCGATTTTTGTATAATTCATGGTTGATGCAATAGATAAATGAAAGATATATTTGATACAATGTTAGTGTATAAACATAAATTTTATATATTATTTATGAATTATAATTCTTATAAATTATAGTAGCGTGTTATTTTATTAATTTTTAAAATAAAAATTAAATATAAATATTTTTAAATTTATTAATTAATGAAATGTCAAAATATAATTTAATAGAGCTTATAAGATTTGTATTTTAATAGTACATTAAATATAATTTTTTATCTTAATATGGTGTTTTTATTTCAAATTAAAAAGATGTCTTATTTTTTAATATTCAAATAAATCAATTAAGTTATTATTATTTTTTCCATTTTTGAGATTTTTAGAAATTAAGTTTTTAATTTAAATAAATTAATTTTAAATTCTGATAATAATTTAAATTTAATTTTTAAATGAAATTGTAAAATTTTGAAAATGAAATAAATAGTGCTAGTACTTTTTAATAAAATAAAAAGAAAAACTAAAATGAATATTTAAAAAATTAAAAAAAAAATAAGAAGAAGAAAATAAGCGTAGAAATCGTACTAAAAAACCCTAACTCCGGCCAAACAGTAATACTCTTTATTATCAGTCCCTCCACTAAACCCCTCAAATCTAAGCCGTCCATTTCAACACTTTACAGGCAAAATCCATGGTCGCCGGCGCTTCTTCTATTTTCAGGGCAACCTTTACCTACGCCCATCATTTTCTAGGCTAGTTTCCTGTTCTCTTTCTCGAGAATCAAACAGACTTGCTCCACTCTCTCCAGCTTGATTTCCATCTTCATTTATTTCCTTTTTTTATCTCCCAGGTATTTGCAGTTATAATTAGTATTTCGCTTGTTCATTTTAAGTTTCTGAGGAATTTAGGATTAGTGTTTGGACTCCTATTGTTTAGTAAGCATGAACTTGAAGCATTTAATTTCTAGGAAAACGATCAATAATTTATCAAAAATCAATGGAAAACCAATTTCTTATAATTCCAAAAATTTATCCACCATTTCCGCCTCAATATCTCCTTCTCTGTATCCATGTAGTAGTGATCAAAGCTCGGGTTATCTTCAAAACCCCAAAAACCCTAAACCCCTTTTCCCTTTTATTAGATATATTCACTCAACCCAAGAAGCTAAGCTAAGTTATGCTAGTGTTGAAGCAAAACTTGTCTCTAGTGATTCTGAGGAAGAAGAGGATGGAACAATGAATGAGTTTTTATCGCGATTTGTTTGGATAATGAGAGGGAAGTTATCCGAAGTATATACGGATTGTAACAAGGAGACAATTGATAGGATGCTTTTGATTATTGTTGAGAAGGTTGTGGAAGAGATGGAGAAGGGTGGTGTTGAGCAGAGGTTTGGTTCCACGGTGCCATCACAGGATTTAAGTGAAGATTTGTGGAAGACTGTGTGGGAAGTGAGTCAAATGGTGTCGGAGGATATGGGGAAGGCGAGGAAGAAGGAAAAAATGAAGCAGTTTTTGCAATCCGAAGGAGTGAAAGAAATGTGCCGGTTTGCGGGTGAAATTGGGATTCGTGGGGATTTGTTGAGGGAGCTCCGGTTTAAATGGGCAAAAGAGAAGATGGAGGAGAATGACTTTTATAGGAGTTTGGAACGTCTTAGGGATGAAAAGCCAGCAAAGGGTGGAAAGGTCTTCAATGAACAGGCTGTTGAAGCAGAGGATAATCCTAGGGTTGCATCTCTCCCAAAAAGAAAGGGAAAGATAAAGTATAAGATCTATGGACTGGATTTATCAGATCCTAAGTGGGCTGAAGTTGCTGATAAAATCCATGAGAGAGAGGAAATGCTTTGGCCTCAGGAGCCAAAGCCAATACCTGGGAAGAGCAAATTGGTCATGGAGAAAATCCTTTCATTACAAAAGGAGGATGATCCCTCACAGGTTTTGGCTGAATGGATAGAGCTTTTGCAACCTAGTCGAGTTGACTGGATGACTTTGCTTGATAGGTTGGAACAACAGAATCCCGACATGCACTTAAAGGTACAGTTTTGTTCTTGTTCAGCCCATGTTCTCACACAATTTTGCATTATATGTTCCTGTTATTACATCCCATCTTGTTGAACAAATATGGCATGATCAGTATTGGCTTTTTCTAGTCCTATGTAAGTTGGTGATATTTAAAAAAAAGTTCTAGATTTTTTCTTTCAGGAGATCATGAAAGTGCTGCTTTTACTTGGTTCCTTTCAATTATGCTTTTGATTTATAATTATATGTTATTGTTCAAACACTCAAAGAGCTGTATAGCAACTTACATCAATTACAGAGTCTTGCCTACAATCATAAGTTCTTCCCTGCTGAACTTCCACTCTGTATTATTGATATTGTTGTGCTTGTCATAGTGACCATCTTAATAAGACTGGTAATTTTATCTGAAAAACATAAAAATGACAATATTAGTCTTAGTGGAAAGGTTCTTGTAGATTTGGAATCTGGGGATATGTATTTCTATTTCTTGTTTCATATATTTTGATCCTGTTCATAGTAATACTAGACCAAGACCATTTAACTTGGAGGATTAAATCATCTCATGTAGCATTATACTCTTTGTTTTATAACTAGTTGCATAATTGATATTCAGAAGAAGGAAAGCACAGATCTTTAGATGCAGGTCTGTTTGAAGGAAGAATCAATAGTCTAGGAGAAATTATGTATGTATATTTTTTGATATTTCTCTAATTTTAGGCTGCAATGACAAAACGTGAATACTTTTTTTTAATAAATATGTTGTATATGTATTTGGATGCATGTTTCTCTTTGTAACCTGTTTGAATAACAGGCATGTGAATATGAGTAGTTGCATGGTAAAATCTGTGATAGTGGGGCTACAAATTCTGAACTTGCTATTATGATGTTTAATATTTGTAGGTAGCAGAACTTGTCTTGAGCCAAAAGTCGTTCCAAACAAACATTTCTGACTTTACAAAATTGATTGGTGCCTATGCTAAAATGAATTGTGTAAAGATGCTGAGAGAATCCTTAAGAAGATGGTGGAAAACGGCATCATGCCTGATATTTTAACTGCCACAGTTCTAGTTCACATGTACAGCAAGGTGGGCAATATTGACCGTGCTAAAGAAGCATTTGAACGCTTGAGGAGCCATGGCTTCCAACCAGACATTAAGGTCTATTCCTCAATGATAATGGCATACGTTAATGCTGGCGAACCTAGGCTTGCTGAGTCGTTGATGAGAGAGATGGAAACAAGAGACACCAAACCCTCAGAGGATATTTACATGGCATTGCTTCGGTCTTATGCTCACAGCGGTGATGTTGTGGGAGCTGGACGAATTGCAACCACCATGCAGTTTGCTGGATTTCAACCGACTATGGAATCATGTTCTTTGCTTGTGAAGGCATATGGGAAAGCTGGTGACCCTGATCAAGCTAGGAGCACCTTTGACAACATGATAAAACTTGGCCATAAACCTGATGACAAGTGCACTGCTAGCATGATTGCAGCTTATGAGAAAAAAAATTTATTGGACAAGGCCTTAAACCTTCTACTACAGCTGGAGAAGGATGGTTTTGAACCTGGCACTGCAACATACACTGTTCTTGTGGATTGGTTGGGTAAAATGCTGCTGGTTGACGAGGCTGAGCAGCTACTGGAAAAGATTGCTGAGCAGGGTGAAGTTCCTCCTTTAACGGTTCATGTAAGCCTCTGTGATATGTACTCAAGGGCTGGACTTGAAAAAAAAGCTCTTCAGGCTCTTGGAGTTTTGGAAGCTAAGAAGGAAGAATTGGGTGCGGATGACTTTGAGAGAACTATAAAAGCACTTATAGCAGGTGGTTTTGTGCAGGATGCTCAAAGGATGCGTGGGCTGATGGAGGCCAGGGGCTTTGCTGCATCAGAGCAATTAAAGGTCGCCCTAACAGCATCTCAGGCATTTGGCCAGAAAAGACCCACAATGAGATAGCCTCGTCATTAGAAATGATTCAGAACTATGCGTGCGACTGATCAACAAGATGGTTCGATAGTTAAATTTAAGCGACCTGGGCAGATCTAATTTGTTGAACGGGTGGGACAAGCTATGATATTTTGTCAACCAAATTTTCCTTTGAGACATTGATTATGGGTTTACTCTGTTTGTTGAATCATAGTACTTTGTAATAATTTATCGGAAAGATGTAGTTCGCGTTCTCCCTTGTTAATGCAATTTGTCATTTTTTGCTTGTTTATGTATCAAGATGGCAGATTATGCGAAACTCACATTTGTAATGGCTCACACTCATATAGGTGTCTGCTTTTCTAGACCTTTAACCATGCAAATTTTGATCTTTATTGATCACCAAGGAAGAATATTTTGTTCAATCCAGATTTGGCAGCTATACAAATATCTGCATTTGCAAACCCTTGCTGTTCTCCATTCATCTCTACCATTTTTCCCTTCTTATTTACTTAAAGAAAGAAATAAAAGAAATTTCCCGGATCTCAGGTGTAAGCTGTAAGCATAAGCAACACGAAGTTCCGTAAAAGAATGATTTGATATTGCAAGCGATCTTGATGTGTCACTGTTCCCGTTTGATTTCTGTCAGCCAAACTCTTTGGAGAATTCTAGTAGTACTCTCCTTTAATGAAGTCGTTCAGTCTCTTCAATTCTCCATTTTGTTGTTCCACCACTGCTCGGACAACGTCTACGATGGAAACCATGCCGACTATTCTCCCATCTATGACTGGAACATGCCGTATATGATTGTCTGTGATCATTGAATATGGTCATTGCTTGCCTTAAATCGAATGTAAAGTGAGTTGATTCCATCATTCATGTATTCAGATCACATAAATCACCATACACGCTCCTTACCTGTCATTAGTTGCATTGCCTGAAGAATGCTTGTATCGGACTTCACTGTAATTAACTTGTTCTGTTGACAAATGACAACCAATGACAGTTTAAATAGGATGGACTTAAGTTCAATTAGTGTGATCTAATATCAAGTTTGACTTCGGTTCTACTCGAAATTTGAAATTTAGTTCAAACTCAATCAAATTCAAATTTTGAAGCTCGAATTCGACTTAAAAAAATACTCGTGCTTTTGAACTCTACTCGATAGTTTTAATTTGTCGTTTAATCGTATATTGTGAGGATAGAATGAAAAATTAATAATAAAATATGAAAATATATTAAAAATATATAAGAATGAAAAATGTATTTGAGAACTTATTGAATCAAATATTAAAATATTTGAACTTAGTTCGACTTATTATTTGAATAATTTAAGCTCGAATTTGGCACAAAAATAAATAATTAAACTTGAGTAATCATTAAATTAGATTTGAATACACTTACACCCCTAAATTTAACAAAAAAAAGTTCGAAAAGAGACAGATTACCTCGTCGGTCATGATTTCCCCAACTCTCGTGTATTTAGGAGATCTTCCCTGCCCTATGATCTTCCTCAGGTAGTCTTATACATTCCACCATTAGCAAAATTAACAGGTTTCAAAGTTAGAAAGAGTTGTGATTTGACTCTAGATTCTGAGCAAACATAAGAGAAATGCTTTGTAATCTTTACCTCTTTCTGTGATGATTCCTGCAATATGTCGTTGCTCTCCTGGTTTCAACACCACCAATGACCCAATATTATGTTCTGCCATCTGCAAAATTCCTCGTTTCGTTTAACAACAATCTCCATGGTGAAACAGGGGTTGTTTTAAGTTTCTGAAAACTTGTTTTTGATACCTACATTCTTCATGGCATCTTCAACATTGTCATTGAAGCGACACCATAGCCAAGACCCAACGTTTTCCTCTCCCTTTGTCATTAGTATGTCTGCTACTGTCACGTTTTCCAATCCCTTCTCTTCCATTTCCATGGCGTCAGAGGAAGAAGTGACACACCCAAAGCGTGAAAACATATTTTTCCTGTCAATGGAGACTCTGCCTCGTGAGTTTCCCAGAATTGCAAGCTTAACTGTTTCCTGGAATGATTTCAGTCCTTGGATGAGCCCTTGCATTTTGGCACTGTAAATCAAGATCAGAATTCAGACAGAAAGAAATATTTTGTTTGAATGTAATTCAAACCCTTGTTATATACCATAACAATGTACATTTAAAGTGTATATACAGATTATAATTCTTAAAAATTGACAGTAAAACAAAGTTAGGATCACATATACCTTGGAAGAACAACTGATATTGGTACTGAGAGAGCTTCTTTCAGAACGAAGCTAGAAAGCTGATCTTGGTCTTTGTCAATGGTAAGGAAGCAAGAATATATTGTCTTGATTTATGTTGAAGGAATCCTTTACTTGGTTAACTTGATGAAGGAAAAGGAAACCTTGGCTCTGCTATTCAATTTGCTGGAATGTTCCTTTCCTTGCCTCCTTGTTAGGCATAACCAGGAAGCTAACTATTGCATCAAAGGACAAGAAAGATTGAATTAAGTATGAAATCAAACTTTTCCTAAAAAGTAAATTTTTTCTTTTAAAAATGAGTCTTTTAGCTTGTTTTCATTGAATTTTTCCCTTGATGAATAAGGCTAACATGAAGAAAGGAATATATATAAACTCATTGACTCCGCTGCTGCTTTGTCACGTAATCTTTTTTTTTTTTTAATTTATAGGGATGTCACGCTTATATTTTCAAGAATCTCTTTTCTTATACGTTGCGAAATTGAATATACCTTATCTACTCTTTATATGAAACATGTGACGTGACACTTTCGAAATGCTAGCAAGTACTGCCAAAATTCTCTATATATTACTATTCTGGCATCTGCTAGATTCAAGCCCTATCTTATCCTGAAAGCTGGTAGAAGAAGGCTCTTTAAGCTGACATTGTCGCAAGTTTGGGAGGCCTTCAAGAAAAGAATAACAGTTCCTGGTCTTGAATAACAGACACATGGAAAATCTAGATGCTATCCCTGCCAGACAAGGAAAAGCAATCTAAGAATCCAGAATATTTCCTTGAATGATTTTTTCTTTCGGAAAAGCAAGAAGAAAGTTGAGAATGTGAATTAGAAGTCAGAGTGCAATTGTGTCACAGACTTTCCACTGCATCAAATTCAAACCTATATATGCAGACCTGGGATCAGACGTGAGTCATCATCAGCATGAACTCCCACCAGCTTCCATATCTATTGTTATTTCATTGATATTGTCCACTTTCTTGTCAAATATGGGAGATCAGAGGCGACTTTTTCGTTTTCGACTCCCATGGCTGTCATCATCTGCTGCTCCCCGTCCTGTAGCTGCTCCTCGTGCTGCAGCTCAACCACAACCTCCACCTGCAGCACAAACTCCAGCCCCGTCTCAGCCAACCACTACCATCCCTGTCCAACGACCACCATCTCGGCCTGCAGGGATCTCCCGAGTGCAGACCACTCCCACACAAGCTCAAGCGCCAAAACAAAAGAAGGAACCTCAGCCCGCAGCAGCACCATCACGTGCAGCCACTGAATCTAAAGCTACTTCACAGCCAGCAACTCAAGTCAGAGCTTCCTCGGTTCCACCATCACCATCTCGTGGAACAAGTCAAACTCAGGCTACCTTTCAAACCCGACCATCATCTCATGCTCCCAGACAGGCAAGGGATTCCTCTGTGCCTCCACCTCCATCTCGTACTGCTCCCCAACCCCAACCAACATCGCAGGCAGTCTCCAAGCAACAATCTCCATCCCGTTTGGCCTCTCAGCCAGCAGGCCAAAAATCTTCACAACCCTCTTCTCCGTCAAGTATAGCCACTCAAATGCAAACCTTGTCTCCACCAGAAAGATCAACAATGGCTACACAAGTAGGGTCCCAGCCTCCAAGTTCTACGCAATCCCTGCCATCTGCCTCACAAGAACCCACTTCTAAACCATTTGGTGTTGCTGTAAAGCCTTCAGAGGCATCAGCCCAACTAAAAGAAGTTGCACCAGTTACTGCAGCAGCTACAGAAATACCTTCAGCACCAGCCAAGCCAAAGGAAATGGATGAAAGGAAGAAGGTTGCCCAAGAACGCAGGAAAGCAACGACAAAGGGTTCAACTCATGAAAAGCCAGAGCAGAGGACAGTTACAACTAAACTTCTTGCAGCAGCAACAGATTCTGGGACAAAAACCAGAGAGCTATCGGGGGCTGCGTTGGAAACAAGAAAAAGACACCAGGAAAAGCAAGAAGATATTGAAAGAAAGAAGACATGGACAATCTCAAGCACTGATGAAAAAGAAATCAAAACTGTGAGTTCAACATATCCAAAAGATGGGAGCACGCCTAACAGTTCTCATCAAAAGCATGTCACTTCCAATTGGGAACAAGTTCCCCTGCACAAAGAGATCGGGGAAGACATTTCTAAGTTTGTTTATAATCTCGCCACAGGGCAACCAAAGCTGCTTACAGATGAGAAATCTATGGGTGTTCTAACACTAGCGGGAGAAAATAGAGGAGCATTTTTTCACTTGGATTCAGAATCAACAAAAAAGGATGGTTCAGTCCACATTCACCGGGGTTATAAGATCAACCCAGATGACAGCCCTGATGCTACCACTGATGGAGAAGAAAGCTCCAGAGGAAAGCCTAAGGATTCAATGACCAAAGAAAATCTGGCACCAAGAGCATATGTCAATAGTAACATTCAAAGCATCAATAATTCAGTTGTGTTCGAAACTTCTCTGAAGGAAAGAAATCCTGGAGTTCATCTGGACTTTTTACATAATTTAGCAGAGCCAACCAAGTCTAGTGCAAAGGCAGAGCCTCTTAAACCAAGCAAGGCTGAGTTTAACATTACACCAGCAGAGAAGCCTAGATATGAGCCTAGAGTAAGAAGAAGATGCCTCAGAGGGCTTCTTGCGGAATCAAGTGACTCAGACCCTGATAATCCTGAAAAGCCTCAACGACATGGTTGTCGCTACAGCTGTGGGGAGAAGAACAAAGAAAAGGAGATAGGAGTTCTCTGACCATGTAAATCACAACTTTATAATAATTACCTACCGACTTGCATACAGCATATTCATACATGATAAAGAGAATGATTACCATACATTGTTAATACAGACGCCATATTGTCCAGAATCAAGCTCCTGAGCCATAATGCCTTCTGTAATTTCATGTTCTGTTGTTATGTAAAACAAAATGCACTTTATACTGCAATCTGCAATTTATACCAAGTTTTAGCGGCAGAAAAAACTTGTGATATGCTATCACAACATAGTTCTCGTGGATATTGTGTGACATTAAATATAAACAGAACAAAATGTGATGAAGCTACTTGCTCGGGGGATAGTCCGTAGCTTGCCTTCCAAAATTAAATGGATGCTAAATTTAGAATACATGTGCACAGCCCTATAACTTAAATGAAGTATGCAGAGTACAAAGGGAGTTGCCAATGAAAATGGCAAGCCTAAAGAGCTTCCAAAGAGAATATGTACAACCAAATTGTAGTTAACACTAGCATGATCATGCCCGTAGAGGGAACAAGAGAATCGTTATTCACATACAGGTTTTGTGTCAAAGCTGCTTAGGCAGATGGAAAAGGCTTGGAAGGCAGAGAGTGGATAACGATAATCCATGGTGAAAATGTCCTTACCAATCTTCCCAAATTGTAGAATCACTTTTTCTTGTTCCACTACTGTAAAGTTTTCGCTTGGCTCCATAGCAGCCACCAATTGGAAATTCTTTACGGAAGCCACTGTAACTCGTCCTTTAAAATTTAAGCACCAACACTGCAACTGTTCATGCCATCTAGGAGCTTTATTTTTCAAAACTAAGGGTTCACTTTGTACTGATCTCAGAGGCTTACCATAGCCAGTTGAGTTGAATCCAACTTGTGGCCTTTTTCCTTCTGAATCTAACAAGGCAGAAGAATCCTCACCAAGGCAATTTGTTAACGCCACTGGAGTAGGAGCAACTCCTCCTCCTTCAATCGCAGAGACAGGAATTGAGTGCATAGTACACTGCATTCTCCTTGGACCTCTGGTACGAAGAACATTGAGCTCGTAAGATATGTTGGCAATGTTATAGTTACTCATAGGCACCCTTGGAGGCACCTGCTTCAAATGAGTTTTCCAACGTGATTGAAAACTGGATTGGACTGTAGAGTCATCTGGAGGTTGACTGTCGAAAATGTTGAACTTGGTTCCCAGGAAATTAGACCTGTTAAAGCTTCACTGTTAAAATGCGAAAGAACCAAACCAATCCTTAAGAAAATAATAAATTCACAGATCTAAAAGCTTACCTGAGTTTTCCAACATAATTGTTACTTGATCTAGAGAAATCATTCCCAACTAAAGATATTACAAAATCAGTTCTGGTAGCCCTTCTGACTTTTTTAGCTGCCAGTAACAGTTTACTTAAATCACCTGACAGAGCTGTAAATTGGTAAATATTAATAAATATCAGTCATATAAAGCTGAAACATATAATTTTAAGAACTAAACACCCGTTTTCCAAAAAGAAAATCAACACAACTAAAACAGATAACCAAAAAAATATAACAAGGAAAAGGAAAGATTACCAGGACTGAGACCCATATACAATCGATATGTTGAAGTTGCCCTTTCCCTCCTAATAAAGCATTGAATCGGAGTATCCCTTGGGCCAGGCTAAACCAAAAAGAAAATCCCAGAAACCATAAGTGACTAAAAAACCGATTTTTCAATAATAAAGAGCGATAAAAAGATTAAAGCATACCTGCTTTAAAGAGATGGGGAAAGTTAAGAAGCCACATTGTTCAGGTGTCTTAACAGTCTCTTTAGTAATTTCCCTCCAGGACCTGCAAACCGAAGCACAAGCAACCACATCTCTCCTTCCAGGCCAACTTGTTTCCCTTGCTTCCACTCTGTGAATTATATCTAAAAGTAATTCCGGAGGTAAATTTTCCCATTGCCTTTGCTCAATTAACGCAGTCGAAGATCCAGCTGATGATGATGACGAAGAAGAAGCTTCTGGAGCAATATAGGCTCCTCCCCGCCTAAGCTTATGTTTCTTCCTCTCTGAACTTTTTTTTGATATATTTCCGATCTCCCGAACAAAGGTTTTCATTGGCATTTTTCTTAATTGTGACTTGACACAGTTAAAAAAAAAGGCAAATCATGATCAGGCAAAAAGAAAGAACAAAAAAGATGTACGATTGTAAAGAGTTTGTTTCTCACTTTTGGTTTTGAAGTTTACCTGAAAGATGAGGATTTTTTATGCTTTTCTTGGATTCAAATTGAAAAGAGAAACCTTTCGCACAAACAAAAAGAAATCTTCAAAAAATTTTAAATGTTAACCTGAAGATTTGAAACAATGTTAGCCAGAAAGGAAAGACAAATTCATCGGAAAACACGAGACGAGAGGCAAACTGGAGAATGTACACAATCTCCAATCAAGAGAGAGAGAGAGAGAGAGAGAGAGAGAGAGAGAGAGAATCTAACTCTAATGAGATAAGAAACCTAGAAACTTGCAACCGTTTTTTAAAACGCTAACACCGGCGGCGGCGGTTAGATTGTTCATATTTTTTTTCTCTCTCTATCTCCGCCTCTCCCCGTCGCTGCCACAGCCTCAAGCTGCTCTGCAACGGCGACTACCACACAATGAAGGCTCTCCGTTTTCTTTCCATTCTCTGATTCCAATTTAAACCATTCGTATTTTTTTAAAAACCGTTTTTTCTTTTCCTTCTTTTTTCTGTTTTAGTTAATTTCAATTTTGTCCGTTAATTTTAATTCGCGGGTTTTTCCTGTGCATTCACACACTAGGTAGGAAATTGCACTCGGGACGCGTGGCATACAAAAGAAACATTTGGGCCCTTTGATTTTGCCTGATTAACATTATTTTTATTTTTTTAAAAATAATTAATACCAGTATTTCCTTGTTTTTGTAGGAGGTTCAATCTTCTTATTGTTTTTCAACTTTCAAATAAATAGCTTTTTTTCTTTTGAAATAAAAAAAAATAGCTTTTTTAGATTTAAAAACAGTGATAACTGTTTGGAATGTTTTTAATATTTTTTCTTAAACATTAAATTTAATATTAATAAACAGTTTCCAATAAAAATTTTATAAATATTGTATAATGTTTTGTTCTTTTTTGAATTTTTTTTATTTGTCGTTTACTTATTGTCGTTTTAAAAAAAATAATATTAATCATTTTATGCTAGTGAAAATTTTAAATTATATTGATGGGATTATAATTAAGTGACACAAATCACATAAAATATATTTAAAAATTAATAACATGTAACATATTCTTAATCTCGAATAATAGATCATATATTATAATAACAAAATTGTTTAGCATCAAAGAATCCTCGTGATTCTCTAAAAATATTAATTTCTTCAACAATTTGTAAAAAGATATATATATATATATATATATATATATATATATTTACATCTTCAAAAAGATTTTGTTTATTAATACCTCTTAGAAATCAGTAGTACTGTCTTATTATCCAAAGTCGTCTATGAGATTCGTAAATTATACACTATTTTATGTTATAATTTTATCCAACATGAAAACAAATTTTCAAAAAAATGAAAATAAATAATGATTATCGTTTCTTGAAGAGTTTATACCAAACAAGAAAATCTAATTTTGGCAAGTTAATTGAAAATACGTTGAAAAATGAAATCTCTCATCGTTCAAGTGTCAACTCAAAAATATTTCAATTTAATTGATCACAAATTGTTATTAAGATAAAAAATGTCCGGAATTTTTTTCATCCTACTGTAATCAAACGATTCAAACGAACCATAAAGTGTAAAAAAAAAAAAATCAGTGCACATGCCTCCAATCATATCTAATTAAAATTTTCTTTGAATCCAAACAAAACGTTGCAAAAAGCTCCAAAATCCTCCAATGTCAAATTTGAATATGAGCTCAATCTTTTTACTATCCGAAATTATTGTAAGTAAAAAGTTTTCAAAGAAAGTCAGTACTTAAATCATTCCCCCACGAGTGGAGCTGGTTTAGGTTTAGCCATGTCCCTCCAAGATTCGCAGAGCATGCGGACGGAAGGGAGAGTCCCCACGACACATTGACAACGGAGTCGGTCAGATCAAGGATAAAAACAACTTCATGAGGCAATAATATAATATGAAAAGAATACAATGCGAATATGCACACATTAAAATTTGATAAAAATTATATATAAGATTGAAAAAATTTAAAAACATTTACATTTGATGTGTCAATGAAAGTTTTAGCATGAAATCTGTATCTTTGACATGGTATGAACATGAATATATATATATACATGAATGGTCACTTGTCAATGGGGTGAAACTTTGAGATGAAAGGTCACACTTGCACGTGCCACAGCCCCATAGTTTAATCATCACTCATTTGTCTGTCTGCCTCAATAATCAAACACTGAATCTGCTAAGAAATCAGAGAGTTCATCTTTAATCTGCTAGAAGTCAGTCCGTTTGTTTGTCTTTGATGAAACCTTAACTTGCGGTTAACGCTTGCTGGAAGTTTAACATGTCTTTTCATAATTCAGTGCGATAATCCATTCGAACAAGAATCACATGGCCACCATTTTACTATAGAAAACTAGCAAAAAGGTTCAAGGATTCTACAATATTTAACATAGACATGAATGAATTGTATGATTGTTGTCTCCTCCGTTGGCAGTGCTCTTGAGCTCCAAAAGGAGCTAGTAACATATACCAGAATCATTCTGTCACGCATGCTTGAATTATAGCCAGGATGGTCCTTTACTGTTAATTTACTTATATTAATATTTGCAAAAATCATTTTGTTGGAGTGTTGATTCTTATATATAGTATAAAACTATGAGTTTCTGTGTGTTTTTCTTAAGAAAACAATTATTGACACTTGATGGTAGCTGCGGCTTTCAAAATCAAGACCACTCAAACACGAGGGTCCACTCACCAACTGGTGAACTTGACCGTACTGCTGCTAGTGATTTTAAACTGTAATATGACTGAAGTTTGAAAAAGTTTCTGAAGTCTAGTGGGGTTTACATTGTGGTGGCTGCAAGCTGCAAACTGCTACTAGATTCTGCATTACTTGATGGAATTTGAAACTGAAAATGGTCGTCCATGGTGATCTAGGTCTCCAGCTCAGAGACAAACCCAAACCCAGTATTATAATAACAATAATGGCAATGAAATAAATACCAGCTAGCTCAACAACTACGTATAATGAGCTGAATAACTCAATCGGTTCAAGCAAATTAAAGTGCTGAGTTAGTTGCCTGTCTATTTGTAGTACCATACAAGAAGAAAGAAAAAGGAACCTGTTTGCTTTAGTTATGAACTTCCACTTTTATCATATTAAAACAAATAATTGCAGCCAAGTATTAGAATGAGGTCAAGTAGAAGCGAAGCAAAATATTAATGTCTTTTAAAGCCCATGATACTTGGGGAAGTGAAATGTGGAGCCCTTTTTTCTTTCTTTCATGCATGCAACTGTGGCATTGCACAGTTTGGCTGAGAATCACGTTGTTTCATTTGGAAGTTTGCCAACTGGTAGGATTCGGATGCCCCCAAGGACATGAATTTGATCAGCAGATTCGACCTGGATAAGATATGCTGTTAGAAAACTGTAGGCTGCAATGGAAGAAAAAGGTTTGCTCTTTGATTTGATGATGAATTTGTGGATGTATTGTGGCACAAATTAAATCAGAGGACATGCCGTTGCCAGCTAAGAGTTTGATTGGAACTCTGCCAGATTTCAGTCCCTACTAACCCTATGCCTTTGATTACATGAGCAAATGGTTTACCCTCTTTAGTAGCCCACATAAATTCACATGGCTCCCTGCTGTAGCTACTGATTTCTGAATAATTGGCTTTGAATTCTGATGGGGTTGGGTAGGTTGAGGAAGATATTCATGGAATTGAAAATTGTTCAACAAGACAAGAAAGGGTATTAAAAGAAAAAGTTAGAAGTTAAGGAGCCATGAGAGCTCGTGAAGGTCACTAAATATTGACAGTCATGAGATTATGCATACACCAATCATGAGTGAGGCAAGTGCCGCAAGTGAGCTTTAGCTCATGCTTGGTTCTGGACCTTTGCTTCTTGGTAATGGAAAACAAAGGAAAAAGTAAACCGACTTTTGTATTTTCCCATGCTTTTTCTTGTCTTGTCATTTTCTTATTCCTCTAGATTCTGACCAATGGTTGATTTGTGTTGCTCCAATGTCATCCACTGCATCAGGTACTGACTAAATGTAGATGGGAATTGCAAAGTTTTAAGGAAAAGTCGGTGAAAAAGCAAAGGCAATTCCCCAATAATCAAACTAAACAAAGTGAAAACTGAAAGGTTCCTTCTACCCGATGGTTTATGCTTCAAAAAATAGAAGAGGGTATCTGGGATTGGGCTGAGCAAGATCAAAGATCTAAACCTCTTCAGTAACTTATTGAGCTTGAACTCTGGACTCTTTTTCAGCTCATTAGTCACACTGTGACCAGATTTGGACCTTAATCTCTGCCTTACTCCAAAAGTAGAAAAATATTGACAAAGCCCAAGCCTGCCAATGGTCAGCGGACAATTAGACAGACACCAACTTAGCCATAGTCAACTCACCCATCCGACAAAGATTACATCCATAAGAACTTGGGTTTATGTTCTTATGTTTAACCCAAAGCAGTTCACTCGCAAGGTGTTAATTGTTGTGTGCCACAATTCAATGGCAAGAAGACAGCCCCTGATACGCATAAAAGAAAAAAATCCACCACAATTTGTTCATAAACCTATCTTACTATAGTTCATTTCTTGATCAAAAAACAAGTTAACCTCAAGATTCTAGTTTTCGTCCCTAAGGTTATGGGAAGACAATGCCACACAGGACGCCATTGATGCCGTGCCATCCAAAAACAAAGAACTTGTTTTCATATTGCTTAGGCCTGGCATTTGTAAAGAAGATTGTTGAGCCTGGGGAGAAGTTACTGTAATACCAAGGTAAGAAAATATTAAGATATAATACTACAAGATAATTTAAAATGTACAAAACTCTTATCTGTTAGAATTTTGGGGTTAAGACGTCACATCACATCTCGATGTCTACGCCATGCTCATAAAAAGAACTTGACATATGGGACGATGGACATTAAACTAGATTAAGGTAAATTAATTCAACCATTTTTTATAGTTTATCTTCTGATTCCATGGATCTCGGCTTGGAAACTGGCTTGTTAACTGCTTTGAACCCTTCAATGAGAGAAAAGAATCTCTCATCCACAAATAAGATGCATGTGTGTCGTTTCAATCTCACGTTTAAATAGAGTGAGATTATAATATGATATATAAATAGATAGATAAATTATACTTATGAAGTATTATTTTAAAAAAAATCATACAATTTTTGTTTGAAAGTTAGATGATCAATCTTCACAAATAATACTAAAACCCTTACAAAGTAAAACACGAAAATTAAATGTTATATTATGAATTTGTTCTATATTGGTCGCCAATGTCACTGTGAAAAATCCATAAAAATTTTCGGATAAAATTGAACCATGTTTTGCAGATCGAGCTTGGGATCCCAAAACAGCATCACCCCAAAATTTTTATCAATCGCCTTACTCTTACCATAGCTTTAATGTAAAATCCGTGGGCTGCTAAAGCCTAGAATATTCAGTTGTAAGAGTTAGTGGAGCTTATCACAATCAAAACACTGTTCATTTTGTCAGCACCTCAATTAATTGGCCCCTCCGTCTCCATTTTCACAGGGAAAAACAAGGTTTTGAGGATAAGAACGAGCAAAAAGTAGACTTCCGACAGAAAACGAAGGAAAAGATAAGGCCCCACCCACCTATACAAAAGGCATTGTCAAGATTTTTTCTACAAGGCTTATTATTACTTTGTTTTGGTACAAGCAAGTGAAATATCATCAGCAAAATGGGTTCTCTAATGGCAGGATGGGATTCTCCGGTATCAGATCCTATAACAGGTGATTTCAGTAAACTCTTATCTGTTTTATCATTCATGGCTTAGTGTTTCGATGGTGTTTTGTATTTTTTGGTTAACCCTGTTGTTTAATTTCTGGTTATTTATAATTCTTTCAGCAACACTCAAAAGAAACCGATCACTTACAAAGGACGAGATTGAAGCTTACTGGAGATCAAAGAAGAAAACGGAGGAAGAGCATCTTAAGGCGATTCATAGTCCATCAGGTAGCTGCAGCAAGCTGGTACGGATTTTTACTGAAGATTTTACAGCTAATTGAAGCCTAGTCTGATTTTTTACTCATGTTTTACTGAACTGTTACCGTACATCTATGGTAGGAAACTCCATATGCGGAGCTTGGAACGAGGTATATGAGATCAAGCTCCATGCCTTTGCCCGATAGAAAACAGGGTTTCCTGGACATATACGCAGAAACAAGCCTGGAGAACACCATAAAGAAAAGTGGCTGGTAAGTAGTTAAATCTTACTCGACTTACTAACAACTAAAAGCTTCAAGCTGAAAAGTTTTAGGCTTAAAGCTGAAACTTTTCCGTGGATGATTGCAGGTGGACAAGGAGCAATTGGGCGTTCTTGAATGAACCTCCTGTTCTTGACCGCCATACCAACAGTTACAAACCACAGTTCCACATTGCCAACCTTGCTGCTTCGAAGCTTAACACAGATGCTGGAATCAGTGCTTAATCTTTAGCTTCTAATGCTATATTGTGTGGGCGTATTTGTATACCAAATCTGTGTATAATTATGTACAAAAAGTTGTAAGAACATTACTGTGGTTTGTACTGGTGTGTCTGTGTGACCGTGTTGAGTGTCTCCTGGTCTGAAACCTGTACAAAGCAGTACTAAATTACTAATAGTAGTGGGGGGTAAATCTGTTGTCAGCATTTGCCACTAGGGTTCCTTCGGCTTGTTAAGATTTACTAAGCTCTGTACTGTTTAGAGATGTGTATGACAAGATTTTTCTAGTGATGACTTCTTTCCGGAACCAGAAGAATTCTGCTAAATATTATCATCAGAAGCAATTTACCATTTCTGTGCAATCTAATCATCAAAATATAAAGATATGAAGATGTCTAATCTCATCTTAATGTCATCAATATGTAACAAGAATGTTGGTGAAAAGAAGTTTCACCCAATTGACGTGGCATTAATGAAATGATGCCCTGCCTACCTCCTTTTTGCAAGTTGTTTGACGTTTCTTTTCCTTTGCATAGCATGCGTCATATGCAAGGCACAAACCTGTAATTATGCTTTCTTAAACCTCAGATAATGTCTGAAAACCACACAGGTTTTGTCCCATGGAAATAAAGAAAAAGAGAATTGAGTGCAAGGTCCCATGCTGAATCTGTTACCCATTTCGGTTGGCTTGGCAATTAGGTCTAAGGGATCTAATGGTTTGGGCCCAATGCAAAGAGAATCAACTATCAAGTGTCGGGCAATCATCATCATCCCTGTGACAAGACCAACTAGAACAATTGAATATGGGTCTATTTTTTATCCTTCGACTTTCACATACAAACATAAGCTAAAATATCATCTTCTCGCCCCAAAGTTGATAAGGAACTTTGCGTTGAGTTCAATCCATCATGCGAGGGTGGATACAATCATTCATGTATAAAATTTGTGTTTGTATCATGTATACATATATAATGTAAAATACAAAAATTTTGTATCGATTTGTTAAACATAAAAATTCTTTTAGCTTGTGTCTTATTTAATGCTTTTTTTATCTAATTTTAGTTGGTACTACTTTCTTACATTTTATTTTAATCATTTTTGTGTGTCTAAGATTATTAAGTAATCACTTTCACTCATTTAGTTCTCACTTTACCTAAGCTTAATATTACAAATAAAATTAAAAAATTATCATACGTTTCACTTCTTTTAATTAATTTTTTGAAATTTTTAAATTTCAATGAGGATTGTATAATAAAATCATTACATAAATACAAAAATTTAAGTGCTCCTAATATATACTGAAATCTTTTATTGATGTGATCAAAAAACAAATATATGGCATGAATAATGAATCTTAAAGCTTCTAAATATAATTTAATCGTTTTTGAATATAAATTTAAATGATTATGTCCTTAATTTTAAGACATGTGTTTTGTAAATTTCAACCTTGGACCAATCTGCATTATTTTTTTCAAACCAAGAACTTTTGAAATAGTCTAATTCCGAGCTCACTAACTCATACACCTCATCCTGAACGTTACATAATGTATATTTTATCTCTCCTTGATGTTTGTTTATATTGTCGGTTGGATTGGGCAAACACCAACTCTTTTTTTACTTTTTTTTTATTAAGGCTGCATAACAATTCTCGAAAATAGGCAATTCATTTTATCAGTATCTTGGCCGGGTTCATTAGTCTCTAGAATGTGAAATTACATTTGTTTTTACATTTCTTCCTTTTGTTTCTCTTGAAGTTGCATTCTTTGCAAGCCTTTACCTAACCCTGCTAATTCAACAAATCATGAGTGATTCAGACTTTCCAGCCAAAAATATCAAGAACAAAGACTGCTTATTAACATTATATTGGTTTTTCTAATGACAAAGACAAACCAACAAATTCCTACAGCTAATGAAAATAATTTGTGGTGCTTAATTAGTCAAAAAAAATGAATATCATGAAACCAACTACAGTTTGGAGCCCAACAACCGAGGCTATCCTTGTCATTTCGCACCCTCATCTTCATCCATAAATAGTGCTCATTTGGCTGTCAAACTGCAGTACAAGAACATAATCCAAAGCCTCTCTCTACCCACTAGTCGTTTCTGTAGCTGAAGGATTCTTCAATGGCTGGAAAGAGCAAGGTTTTGATCATTGGAGGCACTGGGTACATTGGGAAGTTCATTGTTGAAGCCAGTGCGAAAGAGGGTCATCCCACTTTTGCTTTAGTCAGAGAAAGCACGGTTTCTGATCCTGTTAAGGGACAGGTTATTGAGAACTTCAACAACTTGGGGGTCCAATTGTTGTACGTAAGTATATTTGAGTTCTTCTGAACGTGAACTTTCATTCATGGTTATGAAATTTTACATTTTTTTTGGTATTGTGGGCTTGCAGGGGGATCTTTACGATCATGAGAGTTTGGTTAAGGCAATAAAGCATGTTGATGTGGTGATATCCACCGTAGGTCACATGCAGATAGCAGATCAGGCTAAGATCATTGCCGCAATTAAAGAAGCTGGGAATGTGAAGGTTAGTGTTTCCCAGTTAATTTACTCAGATTGTAGGATTAACTTACCTCTGACTCTGCAGTCTGCAAACAAATTCATAAGACTATTCTGATTTATACATATCAGGCTTTTGTTAGGTGAAACCATTGTCATTCATGTTAACTTTGTGCATTAAAAATTGAGTTACTTATATTAAAAGTTCTTTTCTTTGTGTTAACTGACCGTAAGGAAAGAGAGAATTGCTGGTCATGATTGTCAATGGAGCAGAATATTAACCTACCCCTGATAGCATAAATTACACAGCTGTATACATACATTGTATAGTTAAACCCATTTGATGGCCCTGAACTGTAGAAATTTGCAGGCGCTTAGCTGATTGTTGTTGTTGCTGTTGTTTTGGCGGATGAATATTTTCAGATTCTTCATTCCGTTCTAATGGTTTTTGATTTGTTTGAATAGAGATTTTTCCCTTCGGAATTTGGAAATGATGTCGACCGTGTTCATGCCGTTGAGCCAGCGACATCAACATTTGCAATCAAGGCTCAAATCCGCCGTGCTATTGAGGCTGAAGGAATCCCTTACACTTACGTGCCTGCCAACTGCTTTGCAGGCTATTTTCTTCCTACTTTGGCACAGCCGGGAGTGACTGCTCCCCCAAGAGACAAGGTCGTTATCCTAGGCGATGGAAATTCTAAAGGTAAACAGTGTTTATCAGCTCATCAATGCCAGCTTCTTCTCCATTTTTTAGTATTTTAGCATAGGGAAGCCTTAAACCATACAAGCTTTGAACTTCATTGCTAGAAATAACTCTTCCATGGCAAGGGCAAATTCAGTGCACAATGCTTTGGAGTTTGATTGAGAACTGTTATGTGTACGCAACTTTTCCTCTATTATCAGAGAGATTGTTTCCGTGACTTAAACCTGTAATTTACGAATCATAAAGGAATAATTTTGACCATCGCACCAAAGCTCACCCTCGACTCTTCCACGGAATGTTGGAAAAGCAATCCTTTTAGAGAGCTAGAACATTGAACAATTTCCTATAAACCACCAATCCTTTCAGTGCTTTTTAGTATGTAAATATCTCTATTTGCATCCTGTTTTCTTTGCAGCTGTTTTCAACAATGAAGCTGACATCGGCACCTTCACCATCAAAGCTGTCGATGACCCCAGAACATTGAACAAGGTCCTATTCATCAGGCCTCCTAAAAACACCTACTCGTTTAACGAGCTTGTTGCCCTGTGGGAGAAACTGATTGGCAAAACCCTCGAGAGAACATATGTTCCAGAGGACCAACTTCTCAAACAGATCCAAGGTTGGTGATATTCAAAACTACTGCCATTAATTAAACTTCCTGTTAGATAGAAACGTGAAGGCTAATTCATGTTGTTTGGTTGCCATCAATTCTTGCAGAGGCTCCAATTCCTCTGAATGTGGTGTTAGCAATCAGTCATTCAATCTTTGTGAAGGGTGACCACACCAACTTTGAAATTGAACCATCATTCGGATTCGAGGCTTCTGAGCTATACCCTGATGTGAAATATACCACTGTGGAAGAATACCTCAGCCGTTTTGTTTGAGAAAAATGAATTGAATCACAGCTCTTTGTTTATAATTGAGAAAATATCACCAAGGAAATCGTTCGGAGGGCTAGAGGATTGTGTGTTTTTGTGTTGTGTGTTCATAAGTTACTTGTTATCATTCAACAGAATGTGGACCGTGTTCTTCCAAATTACTATGTAATATCAAGAGCATCTCGTCTCTACTTGCTTATATAATTTTCATTTTGTCATTGAATTTGAACAGAAACTCAGAGTACGAAGATTAAAATGGATCGAAATGATATTTGATTCAAAATTTAGGAACTATGACTATATTTATTCATAATTTTTTAAGATTAAGAAACACATGATAATTCTATCTTACCTCAACAAGACTGTCAAACATGACACTGAAAAAAAAAACACCCTATTCTTATCAAAACAATTCCATCCAATATATCAAAGTCTGGCTCCCTCCACAATCATGTACAACAACATGCATGCCATATACCTCAAAAACATGCATGCATGCCATATCAAAGTCTTAAATCATGTTATGGAACAAGAGACAAAACCTGGCAGCTATCTTAATTCATCCTCCTACCAACCACCTCGTGCTCCAATACGAAGGTTCCTGGCGCGGATGGTTTCTGATTAACAAAATATATCTTGAAAACTTGATTCCAATCAGTAGTTAGAACTTACAAAGCATTTGTCAGCTTCTTCAACTAACCTTGTTCTAGCAAACTTGGACAAATCACACCAGGACAAAATCAGCTCGGAAGCTTCTATGAAATGAAGCTGTTAAGCATCTTTTTTTCAAACCATTAATTAATTATACAGCATGTTCTTAACCCCCATAAAAATGAAGTGTGTGAACTCAAGATAGTGGTTTTCAACAGGTTTGAATTCAAACCACAGTACCTGCGATCTTTTCCTGTCTTTTTTAAGAAGAAAAATTGAACTCTGTGATATTCAGTAGGCAAGCTGCTACTTGCCAAGTCTGAACTTGTCCAACTCTAACATAAAATCTCTCATTCAACTTAAGTCTTGTTTCCTTCACCTACTCTACATAATTTTCCAACATGAATTTATCTACCTCTACTAACCAACTTTCACAAGAAAGAAACCTCCAGGAAAAAGAATATATAAATTTTTGTGCAGTTGGTTTCTGTGTACAAGGGTAAGATATCTGAAAGTTTGACTTAGTAAGCCTCTTTTTCATGTTTTCTTTCAGTAAATGACTTGACCAACCTAAACCCGATGAATTGAGTTCTTGAATCAAAGGATTTTCTTCGAGTATCAGGAATAGGTGGGATTGCAAGCCTACACTTTCATGGAAAGTTTATGGTTGAATTTAGCTGACCCTGATCAACAGTCCCATTGCTTTTCGAAATACTTTGTTGACACAGCTTTTAAGTTCCTGAAGCCAGCTCCAATTCTGGTGCTCAGCTGTGGCTGCTGCTTCCAATTGAGTCGAAGATATGGTTCCATTGCTTACTTGTCTCACTCCATATCCAATCATTTTCCTATCCTTTATCCCCTCACTTTTCTGACCTGCAAAATAAACATTTGAAAAAAAAAATTTTAAGGAGGAGAAAGGCCGATTCTCCGACCAGAAAACAGTATCTGACGTGAAAACCGGGGCGGAAATAAAGAGAAGATTGAAAGAAGTTTTCAGCTCTTACCATTCAATTCCAAGCTGGGTTTGGAGGACTCTGACCACAGAACAAGGGTAGGAGTGATAATTGTAAGAGCAGCCCAGAAGAAGAATATCACAACAAAGGTTCTCCCACTTATTTTTCTAATGAATAGTACTATTCAGTTTTAATCAGGTGAGGGAGAGCTTTAATTTAATGTAAGCTCTTTGAGAGGGAAAGAGAGCAAGGGAAAGAGACAGACACAAAACCTTTAACAAATTAGCTGGCCATGTTTAAGGAACAATGTTAATATAAAACTTAATGCTACTATTCATTTAACAAATTAGCTGGCCATGTTTAAGGAACAATGTTAATATAAAACTTAATGCTACTATTCAAGTTGTAATATTCTCTCCTTAACCATTCAAAGTCAAGTACAAACAACAAATTTATGGAGATCATTACTGTGGTTCAGTTGTTGGAGACTTGTTGTTTAAGACTTGTGTGCATGATTAGGCACCCATCTGGCACATACATACCATTGAGAACCTGATAATTAACAACTTAAATAATTTAAAGCTTCAAATATTTGAGTTATCTAGCTTCAAAGATTCCTGGGAGCTTTGCCTGATGCATGGTCATTAGTATTGGGCCCGGCCAACCCTTCTTTACACCATCACCAAGCCAATGTCAGGTCAACAAACAACTATGGAAGCACAATTGTGGGAGAAACAGGCCAACACCTTAAACAGTGAAAACAATATGTCGACTAATAATTTGCAAAATTTAGAGCCCTGTAAATACATAGGAAGAAGCTTAGAGAAAGAAAACTAACTGATCCTGACATGGAACATTACCGACCGTGCATATTTCATCGATCAGTAATAAAAACAGAATTCCCAACATTCCTCCTAACATCAAAAGCAGAAAGTTGAAAGCTGCTTTCTGTTTCTCTTCTATGTGTAAAACGACGTCGACAACCTTCAGTCCATCGTTAAACCCATGCCACTGGCGGCGGTCTTCTTCCCAGTATACCTCTGTTGAAACCCCAGATTAACAAGTTAATATTACACTCCAATGTCAGAAGTTTTACCACAATTTTCAGAGGGAGAGTGAGGAAACAACAGAATCAAATTCCAAGCTCAAACCTGCTTTCCCATGTGATGGGAACATATTTATACTTGATCATGTGCATTATCTGACGCTTCATCGTGAGGACAAACAAAGCAATCCAATAGCAGAGTAATATGGGCCAGATTACAGGAACATCAATTACAGAAAAGAAAGTCATGAAGAAAGCGATGCAGCAAGCCGTAATGGAGTTCCTAAAATAACAAAACCAAAGAAAAACAAGTTCTTTCTAAGCCTGCATAATTCCCAAGAACTGTACTAAGAGAAAGTAACTAAGTAATTACCAATTCGAAAAACGGGTAATTTAAATTACCAAAACTTGAACTCAGGAAGCCGGCGAATGAAAGGCTTGAATTCATCGGAGCCTTTAGTTGGCAACGAGGCTCCGTCCAATAACTCGAGTTCAGGATCAACCTTAGGTGACAGAAAACCAATTTGTAGATTCAAGATGTAAATTCCAAGGCCATATGATACGATATAAAAACCTTGCACAACGTAAACGCGAAGAACGTAAATGGCCGCAATGGCAAGAGTTCCGATCCATCATTCGGTGAGATGTGGCGTGGAACGATCCGAATAGTACTGAGGTGTCCGAGAGAAACTGCCCTTCGATTAACTAATAGTACTGAGGTGCCACCGTGACACCGTCGTCCCGTAGTCCTTCCATTTACTAATATCCGTAAAAAAAGATCAAAAAGAAAAATTATTACATAAACATGTGAAAGTTATATCAAATGTAAACGACAAATGCAAGCAGTAAAAGAAAGGGGGGAAATTAAGGGTTACTTTGGATTGAAGATGAAGTTAGGGTTTAATTAAAAGAGATCTAATGGTGGTAAGAAGCTTTTCATGGAACTGCTGATCTTCACAAGCATGAGCAACAAGAAAAGGACAAAATTGCAGGCAGTTTACGGTTGTACAGGTTGGGCCGCGCAATTGCATCAAAACGCACCATTCTGACGACGTTTAATTAAACTGGACCGGATGCCAGGTTCAGCGGTCCAGGCCAAACAGCCCATTAGTTTTTCACAAATTTAAAACCAAAGCCAAATAAGCCCAAAAATTATAATTAGTAATCTTAATTATTTAAGGTTGTTATTATCCTAACCTCTTTTAAAATAAAAAAATTTCTGACAGTGCAGTAATTCATAATATAATATCAATTATATTAATAACTAATATAGTAATGAAACAGGCAAAATTTTATTTAAAATATTTGAGTAATCTTACAAATCGCTTAAGTAAAAAATTAAAAGTTGGCAAAATTAAGTAAACATTACAAGTTACGCATTTACACTAAAAGAGTGCTTAAAGGCTAATGAGACATTGGCTTAGTGGTAAGGAGGAGATCTTGAGATTTTAAAATCTCAAGTTCGAGTCTCACCGAGTGTGAGTTCGAGTAAGTTTATTTGTTATTTGTTTAGTTGGATATTATCATTTGTATTTATCAATTTATCAAGTTACCGTTCATGGAATGTAATATGCTGATTATGATTGTAACTTTGAATGAGAATGTACTACTAAAAAAAAGAGTGCTTAAAGTATATTAAAAAATAAAATATATAATTGAATTTTCAAAATACATGTGATTTGATAATATGATTAATACGAATGTAAATCAAAATTTTTTATAATTTAATTTGAATTTGATTTTTTTTTTAATTTTTTTCTACTACGTGTAATAACGATCTCCTTTCGCTTCTTCCATTATTATTGGGCTATTGTCCAGACTCAACTCAAGTCAACAGTCAGACCCAGTAGCGAAAACCCAAAGTTGGCCTGGGGGAGGCCCAGAATATTCTACCCTACCATTCTCCACAAGAGCATCATTTCTCCATTTCGATTTTCCAGCTGCTTTGTTTCCGATCACACACCCACCTGGGAACTCCGCACTCGCTGCGAATTCACCGATCAGAACTTTTCCGAAGCGAAAGCTGAAGATGGGAACTCTCGGCAAAGCCATATACACCGTCGGGTTTTGGATGCGCGAGACCGGCCAGGCCCTCGATCGCCTCGGCTGCCGCCTCCAAGGCAACTACTTTTTTCAAGAGCAACGTGAGTTTTATCCATTTCTCTGCTTCTCTTTATTCTGAGCTTTTCCCTCTACTAATGCCAAATTAATTTAGAATTGGATGTGTAGGGATTTTAATCAGATTTCATACCAAATAATATGTATTTGTTTCATTTATAGCTAACATTTTCCGTGATGTTGTTCTTCAACTATTAGCTTGCTCTGTATAAAACATAAAGTCTAGTTGTGGATGATAAACTTGGGGGGTTTTTTCCTGCTAAAATTTCTTTACTGACCTTGTTTAGTTAATTTTACTGGTGAATTGGTTGTTTACTTTTCTAATTTAGGTGGAAATGCGGCTGCATTTTAGTTTTATTTGTTATCATTGCGTTTTGTGTGATATTAGATTTTACTTATGTTGCTTTAGCTTGCTTTCTGATATCTGACTATGGTTCTATCGTATTCTTCTTTTCTTAGTTTCTAGGCATCGGACTCTGATGAACATATTTGATAAAGCCCCTGTGGTTGACAAGGATGCATTTGTGGCCCCTAGTGCGTCTGTCATTGGCGATGTTCAGGTGGGAAGAGGGTCATCCATTTGGTATGGATGTGTTTTAAGGGGTAAGATCTTTGCTTATACACACAATTTGGTCTTTTTGTTTGATGACTAAATCGTAAAGGTCTAACTAAAATTGTTCATGAAAGGACTGTATGCAACTTCATGTTTACAAATTAGCATATAAAAGGTTTAGGGTTATGCTATTTATTTTTAGATGTTGACATAAGAAATAGGTACTATTAGTGATAATACTGCACTTATATTTAGCGTGATTTATGTAAAAAACAATGTGAATAAGTATAGTAAATGTAGGTTGATTAGTTCTGCACATATTCAAAATGTTTTTACTTTAACGGATGTGTATGTTCATCACTTTGATCTAGAGAATGTGGCTTTTATCGATGAGGGATATAACTTTTTTCAATTTTAACAGTTGGTTTAGAGGAATGTAGCTTGTAACTTTAACTATTAGTTTTAAGCTTTAATTGTTGGTGTTATATTTATTTTATTTTCTCTTGATGATGCAATATATTGTCTTCCTGATACACATTACTAATTCCTTAACTGTTAGCTTGCCTGAATAATGTGTTGATTCACATAAGCAGGATGCTTCTAATTTGCACTTATCCTCCACCTGATTCATGTCTACCCAGCTCCACATGTTTCTTAAAACTTAAGAACAATCAAACTACTATTACTAGTATGGTGTCACACTGTCACTAGTATTTATCATTCTTATTATTTAAACTGTTTATTTATATTATGAAGATAGAATATTTGGTTTCTTCTTTAAAGGTCTTTCAAATGATTATTTTCTTGCCTCGTACATGAAGAACCGTCCTGGTAGGTTCAATGCCTGCAGCCCTGCACCTTGTGTGTGATTGAGGCACGTCATTATTCTAATAAGAAACTTGAAAATTGATTCTTGTGCCGAGGCCTCAGACTACATAGCAAAGCCTAATTTTTTAATGCAGGGCTAGGTTAGGGCATATCTCAGGCATCTCTCTTAAACAAATATAGAATAATTCCCCCGTTTTTTATAATACTACTTAATGAAAGGAGCACATTTTGATCTTCAGTCCCATACTTGTGGAAGAGCAATTTTTCTGAGATCAGCATCCTACCTCCAGTAACTTTCAACCACCGTGTACAGCTAGCTTTTTTTTTTCTTTTCTAACCTGAATTTACTCAACAAGATTAAATTGTATTTGTGTAGGTTGGGGCTATTTGAAACTATAGTTTACTAGATTTGCTGATAATCATTTTAAGCTTTTCCCTGAACAGGGGATGTCAACAGCATTAGTGTTGGATCTGGAACTAATATACAAGACAACTCCCTTGTGCATGTGGCAAAGTCTAATCTAAGTGGAAAAGTGCTACCAACTATCATCGGGGACAATGTTACCATTGGTGAGCAAAATGGCGTCGGCCATAAATTTTATGTGTATTAACCTGATAAAAGGTTCATTCATAGACTGTTATTCGAAACTTTGGAATGAGCAGGTCATAGTGCTGTTTTACATGGCTGTACCGTTGAGGATGAAGCATTTGTCGGCATGGGAGCAACACTTCTTGATGGTGTAGTTGTGGAGAAACATGCTATGGTTGCCGCTGGAGCCCTTGTGAGACAAAATACAAGGATCCCTACCGGGGAGGTAGTTTAAACTCTAATTCTTGGACATTTTTTCTTATGGTCGTATTCTCGAAAATCTTTGATGAACTTATTGATTTATCTTTTTGTCAAAGGCTTTTGTCATTTCTCGTGCTATCATGTATGAATAAAAAAATAAACTGGAAACATGTATTAGAAGTTTGAAAAATGGAAGAAATTGAAAATATATACTAAAGTTTGGACAGCATAAAGATAAATTAGGTGTGATGTTTTCTACATCATTAATATCTTGATCGAGCTATAGTTGCCGAAAAAAGTACTTAAAATCTTTACTTGGGATGATGCTTGTGTCCAATCTGTCTTGGTTTTTAACAGGTGTGGGGAGGCAATCCAGCAAAGTTCCTGAGGAAGCTAACTGATGAAGAGATATCATTTATTTCTCAATCAGCCGCCAATTATACCAACCTTGCACAGGTACATGCAGCTGAGAATGCAAAGCCCTTCGATGAAATTGAATTTGAGAAAGTTCTCCGCAAGAAGTTTGCTCGTAGGGATGAAGAGTATGACTCAATGCTTGGTGTGGTACGTGAAACTCCCCCAGAACTAATTCTTCCAGATAATGTCCTACCAGATAAAGAACAGAAGTCTTCTCAAAAATAATCTCTTTCACAAGTTATTTTTGTTCAACCCTTGAGATTTGGCATCGAGGAATATTTGTTGTTTTGTGCAAGTACATGGCAGAGGGATGATTTCTTTCCCAATAACACCGGACATGTTTAGGATAGAATCATCGTGGCTCTTTCTAGCTTTAAGCTGTACCCTTTTTATGGTAACTCAGAGGCTCATTTCATGATCGGAGGAATGTATTTTTATGTCTAATGTTTCCTTGTACCTGAGATGCTTTATATTATTTATGATTGTGATTTTGTACTCATCCAAGCCATTCACAAATCCATAGCTAGTGTGTCAGTTTGCTGCTTGCATTGCATGGTCAGGAGGAAATGAAGAAGCCAGGAAAATTGGATATGGTCTTTCTCTGCTTGGGCTAATCATAAAGCAACTGGCTTGTCTGTGCTTTTCTGCGCCTTAGAGGTAAGAAGGCTTCACGAGCAAAACCGTTCTCAATTCAACTTTTAATATTTTGGGCGTGAAAGAAATTGCTACAAAGCTCCGGAGGGGTGAGTTTGTGAGAAAAGATTTTGGATTCGATTTTCATTAAATATATTTTTGAAGAGGGGTGAAAAGTGTTAACTATGATTAAATCTCGAACAGATTAGTCTTAAATAGTTAAAACGGATGAGGAAATTTGTAGTCAACATCAAAAAAAGTTTGGGAGAAAATTGTAATTTCATACATGTTGGAACCTAACCCATGTGCGAAAATGCTTAGCCACATCGAGAAAATGCTAGTCTATATAATTAGTGTGTATTAATTTAAATAAAATAATGCAAAAGATCCAATCTTTTTGCAATAATTGAAGGGATGCCTTGATCCGGGAATCTATAAAAGCCTAAAGGCCAAAGATACAATTCCCCTTTCCCTGTAATTTCGCCTGCCTTCTGATTGGTGAGCTTTGATAATTTTAAATCTTAAATTTTGCCCAAGTCACATATATTTCTCTCTTATATGATACAAATAATATAATAATATAAATAAATATAAAAATAATATATATTTCTTAAATTGAGTTGGTATGGGTCAGATTTGTACATCATTTTTAATCATTTTTTACATGAACTTTTCTTTTTTGTGCAAATACGTTTAATGGATTTGAAATTTTCGTTCAAACACTTCTAAAGATTAGGTGAATCTTTGAATTTAGACAGATAATTCAACTTTTGAACAAATTTAATTAATATTCTTATCATTATATGCGTTCTGACCTTCATTAGATTTGTATGTCTTTAAATTGATGGTATTGGTAATCTATTTTGTAACGATGGTTTTTCTTTGTTCAGGTTGTACATATGTTTTAATTACGTATTAGGACGCTAGTGCAGTGGTTGAACAGCTTAACCACCGCTCGTGATTTGGGAAATCTCCTGCAATAGGGAGGTGTGTAGGTAAGGAAGCCAATGATTAGCCTAAGCAGCTGCTTAATCGAAAGCACACAGCTATTTTTCAAGCTTGAAACAATCAAAAGAAAGGCTCATCGTCTTCATGGCTCATGCCATGAAAATATTTTAAACCGAAAATCTAATCTAAAATGGTTATTACCTTTCGGCTGGCCGTTTGGGTTTATTGATTCATGGATATTTGAAGCCTGTAGTGGAAGCATACGGCCATTGTTATCTTATCTTTTCCATTCTTTCGCCCCCTACCTTTCGTTTCTGTCCACGAAATTATACTTTTTTTATTCTGCGAATTCCATAATTGAGTATATTTAAGGTAGGGCAAGGGCCAAGCCGCAATGCCACACCGCCCACAAACAAACTGCAAGGTTCACATCTCTTTTCAGTTTTCAGTCAAAATGGCAAAAGAGATTCAATTTCAAAATTTTTAATTTAACATCTTTAACAATCTAATTTACAGTTCGATTGCTGATTTTACTCTTATCATTGCAATATTTAATCGAAATCAATTAAGATTATCTTATGTTCTTGATACTACTTATGTCAAACACCGTGTAATATCTTTTACTACTGCGTATGAGTTTCAGGTTTTTTTTTTTTATTAAATATAAATTTATAACTAGGTAAAAGATAACTTGTGATTGTGATTGTAAGAACATTACATGAATAACCCATAGTTTGGTTTCTGAAATATCGAGCATGTGCATGAGTTTCCGTGACTGAAAAATGCCATAAGCATTGAAATTTTGACAGACAAATGGACTACAAAGTCGTCAAAACTCTTATCATTGACAGCAAAGATTCCAGTCTAGTTTTGATCGCCATTCGTCAAAATCTTGTTTTTCGAGATTGGATTGCAACGTTTTTCTTCAGATAAAGCTGCAAATTCTATCCAAGTTGGACTCCTTTGGAAACAAGGAGGAAAAAGTTAACACAAACAATCAAAATTATTGGACAGTAGATTTTCGGAATACTTTGAACAGAGTATATCTTTGATCTTACAACCTAAGAAGTCAATTCCAAGTAAACAACAATAACCCGAAAGAAGTCCAAGTTCCAGTAAATCACGATAATCGGAAAGATAAATAAAAAACCATCCTGGGGCCAAAAGGCCCAGTTTTGTATTCTAATACTAGAGATAAAGAGCGGCCTGCCCTGGGTCTTTTCCACCTGCTGCAGCGCGGATTCTTTCCTCTGCTTATATTATAATATTTACTACTGCTACTACTCTATGTATTCATAGCGAAATCCTTGAGAGTGGAGACCAGTTCAAGGAGTCCGGGAGGCTAGAAATATTATACGGGGAAGCCACCACCAAAAGCTACCGCCATAACTATGGGAGCAGAAACCTTGGTGAAGAACGGGGAGGCTCGGGTTCTGTTTGAGGCCAAGGCTCCTGTTATATTGGGACTCCAACCAGCCGCCCTCGTCGACCATGTGGCTCGTGTCGATTGGTCTTTTCTCGATCGAATTCCCGGTGAACGTGGTGGCTCTATTCCGGTATTTTCTTTTGTTTCTTTAACTACCCTTTTTTAGCAAGTTCGTGTCTTAACTTTTTCTGCCTTGCTGATTGCTGGGTTTATTCTAATCTGTTTTAATTTCCCTCCTTTGGTATGATTTCTGGTTTTTCTCATTAAGATTACCCGCATTAGCTTTGATGCAGTTATTTTTTTTCCTGCTATGTTGTTTGTACCAAAAAAAACTTAAAGAATATATCGTTTTTCTTTTGTTTGATTGTAAGTGGTTAGATTTTTTATTGTTTAATGCATGTAGGAGGGCTTTGTCGGTCTATGTAAACTTTTATGGCGGTTTTTGACTTGCAGACAACACTTTTTTGCTTTAACTGCTCACATTCTTCTGTTCTTTACTTGTCATGTTTGATAATTTAGAATCCCAATGTCATGGGCCTTGGGGAATTCTTTATTTCTATTCTATCCCAAACTTGTTCCACTACTTGTTGCCACTTCTGTTCCCTGCCCTTCTCATCTGTTTTAGTTTTCTTACCAAGTTTTGTCCTAGAAAATATTATGGCTTTCAACCTTAAACTGAAAAAATTAAAGTTGTTTTCTTTTTTTTTTTAAGAGCATGAGTTAATCATAAGGACATTGGATTTTTTTCTGTTATGTAGGTGGCAATGGAGGAGCTTGAGCATATACTAAACGAGTTGAAAAAGCACACCCTTGCTTCAGTTGATGGTCCATCTCCTATGAAGACTATGGCTGGGGGAAGTGTTGCAAATACCATTCGAGGACTTAGCTCAGGCTTCGGGGTTAAGTGTGGAATGCTCGGGGCCTATGGGGATGACAAACAAGGTGAATTGTTTGTATTTAACATGAACGTTAGTGGAGTTAATATTTCGAGACTGAGAAAGAAGAAGGGACCAACAGCTCAGGTGATCTTCATGATACAATTTCTATGAAATTTAGTTGTGCTTTGAATGGTAAGTGCTGAAACTTTCTTTGTGGTATTGTGCAGTGTGTTTGCCTAGTTGATGTATTTAGCAATAGAACAATGCGACCTTGCCTATCAAGTGCTGTAAAAGTTCAGGTTAATGCCACGAACCCCTTTTTCGTATTCATTTTAAACATTTTTTGTTCTTGGTTTTAAGGATTTATTCTCTTTTGTTTTCAGGGGGATGAATTGACCAGAGAGGACTTTAGTGGTTCTAAGGTGAGTCCTATCTTATGGAACAGAAAAAAAAAAGAAAATTAGGATTAGATGTTCGTGGATAGAACTTGCACTTTTTGAACACATTCCATCATTCAGCTCTTTGCAGCTGGTTTATAGCTGAGCATTGAACTTAATTATGTGTCTTTCATGGCAGTGGTTGGTGATGAGATATGGGATATTCAATTTGGAAGTTATTCAAGCAGCTATAAGAATTGCCAAACAAGAAGGTCTTTGTGTCTCATTGGATTTGGCCAGTTTTGAGGTAATTGGAATAACTTTATGTTTGCTGAGGGCTGAATGTAATGTTACGCACGGAGTGAAATAGCTAGCTCGGATTAATATTTAACACAAAAAGTTTCTTTTCTTAGTAAATTCTTTTAGAGTTATGGTTGATAATCTAGTAAAGTGCTGGTATTTCATCCTTGATTGGGGTCTAACTGCTCTTCAATTCTCCATTATTGTGCTCTTCAATATCAAAATTTTCAGGCTTGAACAATTTATCTTATAAAGTCTGTGATTTTGGCCAGATGGTTCGGAATTTTAAAGCACCTCTCCTACAGTTACTGGAGTCAGGAGACATAGACCTCTGCTTTGCCAATGAGGATGAAGCGACAGAATTGCTAAGGTGGCTGTCATTCTTCTATAACGATTGAACAAAGTCCATCTTCCTGAATTTTCAATTTCAGAAGTTGTTGTAATGACTGCAGTTGTTAGCTGCTGATATTTCTTTCTGTTTTGTTTCTTTAGGGGTGAACGAGATGCTGATCCTGAAGCTGCACTGGAATATCTGTCCAAATATTGCCAATGGGCTGTGGTTACATTAGGATCCAATGGATGCATCGCGAAACATGGACAAGAGGTTGGTCACTCGCAACTTGTTAACTAATTGGCACTTTCGTACTTTCTGGTTTCTATGTTTAGAGTTGTAGTTCACTGGGTACAAAATCTTACTGTTTTGAGATCATTTCAACTTATCAATGCCTTCGTTTAGGGATGCCTTTCTACTCTAACATGGTTAGAACTTAGTTACCATTCTCAACTTGGATTGTATTTTCCAAATTGTGCCATTTCCATACTTGTTTTGGTCATTAGATTGAAGATAGGCCAACTAAAGTTTCCTTCTATGGCAGATTGTCCGAGTTCCAGCCATAGGGGAGGCAAAGGCTGTTGATGCCACAGGAGCTGGGGACCTGTTTGCTGGTGGTTTCTTGTATGGATTGGTCAAGGGGTTATCACTTGAAGAGTGTTGCAAAGTGGGATCGTGTAGTGGTGGCTCGGTTATTCGTTCGCTCGGGGGTGAGGTAACGCCCGAGAACTGGCAATGGATGTACAAGCAGATGCAGGTCAAGGGCCTCCCACTTCCGGATATTCGGAACTGAGATCTTCATAACCAAATAAGCATTTATTTTCACTTACATTTGCTATGCTCTATTTTTCTGAAGAAAAGGGCAGCTTTAGTTGCGTTTTGGGGCAGGATTGAGTTGTGCACACGACTCTTTTTCAATAGAAACATTTAACACATGCAATGGATGTTGAGTCATTGCTCATTGCTGAATTATTCTGTAGAAACCTCTTTGCAAGAACTTTGTAATGAGTGTTACCAGAGGCAAAAAGCCTCATGTTACGGCATTCCTTTTCTTGCTTAATACACTAAATGGCATCATGAAATTGTCATTTTATCCATCAATCATCAAGACTACCAAGATAGTGGTTTTTTTTTGGATTAAAACTACCAAGATAGTTCTGAAGTTTGTTAAACAAGCAGTGTGAGGGTCCAAATTTAAAGGTTAACCATATTGGAAAATCAACAATACTAACTTGCGGGCATATTTGTGCCGTTGAATTTTTTTTTTTATATACATATAAATGAAGATGGAAGTGAAATTACCTAAATTGAAATTCAAATCTTATAATATACAATTCTTTTTTAATCACTCAATCAAGATGTTATTGGTGATGCAAATTTGAGGCGGTCACAAATACTAATCTCTACTCACTCTACCTTGGCCTTCCAGGGACTTTGATCAAATTTCTTAATTCAAAATAGTAATCATTAACTAAGTCAACAACTTCAATGACTCCATCTTGAGTATAAATGTAAATGTTGTTTTAAGTTTCAGCTCAAGCTAGCATTGCATGTTTGCACCAAGAGGAAAATATAATTTGCATAAAAAAGAAACATCCAACACAATAATGTTTACCAGTGCCTCAATCAAATCTGCT
The DNA here is from genome assembly GCA_031772115.1 of Heritiera littoralis. Taxonomy (NCBI): domain Eukaryota; kingdom Viridiplantae; phylum Streptophyta; class Magnoliopsida; order Malvales; family Malvaceae; genus Heritiera; species Heritiera littoralis. The sequence continues at coordinate 23,456,923 of JAPDPK010000001.1, forward strand.
AACACATGCTAGAAATCTCATTTAAAGGCAAGGATGGGCCTGGTTCTTGCATCCTCAAATATCCATTGGGGCCACACCTTCGTCAGCAGCAGCACCCTGCTCGGTAGAAGCGCCTTGCTCAGCTGCAGCCTCCTGTCCTGCAGCAGCATCAGGTTCGGCAGCAGGACCTTCTTGCTCTCCCGCAATCTCAAAGGCATCAATCATTTGTTGTACGGTTGCCTGATCCAAAATATGGAATGGCTCCCCAACCCCTACCACAGCAACTGTACATATTGAGCATTTTAGAGTCTCTCCTTGCAGGGTCTCCCGTATTGCCATCAAAGCATCTTTGACTAAATCATCCCGTGAGGAGTCCACAAAGTTCTCAAACCTTCTTTCCAAGTATGTCTTTGCAGCTTGTGAGCGGGATCCAATGGCAAAAGCCTGGTACTCAAAGTAGTTTCCACTTGGGCAGTTATAGTAGAGATGAGCCCCAGATTCATCCAAGCCAGCCACCAACAGGCCAACACCATAAGGTCGCTTCCAAGAGCGTTGGGTGCAGACCTGCCACCAATCACAAGCATTTTCCCCTTTTCAATTGCACATACAAGTAGCTTTATTATGTTAGTTTTAAAACAAAACTGTTTAACTTTCAAGAAACGTCCATTGGCTTATCCAATTTCACAAATAAAATTGGATAAACCCTAAACCCTAGGTGTGAAGCTTAGGGATCTTTTCTGTTTTCTTTATCCAATTTTCTGTTTTCTCAAGAAATTCATATTATAATTTAACTAAAATTTAGCCCCCTAAGCTGCCCTGCATCATTAATGTTACAAACTATAATCAACCTGACATCATGTAATGCAGTAACGCTAACAACCTCAACTCTTACATCAACAGAAATACAGAGCCCATATCAAGTAATAACGAAAAAGTTGGAAAGCTGCTACTCCATCACATAACATTGGTCCAGCTAAACTTGACAACACGAGGGTATGCCAAGCTCTTTGAGTTTGGTGTAAAAACCATTACCTCATGCCAACATAAATTTAGCTTCTAATCTACTATCCTCTCAATCATTCAACTAATGGAAGCCTAAGCAAGGTACCAAAAGTAAGAAGGCACTCATAACCACCAACAATATTTTCAAATCATCCATTTTATCACATAATCTATTGCCTGCTTTATGCCCTTAAGTTTCTGGTCAAAAACAAAAAGCAAAGATAAGAATGTTGCCCTAGTCAGTCGATGACAGGTTTGCTAAACCTCTTATCCTCATCTTCCATGTAAAGCTAACTCACCAATTCAATATATAAACCATAATATGGAAATTCCCAGAGTTGTAACCTTTTATATTTGCATCATATTAATCCTTATCATCCATTTCATTTGCCTCTATTACAGATAGGACGTTTGGATATTATTTTACATTGTTAATCATCGACCAATTCAGCAATAATGTAAATGGGAATGCTATTTACTTATAGTTCCACATTAATGTGAGCTCATTTTCATCGAGAACGGTATTCTTGTTAAGTGAATTACCATTTCACGCTTCAATTTTGCAGTTTTATTTAGTTTAAAGCAACACTCGAAACCCTCATACTTTTCAAGACTTCAGCAGAGACTCAAATAGGGTTTAAAACCTAAAACAATTTCCCATTTCTCAAACGATTTCTCATCAGTTTAACTGCATTAAAAATAAAGCTCAATTCTTTGTTATAAAAAAGTTTAAAGATTTGAGATTTTAAGAACTGAAAATGACCTGGGCTTTATCAGCGAGTTGGACGACCAGTCTGCCCACAGGAAGCGGCGACTCGTACGTGAAGCTGTAGTTGATACACTCGTTTCGCATGTATCTAGAGAGGACGCGACCGTCGGCGGTGAGACCGGCGATGGCGACGCCGATGTGGTCGTCAACTTTGAAGATCTTCTTCTGGTGAGAAGACAGCTCGGAATTAGCCTTGTTGACGCAACCCAAGACCACATGGGTCTTCGATCGGAGCCCGATCGCCGCCGAGCCCTGCTTCACAGCCTCCATCGCGTATTCCACTTGGAACAACCGCCCAGCTGGGCTCCATGTAGTCACGTCGGTATCGTACTGGTTTCTGAACATTTTCCTCTACGTCACCGCTCCAATTGCTAGCTTTCCTCGACTGAAAAACTTCTCCTCACTCTCTCGCTCTCTCGGGACTGTATTTTAAGAGGGGTTTCCTCTTTTCTTCTGCTTCAAGACAAGGAGAGAAGAGAACACCCAAAATCAAAAGGGACCCCTTTGATGGTTCGGTTCTGCACAGACACAAACTTTGGGTCACTCAACCAGTTGGCCTAAAGCAAATAGGCTGTCAGGCTCGATCTTTGGATTGCACAATCAGTAAATGGCCCGAAGGATCCGTAACCTTCGGGAAATAGGGCTATTGGCCTGAATCATCGGTCTCCTAGCCCATTGTTCTTGGGACTTCATTTCAACATCACTGGTTATGCTTCTCAATTCCTTAATCTTAGTATCTCAGATTTTTCACATACTAGCCATATCATAACAAGATGAAACTTTTGACATGAGATTATTGCTTAATTATTTTATCTTTCAATTAATCTAAAAACTATTGATTTGATCGATAGAGAACACTTGAAGTGCAAACTTTAGAACCCTTTAACTGTTTCTATCTTCCAAATCTTTCTTTTGAATGAATGACTAAGACTCTTTTATAATTGAGAATGGGGATTGGAATTTTTTGATCTCAAATTCAAATCTTTCAGTATATCATAACACTTCTTTAATCATTCAATTAAGTCTTATAGATCGATTTTGATTCAATATATTATTAATGAAATTGAAAACTTTTTAAATGATAAAGGAAGGGAGATTCAAAATCAATCTCTTCTTTTAAAGTAATGTCATTCTAGGATGATACTTACAATGTATTTGAATTTTATAAAATTTGATGAAGTGGATACTATTCTTTTGATGGGTAAGGCCGAAAAAGGCTGAGTTGGTAGTCACAGTGTAAAGGAATTAGTAGTTCAGACCAAAAGCAGTAATCCAAAGAAAAAAGAAAAGCATAAAAGCAGAAATCTTGATTGGCTCCTGCTTTATGCTGTGTGCTTTGGATTTTGAAATTTTTATTAAGTGGCAAAGTTTCAGTAGGTGTTGGATCAAAATAATTTTCATTACTTTCAGGAAAATTAGTCTCCTTGAATCATGATCATAATACATAAAGTATTCTACTTTCTCAGATTCCCCAGCCATAGATCACAAAGATTGCTTTTTCTTGTTTAAGCTTGTCAAAGATATTCCATGTTAGTAACAATGCTTTTTCTTGTTTGAGCTTGTCAAAGATTCATGTCAGTAATAATTGTCATATGTTCCCAGTGCACTCTACACGACTAAACTGGCAGAGTTTTGACATTGATTTTGTGTAGTAAATTCCCTTCTATCTTCAATGCATTAAAAAAAGAGTAGTCGCCTGGAAATCAACCAGGGTTTTCCTCTCAATGCTTAATCTTGTTCTTCCTAAAAGCCGCTCTAAACTTGGTAATGGAAGGAAGACCGAAGAATAAGGAAGTATCCATCAAGCATGGCAGAAGCTATGAAAAGAAGAGACGCCATCATTGATCATTCCCTTTCCCTGGTTCATGACCAATTTCAAATGATAAGAACAGTGAAAAGCCATTCATAATTTGATTCTTTTCTTAAATAATTAAAGGGTCCCTCCGGCTCCTAGTCCAAACGTTCAAGCAGAACCTTAACCTTTGGAATTCTACTTGACAATCATCACTAACCTCTTGTCTTCTTTTTGTTGGGGGTCGTGAACCATAATCTTCTTGGAAATGATGCTAAAACTTTCATAAGCTTTCACAGATTTGAAGCCAGCAATGTGAAAGCTGGAGACCATTATAAAGACATGTACTACTACTACTACGACCAGAGATTCTGACTTCAGTCTGGCAAAATGTCATGACAAGAGCCTGTTGCCCCACAACAAGACTTGATAATCTTTGAACAATTCAGTGATAAGACATAAAAATAAAAAAAGTCACACATGGGTTTGATGCAGTAATACGATTTTTGACATAAAATTTTTGTAAATTACGTAACACGAGCACTGTTATATCACATGGTGGGGGACTGGGAGCCGGAAGCGGTCCCAAGAGTTCCTTGGTTGTAGGTTTTTTCTCCACGGTCGCATTCCTCTCACATGTTGCCATGTGAATCAAAGGGCTCCTTCTTTCTCTCTTCCAAAGCCACCCTTGTCATCTTCCATTCAATGCCCCAAACTACCCCTCAATGACCACCATCTCGGCGTCGATCATTGGTGACAGGTTGGAACCTGGAAAGAGGACATTCTAGGAAATCGACAACAGACAAAACTGGATTGATCATCGATAAAAGTGACAGCCAAACGCCGAACTCACCTCTCTCATCACCGGCTTCTGCCGGTCACTTCCATCTGATATTTCCCTCCATTCTTTAAACCATCTGCCCTTCCTTTCCTTTCTCTTAATTACGTACACTGACAAACATACCCCATTTGTTTATATTTTCTCTTCTTCTCCTCATTTTCTCGTTCAAATCTAAAAACTCTTTTCATCTTCTCGTCCTTAGTCTTCTTCTCTGTGTCTTGTGATCTGCAGGGAAACAAAGGAAACCATAGAATAGGAAGAAAGTATAATTTTTATAGAAATAAACTCTGAAGTTTTTTTTTTTTTTTCATTTCAATGGAATACAAGAGAGCTTCGGGTGCTACGGCTTTCTCTAAGAAACTTAACAATGGTCACAGCTTCAACGGTAAAAACATGTACGACGGCATTTTTGGTGGTCAAAGGAAGGTAGGATCGAGAGTTGAAGATTACGCCGAGATATTTGGTGGCGGTTCGGGTTCTTCGATTCCGGTTCTTGATGTTCCTGAGCTGAACGAGAGGAAGTTCTCGGTCGATGTTTCGAGCTCGAAGCTTGATTATTCCAACATTTTTGGCGGATTTGGAGACTTCGATTTTGCTGTTTCTCATGAAGAATTCATCGCTAAACCAACAACAACAAGGGATAAAAAGTAAGTTATTTTCTCTAAATTTTCTATTTTTAATGTTTATTCGAGAATTGAGATGATTATTTAGTTGAATAAGGTGTTAGGGCGTGTTTGGATGTTGAGAAAAGTTTCCATTTTTTATGCAAAGCTCATACCTTTCATGGCTCTCCGAAGACGAACTACCCTTTTTGTTTAAATTGTTAGTAACGAGCTTGGATGATTGAGTAAGGGCTGTATCTATATTGACTCAGTGTTAGCTTTTACATGTGGAAAGATTGTGCCTGAGTGACTGAGTCAATTCATTTTGTAGGAAACCAGCTAAGACACGATCATATTCAGAAGGTTCATTCTCGTATCCTTCGACTACTCCTGTGGGAAATCAAGTTTTTTCGAATGATGAAACCTCCCACGAATCAGGTAATGGCGTGAAGCAGTTCAAAATGTCATTTAATAAAAGCAGCCCTGGAAGAACAAATGAGACCAATGGAACAACACATGTAGCACAGCTTCATGCTATACCTGGTTATATTGATGAAAGAATCATCCAATCAAGGGCGAAGTCAGTTCATTTTGTTGTAAATGAGCCATGCCAGACCAACAATCTTGGTCAGGGGAAGATGGAAGGTATACATTGTAAGAAACCGGAGTCTGATGTTCCATCTAGTGCTGTTAGTAAACAGACTTTGGAAGGTGTCAATGAATTGCATTGCGAATTTAGAAGAAATGGATCTGATTTTAATGATGTATTGTTTGGTTTTTATGATGTTGGCCGTAGAACACCTCCTTCGAAAGTGACACGAGCTTCAAGCATGTCGAATAACATAGGTGGTAATAAGCGTGATTCTTTGAAGTTAGGGGTTTCCAGGAGCCATTCTTTCGATGGTGATGCAGGTGTTTCTTCTCCTCCATACTTTGATGATGAAGTGGATGCAAATTCGGTTGCTGCTACTTCTGCAGCTGCAGTGAAGAAGGCAATAGAGGAGGCACAAGCCAAGTTAAAAGTTGCGAAAGAAATGATGGAAAGAAGAAAAGAAGGTCATATAGGTCGTGTCAAACCAGGATTTAATGGAAGTTCGAAGGCTGAGGAGAGAAAGAAGAGTAAAGGTACTGTCAAACAGAATGATTTCAGGCAAGATAAGGCTCAGGAAACATGTGCAAAGATTGATGCTTCTGTAACAAAGCAAAATGTGATGAAAGTTGAGCAAGTGGCTGCTGAATCAGAAGGCATGGAGAAAAGTTTCATTGCCAGGGAAGCTGCCGGAGGAACACGTGCAAAAAATTTCGTATCTTCACAGGCTGATTGTAGGCAAGAAGAAGTTATAAAAAAGGAAGCAGTAAAAGAAGGAGAAAGAGAAAAGGATGTAATGCAGGCTTTGAATGAATATGAAGCTGTTGAGGATATGACAGAACAGGAGTATGAGAGGAAACTAGATGCGCCAAAAGAGTTTTGCGATAAGGAAGAATGTCCGCACAAATTGAAGCCAGAAGTCGAGTTTCATGACCGGAATGAAACCGAAGTAAGATTTTCTAAGCAGTGGGAAGAAACTGATGAGAAAATGTGCATTGAACTAGAAGCATGTGAAGCATGTGAAAGGAAATTGAAAGTTCCAGAGAAACTGACAGAAGAATTGAAGGATCTTGATAATCTGGAGATACCAACAGTTGCTCAGGAATGGGTAGATATGGAGGAGAAACATAAGCATATGCTTAAACAGGAAGAAAATGGTTCTGCTTCGAGAGATGTTTTTGAGAAGGAAGAGAATCAGATGCTACAACAAGATGTTTCTGTACAGAAAGAATTTGAGATATATGAAGAGGCTTGTGGATCAGAAGAAAACAATGAAGAAGAATATGCTTGCAATGGAGAAGACAAGGAGCAGATATCAGACAAAAGGGAGAAACCAGCAATAATTGATGTTAGATATAATGGTTTTGATTATGAGGTAGAAAGGGAGAGGAGACTTGACGAAATCGATGATTCATGGGGGAATGAAGAATTTATGGAGGCTGAAGAGAATGGAGATTTGTTTAAAGATGCTTATCAGATGGAAGTGGTAGAGGAGGGACAAAAAGGGGCCCCTGAGAGGGTGGGAACTGAAGAGTTGCAAAAACAGACTGATCGAAATGCAGATGAGATGACAGAAGCAAGGGAAGATGCACTAGAGTGCTGTCTGGAAGATCTTGAAGCAGCAAATGATGCATACGATGACTATGAAATCAACAACCTAGGTGAAATTCTGGAACCGTCTATGAATGAAGACAGCTGTGATATGACTCCAGAGTTACTTGTAAATGAAGAAAATGGAGGGATTGCAGAAGGAATTAAAGCTTATAGTGAACGTAAAGAAACTACAAGGAATTCAGAACCAGTTGAAGTGGCTAATGACTTGGAGGAAAGCCTGGCTTTTGATAAGGCTCACTTGGCTGAAAGCAACTTGGTACTAAGGGAGATTGAGCAGCAAACGGAAAATAGAAAGGAGGCATTTGATTTTGACAGATGCGGTATTGATATTAATATAGCAGACATAGCTTTTGAGCAAAACCAATATGAGCAGCATCTGAAAGAGGCTGAAATAATCTGCACCATCGAAAATCATGAAGAACTGGCTTGTGAATCAGAAGAACATGTCGGGGAGGCTGAATGTGGGTTGAAACAGGAAGAGAACAAGTATAACTTTGAATTCTCTGAGGAAGGAAGGTTGGTTGATTCTCAGCTACGTTTTAAGTTTGGAGAGAAACAAGAAACCACACGAATTGCGCATGAGATTGAAACAAGTGAAAGTATAGAATACAATGAGGAGAGTCATCATGAAACCCTGACCAAGGAAGAGAAGGAAACCAAAAATTCTTCTCAGGAGGAAGTTAAAATAGTTAAAGAACAACAAAGAACAGGAGATGAAGCAAAAGAGAAAGGGAAAGAGAGAAGGAGAGAATAGCTGTTGAAAGAGCAATTCGTGAAGCTCGTGAAAGGGCCTTTGTAGAAGCCCGTGAAAGGGCTGCTGCTGGAAGAACAAATGCAGAAGCACGGCGTAAGGTAAAGGGTGAAGCCCAAGGAGTGTCAGCCAAGCCTTCTGCGGAAGCCAACGACAAGACTTTTATGGAAGCCAAACTTAAAGCTGAGCGTGCTGCAGTAGAGAGAGCAACTGCAGAGGCCCGGCAGCGTGCCCTAGAGAAAGCATTGTCCGAGAAAACTACCTTTGTAGCCAGAAAACAGGCTGAAAAGTTTCCTGATACAAACCAGAGCTTCCAATCTTTTGTGAGTGTCACATTTTCATGCATTTATCTTCCCTGTTAATCTTGGAGCTTGTTTTTGGATGGAATGGAAGGGCAAAGAAACAATTAATAGAATCTCTTGCAGGATTCACGTTACAAAGGCTCATGTCCTCCTGCAACTTGCGGATATCCTAATTCTACAAATCAGAATGGTATGTGGTATTTAAAATTAGCCCTGCATGGACTTAGCTAAAAAGAAAAGAAAAATGATTTTTTATGAATATTAGATTACTTATTTGGCGTAAAAGCAAAAAAAAACCCTTAAATCCTGAATCATCTTTATTTTGGTTCATGAAGTTTCAAACTCTTCTGAGGGGTTGGATCATGGTGCTACTGGCGAATCAGCTCAAAGATGTAAAGCTAGGTTGGAAAGGCATCAAAGGACTGCAGAACGAGCCGTATGCCTTCTGCTCTCTTTCTTCTTTACCTCCCCTTTTTCTTCCCCCACCCCCTAAACCCTGTTGAGGATGTCAGGATAAGTTTTCCAGATACATGAAAAGCTCACCTTTTCTTTTTGCGGGTTCGGTGTTTCCAGGCCAAAGCCCTTGCAGAGAAGAACAAGCGTGATCTTCTTGCCCAGAAAGAACAAGCTGAAAGAAATGTAATTTTTTTCCCTTCAAATGAAATGAGAAATCTTTTGCGATTATGAGGAAGGCTTCGGCTCGTCTAACAGTTTGTATCCTAATTTGTATTGCAGAGGTTAGCAGAAACTTTGGATGCTGAAGTCAAAAGGTGGTCGAATGGGAAGCAGGGAAATTTGCGTGCACTGCTATCCACATTACAATATGTACGCGGCAGCTTTCTACTTATATTCATAAGTTTCTCTCCATATGAATCATTATCCATTTAGGACTTCGACATTTAAGCTTTTGGCTATACTGTTTAGCAGCTCTTGCTTTAACCAAAATGTTGGTTGCTGGCAGATCCTTGGCCCAGAGAGCGGTTGGCAGCCGATCCCACTTACAGATGTCATAGCCACCGCAGCCGTGAAGAAGGCATACAGAAAAGCCACGCTTTGTGTTCATCCTGACAAGTTGCAGCAACGAGGTGCAAGCATACAGCAGAAGTACACTTGTGAGAAAGTTTTTGATCTTCTAAAGGTTTGTTAGTCTCCCTTATCACTCTTTCATTGAGTTGGTTTTCTTACATGAAGTGAGGAAACAAGAAAAGAACAGAAATTAGCAGAAAATTTCCGTTCTTGTCATCAAATTGTTGCCATGCCAATCCCTATTACATGATGATTTGCAGTTAATTTTCATTATATGATATCAATTCTCTATTATATATGTGTAATCTCCAGGAGGCTTGGAACAAATTTAGTGCGGAAGAACGGTAGAGATTTGCTTTTGTGGAGGCTACAGCCATTGCATCCTCCCTAGTCCATGAAGAAAGAAAGTTGCAGGCATTCTTTTACTCATTTTTCTGGCTTAAAATGCAAGCTGTAATTCCATGTATTTAATCAAACAAATATAGGCGCCACAACATTTGGGTGCCCAAGAGGGAAAGATGTTGGTAACAGATTCTTGACACTAGCAATGTACAGATACTGAAATTGGATCATAACCGCACATTGGATACTAACATTTGATAATTTAAACCAGAATTAAAACTATCAAATGTCGATGCACTTGCACCCATGAAAGAAGCAGAAGCTAGAAACTCAACTAGCAAAAGTTCTATCTAAGCTGAAATTGGAATTCCAGAAGTAACACACCATAATTGGTTTTCATTTAAGCATTGAAGCATTAGCCTTCCGGAATGGAGCATTGCCATGCAATCATAACCCCAGTAGATGAAGCATTATGGCATTCTGTGCATACATGCGATTTTCTGCCTGTGGGAAGACAAGGGAGTTTGGAGCCTCAGTAACACTCAGTTACTTCTACTCCTCTTTCAGCAGGCAAACAATGCATGAAATAAGCTTTGGGACATGCTATCTTCAGAAGATCTTCATCAACCTGCATTCTGTGTGCAAATCAATCAGGACATACATATGATTGAGATTGACCAACAAGGCAAGAAATTTGATAAGAAGTAAAAGAATGCCATGGAGATTAGAATTGACATGTAACACAACGCATCAGATATCAATGCTGAAGGTTGCTCCACTCTAGATAAGAAGATGATTGACTATGAGAAGCAGCATGTTAACACTATGGACACTGTATGTATTATACATAAATCTGATTAAATTCTCACAAAGAGCTCTATCATAATTCAGGCAGAGACTGATTATAAATTGTAGAATAAAAAATATCGCTGGGAGAAGAAAGAAAAAAGGCATAAAGGATCTGAATTGTGCAATTGGAGATGGCATAGTTAAACCCAATATTGGCATCAATAAGGAATAGCACTAAGAACTAAATAAGTTTCCTTATCACTCAATATTATTATCAGTATATTGAAAAGAACAATGTTTGCTAGAACACACCTGAAATCCTTGGAACACTTGACGACGATAAGCAGCCTCTTCCTTTTGCCCCATATTAGCCCACAGATCTGAATACACAACATCAGCATCCTTGACTGCTTCATTTGGATCATTTGTAATCTCAATCTTGCTGATCCCAGCTTGCTGTGCCTTCTCAATAGTCTCTTTATCAGGCTCAAAACCTTTGGCGCAGGCACAGACAAAGTGGAAGGGCACAACTGCAGCCAGCAACAGCCAAGAGTGCACAATGTTGTTTCCATCCCCGACATAGACAACCTATAATTCGTATTCGCATAAAACCAAGTTTAATCATACAACCAGACATTTGATCCACAATATAGAAGCTAGCAAACAAGGTAAAATTGCAGGAAAAGATACCTTTGTTCCGTCCAACTGGCCAATATGTTCAATAATTGTGAGTGCATCCGCCATTATTTGACTAGGGTGGTTGTAATCTGTTAAGCCATTAACGACAGGGACAGTAGCAAATTTTGCCAAATCAAGAATGTCCTGCAACAGAACAGACAAACAAAGTTATGGTGGCTTTATCAAAGTCACTAATATGCAAAAAATCCTTCATTTTCCTTTTTGCTGCACAATAGTAAACAAAAATGAAGAAAATTACAATAAACTACGTAAATTCTAAGCAATTTGTGTATTCAATATTTTAGAAAAATTGTTTTGCAAGAGCTTTTGATATATTCAGTTTTGATTAATTCCATATTCAAAATGATGGATAAAATTCAACCAATATTAACCAATCAAGCAAAGAAAGGCTACTGATTCAAAACATTTTTTTGGATAGGTAAAATTCAAAAACTTTACTGTATAAGTGTATATAACCTACATTGTTCAAAAAAAGTTAAAATTGTATTTATCTAATGACGTTACTAGACCATAATTAAAGCAACATGCAAACGCTAATTCCAAGAACAATCACCAAATTTACTTCACAATCGAATCGTGAGAAACGGCGCATCCAATATCGAAACAAAAGAAGTTAGTCAAAACACTGAGAGCACACAAAAAATGAACCTGTCCCATTGACGAGGAAGAATGTGGTGACGTGGCAACGGAGGCCTGGCAAGAGATATGGTGTCGGCGGACCGACGGAGCTCCGCCAGAGAAGGAGGAGGAGGAAAAGGCCATGGAAGAGAGAGGGAATTTGTGTAAGTTGAGAAAAATACCTTTCAAACCAAACACTCATAAAAACGAAAGAAAGTAAAAATAAACACAATAATTTTTAACGTTGTTTGACCCAATCAAATTAGTCTATAACCACCAAATCAATTTAATAATCAATCAGATAATTACAACGGTACAATTTTTAGAAGAAAAAAATTGTAAACTCCTTACAAGCCCAAAGCCCAAGTACCCAAAGAACCTAACTATCCAAATCCTAACTCAAACCTAGCAATTCGTGTTTTTAATTCGTTTTCGTGTCATATAAAATCGTGTTTGTGTCATGTAAAACACGAAAATTTCGTATTGACATAAAAAAATAAAATCTTATTTTTAGCTTTTACCATATTTATATACAATTTTTATTTGATTTTGAATCATATTACTTTCGTGTCTTATATTCGTTTTGTTTCGTGTCTAGGATTGTCATATCTCTATTCTTTTGGTGTTTACAACTCTTTAGAATATTTTACAAACCAAGTCTGACATATTATTTATAAGAAAAAAGTCCTTATAATTTTTTTTATACTTTCGATGTGAAATTTAAAGTAAACCCCAACAGTGTGAACGGAATGTGCAATGACCAAAGATCGCCGCCATTGTTTTTGGTCGGAAAGAGAAACAGCTGAAGAGTGTAAACCCAATTGACAGTTGAACTGCGGGGGTTTAAGAAGGGGTTTCATAAGGCCTCTCCGTTGTAATGGCGCAAAGGGTTGTTTCAAACAGTTCACGAAAAAAAAAAGGAGATGTCTAATGGGCCGGACCTTGACCGGCCTACACGTTAATGGGTTTAGATTGGGCCAGTCCTGGCTGGCCCCCATATGTGTATAAATATAATTATTTATTATTAATCTAACAAAAATATTTTAATGAATTTTATAAAGATATAATATTACAATTACACAAAAAGATTTATATTTGATGAGTTGTCTATATATAAATCCTATATATATTATCAACAAATCATAAAATGTCATCTCATTAATTTATAAATTTTAAAATGAAAATATATAAAAAAATATTATTAAATTTACTAATTAATCAAGTGTCATGATGTAATTTAATGACGGTGTATACGATTTTCTTTTTTGGTTACAAGGGAAATACATAAACTTAAATCAATTTAAATCCTCTAGGAAATTCTACCCCATTTCTTTCCGCCAATAGCCTCTCAGTCACACAACTTGGTGGATTGTCTAGCTTTTCGTACTCTGCATCCAGACAACATGCCGCCTCAGCCAACGCATCAGCTGTAAAATTACCTTGTCTCAAAATGTGTTTGAAGGAACAACTCCAAAATTTGCCAGCAATGTCTCTAATGTCACCAATGATGCCTCCAAGAGAATGCATGTTTATATCTGCTGATTTAATTAGATCCAAAACAACCCGAGCATCTAATTCATAGACCAAATGTTTGAATCCCTCTTGCCAAACTAGAAGCAAGCCATGTCTTACGGCTTGTAGCTCGGCACATGTATTTGAACAAACTCCTAAATGAGCTTGAAATCCCACTAACCATTGACCTGTACTGTCACGTATAACATCTCCAGCACCTGAAATCCCTGGGTTTCCTAACGATGCTCCATTTGTGTTTAATTTGACCAAGCCATCAGTCGGAGCTTCCCGAGATCTGTTACATTATTCTTCTTCCTAAAAATCCATGCGCTAGCTAGTTTTGCTGCTGTATTTTTAATATTACATAAAAAACTCTCCACATTTACAGCATGTGAGTCCTCTGTATCAAACACCCTGCAACACATATTGGTCCACAACCTCCGACATATGATGATAAAAACTCTCTGCCATTACTAATATCTGTTGGGCTGAGTGGAAGGAGCTTAATACTCCTTAAGCAAGGTCTTGGGTTCGAGTCTTGTGAATGGAGAAAACAGCATTGGGAGAGCTCTCCCCGTTTCGAATCCGACCATAGCTCGACTCCGGATTAGTCAGAGCCCAAAATGGTTTCTGGATATCGGAGGGGTTTAGACAAAAAAAAAAAAAACTCTCTGCCATTCTATCAAGAATCCACGTTTCATCTCATCATCTTCCAGATTTGCTTTTAGCCACTCCCTTAAAGGTGAGTTAATAAAGTCTGCCATTGCTTCAGTTTCAATCAGACGACACCATATCTCTAACGCTAAGCGACATTCTCTCAAAATATGAAATGCTGTTTCCTTTGATCCACAAATGACACATACTGATGATGAAGCCATACCCCAGGCCACACGCAACTGATCAGTAAGTATGCGATTTTTCCAGACCAGCCACATGAAGTGCAACCATCTTTGTGGTATTATACGCACCTTCCAAAGCCATTGCAAATCCTCCAATACTAATTGGTCCAAATATAGTAAAGCATGATACACAGACTTTGTAGTAAATTAACCATCAGAGGAAAACTTCCAAATCCATTTATCACATACAATTCTCCTTTGTCGTATAGGAGTACCAATTATCTTCAAAACAACTTCTAGAGGCAGAGAAGAAAACAATAGCTCAGTATTCCATCCTCCGGCACAGCTCATATAATCACTAACTTTCTCCTCATAATTTATCTCAATATTCCTATCCTCAACTAATTCAATTAACAATTTGTCCAGCCAGTAATCATTCCAAAACATGGTACTAGTACCATCTCCAATCCTCCTTTTCAATCCCCCAAGGAGCTCTTTGCAAGCAGCAGCAACCCCTTCCCAAGTGTAAGACTAGTTTTTTTTTTTATTTGGACACCCAATAATTAGGCATCTTAAAATATCCCCATTCATCCCATACTTGGATTTCAAGACAACTGCCCAGAAGCTATTTTGATCAGTCACAAGCCTCCAAGCTGTTTTTTGAAGTAATGACAAATTCTGTTTTTCCATCTTTCTCAACCCTAACCCTCCAAACATCTTTGGCCTACATACTCCATCCCATTTAATAAGAGATACGCCTTTAGTAGTTCCAGTTCCTCCCCAAAGAAATCTTCTATTCAATTTATCTATCCCCTCATGTATAGGTTTTGGAAGCGTTGTTGTCATCATCAGATAGGCTGGGTATGCTAAGGTTACAGATTTAATTAAGGTTGCTCTACCAGCCAAACTTAAGCAATTGGCTTTCCACCCAACTAATTTGTCACGCACCTTTCCAACAACCTCAGCATAAGTAAATTTAGTCATTCTGCCATGTATCAAAGGTGCACCCAAATATTTCCCAAGATCATTAGTACTATTAATACCCAATGTATTACATACACTTCGTCTACACCTCCTAACTACTTTAGGAGAAATAAAAACCTTAGATTTCTCCAAGTTAAGTTTGGCCTCTGATGCATTACAAGACAGATCTAGAGTTGCTTTTATTTTTCCTACTTGCTCCTGTGAAGCTCGACCAAATAAGAAGATATCATCTGCAAAAAGCAAGTGTGACAACTTTGGACCCCCTCTACCAACAACAATAGGTTTCCAAATTCCTTCTTATACTTTACTCTCAATAAGTTGGCCCAACCTTTCCATGCATAAGACGAAAAGATATGAAGACAATGGGTCTCCTTGCCTCAATCCTCTTTGTGGTTTAAAAGACTCCAACTTTTCCCCATTCCATAATACTACCATAGAAGTATTTTGCACACAAAACATGATGAGTTGCACCCATTTGTGTGAAAAACCAAAGGCCACTAATGTTTCTTCCAAAAAATTCCAACGCACCCTTTCTCCATATCTAATTGTTTCAGGGCAGCTAATCTTCGAAATTAAAGTAATTAAAGTCTCATTCAAATCCACTGAGAATAAAAATATTCTTTTATCTAAAACAAATGAACATATATATTTTTAAATGAGAGCAAATACAACTTTTGGCATTAAGATGGTAATGGCAATGGAAGTTTTGGTGCTGTAAATTTAGATGATCGTTTGCGGTGATTTTTATAGTTTTCACTCAAAAATTAAAGTTACAATAGATCTAATAATTCTAGACATGATACAGTAACACAATACAAAAATGACACGAGTCAAAATAAGTAAAAATTGTACATAAACATGTAAAAGCTAAAAATAAAATTTTATGTTTTTCGTATTAAAATGAATTTTAACACAAATTTTTTGTGTTTTATAAATGTAAACACAATTTTACATTATCCAAAAAAAACAGATTATAAACACGAATTACTAAATCTAGCTCAAAATCTTCGTATTTTAAATTTCCAAAAAAAAAACCCTCATATTTTATACAAAACCTTAGACAAACTCACACATAACCTTTAGGCTTTAATTATTTATATATATATATATATATTATATAATGTTAGATTTAATAATCTATTAGCATTAAACCAATAGGGTTTTGGCTTAATAAAAAGAGGTGGTCTTCAAATTTTGAGCTTTCATATTCAAATCTTGTTCATTGAGTTAAGTGATTTTTGTATAATTACAAATTTTATAAATATAATATTTGATTATGATTTTTATTTATTTATTTATTTTGCACGTAATTTTTCGGTCAATCCAATATCTCTACCATTCGATATAAATTAATATCTTTTTAATATATAAATACTTGAAATTTTATTATTATCGAACAAATAGTCAAATATTTTTAATTAATTTAAAATTTAACATGCATAATATATGTTAATAGAATATAAAATTTAACAATTGAGTTAAAAAATAATAAATATTATAAAACATGTGAAAAAGTATAAAACTAATAGGTAAGGTTACTATTTAAGTTACAGGAGTATGATAAATTGACAATTAGAACAATTATTATATATATTAATGTTATACTGCAAAATACATAGATGACTGATAAGGTATGTCACGTGAGTATGTGTTTGATAACTTAAATTTTTGACAGATGAGATAATAATTTAAATTTAATTTTTTATCAAATAATCTAGATATATAATTTAGATGTATCTTTTTTAAAACTAATTCATCTAATAATCTAGGCGTCTCCTTTAAAAATATTCAAATATGATTTTAATTTTACAAATTTTCTAATAAATTCAAATTAGTTTGTAATAAATTTAGATGTATCTCTCTATATTTTGAGCCGCATAATAACAGAGTGCAGAAAAGTTGGAGAGAATATTCCCAAAATGCTAACTACTATTCCTGAGGTGGTCAAGCATCGTCAACTAACTGGAATACCAAAAAGTGAGGATGGAACGTTGAAAAAGGAGCTTTGCAGACAGGACTATGAGATTTTTGTGTTTGCTTCGTTTATACAAATTATGATATAAAAATTTTATATTTACACGATATGTATATAATTTTATATAATACAAACATAAATATTTACATCAAACATAGCTTCTGAAGTTTTTAGTCAAAGTTTGCTTTTTATAATCATTAAGGGTTTGTTTGAGATTGTTTTTGTTTTATGTTTTCATTTTCATTTTCATTTTTTCTAAAAATTGCAATAAAAATTATGTTTAGTAGTTATATTTCCGATTTGAAAAATTAAAAATAAAAACACAATTTTGAAAATTGATGAAAACACATTTTGGTGTTTCCAATATTTTAATAGTGTTTTTTATACTGTTACTATGCGGGTGAACAGCGGCGGTTTGGATATAATAAAAATGTAAGCAAAAAACCCCATGTGGATTGAATAAATATTGTAACCACCACTATTCAAACTTTTTTCATGCTTTTCACCTTAAGCCTATCCACTTAAGCTTACCTCTGCTTGTTTACAAATTCTTGCATCAAAAAAATTATCAAACATGTTTTCAGTTTCAATAAATTTAAAATAAAACAAAATAAAATTTTTGAAAACATAAAATCAAAAACTCATAACAATTTCAAATGACACTGAAATAACTTATTTATCATTTAGAGTCATAGATTATTATTCAATATATTATTAGTGAAATTTTTAAATTCTATAAGTAGAGTTAAGAAGATAATATATACTTTAATTTATTTATTTTTATTTTTTAATATTTTTATAAAATATATATTATTATCTTAATTTAATTTGTGTAATTTAAAAATTACACTTACAGTACAGTGACACTTGCATCATTAATTATATCCCTAGTGGTGTCATTATTTTGTACCTTGCAGTTGCTGGAGGTAGGATGCCACGTCAAGAAGCCATGGTTAATTAGAAATTTGTTGAGCTTTCGGGAAATGACATATTTTAATATTTAAGGACGATAAATTTCCAAGTTTGGTTGATAATAATTATAAGAAGACGAAGAAGAAGGAATCATGAACCGAAGTTATAACATTCATTGTTGAATACATAAAATATAAGAGAATCTTGTCTTGTTTTTGAAAGTTTGACCTTTATTTTTTTAATGAAAAAAATCATTTAATAAGATACTTAAAATAATCATATTACTAGCTACTTTGATAACAAGTTTTTCAATATATTTAATAATTTAAAAATAAATGTCTATTAGTAAATCAATTATGTGATTTTTTTTCTGGAATATTGAATAAAATTTTTTAAATATATCATTAAAAAATCTATAAATAAAATTTGAAATAACGAAACGTATTTATTTAACTTCTTACTCAATACATAATTTTTTTTTATGCAACACATATCTTATTCAAACTAACGCTTGAATAGAAACTAGAATAAATAACATTAATCCGTGGGTCACGGGACACAAACTAATACTTGAAGTTAATAATCAAATATAATTTTTAATTTTATAAATTTTCTAATAAATTCAAATTGTTTGTAATAAATTTAGATATATCTCTATAAATTTTGAGCCGCATAATAACAGAGCGCAGAAAAGTTGGAGAGAGTTTTGAAGCAAAAAGAAAAAAGTTGGAGAGAGTATTCCCAAAAAGCTAACTACTATTCCTGCGCTGGTCAAGCATAGTCAGCTAACTGGAACACCAAAAAGTGAGGATGCAAAATTGAGAAAGGAGCCCTTGACTGCAAAGGTGCAGACACGCGTACGAGGTTTTTGTTGTTTGTTGTCTTTATACGCAGACACGAGTACGAGGTTTTTTTGTTTGTTGCCTTTATACAAATTTGTTTTTTGCTAAATCAAGGATTTCATTAATAACAAGGTCGATGGTACAAAAGTCTGAGGTGAAAAAGCAAATGATTGTAGAACCAAAACAGATAGGAAAGAGCTTAAGACAAAACAATGATAAGACGCCAAGCGGAAAACCAGAGTACCAAGAGAGCAAGGAAAATTCGGTTGTAGCAGTCACCACCAGGCTTTGAGCCAACTCATCCTGTCAACGCCCGCTTTGGCTAGAGAATCAGCAAGGCCATTTGCTTCTCTAGGAATATTCTGCCAGTGGATGTTACAACAGTTCAGAAGGAGATCGATGTCCAGGAAAGTGTTCCAAAGTTTCCAGGGGCGCTGATTTTTATTTCGACACCAGTTAAGGGCGACAATAGAGTCTGATTCAATTATAAGAGTGGAACCAAAATTTTTACCCCAGTCAACAAAAATTTCCCGAGCCACTTTGATAGCCATCAGTTCTGCCACGTTGGAGTCAATGGTGCCCAAAGGACCAGAGAAGATGGCTAGAACATGAGAGTTTGAATCCCGAAGAACGCCACCGCAGCCTCCAGGGCCAGGCTTACCCCTGGCAGATCCATCGATATTGAATTTGAGTTGGCCAAGTTTTGGAGGGACCCAGTGGGATAAAGGGCATGGAGACTTTGCTAATGAGTTTGGAGCACAAGCAAAGGGCTGACTCCACCAAGCCGATTCTTGTAGGAGACCCTTGTTATTTAGAGCTTTGATCCAGAGAAGGGATCTCATTTTGACAAGAAACACCAATTCCTCCACATTAAGTTTCTTGCAATCAAATACAGCTTCGTTTCTAGTTAGCCAAATAGACCAAATAGCAGCCGCAAAAGCAAAGATCCACCAAGTTTTTAATACGCCAACAAATGGAGAATCAAGGCATTGGAGCATGAGAAGATTCCAAGAAGAAGGGTGACACCATCCGATATTCCACCAGTGCAAGAAGGAATTCCAAAAATGATTCATCCATGAGCATGAAAAGAAGAGATGATTCAAGTCTTCCTCTTCCTTAGAACACCAAGGACAAAGCAGTTGGTTTTGAGGCAAAGGGATGCCCCTGTTTTTCAAGAATGTTTTAGTAGGAACCTTGCCAAGAATAACAAGCCAGAGGAAGCATTGAACTTTGGGTGGGAGCTTGAGCTTCCACAACAGTTTAGTATTTGTTGGAGGTGAGGGTTCAGGTTGAGTAAGCAAATTGGTCATTTTCTTGACAGAAAAGAGGTCGTGGGTGTCGAACTCCCAAACGATTGTGTCCTTTTTGGACTGGTCCAGTTTGAAGTCGTTAAGAGAAGAGATGAGTGTGTTGAGGCTATCTAATTCCTTGTCCAACAAGGGCCTAGAGAAGAAAGAGCTCCAATCATTATGTTTAAGAAGGTTTCCAGTTGAATAATCCCTAACTTTAGCAAATCTGTTGGTAGCAAGGAGGAACAGTCTTGGGAAAACAAAACGAAGTGGATGATCACCAACCCAACTGTCATGCCAAAAGAGGATATCAACTCCATTTCCAACACACCATCGGCAACCTTGGTTCCCAAAAAATTTCCTGGTAGTATTGTTACAAGCCAAGTCCACCACATCTTTCCATACAATAGACATTTGCTTTTTCTTTTTTGAACAGGGGATCCAGTATTGCATATTAGATCCATATTTAGCAACAATTACTTTCCTCCACAATGAATCTTCCTCACGAGCAAACTGCCACCACCATTTAGCTAGTAAGGCTGTATTTTTGGATTCTAGATCAGTAATGCCAAGACCACCTAAGTGTTTGGGTTTACAGACTAAACTCCATTTAACCTTTGCCATCTTTAATTTACACCCATCACCACCCCACAAGAAGTTTCTCCTAACTTTTTCGATTTTTCTTATGACCCCTTTTGGAATTTTAAATAAAGACATAAAGTATATTGGCAAAGAGGATAGGACTGAGTTGATCAAAACCACTCTCCCCCCGAAAGACAAGAATTTCCTCTTCCAATTGGCTAGACAGTTTCGAATTTTCTCAATGATTGGGTTCCAGAAGCTTAGTCTCCTAGGATTGATCCCAAGTTGAAATCCAAGATATTTGATAGGCCAGGTCCCAATTTGGCATCCACTTATTTGTGACAGAACACTCATCAGATCATCTTCAACACCTAAAGAGAAGATACTAGACTTTGTGAAGTTAATATTGAGACCCGAAATAAGTTCAAAGCATTTTAGAATAGTGATAGTGTTTTGGAATACCTGAACGTCAGCCTCCAAGAATAAAATAGTGCCGTCAGCAAACTGAAGGTGGGTGATAGATAATTCTGAGTTAAGTAGAGAAACACCACGAATCAGTCTGAGATCTTCAGCCCTTTTCAGCATTAAGTGCAACACTTCAGTAGCAAGGATAAACAAGAAGGGGGAAAGGGGGTCCCCTTGTCTGAGCCCTCTTTGCATACAGAATTCATTTGTGGGGGACCCGTTCATGAGAACAGCTACTCTGGCTGTTGTAAGGCATTCTGAAATCCATTCTCTCCAACGTGGATTGAAACCCATATTGCCCAGCACATGGTCAAGAAAGTCCTATCTCAGACGGTCAAATGCTTTTTCGAAGTCCAATTTCAGAATAACTCATTTCATTTCACCTTTGTTCTTTTTTAATAGGTCAATAACCTCATTTGCAAGAAGCACCCCATCAAGTATTTGCCTTCCTTTGATAAAGGCAGACTGTGAATCACTCATTAGAGCTCCAATGACGCCTTTAAGCCTGTTTGCAAGGATTTTTGCCAAGATTTTATAGGTTGCATTAATAAGGCTAATGGGCCTATATTCATGCAAACCAACAGGGTTTTCAACCTTTGGGATAATTGTAATGAAGGTGGCATTGATCCCTTTTTCCAATCGACTTGTACTGTGGAATTCCAGTAAGAAGTGCAGGAGATCATCTTTCATAAAATTCCAAGATTTCTTAAGAAAGTTGAAATTTAGCCCATCAGGACCTGGGGCTTTCGAACCATCAGTGCTCTATATCGCTTCCTTAAGTTCCTCCATGGTAAACGGGATTTCT
This sequence comes from Heritiera littoralis, assembly GCA_031772115.1. Taxonomy (NCBI): domain Eukaryota; kingdom Viridiplantae; phylum Streptophyta; class Magnoliopsida; order Malvales; family Malvaceae; genus Heritiera; species Heritiera littoralis. Next base: position 23,478,843 of record JAPDPK010000001.1, read on the forward strand.
GGTTGGTCAGCTTCCAGAAGGGTTAATTTTCTGAATTCCAAGTCAACTTTTATTAGTTTATTCCAATGATCAGTAGAAAAGAGATTTTTGAAGTAAGTAAAAACTGCATTTTTAACCAAAGGAGGTTCTGTGATCCATGTTCCATTCACCATAATACCTTGGAGCAGATTCCTACGAGCTCTCAGCTTTGCATTGCACTGAAAAAATTTGGTGTTTTTGTCCCCTTCTTTTAGCCACTGCAGCCTTGACTTTTGTCTCCAAATGGATTCTCTTAATCTAAGAGTAGACCAAAGATCATGTATAATTCTTTTCCTTGATTCCAGATCATCAGTGCTTAAGGACCTCTCACAACACAGAGAATCAAGTGATTCAAGATTATCTTCGAGCTTTGCAATTTTCACATCAATATCCCCAAAAACGTCCTTGTTCCACTTTCTTAAGAATGATCGCAGCCTCCTAAGTTTGGCTCGTAAGCAGTAGCCAGCTCTGCCGAATACTATAGAATTGTCCCAAAGGGACTCTAAATCTTTGATTAGGCTCGGATTGAGGAACCAGCAATCCAGCACTTTGAAGGGTTTCGGTCCCCAGTTTTTGGTATCAGAAGAGAGGATGATCGGGCAGTGATCCGAGATGGATCGCTTCAAACATTGTTATTCAAGAACCGAGAAGATAGCGATCCATTCTATTGAGACAAGGAATCTATCCAACCTACTCATCTTGTTTCCAGTCCCAATCCATGTGTATCTTTTACCCGATAATGGTAGATCGATGAGTTCGCAGTCATTGATGAAATTGTTGAATCCAGTTGCTTCATTTGGTAGTTGAGAACATCCTTTTCTTTCGTGGTCTCCCCTCACAGAGTTAAAGTTATCGGCTATGCACCATTCACCACCCCAAACTTCTTTGATAAAAGAAATCGCATCCCACAGTTCAGATTTTGCATTGAGTTCACAAGGAGCATACAAGTTACATATAACACATTCAAAATTCGGTTGCTTCCACCTTCCTTTGATCACAATGATTCTTTTTGATTTGAAACTATTAATCATTTCAAAATGGTTCTTGTCCGACATCACCAAGAGGCCTCCAGCTTTTCCTTCTGATGGAGAAAAAATCCAATCGACATTACAAGAACCCCACCAATTTTGTACTTGGTAGTCTTTGATATCTTGGAGCTTTGTTTCCTGTATAAGAACCATGTTAACATTAAGTGAGCTAACAAAACTTCTTAATACTCTACCTTTTGCCGGGTTGTTCATTCCTCTGATATTCCAGCTAAGCATCTTCATTTTCAGATTAGATTCTCCTATATAATTCAATCAATCTTTGAACAACAAGTTCATCCTCACATTAAGCGGATAGTCCCAGTTGTTTCCCTAGCTCCCAAATGTCTTTGGCTTCTCTAGAAGTCACTTCGTACCTGGTTTTGAGGTCACCATCTGATTCTATCACTTTCTTTCGGTTTATGAAATCTCCATCAGAGAGAGATTCATTGGCTGCCTTTGATGGTTTCAAGCTTCCCTTCTGCATTTTCTTTATCTTTTGTGTCTTCATTTTTCTCTTCCCTTTTTTGTGTAAAAAGGAGTCTTCCACCTCTTCCAAGGTCTTAAACTTTCTAATACCTTGAATAGAGGATTTTCGAGGTCTGAGTTTCAAGGGTAGGCTTCTAACTGGATTCTCGCACGAGGCATCATTTTCAATCTCGTCCTCTGCGTCTTTGGTATCGTCCTCTGCATCTTCGGTATTTGTCTTTGTAATACTAACATGTGAAGTGGAGGGCCAAAGAGCATGAGTCTTGCTAGCATCGTTGATCAAATTCAAACCTGTATCCGCATTAAATGATTGATGCAGTTGTTGACCATTTATTGAGAAGTCCGATGCTTTGTTTACATGAGATGGGATATTGTCTTCAGGTAGGGTGCCAGGAACGCTATCATTACTTTCTTGAACTGGGATAGATTGAGAGGTAGTTGCAGCACCTAGCTTGGAGGTAGAGTTTGGGCTACGTGGTGAGGATTGAGGAGTGTTCGTGCATGCTTTACCTCGTGAGTTGTCAGAGAGTTTACTGTTGTGGGATGAGTTGTCCTTGTTGGATGAAGATGCCTCGTGATCCTCGCTGTCTTCTTCCTTCGAGTTTGCCCATGGCGATGGGATTGAAGTCTTTAGGTTGGGCATTTTTGATATGTTATAACAGTTGTTGAAAAGGGAGACAACATCCGAACTATTCTCAGAGACCCTCACTTTAAAAGTCTTCTTGCCGCATTCCAAATTGATGATTTCATCTATTTTTTCCACTTGGTCGGTCATGAGAAGGAAAGCTCCCCTGCTAAAGTCGTTGTATTTGAGGGTTCTCTCATCAATGGAGAGTAAATCTCCCTAAAGGTTTGCTATATTCTTGAAGGTGCCAAAGTTCCAAGCGTGCAAAGGTATTCCGTAGATCGTCACCCAAGTTGTTCTGAATCTATGTTCCATATTTTCGGACCAATGGAATATCTCTGTGAACCATTCTTTTAACCAGGACCAATCCAATTTCTCCATGGTCTTCATTGTTTCTTCCTCTTCAAAGGAGATAAGGAATTGCTTGCCTGAGATTCTTTTGATAGAGATATCAAACACTCCTTGAGTCTTGAGATTTTCCATGAGAGTGTTGGGTTCGTAATAGTCTCTAGCCACACCTATCACACATCTCTCAAGGTTGTGAATCAGGTTCTCGTCAACCTTTCCCTTGCAAGCCTTTGTCTTGACAAGAGAGATTTTTTGTTTTTCTTGGCATTGGTTATGTTCTTCTTCAGATAATTTCTCATTCAACAGCACCTATTTATAAGATTTTCTGGGGTTGGAGTTATCCGAGGCTTTTGCTGGAGATGAGAACTTTTCTTGCGACTTCTGGCCAAGAGCCCCATTTGAGGACCCCTGAAGTGTTTTGCCTGTTTGGGGGATAACTCTTCTCCAAAATGAAGATCTTGTGTTGAATCTGGCAAGGTTTACGCCCATTCGATAGTCCAAGAACCATGCTCCATTAAGTTTTTCTACTACATTGTTTGCATCCTTCAGATTGGAAAATCTCACGAACCCATACTTTCTTCCTAATTTGCTGCGTTTTTGTGGGATGAAGGCATCTATGACATTACCATGGTGTTGAAAGATTTGCTTGAGCCATCTTTAATGGATATTTGGAGGGATGTTGTTAACAAAGACTGAGAAAACTTGGGAAGGGGATTGAGAGGAAGACGCCATAGTTGCTGTTAGAGCGGAATGTACAAGATATCTACATAATTTTATACGATACGAACATAAATTATTTTGTCTAACATTAATAATGTATTGAATTTTGCTTACAAAAAGACTTTGAAGCATAGCTTCCGAAGTTTTTAGTCAAAGTTTGCTTTTTATGATCATTGAGTAACATATTAACCATTTAGTGCCATGAATTATCATTTAATATATTATTAGTGAAATTTTTAAATTCTATAAATAGAGTTAAGAAGATAATATATACTTTGATTTATTTATTCTTATTTTTAATGTTTTTATGAAATATATATTATTATCTTAATTGGTGTAGTTTAAAAATTACACTTACAGTACAGTGCCACTTTCATCATTAATTATATCCTTGTCATTATTTTATACCTTGCAGCTGCTGGAGGTAGGATGTCACGAGGAGGCCAGTTGAGCTTTCGGGAAATGACATATTTTAATATTTAAGGACGATAAATTTTCAAGTTTGGTTGATAATAATTATAAGATGACGAAGAAGATGGAATTATGGACCGAAGTTATAACATTCTTTGTTGAATCATGTGTTCGAAAGTTTGACCTTTATTTTTTAATTAAAAAATCATTTAATAAGATACTTAAAATAATCATATTACTAGCTACTTTAATAACAAGTTTTTCAATGTATTTAATAATTTAAAAATAAATGTCTATTATTAAATCAATTACGTAATTTTTTTTCTAGAATATTGAATAAAAAATTTTAAATAAATCATTAAAAAATCTATAAATAAAATTTGAAATAATACTCAATACATAATTTTTTTTATTACGCAACACATATCTTATTCAAACTAACGCTTGAATAGAAACTAGAATAAATAACATTAATCCGTGGGGCACGTGACACAAACTAATACTTGAAGTTAATTAATCATTATTTTCATTCAATCAAACCAAAGCCATGTGAATGACATCCATGGTAGATATTAACTACTCTTCTTCTAGCTTGTCCCATTGACTGTCGTCGCCGTAGAAGTAGGGTTGGTAACAGCTGCACTCTTAATAGGGACACGGATTAATCCCTTCTGTCGGCATGCCTCTACTGCTCCGGTAAACATGTCCTCCAAACTGTACTTGAACTGGAAACCCAAGTCCAGCAACTTGTTAGAACTGAAGACTACGTTTTCCAGGTTTTCATCGGCATCTTCGAACCTGAGCAGCAAGATTTGCATAATCAGCCAAGCAACCATGGAAGTAAGAGATTTTTCATGTACACTTACGTAGTAGGAACGTTGTACTCCGGGTATTTTTCTCTGAGCAATTTGGCAAGTTCAACGATGGTAGCAGCATGGGAGGAGCAAATGTATCGGCCCTCTGCTTTAGGGTTTTCGAACAAGAATATGTGAGCCATGCACAGATCATCCAAGTGAACAAACTGGCATTGCCGAATGATAGAGTAATGAGCTTCATTTCCTATTCTCAGAAAAAATTATGTTAACAGAGGAATTAATGTATTATATAAGAGAAAGCAATGGCAGTGGCAAGTACCAGTGATCAGTGAAAGGCCAGTTATCAGGCTGGGTGGCATTGATGGCATAAGAAATGGACCAATGACAAGAGTAGGAATTATAGTTACAAAATCCATGTTATTCTCCTTAGCAAACTTCCAGGCTGCTTGCTCTGCCAGAGTCTTGGAGGCAAAATACATCTAGAAACCAGGGAGAAATAAAGTCTACAAGTTTTTTCGTTTTTCTTTGAAGTATTGAAGAAAAATGGAGAACAGCTTTTGCTAACCCATCCAGTCATTTTCTTGGCGTAGACAAACTCCAAATCACTCCAGTCACTTTCATCATAAACGGGCTTCTTGTGTTCTTCACAACTGACAGTCCCAGCGGATGATGTGAACACCAACTTCCGAACTGTCTTTGCTTTCAGGCATGCATTCATGATTTCTAATACTCCATTTACTGTTGGCTTTATCACTTCATTCTGCAAAACATAGAAGTAATCCGAAAACATACAGTTGCTATTTACAGAAAACTTTAACCTATTACAGAACGGTGTACCAAACTTCCTGGTTTCCAGATTTTAACCAATCATTGGTTTTTGCCTCTGATTACTAAAACAAGAAAGAGATTCAATTCGGAATTATATTTTCAACTAGTACAACTGATAAAAGACCGAACCTCAGGGTCCTTGGACTCGAAATCCATAGGAGTGGCAACATGGAACACTCCGGAGCAGCCATGAATTGCAGCGTCAAAGCTTCCCACGTCAGATAAATCAGCCTTCCACAAAGTCAAGTTGGAGTCGGCTTTAGGCAGCTCAAGCAAGTGCTTCACTTTCTTTTCATTATCTGTTATCACAATAAAAAAAATACTTCAGTAAGCAGACTATAAAGATACAAATGAAAGCCAACATGGATTCCTTGGTAAAGTTCATGCGTTGAAACGAACCAGGGTCACGGACTGTGGCTCGAACCGTATAACCATTCTCGAGGAGCCTCATGACGAGCCATGACCCAATGAACCCAGACGCTCCGGTGACACAAACGGTTTGAGATCCAGACCCCATGGCTTTCTAAAGATTGATAAACTGGACAACTCTGTATTCACCACTAAAAGCAAGAGGATACAATTGATAAGGTTTGGCGTTGATGCGCAGCTTATATAAGATTGTTACGTTATGTACTTTAGCAAAACTGACAATGATGGCCAATTACTCTCTTCATTCCATCATTGGTCCAAAACTGAATATATTTCAATTAGTTTATCTTTATTTTATTAGCTGAATTGAAATTTTTAATTTCGAAATTAACCAAATCAAATTAATCAAAAATAATAAAATGAATTAAGTTAACTTATTACTTTCTTATATTTGAAACAAGTTAAATAATATCTTATATGACAAAGTCTACCCGTGTTGGGCCAGGCCCAATGTTGTCAGGAGCTACCACGCGGCAAGAACTCACTGGTCCACGTGGCCATCGGCAACAGATGGTAAACACATCATATCTGTCGCTGGGCGACAGACTCAGTTGTGTCCACGTGGCCTTTTAGGCGACAGATGGTAAACACATCACACCTGTCGCTGGGCGACAGACTCAGTTGTGTCCACGTGGCCTTAGGCGACAGATGGTAAACACATCACACCTGTCGCTGGGCGACAGACTCAGTTGTGTCCACGTGACCTTAGGCGACAGATGGTAAACGTATCACACCTGTCGCTGTGCGACAGACTCAGTTGTGTCCACGTGGCCTTCTGCGACAGAGGTAGAGGTGCGCGATCACGCCTGTCGCCCCCGCGACAGACTCAAAAGTCTGTCGCCGGTAATCATAACGCGACACATGGCACACGTTTTCGGCTCCCTCTAGCGACAGACCCCTGACGCCACAATATTCCACGTGGTATGAGTCTCTCGCCGGCGACAGGCTCTGGAAGCTCCCGATCTTCAAGGAACTTGTGTTATATTGGGACACAAACTCTCAACAAGATAAGGAACTTATCCTTAAACAATTAACCTAGATTGTTGACCTATAAATAGGTCCCCAGGTACAATCTTACGCCCTAATTTTTGACTACTGGCTTTTACGCTTCCCAATATTGAAGAACTTTTTGCTGACTTAAGCATCAGAGTGTCTACGCAGGGAACCACCCCTGCGTCCCTCTGACTTTTCTTGTTTTACAGAAGTTTCTTGGACACACGTGGAGACTTAGTACGAACATCGACGTCAGCCTATCTTTATTGTTGTTTTGTGCAACAACAATTGGCGCCGTCTGTGGGAAACGTATAAAAAGCCAATTAAGATTTACTAAGATGGTGAGAACAAGATCGACAAACGCAAGGACTGGCAGTGAGGAAAATTCTGTAAGTTCCCCGGAACAGCATATTCGCCAGAGGAACCAGGTGAACAGGGAAGAAGAAAGAATCACTGTGTCAGCGGCAGAATTCGAAGCTCTGAGGCGACAGAGCGAAGAAACCACCCAGGCGCTACGAGCCATGGTGGATCTGTTCCACGGAGTCCTCCCGCAGTTGAATCTGCCGCCTGCCGTGCAGAACTTGGTAGGAGGAACGAGTCAAGGAGCCCCGCCGCAGGTGCCCGGGCGACAGGAGGACGCGGTAGCGACAGATCCCTCTCGTCGGCGAGAGGCTCCCCCCGCCACGGAGAATGACCTTCAACAGGGTGCGACGGGGCCTGCGAACATGAGGCCTGCCGCTGGTACTCAGCGAGAGACTGATGAAGCGGCAGGTCTAGACCCGGCGACGGGGGTCAGGCGACAGGCGACAGGCTCCATGTGTGGGGCGACAGGTGACTGGGCGACAGGGTACCGACCGGGCGACAGAATCTACCGCCCATCACCATGACCTATCAAATTTTGCCGGTACTAACTTAGAACATGGTGTTGGAGGTGCTGGAAAGAATGGTGTCGAAAATCGAAGTACTTGGGGAGCCGGGTCGGAGTTTGACCCCACTTGGTGCACACAGATGACACGAACAAATGCACCCCAAGCGAAAGGTAAGGAAGTAGTCGTAGACCTACCTGATTCGTCTCATGCTAAAAATCAGCTTGCTCCCCCCGTAGACATGAAGAAAATGATAGAACAGGTGTTAGAGGAGAAAACATTAGTGTCTGCAGAAGAGAGTCAGAGAAGAAGAGTACCGTTCTGCACAACCATCATGCAAAAACCTTTGCCCCCAAAGTTCAAAATGCCGCAGATTACCGCATACACCGGGAAAACGGATCCCTATGATCATATGCAAAATTATGAGGCCCTAATGTTGCTACATGGATGGGAGGACGAGATAATGTGCAGGGCTTTCTCCTTAACTCTGTCCGGACATGCAATGAAATGGTTCAATAACTTGCTTGAAGGGTCTATTGCCTCTTTTGACCAATTGCGAAGTGAGTTTCTTAAGGCATTTGCGGTGAACAGTCAAAGAAGGAAGGAACCGACCTATTTGCTCACTATAAAACAAGAAGCTAAGGAGTCTTTGAAGAGTTATGTGGATCGGTTCAGAGACGCTACCTTAGAGGTACGAGACCTACAAGTCGGTATAGCTGTGGCAGTTATATTACAGGGGACAAGGTCTGAGAAATTGCAAGAATCCCTGTCGCTAGATCAGCCAACTACCATCTCAGACCTACTTTCCCATGCTAATAAGTATGTAACCCAGGAGTAAGTAATGAAAATGGTGACGACAGGAGAATCCAAGGATGGAAGGAAACGAGGAAGGGAAATCACTGAAGCATCTTCTAGCCAACCAAGGAAGTTTGAAAAAGCTCCCACACTGAAATACTCAGCTTATACCCCACTCACTGAATCTCGAGCTTCCGTATTAGCAGCTATTGAGGGGTCAGGTCTTATACAGACTCCAAAGAAGGCGTCAGGTAATCTGGGCCGTGACTCAAGGGCGTATTGCGATTATCACTCAGCTCATGGGCACACAACTGAAAAATGTAGAGAGTTGATGAATCAGCTAGAAAAGTTGGCACGAGAGGGAAAAATAAACCGTTTTGTATGGAGAGGTGATAGAACTAACTATCCCGCGCAGAACAGAAGAAACAATTTCAGAGATAGAAGAGGTGAAAACAGAGGACCTGTTAGACGAAATGAAGATGAAAGAAGAGATAATGACAGAAGGGTAGAAAGAAGGAATCGAGAGGAAGATAATGAACCCACAGGGCCAGCTATTAACGTGATATCCGGAGGTGAGTCATTAGCTGGCGCTTCTTCCTCCTCTCGAAAGACCTACGCCCGACATGCTTATCAAATTAACTCAGTGATGGAAGAAAAGCATGATGAAGAGCCTATTACTTTCACATCAGTTGACAGAGGTGATGTAGCGATCCCTCATGATGACCCAATGGTGATTTCGGCGGTAATACCAAAACACCCAGTGAGTCGCATCCTAGTTGATAATGGGAGTTCGGTAAGTTTGATTTACTGGAGTTGCTTTGAGAAGATGAGCATCTCGAAGGATCGACTGGAGCCAGTCACCACACCTCTGTATGGATTCTCAGGAGAAAAAGTGAAGGTGGAGGGTGCAGTTCAGCTACCTGTGACATTGGGTGAAAGCCCGAAGTGGGTCACTCGACAAGTGTTGTTTATGGTTGTGAAGTCAACGTCAGTGGCGTACAATATAATCCTCGGGCGGCCATTGTTAAATGACATGAGGGCTGTGGTGCATCCCTGCTATTTGTTAATGAAGTTTCCAACTCCACGCGGTGTTGGACAAGTGAGGGGAGATCAAAAGAAAGCGAGGACGTGTAATATAGCATCTACCACATGTAAAGGGACGCAGAGGAAGAAAACCCTTACAATTGAAGAACCGCCTAAACCAAAACCTAATGAGGAAATGGAAACGATCCAGTTAGATGACGAAGATGAAGGGAAAATAGTATATGTGGGGAGCCAGCTGCCTGAACAAGTAAAAAAGGAGATGGTCCAATGCTTAAAAGAGAATTGTGACGTGTTTGCATGGACTCCAGCCGACATGCCAGGAATAGACCCTGAAGTTATTTGCCATCGGTTGAACGTAATCTCAGGGGCAAAGCCGATAAAACAGAAGAAGAGGAATTTTGCTCCAGAGAGGCAACATGTAATTAACGAAGAAATCTCGAAGTTGTTGCAAGCAGGATTCATCAGAGAAGTTAATTATCCGGAGTGGTTGGCCAATGTCGTGATGGTGAAGAAAGCCAACGGGAAATGGAGAATGTGTGTGGACTTCACAGATCTGAATAAAGCTTGTCCTAAGGATTCGTATCCACTACCTCGAATCGACAAGTTGGTAGACGAAACTTGTGGGTATGAATTACTTAGCTTCTTAGATGCCTTCTCGGGATACCACCAAATCATGATGCATCCGGACGATGAGGAGAAGACTTCATTCATTACCGATATCGGGACATATTGTTACCAAGTAATGCCATTCGGTCTAAAGAATGCGGGGGCAACCTACCAGCGCATGGTAAATAAGGTGTTACAAGACCTGTTGGGCAACACCATGGAAGCCTATGTCGATGATATGATAATCAAAAGCCGACAGGGAGAATCACATGCCATAAAAATGATAAAGGTGTTCAATGTGTTGCGACAGTACAAGATGAAGTTGAATCCCAACAAATGCTCATTCGGAGTAAGATCTGGAAAGTTTCTGGGATTCATGATTACTAATCGAGGGATAGAGGCTAATCCTGAGAAAGTTCAAGCTATTCTGGACATGAGGCCGCCTAATACAGTAAAAGAAGTTCAAAGGCTGACAGGAAGAATAGCAGCCTTGAGTCGTTTCTTATCCAAATCAGCTGAAAGAAGTCTACCATTTTTCAAGGCGATAAAAGCAGGAAAGAACTTCGAGTGGACAGAAGAGTGCAACGATGCCTTTGAAAGGTTGAAAGACTACCTGAAAGAGTTGCCTCTGTTATCCCGGCCACGTCCCGGAGACCACCTCCTTATGTACCTCGGCGTAGGAGAGAAAGCTGTAAGTGCAGTCCTACTAAGAAAAGAAGGGGATCGAGATTGCCCGATTTATTATGTAAGCAAAGTCCTGCTAGATGCTGAGGCAAGATACCCCTTAGTTGAAAGAATAGCTTTATCCCTGGTGATGGCAACTCGGAAGTTACGGCCTTATTTCCAAGCTCACTCGGTGACCATCTTAACAGATCAACCTCTCAGGCAAATATTGCAGAAACCAGAACACTCCGGGCGTCTGATTAAGTGGGCCATCGAATTTAGTGAATATGACATTCACTTCCATCCTCGCCAAGCAATAAAAGGACAGGCATTGGCAGATTTCATTGTAGAATGCACTGGCCGAGAGGTACAAAAGGAAACAGAGTTGGACTGGTGGAAATTATTTGTTGATGGAGCTCGTAACATAGACGGCAGTGGAGCTGGAATTGTGCTAATATCGCCTGAAGGGGAAACCTATGAGTATTCCCTACGATTCGATTTCCCAAGTTCAAACAATACAGCCGAGTACGAAGCCTTGATAGCTGGGATGAGACTTGCTGAGAAAATAGGGGTCAGCAACTTAATGGCACACAGCGATTCGCAGTTAGTGGTAAACCACTTCTTGGGTGAGTATGAAGCACGAGAACCCGCACTAGTTCCTTATCTGCAGAAGGTACAATTATTGGCACAGTCATTCAAGCACTTCCAGCTGACCCAGATAAATCGAACAGAGAACAACCATGCAGACGCTCTTTCAAAATTGGCTTCTTCTAGAGGGGTCAAAGGGGGTATGGTCAAAGTGGAATCCCTCGCTAGGCCAAGTATAGAAGAAGAAGATGTCTGTGATGTCGAAATCGGAGGCGATTGGAGAAGCCCAATCAAAGAGTACATACTGGGGGGCACACTCCCCACTAACAAAGACGAAGCTCGAAGGCTGAAGTTAAAAAGTGCCAGGTTTACCGTGGTGAATGGGGAACTCTATAAACGGGGGTTCACAATGCCTCTGTTGAAGTGTCTAGGGCCTCAGCAAGCCGAGTACACCTTAGCTGAAGTTCATGAGGGAATATGCGGCGAACATCTGGGGGCTCGAGCCTTGGCCTCGAAAATATTGCACACGGGGTTTTATTGGCCTGCACTGAGGAAGGACGCCACAGACAAAGTGAGAAGATGCGAAAAGTGTCAGAAATTCGCTCCTATAGCTACAGCGCCTGTTTCGGCTCTTCAGAACACTCTCCAACCAACTCCATTTGCACAATGGGGACTAGATATCCTGGGGCCTTTTCCCCTAGGCTCAGGACAAAGGAAGTATTTGCTTGTGGCCACAGACTACTTCACAAAGTGGATAGAGGCCGAGCCTTTGGCTATAATCTCTGAGAGGAAGGTGGAAGCAATGGTGTGGAAAGACATAATTTGCCGATTTGGGATCCCCCGTGTGATAAATGCAGATCATGGGAAGCAATTCGACTGTGATGCTTTCCGAAATTTTTGTAATGCCCTGAAGATTCTCCTAAGAATATCTTCTGTGTCTTACCCACAGGCCAATGGGCAGGCAGAGGTAAGCAATCGAACTATACTACACGGGTGGAAGACTAGACTGGACAAGCCAAAGGGAGCATGGGTGGATGAGCTCCCAAGTGTCCTATGGGCCTACAGAACGACAAGCAAAGTGTCAACAGGAGAAACACCATTCAATTTGGTATATGGCACTGAAGCCCTAATCCCGGTGGAGGTTGGAGCTGAGTCACCCAGACTAGTCCCTTACATTGAGGAACGTAATTCTCAGGGACTAAGGGAAAATCTTGACCTGATACATGAGCTAAGAGACCAAGCAACAATAAGACTGGCTGCTTACCAACAGAGAGTAGCTGCTTATTACAATGCACGGGTCAAGAACAAAGAGTTGCAAGAAGGGGACCTCGTATTAAGAAAGTCGGCAATTACGAACGCCCATAGGGAAGACGGAAAGCTCCGGGCTAATTGGGAAGGACCGTACAGAATCAGAAAGATGGTCGAACCTAGCACTTGCACCTTAGAAACCTTGCAAGGAAAGAAGATCTCAAAAACTTGGAACGCCAACCATCTTAAGCTATATTGGCAGTAACAATTGTAATTTTTGCTTTTTGATTGTTATTCTTGTCTTTATTTTCCCATCTATTGCTACATTACTTCATAGATGATATTATTTTTCTGATTCATGAATAAAAGCCAGCCAATCACTTCTTATATTCTCTAACGCAATATGTGAGATAGATTATGTGCTACAGGAATTGGAATGAGACAACAGCTGGCTACTAAATAAGTCCCTAAGCGAAAAATGCGCGAGATGGGCACAAATAAGACCTTAAGCGTGAAGAAGACGCGAGACGGGCACAAATAAGTCCCTAAGCGAAAAATGCGCGAGATGGGCACAAATAAGACCTTAAGCGTGAAGAAGACGCGAGACGGGCACAAATAAGTCCCTAAGCGAAAAATGCGCGAGATGGGCACAAATAAGACCTTACGCGTGAAGAAGACGCGAGACGGGCACAAATAAGTCCCTAAGCGAAAAATGCGCGAGATGGGCACAAATAAGACCTTAAGCGTGAAGAAGACGCGAGACGGGCACAAATAAGTCCCTAAGCGAAAAATGTGCGAGATGGGCACAAATAAGACCTTAAGCGTGAAGAAGACGCGAGACGGGCACAAATAAGTCCCTAAGCGAAAATGCGCGAGATGGGCACAAATAAGACCTTAAGCGTGAAAAAGACGCGAGACGGACACAAATAAGTCCCTAAGCGAAAAATGCGCGAGATGGGCACAAATAAGACCTTAAGCGTGAAGAAGACGCGAGACGGGCAAAATACCAGTCCTTGAACACGAAAAGTGCGTGCGATAGGTAAAAGTACAAACTATATAACAAGTTACGAGGTACGTTACAAAATCTCCAAATTCATATGTTGTAATAAGTCGACAAGTTATGGTTAACACTTTGGCTATTTTAGTCTTGATTATCCTTAGGCGAAAATAACGCGAGATAGGAACAACACTCGAGAAAAAGTTCATTTTTGAACAAATAGTCAACACGGTTTCAAAAAAGAACTTGGGTAGCAACATGATAAAGTCAAACAATACAAGGTACTCTACTAATTTCAAATAAGCAAAAGAAAGAGCTACAGAATGAAACGACACTTTCCATTGAAAATGAATCTATACATTGGAGAACAAACAAAAAGTACATTGGAGTTAACAAACAAAACAAAAACACTAATCTACGGCAATAACCAAGTCAGCCGGCTAAGAAGGCACTACGTCAGCACCAGCATCTTGAGAAGCTTGAGGATTCAAAGCATCAGGATCCTGGGGAGCCGAGGAAGCCACCCTGGAAGCAGGAACATCACTTGAAGGCCCGACCACGGCTGTAGAGTCTGGCACGGTATCAACAGCAGCAGAATCAGAAATTTGGAATTCGTCGCTATCCAACCCCAGTAGTGCCTCAATGGACTCAGGCTGATCACCCGCCTCAACAGACTCAGGAAGGTCACGGACTGCTGGAGGCTCAGATCGACCAAGTGCCTCAGAAGACTCAGGCTGATGATGTGGCTGCCGAGGAGGCCACGGACCTTCAAGATTGTCCAGCTTATCTACGGCTCCCTTCGCTAAATAGGCCTCCGGACTTTGCGAGTCTGGCTCATACTTGGTCCAAGAAGGAGCATCGTAATACTGAGCCTCTTCGGTGAAGAGCAATTCAGGAAAAGCCTCGCTAGGTCGATGCTTCTCCAACCAAGAACGAGCCAAGTAAAAACCATACTTAATAAATCCCGTCGAGAACTCCGCTTTCTGGTCAAAACAATGCTGGGACAAGCGGTATTCACGAACGGCCTCGATTCGAGCTTCTCTTTGACGGTCTAGAACGTTGTGCAGCTCCTCAATAGCCTCATCTCGCAGCCTCTCCATAGCTCCCCGATCATCGACGGCCTTGTTGTAAGCTTCTTGATACCCTTGAAGGGAAGCCACCTTCACCTCAGACGCCCGGAGCCTCTGCTCGAGATCAGCATTTTTGTTACCCAACTCCTCCACCCTACTGACGTAAGGACGAAGCTGGCTAACCTCGTTTGAAAGCTCCATCTTCTGATCTCGGAGCTCGCGAATGACCTTGTCAGCTTGCTCCCTGAGAGCCCTATGTCGAGCATTGACAGCTGCAATTTGTTGAGCCGACTGATAAGACGAAAAACAGAAGTAACTCAAAAATTTGACGAAATAAAAACGGGGGAACAAATCACCAAACAAGCACAAAACTCTTACCTTCATAGCAAGATAATCAGAATTGTCCTCCGCTTCTGGGATGTTCGTAAAAAGCCTCGCCTCGTCACGAGGGAGAATGGTGCTCCAAGCCAAACGAGACGCTATCCCGGCATCCTCGATGCTGTCGTTGTCATTCACCCCGGGATAGGTCTGGAAATCTTCCCCACTGACGACAACCCCACTATCAACTGTATAGCGTCTCACAGTAGGATCTACCACCTTGGGTAAGACTGGTCGTGTAGGCATTAAGGCTTCAATAATCAGCCTCTTCCTGTATTTGCGCATAGGCTGGCGAGGAGCCGACGTACCCTCACCAGCACGAGAGCCACCTTCTTGAAGAACTGGATCACTCCTTTGAGACTCGGAGCTCTCACGATCGCCCGAACCTTGATCGTGGACAAGAGGCCTCTTCCGTTTATTTCTCCCGGCCTCTTGTGCAGGACGGCTGGATTCGCCAGCAGAAGGAGGAGTAGAAGCATGAGCTGGTCCAGATGGGACTCCAACTCGCGGCGGAGGAGTAGGAACTGCACCAGCAGCAACATTTGCACTCCTCATACGCATCAAGTCCCGGAAGTTCATGTCTGCACAATACAAAAAGAAAGTATTAGCCGACTAAGTAAAAAATACCAAACATACGCATACGAAGAGTGAAAAGATAAGAAACCTAAAAAACCACCAAAGTCCTCTAAACTATTCAAATTCGAATCCAAAGGAAAGTCGGTGAAAGGACTCCCAAAGGCATCAGCCTGAGCCCACTCAGGGTTCTCCTCTGAATGATCACTAGTGCCTGCAGCCTCAAGAGTCTCGTCCTCCGTGTCTGAAGAGGACTCATCTACAAGGCGGCCTACAGGGGTAGATGCTTCGGCTACTAGTACCGGGGATTGCTGACTAGGACCAGCATCAGATAAACGAGGAGTCGTAGGCAGGTTAGATGGGGCAGCAGAAGCTTCGAGAACAGTCCTGCTCACGCCCCAACCGGCAGCGGCAATGTTCTCCGGGGTTATAAGAGAAAATAAATTACGCTCCCCAGTAGAACAGATTCGCCGAATAGACTCGCCAAATTGGTCTCTTAAAATGTCTGTTCTAAACCTGTCCGAACGCAGTGAGGGGTCAGAAGTATCACGATTCCATCTAGAGCGAATCCGTAGATTGCTTGGAATCTCAACGACGACCCACTCGCCCTCAAAACCACGCAGTTTATTGGGGAGATCAGAGAAGATTTTATTATTAGGGAACTCGCCGACTGTTAAACGTTGAAGAGAGAACGTTATCAACCCTTTCAGCCTACGAACTCTGAAGAAGGCGCTCAAGAGAGGAATTGTGGGAATGATACCTAGGTGATGACATACTACGGAAAAAGCTACCAGCTGAGCCCACGCATGAGGGTGAAGCTGACACGGGACAATGTCTTTGTATCTAAGAAATGCTTCACCAAACTCCGGAAGAGGGAAGCGAAAACCGAAAGACAAAGAAGCCTTATGGACAGCTACGCCACTTCTAACCAAGGCAGGCGTGACCTCCCCTTGCACTGGAAGCCTATAGCCATAACCCGAGGGAAGAGGGAAACACGTCCTAATGTCCTCTAAGTCAGCACTTGTCAAAGTGCACACAAGACCACCCGTTTTAAGTGTTTTACCCGGGCGTAGCGAAGACATGGCAAAAAACTACCCGGCGACAGAGTAATGGCGACGGACCCTTTGGGCGACAGACTCAATAGGCGACAGACCTGCTGAAGCGACAGACCCTTTTGGGCGACAGACCTAATTTGTAATAGACTAGCGGAAGACCTAAAACTCTACGCGGAAGACCACGACACCGACGGGAGACCGAAATCTAAGTTGCGAAAGGCAATAAATATGCGGTAGATGTATACTTACTGTTTTTGAGGTAAGCGAGAGACTGCTGGGGAGAGCGACAGGCTCTTGTGGCGACAGACTCTTTTTTGCGAGAGGACTGCAAATGGCCGACAGACGGCTGCTCAGAGGTTTTCGTGGGGCCTCTCGTCTGGTCCCAGCGGTTTATATAGCCGCGACAGGGAATGCCAAACGTCGCGCCTGACCACGTCCTTCGCAAAATAGACCTTTTTTCACCTGTAAAAAAAATAAAATAAAATAAAATAAAAAGCAAAGAGAACTAGTCACGGCGGGTTAAGGCCCAAAAACACATATTTATACTCTCTTGGTTGGAGAAATCCAACAAGAGAGTGGGGAGCAATTGATATGACAAAGTCTACCCGTGTTGGGCCAGGCCCAATGTTGTCAGGAGCTACCACGCGACAAGAACTCACTGGTCCACGTGGCCATCGGCGACAGATGGTAAACACATCATACCTGTCGCTGGGCGACAGACTCAGTTGTGTCCACGTGGCCTTTTAGGCGACAGATGGTAAACACATCACACCTGTCGCTGGGCGACAGACTCAGTTGTGTCCACGTGGCCTTAGGCGACAGATGGTAAACACATCACACCTGTCGCTGGGCGACATACTCAGTTGTGTCCACGTGACCTTAGGCGACAGATGGTAAACGTATCACACCTGTCGCTGTGCGACAGACTCAGTTGTGTCCACGTGGCCTTCTGCGACAGAGGTAGAGGTGCGCGATCACGCCTGTCGCTCCCGCGACAGACTCAAAAGTCTGTCGCCGGTAATCATAACGCGACACATGGCACACGTTTTCGGCTCCCTCTAGCGACAGACCCCTGACGCCACAATATTCCACGTGGTATGAGTCTCTCGCCGGCGACAGGCTCTGGAAGCTCCCGATCTTCAAGGAACTTGTGTTATATTGGGACACAAACTCTCAACAAGATAAGGAACTTATCCTTAAACAATTAACCTAGATTGTTGACCTATAAATAGGTCCCCAGGTACAATCTTACGCCCTAATTTTTGACTACTGGCTTTTACGCTTCCCAATATTGAAGAACTTTTTGCTGACTTAAGCATCGGAGTGTCTACGCAGGGAACCACCCCTGCGTCCCTCTGACTTTTCTTGTTTTACAGAAGTTTCTTGGACACACGTGGAGACTTAGTACGAACATCGACGTCAGCCTATCTTTATTGTTGTTTTGTGCAACAACAATATCTTTCAACAAAAAACAATTAAGGCATTGAGAGAAATTAGATTTAATATTCGAACTTCTCTTCTCTTTCACTTTTTATGAATCAATAAAAATATCATTCATCAAAATATTAGAATACAAAAGTATTAAATTAAAAACATTAACAACATTAATTTAAGACAATGTAAATTTCAAATATTAAAAATATTTTTAGGTTACATATATTTCTTTTTTTTTTTATAGATTTTTGTATATTTTGGTTAAAATTCAGTTTATTCGGTTAAAAAAAACTAATTTTTTTTAAATTTATTTTCATTAACTGATCCAAATTATTTAATAATTGATCAATTATTCGATTTAAAATTTAATTCATTCGGTCAATACGGTTAAAATTAAAATTTTAACATCCTTATGACCAATATTCTTTTAACCTCGATTAAAAAAATTGTGACAGTATAAAATTTAAATACAAGTAAACAATTTCAAACCCACGATTAAAATAATCTAAACTAACTAGTGGAAAGAGTAAAAAAAAACAATTCTTCAATGATTCGATTTCGCGCGATTGATGTTTACTACCATCCAAAAAAACAAACACCGTCAACGTAGGTAGGTAGACGCACGTGTCAACTGGTCAATTCGCGCGTGCTTAATTGGTTGGAACAGTAAGCCGCACGTAGTTTTTTTTTTTTTTTTAATCTAAGTTAATAATATCTTGATTTAGTGATTAAATATGAGCTATAACATATTTAAGCTTTAAATACTCTTGTTTCAATTATTTAACATTTTTTTCCGAATAAACTATATCTAGTTATCTACCTCATTTTGTTCCAAATATATTTAGAAAATAGTTATATTCAACAAAAAAATCAACCATCATTTTTATTGAAAGAATCCATACAGGTTACTCCAGTTGGTAAGAAAATGGGTTTATTTTTTTATTAATTAATAGTAGATTTTATGAAATGCATTTTAGGAGTAAAAATTCTAAATGCCTTAGACAAATATAATAAAATATTTCTTTAAAAAATAGAGATTCTAAAGACATTCTTAAACTTATTGTATAAAAAAAATACAAATGGAATCAGTTAGAGGGGTTTTTTTTTTTGTAATTAATATGAAATCATAATTAATATACCAAACAACGACAACATTTCTTCAATTGAAGTCATAAACACTGAATTTAACGGTATGTCTTATTATGTAAGTTATAAAAGAACAATGGTAATATATTGGAAGTTAGAACTCCTCTAAATTAATCTCTTTTAAATTAATAAAAAATCATGGTCTTAAACTCGAATCGCTATAGAAAATTAATAAACTTCTTTATTGTAATAATTAATAATTTCATTTTAAAACATAATGTAAAATTTCAATATCAATTGTAATATAAATTAATAATTTGATAAAAATATAAAATACATTACATAACATTCAAAAATTAGAAAATCTCTTCATCAAGATGCTAAGACCACCATATTTGAGATTTTTTTTTTTACTTTAAAAGCTAGAAAAGTAGAAAACATATTATATATATTTATATCGAGATTTTGAAAAAGTTAATCAATCAAAATAAGATTTTAAGGATATTAAATGCTATAGAATTATTAGGGAAGTTTAGTGAATGTGAAAATTAAACACATACAAAATAACAATTTAAAAAGTAAAACTTTTCAATTGATAAGTATCCTCAAAATTAATATTCAATTATGAGTTTCAAAAATATTAGTTTAAAAGGGTTATAGGGTACGATGCATTTTCACGTTTAAAATATGATACTAGGCAATAGGCATTAGGGTTAGGACTGAGCGGTGGGTGGAGTGCTCTGTTTTCCATCCAAGATTATGAAATTTTCTTTTTTTTTTCGGTAAAAATAAATTATATTTTGATGTATTATTTAAGTTTATAAAGTAGATGATTTATATAAAATTGGTCCCCAAATAAAATTGAAGCCTCTTGCAGTTCAGGTTCATACTTTACTCTGTAAGTCTTGAAATTGATTCCAATGTCACTCAACTAACAACTCATTGGTAAAGTATTCAATTTTCACTTTCATTTAATTAATTAATCTTTCAAATTAGAAAGATTAATTTGGAGCGTAATGATTCATCATTGAAAATATTTCATCTGTACAAACAAAATTTCCATAAATTTGACATTCTAGTTTATCATATGCATAAGGGGTATGATTATAAAGAATATGATAAATTACCAAATGTTCTTTTTTTACATCTCTGTAAGTATTTTCCTTCTCGTTTAGTGATCTGGATTAAGAATTTGATAAAAAAAAATGAAAAATATGTAAAATTAAATTAAAATTACGTCTATGCAAATATTTCTCTCTTTCTTTTATATATACATATAAATACAGACACACACCCCAATAATGAGCCAAAACTTTTTGCCATGAAATTGCTTGCCACTGTGTCAGGATTAATTTGAATAAATGATAAGATTGATTTTAATAAAATTGAAAAAAAATTATCATTAAAAATAAAATAATAAGAAATATTAAAAAAATAAAAGAATAATTTTATCATTTTACCAATTTTACCTTTCTATTTGGATCTCACCGTACCAGCAGTGCAGTAAGATCCAGGTGACCTTTCAGTCAAATTCACCTTTTTTTTTTTTTGAAAGAAATAGATAATTTCATTAATAGCTAGAGCTGAGTACATTCTTGGAGCACAATGTCCAGAACATTATTGGGACAAGATTCCATTGTGTATGTGTCGCTGGAACAACCGTAAGCAAGTGTGGTTAGACTATGAGCTGCTTGGTTAGCCGCTCGGTTTACATAAGTGATTATGCAGGTAATAAACTGACTGGCTCGAATCTTTGCTTCTTTTATCAGATTATCTATGGGAGACAAGTCGAAGTCTCTGCTCTGGATCTTCCTGATGATGGTCTGTGCTGTGCATCCCTTTCTAGAATAATATGAGAGAAACTCATTTCGGACGCAAACACAAGAGCTTTGACTGCAGCGATGGCCAACACTGTTTCCGCATCAGTTACATGTAGAACTCTGGTTTGGACTGTTTCCGCATCAGTCAAATTCATCTCCGAACCATTAAAACGTGTGTTCATTCATCTTAACTGGTGATAATCAATAATGTGTTTTTTATTTGCTAAGCCGTAACCAAAAAGTTATGACGCTAGCAAAAAGATAACCGATATTCCGTACAAAGATTGAACAACCAATTATAGCTAAAGCCCTCAATAATACAGTGAAGAAAAGTCACAAATCAACACAAAAGACAAACGGAAAGAAAGATCAAATTCCATTCACGCCACCCTCAAAAGCTATATCAAAGAAGCACGGATCAAATGCATTTCAGCCTAGCAGAAAGAAGAACGGAAATCAATCCGAGATAATGATACTCACCATTAAAAGACACTCAATGAATCCCCAAAGAAATGATCATAATGTCTTTTTCTTGGTTTCAATATCTTGCCAAATAGTAGTAATGATAGGATAGAATGGTGAGAATGCAATTTTTTTATGAATTGTTTGGATTCGGTATAAATAAATTTATTTGAATCTGTCTGAAAAATAAATATACTGGATAGAGCTTCAAAATCGTTCAATAAAAAAAATCTCAATGTCATTAATACAATATCGTAGACAAGAACATTTTGGCAAGTCATCATAATTTGATCCAATCATTTTTTTTATTTTCCCAATTACCCAACAAATATTCTTAGTCTTTGTTGAGGGACGTACAAAAATGAAGGTGAAAAACTCCTCTAAGTTTGGATCTAGCTATTCACTAGTGCTCCGCAAGTACTCGAGGATAGAAAAGAAGATAGCAGGCGAATACCGGAGCCAAAGAGGAGCTCCGGTGTAGTATCAGTTCTTGAGTGAAGGATGTATAATAATGAAGGAGAAGGGTTCAAAGGAGTACTGGCTCGTGAAAAGTTGAGCAGTGATTGTTGTGAAGGACAAAAGATTCAGAATCCCCTCATTGATCCTCTTGGGGTGCCTTTTATAGATGCTGGGTCAGCATGTCCCCAGGGGACATTCTTTTGGCAATATTCAGGTTCTTCAACCTTGGCAATTAAGGGACTTCTCCACTGGTGTGCAGCCAGGGGCAGAGCCCTATGAAGGCCCCATTGGCCCAAAAAAAAAAACTTTCAAAGTTTATATTTATGTGAATAATTTTTATATTTTTATAACATTTTGTTGAATTTTTTAAAGATTAAACATTTATATTTATTTAAGTAATTTTAAATTTTATCAAATTTTATTCATTTTTTTTAAGATTAAACATTTCACATTTGAAATTCAATTTTACAGAGTCTAGCATTAAAAAGTTTTCAAAGTTGAAAGTGGTTCAGACTAAAAATGGTAAAATGTATCTATTAATTTATTTATTGATACTTTGATTCTATCCGTTGTTATTTTCATAATAGATATATAATATATTTTCATTAATGTATATGTTGAAGATTCGTTTCCGTAATCAAATAAAAATTACTTGTTAAATGATAAATTAATTGTGTAATTTAAAAAACATATGTATTAAAACATTAATATATTTAAACAAAGCTGTCACTAGATAAACTTTCTAGCTCCAATACTGTGTGCAGCCAATTGTCATGGTGGTCTACTATGAGATAGCTAGGCTACCTTAGGCTAGCTGGCATTGCTATGTCTATAAAACCAATTAGCTGTGTAGTGGGACTTTTGGTTGAGACCTGCTCACCTAATTCTAGATGGTGGGCTTCGCCCATGTGTTCTGAGCCAGATTCGTTGGCCCTATAGCCTAGTCCTAACAGTCCTCTATTTTCTAGTTCTGTGGCGGTGACATAAATGGGTGTTGGTCTTTCATTTTTTTTTTCTTTTGGTTATTTTCATTTTCGAATCTTAGCTCCTAGGTTAGTGTGCAGTTCAAGTAATATGAGCATGATAATCTGACCAATTCTTGAAATAAAACCACTTCCAAACAAGATTTTATATAATTCACGAGAAAATCTTTATTTTCATTCAATCAAAACCAAGCTATGAGCATGACATCCACGTAGTTACTAGTTGTTTCTTCTAACTTGTAACATTGAGTGTCGTCTCCAAAGCAGGGTTGGTAACGTTGACAGCCTGCCCAACAGAAACAGGAGTTGTGCTGTTAATAGGAGCAGGAATTAATCCCTTTTCTCGGCTTGTCTCTACAGCTCCGGTAAACATGTCCTCCAAACTGTACTTGAACTGGAAACCCAAGTCCAGCAACTTCTTGGAACTGAAGACTACGTTTTTCAGGTTTTCATCGGCATCTTTAAACCTGATCAAGATTTGCATAATCAGCGAAGCAGCCAAGGAAGTGAGAGAACAGAGAACTTTCATGTATGCTGTTAGAAGTGGCTTACTTAGTAGGAATATTGTACTCTGGGTATTTTTCTCTGAGCAATTTGGCAAGT
Source organism: Heritiera littoralis (assembly GCA_031772115.1). Taxonomy (NCBI): domain Eukaryota; kingdom Viridiplantae; phylum Streptophyta; class Magnoliopsida; order Malvales; family Malvaceae; genus Heritiera; species Heritiera littoralis. Next base: position 23,502,274 of record JAPDPK010000001.1, read on the forward strand.
TCAACAATGGTAGCAGCATGGGAGGAGCAGATGTATCGGCCCTCTGCTTTAGGGTTTTCGAACAAGAATATGTGAGCCATGCACAGATCATCCAAGTGAACAAACTGGCCTTGCCTAATGATTGAGTAATGAGCTTCATTCCCTGCATTATGTTCTCAGAAAAATATGTTAAACTCTGTATATAGAGGAATCACTGTATTATATTCAATGGCAGATGGCAAGTATACCGGTGATCGGTGAGAGGCCAGTTATCAGGCTAGGTGGCATTGATGGCATAAGAAATGGACCAATGACAAGAGTAGGAATTATAGTGATGAAATCCAAGTTTTTCTCCTTGGCAAACTTCCAGGCTTCTTGCTCTGCCAGAGTCTTGGAGACAAAATACATCTACAATCCAGAAAGAAATCAAGTCTGAAGTTTTTTCCCTTTTTTCTTTGAGGATGTGTTTGGATAAGAAATTTTAAGAAAAAAATTTATTTCAATAAAGATATTTAAAAGTCTAAAATTCAAATTCTTTATTTGGCAAATTTTTTTGAAGAATTTCAAAATTTAATAGAGATTTCAAAAATTCTCCTAAATAGTTGGTTTTTCAAAATTTTCCCAATCTTTCCTATTTTATAAGACATGACCTTCTATTAAATATAAGAGAATAACTTATATTAGAATGATCTTAAAAAAATATATGTTTTAGGCACCAATAATATAATGACACATCATTATTTTTTAAAGATATCTAATAATTATCTTACACTCATTCTTATCAATTTAGACTCAATAGTCAACCCTCATTAAATCAGTTTACTTATCTTTTTAACTTAGATTAATAAAAAAAATTAAAAACTTACATAATTAACAAAGAGCTATTTATAAAAAAAAAAAGAGCTATTAACATCTAACAAAAAAATTAATCTGAAAAGTATCAAAAAATTAATTTGTGGATTATGAGAGGACTCGTATTTTGGACCAACCAAGTAATAATATTTTATTTGAAACTACTTTCAAAAGCATTCTGTTAGACACAGTTTCTTTTCATATTTTATAAATTAATTTTTTGTTACTTTTAAATTATTTTTTGTTAGATGTTAATAGCTCTTTGTTAATTATGTGAGTTTTTAATTTTTTTCATTGATCTGAATTAAAAAGATAAGTAAATTGATTGAATGAGGTTGACTTTTGAGTAAATTAATCTAATCAGAGTTGATTTGACGAGGATGAGTGTAAGATAATTATTAAATATCTTTAAAAAATTATGAGGTGTCATTGTTTTATTGGTGCCTAAAATACTAACTTTTTAAAATCATCCAAATATTAGTTATTCTCTAAATATAAAATTAAACATTGAAACATATTATTTTATTTAAATATAATATATATTTTTATTTAATCAAATTTTAGGATTCAAAAATTCTTTTTAAAAATTATTTACCCGAACGAGTTAATTACAAATACTAATATTTTAGAATGATAAATTTTAAAAATACTTTCATTTTAAAATATCTCAAAATTTCAAAATTTCTCGTACGAACACACTTAGGAGGATCAAAGAAAAATGAGGAACTAGGCTCGTTACTAACCCATCCAGTCATTTTCTTGGCGTAGACAAACTCCAAATCACTCCAGTTGGTTTCATCATAAACAGGCTTCTGCTGTTCTTCAACGTTGACAGTTCCAGCGGATGAGGTGAACACCAACTTCCGAACTGTCTTTGCTTTCAGGCATGCATTCATGATATCCAATACTCCATTTATTGTTGGCTTTATCACTTCATTCTGCAGAACACACAAGTACTTAATCTGATAAAAGTATCCAGCAATTTGGAAAACATAGTTGCTGTTTACAGAATAAACTTTGACCTATTACAGTCCTCCAAACATCCAGGTTTCCAGGTTTTAACCAATCATTGGTTTTTCCTTGTGATTACAAAAAAAGTAATAAGAGATTCAATTTGCAAATATTGCAGTAAAAGACCAAACCTCAGGGTCCTTAGACTCAAAATCCATAGGAGTGGCAACATGGAACACTCCGGTGCAGCCATGGATTGCAGCATCAAAGCTTCCCACTTCAGACAAATCAGCCTTCCACAAAGTCAAGTGAGAGTCGGCTTTAGGCAGCTCAAGCAAGTGCTTCACCTTCTTTACGTTATCTGTTATGCGAAATAAGAAACACTTACAAATCAAAGTCAACATGGTTTACTTTGTAAAGATCATGACGAGAAGGGAAACGAACCAGGGTCCCGGACTGTGGCTCGAACCGTATAACCATTCTCCAGGAGCCTCATGACGAGCCATGATCCAATAAACCCGGATGCCCCCGTGACACAAACGGTTTGAGATTCCGACCCCATGGCTTTCCGGAGATTGACAAAATGACAAAATAATTAGGTTTGTTTTTAGCTTAAACAGCTGCAATTCACCAGTAATTAAGGAAGATTCAATTGATAAAGTTTGGTTTCAGTATAGCTTATATAAGATTGGATATGCCTTAGCAAAACAGTAAAAGATTGAAAGAAAAGTAAACCTTCAAATTAATTCGAGCTTTAGATGATTGCTGCCATCTAACACTATACCAGCAGTGTCGGTAAACGCACGTGTTAACTGACCAGTTCGCACCTGCTTAGTTAGTTGGACTAAAAACCGGTGGCCATCGCATAATTGATCCTTTTTTTTTCATTAAATTAAATCTATATAATTTTAGAATTAATATCTAACAAACCGTCAGTAAAATTTTTTAATTTCACAAACGAAAATATGATGATGATACATGTCATTTAAAAATATTAATAACATAAAAAATAAATAAAATAAAATATGTGTCATCATTCGTTTGTGGAGTCAAAAAACTTTCACGGATGATGTATTAGATAATTATTCTTAATTTTATTACAAATAGATTTAGAGAAGGGTTAGTAGGGTTCCACCAAAAAATCAACCACCTTTGCCATTGAAAGAATTAGGGATGTAAACGGGTCGGGTACCCGTTAGATTTGAGATACCCGAATCCGAACCCGATTAACTTTAATAATACCATAACCCGATTAACTACCCGATTATTTTTATTTATGCTACCCGAACCCTAATCCTATAAAATATAAATACCCGTTTAACTACCCGAACCCGTTTAACTACCCATTTATTAAGTCAAAGTTTGATTTTTAAATTTAAAATTAAAATTAATTTTAGAATAACTTAATTAAAACATTATATTAATAAATTTAATTTAACTCATAAAAATAAATTAAAGTTAAAAATCATAATTATAATATATAATGATTTAATTTAATTAAATAAAACATTAATAATAAATAATTTATATATAAAAAATATAAGTATTGTATTAATTAATTATTATTTATAATCGGGTTCGGGTAGCGGGTACCTTAAGGTAATTACCCGAACCCTACCCTAACCCGTGACGGGTAGTAATTTCAATACCCGAACCTTATCCGAACCCGATTATACACTATCCTAATCCTACTTAAACGGGTCGGATAGCACCGGGTACCCGTTTATAGGGTACCCATTGCCATCCCTAGAAAGAATCCACGGGGTTATTTTTTCTATTAATCAAGATTCGATTTTTGTGAAAAGTAACCGCTATAAAAAAATGTTTTTAGGATCCATCGTTTGAGAAAACAAAATATATTCTAACATTTATAAACTTATTTAATAAAATATCTTTGAGTGAAATTATTGAGAGTTTGTTTTAAACTGATATGAAATCATAAATATACCAAATAGAGACAAACATTTTTTCAGTTGAAGTCACAAATACTAATTTAACCAAATGTCTTAATATGCTAAAATTAACGATATGTCTTTACCACGAGGACCATTGTAATATGACTTGAAACGTTTCTAACTATGATAGGCATTGAGGTTAGGGTTGAACGGTAGCTAAAGTGCTTATTTTCCATCCAAGATTATGAAATTTGCTTTTTTTTTGGTAGAAATAAATCATGTTTTTAAGTATTATTAATTGAAGTTATAAACTTTTAATTGTAATTTTTATCAAGTCCATATTTGTTTAAGACCTATAGAAAAGAAGATGATTAACAGAAAATTGACCCCCAAAGAAAAATGAAGCCTCCTACGATTAAGATTCAAACTTAGGTTTGTAAGTATTGAAATCGTTTTCAATATCACTTGACTAACAACTCATTGGTAAAATATTCAAACCTTCACTTTCATTTAATTAATTAATCTTTCAAATTAGAAAGATTAACTTGGAGGGTAATGATTCATCATTAAAAATATTTCATTTATACAAACAAAATTTTCATAATCTTGACACTTTAATTTATCATATGCATAAAGGGTATAATTATAAAGAAAACGATAAATTACCGAATGTTCCATTTTTTTCACTTCCTTTAATTTCTTTCCTTTATAAATAAAGAGCATTGTGGCCTTTCTTTTCTTTCTTTTCATCTTCTTTTATTTTTCTGTTTCCCTTTTCTTTATAGTTACTTTTTTTTATACGAGGTAAAAAAAAATTCAAATTTTAAACTTAATTCTTCTTAAAAAGAAATGATAATGATAAATATACCAAACCTTGGTTGTTCTAATTGCTTAATCAATTAACTCTAAGGTTCTAGAATAACATTATGCCAAACTATGATATATATCCAAATGAAACAACATATTTAAACAGGTTGCCAAACATTTCCTAAGTTGATGCCAATTAGCATCCATTCTCTTGGCAAGTTTTCCAATTCAAAGTCGAATTAATTATAGTAGAGTGGTAGGTAACAAGACTTAGGTCCCTGACTTTTTAATGCAAACTCAGGGCCTCTCTCCCTTCTCATCTTTGCTTTCGACGGCACCTTTGACTCTTCGGTAACTGCGGCCACTGATATCAGAACAGAACCATAATATTTGGTGGGACATGAACACGAGAGAGGCTATTAATTTGAAGGGTAGAAAGTAGAAACCCTTAATAACATTTAATTTGATATATGTTTTTCAACAAGTGAAAACCCATTAAACATTAAACTACAACACCGGGATTAAAGCTTATGCCTGGTTTAAATTTTTATTTTTCATAACTCGAAATGGAAGAGATGGCAGCCATTTGTTGACAGTTTATCTTTTAGTTTATGTTGATCTTCTTCTCATCAGAAAGAGGAAGCAGACCCTTTTCTCGGCATGTTTCGACAGCTCCTGTAAACATGTCTGTCAAGCAGGATTTAAACTCAAATCCCAAGTCCATGAGCTTTTTTGAAGAGAGTTCCACTGTCTTCAAGATCTCATCCACATCTTTGAACCTGGCCATGAATCAAAACTCTGGTGATTCTCTTAGAAACTTGTAATCATGTGTAAGGAAATAAACCCAATCTTTACAAATCATATTTGCTAGGTTTCGTTGAGTAAGAACTAAATTCATAAGGAACTTACTTGGCAGGAACATTATATTCAGGGTAGTTTTCTCTGAGCAATTTTGCAATATCAAGAATGGTAGCATGGTGAGAGGCGCAAATGTAGCGCCCTTCTGCTTTCGGATTCTCGAACAGAAAGATATGAGCTCTGCACAAGTCATCCAAATGAACAAACTGGCCTTGTTTTATGATCAAATAATGAGTTTCATTCCCCGCGTTAAGACAACTCCATCAGAAAATTTTGCTGAAATGAAATTTTCTATGTATAACAACACGTTAACCTGTACCAGAGATTGGTGAAAGTGCAGTTATGAGGCTTGGCGGCATCGATTGCATAATAAATGGACCAAACACTAATGGTGGTATTACGCTGACAAAATCAATGTTGTTTTCTTTAGAAAACTTCCAGACAGCTTGTTCTGCCATTGTTTTTGACACAAAATACATCTACACAACCAGGAAAAAAGAGATTAGAGTTTGTCATTGTCTCTTTTGATTGTGTTTTTAAGGAAGCATACTAACCGAACCAGTCATTTTTTTGGCCCGGATAAACTCAAGATCGCTCCAACAGCTTTCATCATACAAGGGTTTTTGGTGTTCTGCAACATCAATAGTTCCTGCGGATGATGTGAACACCAACCTTCTAACAGTTTTGGCTTTGGCACATGCTTTCATGATAATAAACACTCCGTTGATTGTTGGTTTTATTGAAGGAAACCGAAACAACACGCAGCGGAATTTAAATCATTCGGCCTCCACCAAGATCGATTCGGAGAGTTGCCTGATTAGGGTTTCGAGATTTTACCTGACGTTTTCTCTAAATTTTCTGTCGTTGGTCGAGTCACAAGCAGCAACTTTTCGTTCCTGCCTCTACGGTATCCACACGAACGGATCTCACGACTCTTGAACGTCTCACGATCAGAAGCCTTAAAGAGCTTTTAAATTCCTTATAACCGAATTGCTAACTTCGATTAAAAGGAATGTTTTTGTTTTCTGTTTTTAAAAGTGCGGCTATGTTTTAGAAAAACATCCCTTTTATAGGCAGTAAATTTTACCCTAAAATTTACTGCCAAACAGAACTCTAATCCTACTTAGAATAGGATTAGTTATATCCCTAATCCAATTCAGAATAGGATTAGTTATATCCTTAATCCAATTCAGAATAGGATTAATTAAGCTCCTCATTGATCCGTTCTAAGTGTGCGACCCAATAGGTTCTCAAAACAATGGCAATGACAAAATTGTCACATGCAATGAGCGGTATCTAGCAACACATCATTGCTACCCATGTAACGAGAATGTCAATGACTCGACATAACCTTATAACCGTGATAGATGTTACCGTGTAGTTTAATCCCTTTATCCTATGATGTCTTGATTAGACACAAGTCATGGAATGTGTCACACTTGTATAGTCTAATCAGCGTTTCTTGATTCCTGAGTAGACTAATTAAACAAATAAAATCAATATCTCATATTGACTTATTCGAGCACGGCCATGCATTTCTTAGTCTCACTCTATCAAAGGGCCCAAGACATCACTCTTGTTATATAAGAGGGATAAATCCTATCTTGATCACTCAACATCCCTCTACATAGATCAAGGCATACCCAATTACTACCTTTATAGTCCATCCTGTTACGAATGACATCTAGCAGCATTAAAGTATGCAATTCTCTATGTTGGGATCTCTGATGATCTCAAGTCAAAGGATCACATACACCATCATCACTATGAGAATCGCTTATGACATTCATATAACAATCCATGTAGTGTTCTCATGGAGGGTCGATCCAGTACATAGTTCTCTAACATGTACCTATGTGATGACTTGATATCCTATATCCATGACAATGGTCATCAGTCAACCACATACTAGTCTTATCGTATCATTGTTATCCTTGTTCACAATAATACTTGACTAGGGATACTTTAAGAATAGTGTGTTATTACTATTCTAAGGACATTATTATATAAGATTATATTACGCAGTTATAAGACAAATATAATAATGAACTATGATAAATAAAATGTCATGATACATAAAAAATTGCCAAAGTCAATCATCTAATGAATGGTTCTAAGGGCATAATCCAACAATCTCCCACTTGCACTAAGACCATTCACTCATGTATCTAATACCTAGTGACCTAGTGTGACGATCATGTCTCTGCTGCGTCAAAGGCTTCGTCAGTGGGTCGGCGATGTTATCGTCAGTTGGTACTTTGCATATCCTCACATCTCCTCTCTCGATGATATCTCGAATGAGATGGAAGCGTCGTAGTATATGTTTGGATCGTTGGTGAGATCTAGGTTCCTTAGCTTGTGCGATGGCTCCATTGTTGTCACAATAGAGCTCAATCGGATCTACAATGCTAGGAACAACTTCAAGCTCAGTAATGAACTTCCTGATCCAAACAGCCTCCTTAGCAGCTTCAGAGGCAGCTATATACTCAGCCTCTGTTGTAGAATCGGCCACTGTCGCCTGCTTTGAACTCTTCCAGCTCACAGCACCACCATTAAGGCAAAACACATAACCAGACTGCGATCTATAGTCATCTTTATCAGTTTGGAAGCTAGCATCAGTGTAACCTGTTACAATGAGCTCTTCCTCACCTCCATATATCAAGAATGTATCCTTAGTCTTTCTCAAGTACTTAAGAATATTCTTGACAGTGATCCAGTGACGTTCACCAGGATCAACTTGATATCTACTCGTCATGCTCAAGGCATACGAGACATCGGGACGTGTGCATAACATGGCATACATAATGGATCCAATAGCAGATGCATATGGAACTTTACTCATACGTTCTCTCTCTTCTTGTGTTGTAGGACACTGTTCTTTTGAGAGAGAAATGCCATGTGTCATAGGCAAGAATCCTTTCTTGGAATCCTGCATGCTAAACCTCTTTAGCACTTTATCTATGTATGCACTTTGACTTAGGCCAATTAATTTCCTTGATCTATCTCTATAGATCTTTATACCCAGTATATAGGAAGCTTCGCCCAAGTCCTTCATTGAAAAGCAATTCCCTAACCAAGTCTTTACAGACTGAAGGGTAGGGATGTCATTCCCAATGAGTAGTATGTCATCTACATACAACACCAGGAAGACAATAGTGCTCCCACTGACCTTCTTGTAGACACAAGGTTCATCTTCGTTCTTGATGAAACCAAACTCTTTGATTGCATCATCAAAACGAAGATTCCAACTTCGAGAAGCTTGCTTTAGTCCATAAATAGAACGTTGTAGCTTACAAACCTTTCCAGCATTTTTTGGATCAACAAATCCCTCAGGTTGTGTCATGTACACATCCTCGAGTAGCTTTCCATTAAGAAAAGCAGTCTTGACGTCCATTTGCCAGATTTCATAATCATGGTATGCAGCTATCGCAAGCAAGATCCTAATGGATTTGATCATCGCGACTGGTGAAAAAGTTTCATCATAGTCAATACCATGAATTTGTTTAAAACCTTTAGCAACCAATCGCCCTTTATAGGTATGAACATTTCCTTCCATGTCGGTTTTCTTCTTAAAAACCCATTTACACCCTATAGGTTTTACCCTTTCGGGTAAGTCAACCAAGGTCCAAACTTGGTTGGCATCCATGGATTCCATCTCAGATCTCATGGCTTCAAGCCATTTCTCAGAGTCTGGCCCTGTTATAGCCTCTTGATAGGTAGTAGGCTCATCTTGGTCCATGAGCAAAACATCACCGTTCTGAGTCATTAGAAATCCATATTTCTGTGGCTCACGATGTGTTCTAACTGATCTACGCAAGGCTTGTGTTTCTTGAGCAAGCGGTTGCTCCACAACATCTTGTGGTTCTGGTTCCACAACAACTTGTGGTGCTTGCTCAGGCTCCATCTCAACATCGGGTGCGCTATCTTGTAGCTCTTGAATTTCTTCAAGTTCTACTTTTCTCCCACTAGTTCTTCTAGAAATGAATTCTCTTTCTAGAAAGACACCTGTTCGAGCTACAAACACTTTGCGCTCAGTGGGATTGTAAAAATAATATCCTTTAGTTTGTTTAGGATATCCCACAAAATAGCATTTATCAGATTTAGGTGCAAGTTTGTTAGAGACTTGACGTCTTACATAAGCCTCACAACCCCAAATCTTCATAAAAGACATACTGGGACGTTTACCAGTCCATATCTCATATGGTGTCTTTGGAACCGATTTAGATGGAACACGGTTCAGTGTAAAAGCAGCTGTTTCTAATGCATGTCCCCAAAAGGATTCTGGAAGATCTGTATGACTCATCATTGATCGAACCATATCTAATAAAGTTCGGTTTCTCCTTTCAGATACACCATTCCATTGTGGTGTATTTGGAGGAGTGAGTTGTGAGACAATCCCACTCTCTTTAAGATAGTCATAAAATTCTTGGCTTAAGTATTCACCACCTCGATCTGATCGAAGTGCCTTAATGCTCTTGCCAAGTTGGTTTTGTACTTCATTCTTGAATTCTTTGAACTTTTCAAAAGATTCTGACTTGTGTCTCATAAGATACACATAGCCATATCTACTGAAATCATCAGTAAATGTAATAAAGTACATAAACCCACCTCTGGCCTGTGTGTTTAAAGGTCCACATACATCTGTATGTACTAAGCCCAATAAATCACTTGCCCTTTCACTATGTCCTTTGAAAGGGGCTTTAGTCATCTTACCCATCAAACAAGATTCACATGTCTCATACGATTCAAAATCAAATGAGTCCAAAAGTCCATCTTTATGGAGTTTGGAAATGCGATTCTCATTTATGTGTCCCAAGCGACAATGCCAGAGATATGTTGGGATTTTGATCATTAGATTTAATCCTTTTAGCATTTATGTTATAAATGGGCATATCAAGATTTAGAATGTAAAGACCATTAATTAGTTGTGCACTACCATAAAAGATATCATTTATATAAATGGAGCAACAGTTGTCCTTTATTATAAATGAAAAACCCTTCTTGTCCAAACAAGAAATAGAAATAATGTTTTTAGTGATGGAAGGCACATAATAACAATCATCTAATTCTAAAACAAGCCCTGTGGGCAATGTCAAAATATAAGTTCCTACAGCTAATGCAGCAACCCTTGCTCCATTTCCCACTCGCAGGTCGACCTCGCCCTTAGTCAACGATCTACTCCTTTTGAGTTCCTGCACATTTACACAAATGTGAGAACCACATCCAGTATCTAATACCCATGATGAAGAAGTAGATAGATTAACTTCTATAACATAAATACCTGAAGTGGAAGTCTCACTTCCTTTCTTCTTCTTTAGCTCTTCCAAGTATTTGTTGCAATTCCTCTTCCAATGTCCGGTCTCACCGCAATGGAAGCATTTCCCTTCTTTGGCAACCCCACCTTTAGGCTTCAGTGCAGTATCATTGGGCTTGAACTTGCCATTGGTTTTATTACCCTTTTTCTTGCCCTTTGCATTAGCCCTGCCCTTAGCTTTCTTAACTATTAAGACATCTTTGGGCTTGGCCTTTTTCATGTTGGATTCAGCTGTTTTCAACATGCTAAGTAACTGTGGCAGAGTCTTGTCAATTTCATTCATGTTGTAATTAACAACAAACTGACTGTAGCTGTCTGGCAACGATTGCAGAATCACATCAGTGGCCAACTCTTGGCCCAAAGGAAATCCCAATCTTTCAAGGTTTTCAGTGTACCCAATCATCTTGAGCACATGAGTACCAACGGGAGTCCCCTCTGCCATCCTACACTGAAACAATGCCTTAGAGACATTGTACCTTTCTTGCCTAGCTTCCTCTTCATAGAGTTGCTTGAGATGCTCGATCATATCGAACGCATCCATTTCCTCATGTTGCTTTTGAAGCTCAGGATTCATGGAGGCAAGCATAAGGCAACTAACATCCAATGCATCATCTTGATGCTTCTTATAAGCATCTCTTTCTGCCCTTGGAGCATTAGAGGGTGGTTCCTCAGGTAAGGGAATTTCAAGGACATACAACTTCTTTTCATGCTTGAGGACTATCCTCAGGTTCCTGTACCAATCCAGGAAGTTTGTCCCATTCAACTTGTCCTTCTCAAGGACAGATCGCAGTGAAAGTGTGTTATTTGTGTTTGATGCCATGGTAATCTACAACAAAAATATGCAAAATATAAGTATCATGAATGCATTCATTTAATTAAATATTTATTAAATGATGCTCCCACTATTTTTATCGAATCAACAACCCTCACTATTAATTCGGAAAAATTATCACATAATTTCTCTAGTGGGCCAAGATCCATATTTCACCTTATCTAGAGTTAGCTTTGGCTAATCGCCCAAGATTTGGCTATTTAGGTAGGCAACACTTACCAATTACATCTCATGTAACTCTTGGATAGTTGGGTGAACAACACTTGTTCTAATTCATCTCATGAATGGAAGCCCAACTTTATGCCTCTAAATTCCCAATCCTATTGATGAAATTTAGTTAAGTCAACCCAATTTATAGCCTTTGGATATCACTATTATCCCATCGCGTCTTACTAAGATAGATATGATATTTTGCTTTGGCAAACATAACAAAATCGATTCTAGTCTTGACGAGTGCTATTCATTGGTAGGCATCTATTATTGACTTAATTTAATTTGAGGGATTTTCTTAGTTTATTGAATAAGATCTCACCAATTTTACTTTTTTTTTTTTAAATTATCATATGATTTTCATATCATAAACGTACAAAATAAACCATGCATCTCATGCAATTAAGCAATAAAATAAACGTGACATGGTTATAGCCCAAACTAAATGGATTTCCCAAGCCAATGAGAAACCCTAAGGGTTAACCTAAGGGTAATAGCATCTTCTCCAAGTGCCTCTTTGGTCATCCTTTGCATGGTTGTCAGCTCCAATTACATAGTTTAAGAGAAACCTCGAGTTACATTCGAGGGGAGTAAGATGAGAAAAGAATGTACAACAAGAATTTCAAGAACAAGGCACGACACGCAGGTCGTATTTATTAAAATTTACAACCACGAAAATACAATCATATTGGGCTAGGGCTATAACTATGCACCATGCTCAAACAACAACCACCGTGTTATACAAACAAGTGTAATGCAATTTTTAATTTTTAGTTTTATTAATGAGGCACATTTGAAACGAATTATAACCCTGACTGCGGGGTTCCCAGGGGCGGCAGCCCCTGGGCTGCGGTCCCGCTGGCAGGTCAGCGGGCGGGGTCAAGGGGCAGCGCCCCTTGCGGGGGTTTGGGGGCGGAGCCCCCGAAAAAAAAAAGGTCAACAGTATTGACATTGCCAACGCCCCTTATCCGGAAGTGTCCTAATCTTATCAGGATGTTCCAGCCAGTATCTCATACTGACTATAATTTTAGTCGCATTAGAACTCTTATCTAAAAGTGTTTCAATCTTTATACACTTTCGACATTATTCTGTTTCTTCCATAACGTTTATGCAGAACAGAAACCGCCATTAATAATTCGCATCACAGATTATACATAACGTTTATGCAAAACAGAAACGCCATTATTAATTCGCATCACAGATTATATCTCACATATAAGTTGAATCGAAATTGATATATATCATATATATAATTTCAACAATTCGATTTGTAGCCTCTGAATATATCATATACATTCTAATCCGTATTAATCTCATTAAAACGATTGCATGTAATCATAAACAGAAAGTAACCAAAGATCATGCTTTTATCAAAACAAATCAGGGACTCCGAATCTGGCTCGGATACCAGTGAAGGAAACCGAAACAACACGCAGCGGAATTTAAATCATTCGGCCTCCACCAAGATCGATTCGGAGAGTTGCCTGATTAGGGTTTCGAGATTTTACCTGACGTTTTCTCTAAATTTTCTGTCGTTGGTCGAGTCACAAGCAGCAACTTTTCGTTCCTGCCTCTACGGTATCCACACGAACGGATCTCACGACTCTTGAACGTCTCACGATCAGAAGCCTTAAAGAGCTTTTAAATTCCTTATAACCGAATTGCTAACTTCGATTAAAAGGAATGTTTTTGTTTTCTGTTTTTAAAAGTGCGGCTATGTTTTAGAAAAACATCCCTTTTATAGGCAGTAAATTTTACCCTAAAATTTACTGCCAAACAGAACTCTAATCCTACTTAGAATAGGATTAGTTATATCCCTAATCCAATTCAGAATAGGATTAGTTATATCCTTAATCCAATTCAGAATAGGATTAATTAAGCTCCTCATTGATCCGTTCTAAGTGTGCGACCCAATAGGTTCTCAAAACAATGGCAATGACAAAATTGTCACATGCAATGAGCGGTATCTAGCAACACATCATTGCTACCCATGTAACGAGAATGTCAATGACTCGACATAACCTTATAACCGTGATAGATGTTACCGTGTAGTTTAATCCCTTTATCCTATGATGTCTTGATTAGACACAAGTCATGGAATGTGTCACACTTGTATAGTCTAATCAGCGTTTCTTGATTCCTGAGTAGACTAATTAAACAAATAAAATCAATATCTCATATTGACTTATTCGAGCACGGCCATGCATTTCTTAGTCTCACTCTATCAAAGGGCCCAAGACATCACTCTTGTTATATAAGAGGGATAAATCCTATCTTGATCACTCAACATCCCTCTACATAGATCAAGGCATACCCAATTACTACCTTTATAGTCCATCCTGTTACGAATGACATCTAGCAGCATTAAAGTATGCAATTCTCTATGTTGGGATCTCTGATGATCTCAAGTCAAAGGATCACATACACCATCATCACTATGAGAATCGCTTATGACATTCATATAACAATCCATGTAGTGTTCTCATGGAGGGTCGATCCAGTACATAGTTCTCTAACATGTACCTATGTGATGACTTGATATCCTATATCCATGACAATGGTCATCAGTCAACCACATACTAGTCTTATCGTATCATTGTTATCCTTGTTCACAATAATACTTGACTAGGGATACTTTAAGAATAGTGTGTTATTACTATTCTAAGGACATTATTATATAAGATTATATTACGCAGTTATAAGACAAATATAATAATGAACTATGATAAATAAAATGTCATGATACATAAAAAATTGCCAAAGTCAATCATCTAATGAATGGTTCTAAGGGCATAATCCAACATTTATGACTTCATTTTGCAAATTAACAGCTTAATTAGCTCAGTTGCTGTGACTATAAATAATGTAGAATGATAAACCAGAAAAACTTGGTGTTTATATTACTGGCACTAAGCAATGAAAAGATGATGCCAATGGTATCAAATACAGTAAAAACAAAATGTGACATCGTTATTCATAAAATTTTACATTAAAACAAATTAAAGATTTATCCTTTCCCTAAAAGAACTGACTATAGTCTTCCTTAATTCTTGACTTTAATCCCCAATTTTATGTTCTTATTCCGGTCAGTAATACTGCTTAATGCTTCCATAAACGAAGCCAAAACCCTCAGTTTAGAACAGTTTCATCTGATCCAAGCCAGCAAATGCTAAAGCATTTTCGCCATACTAATACCTCAGGGTCCTTGGACTCGAAATCCATGGGTGTGGCGACATGGAACACGCCAGTACAGCCTTGAATAGCATCGTCGAAGCTTCCTTCTTCACCTAAATCTGCCTTCCACAGAGTCAGGTGAGTCTGGGCTTTTGGTAGCTCTAGCAAGTGCTTTACCTTCTTCAAGTTGTCTGCTCCATTAATAAATAAAAAATTAAAAAATGCTTACGTTAACAACAATAATGGATGCTGAGGAGAAAAAGAAAAAAAAAACAAACCGCGCAGAGTAGCGCGTACGAATCACCGCGTTCTAACAGTAGCTTGATAAGCCATGATCCGATTAACCCCGACGCGCCTGTCACGCAAACGATCTCGCCTTCTGATCTGATCCCATTTGCTTTTGTCTTGGTTTCAGTCAAAAAGACAGACAAAACAATGTACTTAATAATTTTAATATTATTATTTTCTCCGGAGGTTTTAATATACAACGCTGTGGCTTTTGTATAAAACAGTTATCGCACTTTAGTGTATATATATTATATATATATATATATATCAATTTTATTTAAATTATATCACATAATTATATTATTAAAAAAAATAATTATTTATTATATATCACATATGATAATTAAATACATATGATAATTAAATGTTAAATATTTATTTTAAAAAAATTTATTAATAATTTTGATAATAAATCAATGATATTTTTTAATAATAAAATTATATAATATAATTTAAATAAAAATAATATACGTAAACGTGAAATAACATTTTCATTAAATCTTTTCTCTTCTATCTAACCCATGGATCGCGTCACGCGGCCGCTGTAGGTTTTGCACGTGAGTGGTAGTTGGTTCAACCGTTGCCTAATCCATCGGACCTATCCACCACACTTCTTCTGTTTTGCGAATCATCCAAGATTCTACTGCTTTGAAATATTTGGAGCCAAGTTGCGAGGCTACCAGGAACCATTACCAATCAAAATGATTTGATGGGTTCTAATTAGTAGCGTTAGTGTTCAAATTTTCTTAAGCATTCGTGACGGTGATATCTAGGGTATTTATTCTAATAATATAGTACATTTGAATTTTCTTTCTTTATTCATTTTTATCTAAGATACTGTTATTTTTTTGAATATCTTTTATTGAAGTCTTTTTTGATAACATTTTAGTTTGACATTTTTTTTTCATCATTCATAATTTTAACTCTCCTAGATAGACATCCATAGGACTATATGGTGTGTGTCCTAATAAATATATATGACTTTTATTCATTTTATTTCTATAAGTATCATTCTAATTTTTTTTTTATTTTCATCTTTTATTCTATTATTTTTCGTATATTCTCATCTTAAGCATTAATTTAAATAATTATATTCTCACTTTTAATATGCCAAAATTATCATCCATAAATTTCTAACTATATGTAATTAGACAAATCCAACATAAAATTATGTCAAACTTATATAACGAAATTCAAATCCAAAACCTAGAGATTTCACAGCCTCGGGTCTCATTGAGTTGAAGTTTTTGGGCCGGATACCATCAAGACAAAATAGTGGACGAGTAGTTGGGAGTTTAAGCAGATCAGTATTCTAAGTTTTAGACATTTCTGCGACAGATGGGGCCATTGGTGGGAATCCACTTCTACTGTAAGGTGCAGTTTGGTTAGGGGAAATTTTAGATTGTTGAGGAAAATTTTTTTCATTAAATGATTATCATATTTGGTTAGAGAAATTTTTTTACACCGAAAATTTTTTTTTGCTAACAGTGCAAAAGAGGGGGAAAATAGGAGAGAAAATGATTCCCCCTCATCTTGAGGTTTTTTTTTTTTTCACGAGGAATCTATTTTTTTACCTATTTTACCCTTCAATAATTATATTTTGTTTCTATTTTACCTCTAAACCTATCTAATATTACAATCATTGTTTTTTTTTTATTTTGATGAAGAGAAAAATGAATTTAAAATCAAATGCACCAATAATAAGTAGACCCTATGATTTTTGATTAATCAAAATCAATTTAATATAGTAGTAGTTTGTTAAATCAAAATAATTTACATAACAAAAACCTTATAAAAAAAGGAACTAAATAAATAAATGAATATCTTAAATAAATAAGTAATTAATTTAAATATAATTTATATCAAGTGTTATTCACTCTACATCAACTAATAATACGGAGGGTATTATAGTAAAATAAGTAATTAAGTAATCTTACTTTCTTTTAACCAAACACAGAAATCTTATATTTTCACCAATACAACTAAACACAAGAATTTAATATTTTCAAGAATCCGTCAAGTAAAATAATTTTTTGTCAAATGATTTTCAAAAGTAATCTTAAATTTCACGAATCATATCCTTAGAGTTAAGTTAGTACGGATCACGAGCTGGGCATCAATGCCAGCCAGCCAGCTTTTTCACTAAAGAGAATCTCAAATTATACGGAAATTAAAACGTTTTTCATGCCCTCGAATGACAATGCAGACAGAATATTGAGTTAGAAATATGAAAGCAATGAAAATTGTAATGATAACGTCATAGACCAATCAATCAAAGGGGAACACAGCTAGAAACAGTACTAGACTGACGGAAAATATTTGTTTTTGGATGATTACAAAGAGGGTAGCTTGCAATTTGCCAGAGATGAACATTAAGTTGAAGAGAAGTATCCTCTACCTTATTACAACTGTTGGGGGAAGTCCGGATGAATCTGCGTTAACATGGCGTAATAATCTTCTTTTGCTAATCAATATACAGATTATAGACGGAACTGCATTTCATCACATGGATTAATGTTGAACTGGGGAAAGGCTTTTCACATGATGGCTTGCGTGAAAATATTGCGAAGGAGTACCATTGATTTTCAGTTGCCTAAAACAACCAGTTTGCAGATTGTAACAGCTCAAGTTACCCAGGCCTTGGATAAATCCATGCAGTAAGATCTCCTCGCCATTGAACTCTACTGGACGAGTGGAACCAAGATATTCTGATTGATGAACAATGGTTTCCATCACCCAATTCTCTTTCTTCTCAACAACAATGCGTTTCAAGATCCAAATGTTTATTGTTTTCCCCATCGATTCAGAATGCAAGTCCACCAAGCATAGCTCCCCTCTCAATCCCACTAGACCCAGGTTATACCAATTATTTTGTGAAATACTTTCTAGTGGAGAAATGGTTTCAAAGATTTCATTTCCAATATCAAATGAAGCTATTGATAAACCAGAAGAATAAAGAGGCGAACAAGCTGTAATCCAGTAAAAGAACCCACCAGCAAACACCGGTGGTTCGTGAAAGCCATAACAAGAATTGTACCCAATAGTCCTCCAAGAATTATCGCCCATGGTTAATATTTCAATCTTGAGATTGACCACAGAAGCTTTTGCTTTCAGAGGCTCCAAGAATTGAATGACTTTATGTTTACCACTCATTTCATCAAACCCAAATCCATAGCTCAAAGATCGAAAGCCTTCAGCATCAATATCTGGAAGTCTGACAATGTCTTTGGTGCTAGGGTTGCAAACACGAACACCACTTTTGAGACCATAAAAGCAAACCAAACCATTGCAAGAAGGTAAAACTTTGTAAGAGTCAAAACTTACAGGAGCAGAGTATTCAATAACTGCAAGCTCATCATTGTCTCTGAAGGTGAGGAAGTGAATTATGCTGTTAAAATTTTGATGCTCCACGCAAGAAAGGATTAAGCAAAATTATCATTAGCTTTATTTGCACCATTCTTGAAGTGGGTATAGATAAATTGTGGATCTGTGATGAAGGAGTGACAAAGCTTGTTTAAGCTCTTGAATCTTGCTAGAGATTTTACTGGAAGAAAACTGAAAATGTCAAAGATTATAGAGCTTGGAATGGAATCCATTAATCTGCAACTGCAAGGTTTCCTCTATGGACAATCGATGTGGCAGTTTCTTAACTTTACATTGGTTTTACAGAAAGGATAATTATTACATACACTGACAGTGGAGTTTTTTTACTCCACAAGCATCGTTAAGATCATGACATGTGTCTTATAAAAATATTAAAATAAATAAAACAGGACATGTGTTACGATCTTAACGATGCTTGTGGAGTAAAAAAACTCCACTGTCAGTGTATGTAATAATTATCCTTTACAGAAAACACTATTTATGATGTAGCTTAACTACGGATGTAAACTGGTCGGGTACCAGCTAGATTTGGGATACCCGAATCCGAACCCGATTAACTTTAATAATACCCTAACCCTATTAACTATCCGATTATTTTTATTTATGCTACCCGAATCCTAACCCTATAAAATATAAATACCCGTTTAACTACCTGAACCAGTTTAACTATCCGTTTATTAAGTCAAAGTTTGATTTTTAAATTTAAAATTAAATTAATTTTAGAATAACTTAATTAAAACATTATATTAATAAATTTAATTTAACTCATAAAAATAAATTAAAGTTAAAAATCATAATTATAATATATAATGATTTAATTTAATTAAATAAAACATTAATAATAAATAACTGATATATAAAAAATATAAGTATTGTATTAATTAATTATTATTTATAATCGAGTTCGGGTAGCGGATACCCTAAGGTAACTACCCGAATCCTACCCTAACCCGTGACGAGTAGTAATTTCACTACACGAATCCTACCCAAACCTGATTATACATTACCTTAATCCTACTTAAACGGATCGAGTAACATCAATTACCCATTTATAAAGTACCCATTGCCATATTGAGCTTAACTTAATTACTGGGAACGGAAGTCAGCCCTTTTGTCCAATCAAATGATCTTCGTACAGTTAGTGGGTGATTCTTGCGGTGATGTGGACCCGTAAACTGTTTTTAAATAATTTGTGTTTTTACAATTTTACCTAAAACTGTCCTCGTGTAATGTAAAGTTTATTTTTTTTTTTCCAAAATTTATCACATCAAACATATTTTTTTTAAATAACTTTTTTATTTATATATATATTTTACGTAATTTTAATTTATATTCTTTTTTCATTTTTAATTTATATTATTTTTGTATTGTATTAAAGTATCTGTCTAGAATTATCATATCAACCATTACTATACAAAATTTTTTTATATTTATATATAATTTTTACATAATTTTAATTCATATTCTTTTTTTTGTTTTTAATTTATATTATTTTTGTATTGTATTAAAGTATCTATTTATAATTATCATATCAACCGTTACTGTACAAAATTTTTTTTGGTAACTAAGTATACAAAACTATTTACCAAGTCTTGAAATTCAACTTACTCAACAACCGACAGAATGTCTTCAACTTGTGTCATATTACAATCAACCAATTTTACTCTTCTAGGCTGTTGTGAATTTTAATGCCTTCCAAAGGCTAGTGGCCAACTGGGATTTGGTAGTAATATTAAATGACATTTAATACATAATTTAAGTGGGCAATACTCTATAGAAAACACCTAGGTGCCGTTTGGTTGGGGTAATTTTAGATTATAGGTAGGAATTTTTTTTTCCTAATCCAATTACCATATTTGGTTGGGGGATTTTTTTCACACCGGAAATTTTATATTCCCAACAGTGTAAAGAGAGGAGAAAATGGGGTGAAAAAATTCTCCCTCATCTTGAGGTATTTTTTTTTCCGGGAGGAATCCATTTTTTATGCTTATTTTACCCTCCAATAATTATATTTTATTTCCATTTTACCCCTAAACCTATCTAATATTACAACAATTGTTTTTTTCTTATTTTGATGAAGAGAAAAATAATTTAAAATCAAATGGATCAATAATAAGATGGACCCTATGATATTTGATTAATCAAAATCAATTTAACATAGTAATAGTTTGTTAAATCAAAATAATTTACATAACAAAAACCTTATAAAAAAGGGACTAAATAAATAAATAAATGAGTATCTTAAATAAATAAATAAGCAATTAATTTAAATATAATTTATATCAAGTGTTATTCACTCTATATCAACTAATAATACATAGGGTATTATAGTAAAATAAATAATAAAGTAATCTTACATTTTTTTAGCCAAACACAGAAATCTTATATTCCCACCAATACAACTAAACACAAGAATTTAATATTTTCAGGAATCCATCAAATAAAATAATTTTTCCTTAAATGATTCTCAAAAATATTCTTCAATTTCGCGAATCAAACAGTCTCCTAGAGTGTGGACATGCCAACATATTTTAGATTTCTTGGAGAACGAGCTAGGTAGCACTAGTACCTAAAAAATTATGGAGATGTGAGTTGAATCTTTCACGGGCATAGTCCAGTGCGGTAGCCTGGAAAAACTAGACCCACTAAAACGGGCTGCATAACTCATAGATTTTTTAGTCCATAAATCTAGAAATGGGGTTCATCAGATTCGGCTCATGCGGAGAAGATCAGTCCAAAATGTTGAATTCAAGAATTTAGGTCCATTTGCAGCCAAAAAATGGATTTAGGTCTATTCTACCTATCTTGCGAAACAATATTTACTTTTATTGGATTGTGTTACAATGTTGTCCGATAAAAAACCCGTGGGTTTATATATCTACATAAAGAATATAACAATTTTTTATAATATCTCGACATGAAATTGAGGTATTATATATTCATCTTTGTATGAACAATATTAATGTTGCTAATCGATCCTTGTGCATTGCATTTTGGTTAGTCAGAGTGCAAAGTTCTTATCTGGGTAGCCACACTTGCTTCCTCCTCCTGCATCTAAACCAGTCATGCCAAAGAATTGATTCATCGCACAATATCTACTAAACATCACACTTTTCGTGGTAGCAGCGGAATCAACAGGCTCCAAGGTTAATGGAAATCTTGTGCAAATTAACGTAACAGTATGCATCGATTGGAATCATGGAAATTTTCCTGTTTAATAACAGAATGACAAGGTCAAGTGTAAACATGAACAGCAGTTACATAAACCGTAACGAATTGATTGATGAGTTAAAGTAGAGGCGGACAAGAGCGAGGTCCCTGCACTTCCATGAACACGGGATCCGGGAGCCATGAATCAGCAAATCATGACACTATGTTTGGAACATGAAATCTCTAATGTCATGATTTCTTAAAAGGAACTAAACAATCTAAGAAACATTAGTATTTCGTTAAGAATTACGAACAAATCAAACAAAAGTACCTTCCGTAAGAGAGAAAGAACCTATATATACATTTTTATGCAAGGGTGACATGGTGGTGAAGGCTCATCCAACAATTTATGATGGAGCTTTGGGTGGAAAAATAATAGACTTGACAATTTGTGTATATAATTTTTATTTGTATCATATAAAATACAAAAATTTAATATTAAATTTGCATCGATATATCAAATTCAAAATATTTTTTTTTAACATTCATCGTATACATTCATATATAATTTTTATAAAAATTTAAATAATGTTATTTTTATATATTTTGTTCATCTCATTTTCGTATTGTGTCTAAAATTAAGAGTTCTAAATAATAAAACATCGGAAGACTTACACAAAGTGACCACATCTCCTTTCTTTAACCTCTTATTTCAACATTTGAAAAGTTGTTATTTCCCTTTATTCTTCGCCTTTCCTTTGGATTCTCATTTTGCCATTGAATCTTGGATTTTTCGTTTTTGCCTCCAGTTACATGTTTGTTAAAAAAGAGTAATTCCATAACTAAAGAACATCACAATTGAATCCAACCTCTTGATTTAGCAGAAAAGAAGTATTAATACCAAATTTTCGAGTCAAGATTGATGATTAAGACATGGTAGTTTGATGCCAGGTGTTGCTTCTTCAGCATTTTTCCTGGACTGCTTTTGCAGGGTCAGTATTGAGTTAGAAATATTAGAAATATAGAAGTAATGAAATTTGTAATGCAAAGTGATCCTCATAGATCAATCAATTAAAAGGAAGGGAAAATATTTGTTCTTGGATGATTACAAAAAGGGTAACTTGCAATTTGTCGGAGGGAAACTTGAAACCAGATGAAAATTAAGTTGGTGAAAGAGAAATCCTCAACTTTATTACTACTGCAGGGGCAAGTCAGGCCCAGAAGATTAGCTTAAGCTTGGCGTAATCGCCATTTGCTAATCAATGTACAGATTATAGACTGAACTTCGTGTTGTAACATGGATTATTATTGAACCGGGAAAATGCTTTCCACATGATGGCTTGCGTGAAAATATTCCCTAGGATTACCTTTGATTTCCAGTTGCCTAAAACATCCAGTTTGCAGATTGTAACAGTGCAAGTTACGCAGGCCTTTGATATCTCCTCGCAGTAAGATCTCCTCACCACTGAACGCCACTGGACGAGTGAAACTAAGATTTTCTGATTGATGAACAATTGTTGCCTGCAATACCCAATTCACTTTCTTCTCAGCAACATTGCGTTTCAAGATCCAAACGTCCATTCTTTTCCCGGAAGAAAACAAGTGCGCCAACCATAATTCCCCTCTCAATTCCACTGGATACAGCCTAACCCAATTACGAATACCTTCTGGTGGAGAAATGTCTTCAAAGATTTCATTTTCAATATCAAATGAGACTATTAATAAACTAGAAACATGAGGAACTTTAATCCAGTAAAAGAACCCACCAGCAAACACCGGTTGTTTGAGCAAGCTAGAACTAGGATGATATCCTACAGTCTGTTGGATATTTTGATATTTCTAAAAAGACTTTTACCATATTCATTTTTTATTTAATTATTTTTCTGTATTTAACCTTATTTGAAAAGTAGTGTTTTGGTTTATCTAAAACTTTGACAAGATTTGTTTCAGATTTAGTTAAATATTCTCTTAGATTTAGTCAAAATCCTATCTTGATTTTCTCCAGATTATGTGCTGATTTTATTATGATTTTATTACGATTTTATTACGATTTTCTACAGATTTTCTGTATCCATTTTTTACTATAAATAGAGGGCTATAGAATACAGCTTTAAAAACCCTCTTACAACTTTCTCTGCTTCTTTGCTCTTTCTACTTTTCCAGCTGGGTTAGAATAATATTCTTTCTTTCTTGCTGTTCCTGTTACCTGGGCAATCCCAGAAGAGCCTGTTGAATCCTGGGGGATTACACCTACGGTGAAATAATCCTTAAGGACAGTGCGATTGCAGCACGCCTCAGGCTATTTTACTTCTGTTTGTTTCTTCTGACTACAACAATCTTAAGGATTATCTTCCCAAAAACATCGTCAAAATCCCAAATCTGAAACGCCTCAGAGTTACTATCTTGTTTTGGAATCTTTTCCGAAAAATGAGTTTCAATAGAAGCAGGAGCCTGACACGTGGCAAAAGATTTTGAAGCATTGAATATGTTTTTTATCGTGATGCACCATACTCTAGGGACCGTCGCAATCATCGAGGTAAAAGGTACAAGTAATGTACATTTATGTTAGATGGCATATTGTTAAATTAAATCATTGAGAGTTGCATGATTTAATTGTAGAGTTTAAATGTCTTTGAGGATTATATATACAATGATTTAAATTGATTTATGGTATGAAGAAAATAAAAATAATACATATGATTATATTTTGTGAAAATTGGGATATAATCCCATGATCAGATAATACTTAGTATGTAATAATTTGCATAGATTTGATATGCTGAGAATTGATTATGAAATCATGGAATTTAATAAGTAATGATGGTATTGTGATGAAATGAATATGGATAAATCCATAGATTAAATAATTTAATAATCGCTTGATGTTTTGAACATTGTGAATTTACTATGAATATTTGGTGAAGTAATTTTTAAATGTTCATTGGATACTAAGAGAACCATAGTAATGGTGGGGGTCTTACTATCGGCACTTAGATGTAAATATGATTGAAATAATATTAATATTTTGTGGAATAATTATATACAGCTAGAATTAGATAATGGTGTAGGTTGACAGCTCACATGATTGTGGCACTGGGGAAAATTATAATTACACCATTATAATGTTGTATTTTGGTTAGAATCACTCTAGGCAGACTCTATAAGGCTAGTTAGGCCTGTATCGTGTGTCAATATCATTATGCATTTCAGTAATGCTACTTTGCATCGAAATTCACTTGTGTTTTCTAATATTATTTTATGAAAGTATAAAATCCAATCTATATGTGATGTGAAAGCGATTACTCTGATAGCTTTGCTAAAGTGTTTTGGTATTATGTGACAACTGTTCAGAGTATGTTTTATGTATGCTAATGCTTTCAAACTACATGTGTTTATATGATATAAACTTTGACTATATAAACTTTGTTTTAAAGTTGTCTGTACATGGATTTTGATACTTGAGACATATGGCATTGTGTTATGCTTATGTGGCATTGTGATGTGCCTGTATGGCACTGTGATGTGCCCGTGTGGCATTGTGATGTGCCTGTGTGGCATTGTGTTGTGCCTGTGTGGCATTTCGGTGCCTGTATATGTATATATATCATTGAGTCTACCTGTATTGCAATAGATACCGATTTATACATATATAGGTCTGTTGGTTGTCCGACAACTAGTCGAGACACGTACCTCAGCTACTAGATGATCACTAGTGCTGAGATGATTAATGATCATGAGAAATTTGAGAGGTACCATGAATTATGATATATGGTGGATTTCCCATTGTATTGGAAGGATACAGTGATGTTAACTGGATTTCAAATTCAGATGAGACAAAATCCACTAATGATTATGTTTTTACTCTCGGTAGGGGTGTTGTTGCATGGAGATCAGCCGAAAAGACTATTATAGCTAAATCCATTATAGAATCAAAATTTGTAGCTATGGAATTGGCTGGTGATGAGGCTGAATGGTTGAGAAACCTCTTAGCTAATATTTTGTTGGGTTTAAAACCAACATATTTTGTGTATATGTATTGTGATAGCCATTGCAAAGAACAAAACTTTCAATGGTAAAATAAACACATTTATTTGAGACTATGTGATTAAGCAGCTGCTGAAAGATGGTATTATATCAATTGATTATGTGAAGTCAGAAGTGGATTTGGCCAATCCTCTAACTAAACCTTTGAGGAGAAAATTTTGAAACATCGAAGGGAATGAGACTTAAGCCAATTTGAGAATAATGGTGATGGTAACCCAACCTTTGTGATTGGAGATCCCATGAATAAGGTTCAATGGGTAATAACAAGTCACTGTTATTCCTGCTAGCACTAATAAATTTGTCCATTCCTATGATGTGTGTAAGTGCTAGATTGCATGAATTTGAGAGGATGAGCTAAAGCTCTTAATGTTTTTCATATCCCTTATGGGTGGTGTATATCATTGCAGTATACACTTGATGAAAACACCTATGTGAGTGTGGAGTGGGGCCGCTCCTATGAAATTATGGCATAATTTCTAGAGCACTCATGAAATAACCAGGCACGCGCATGGCCTTATAGCGCAAAACGGCGTCGAACAGTAAAGAATTGTGAAAGTATAGTGTGATTAATAAGACCTCTATTTTACAATAATGAGTTATTGGTTCAAGAAGTTAAAACCTTCACCAATTACTCAGTAAAATAAGTTTTATTATTCTAGGTCTAGTTCAAGTCCAAAAGACACTAGATACAAAGCATTATACTTATAATTAACCCAGCAACATATTTTTTCTTTCAAAAGTCTTTTTGAAATAGGTGGGAGATTGTTGGATATTTTGATATTTCTAAAAAGACTTTTACCATATTCATTTTTTATTTAATTATTTTTCTGTATTTAACCTTATTTGAAAAGTAGTGTTTTGGTTTATCTAAAACTTTGACAAGATTTGTTTCAGATTTAGTTAAATATTCTCTTAGATTTAGTCAAAATCCTATCTTGATTTTCTCCAGATTATGTGCTGATTTTATTATGATTTTATTACGATTTTATTACGATTTTCTACAGATTTTCTGTATCCAATTTTTACTATAAATAGAGGGCTATAGAATACAGCTTTAAAAACCCTCTTACAACTTTCTCGGCTTCTTTGCTCTTTCTACTTTTCCAGCTGGGTTAGAATAATATTCTTTCTTTCTTGCTGTTCCTGTTACCTGGGCAATCCCAGAAGAGCCTGTTGAATCCTGGGGGATTACACCTACGGTGAAATAATCCTTAAGGACAGTGCGATTGCAGCACGCCTCAGACTATTTTACTTTTGTTTATTTCTTCTGACTACAACACAGTCTTCCAAGAATTATCGCCCATGGTAAATATTTCAACCCTGCAATCTCCTCTTGATTTCAGAGGGAACAAGAATCTGATGACTTTATATTTACCTCTCATTTCATCAAACCCAAATCCATAGCTGAAAGATCCAAAGCCTTCAGCATCAGTGTCTGGGAGTCTGACTATGTTTTTGGTGCTAGGGTTGCAAACATGAACACCATCATTGAGACCATAAAAGCAAACCAAACCATTGCAAGAAGGTAAAACATTGTGATAGCCAAAACGTGCAGGAACATCAGCAGAATATTCAAGAACTGGTACCTCATCAATGTCTCTAACGATGAGGAAGTGAACTATGCTGTTGAGATTTCGATGCCCCTCGTAAGAAAGGATTAAGCAAAGATTATCATTAGCTTTATTGGAACCATTCTCGAAGTGGGTACGGATAAATTGTGGATCCGTGATGATGGAGCGACAAGGCTTGTTCAACGTCTTGAATCTTGCTAGAGATTTCACCGGAAGTCGACCGAGAAGGTCAAAGATTATATGGCTAGGAATGGAAGCCATTGCTGCAAGGTTCCCTTTCTTGGAATAGATTCGCTTTTATATATGTAGAATTCTTTTGACTGTTTCTTTACTTTAGTTTTACAAAAAAAAAAGGAGAAAAAACACTATATATAATTAAACTTAAGCCAGAGGGATTACGCATGGGTTTTGCGCAATCACATGATCATCACATGTTTAATTGGTGAGATAATGAAAAATAGAAACAAAGTCAATATTTAATTTTTCCCATTTCTGTTGCGTTTTAATTATGATTTTTGCCATTAAGTAAACTCTTGAATTTTTTATATATAATGTTTGTGTAATTACATATAAAATATGAAAAGTTTGTATTAAAATTGATGTTAATATACTAAACATAATTTTTTTTAATCTTTTTTTTATATTTATATACAATTTTTATAAAATTGTAGTCCTTATCCTCTTATTTTCTTTTGTTTATATTATTTTTATGTTGTGTTACTGTAACGTATCTAAAATTATAAGATCCATCGTTTCCATGCAAAATTGTTTATGATTTTTTCAACTTCAATTTTCATCTACATGTATTATCATATCAATCTATTACCATTCTACTCTTCTAGGCAGTTGTAATGCTTTCCGATGGCTATTAGCCAATTGGGATTTGGGAGTTAAATGACATTTAACACATAATTTAATTGGACAATACTCTATAGTAAACGCCTAGCTTTTTTGAAGGGCATACTAGATAGCACCGGTACTTATTAAATTCCGTACGAGTGAAGAGACTTTATGGAAATATGACTCGAATCACTTAATCTTTCATGGGCATAGTCCAGTGTGGTAGCCATGCAAACGGGCTGCATAGCTCATAGATTTCGTCCATAACAGTGTTAATGTTCCCGAGAATTTGCATAAACTGTCGAATTGATCGACGAGTTAAGTAGAAGCTGAAAGAGCACGAGAACACTGGGGATCTGGGAGCCATGAATCAGTAAATCATGCCATCATGTTTGGAATACGAAATCTCGAATTCAGATGTCATGAATTTGTAAGAGTAGTTAAAAATTCTAAAAGAAACTAGTATTTCGATAAGAATTACAAAAAAAATCAAATAGAACAGTACCTAATTTTAATGTAACAGAAAAGAACCTACATTATGCAACGATGATAGGGTGATGAAGGCTCTAGCACCACCAAGCAATTTACTATGGAGGTTTGAGTGGGAAAATGATAAATCTGATCATATATATGTATATAATTTGAATTCGTAATCATACTATGTAAAATATGAAAATTTTGTATCAAAATTCGTGTTAACATATCAAACATAAGATTTTTTTTTCATACCCTTCTAATAACTTTGATAATATATACAACATGCTTTTCCAAAAAACAAATCTCAAAGTATATAGAGAATGAAACGTTTTTCACGCAATTGAATGATACGCAGAGAATGGAATTAGAAATATAAAAAGTAATGAAATTTGACATGCAAAGTGATCTTCATATACCAATCAATTAAAAGGGAATAGATCAGTTAGAAACACTAGGATGAGGGAAAATATTTGTTTTTGGATGATTACAAAGAGGAAAACTTGAAACCAAACGAAAATTAAGTTGGTGAAGAGAAATCCTCAACTTTATTGCTACTGTTGGGGCAAGTCAGGCCCCGAAGATTAGCTTACCCTCGGTGGATGACTCTGCGCTAGCTCGGCGAATCTCCATTTGCTAATCAATGTACAGATTATAGAATGAACTAAATGCTGTCGCAGGGGTTATGTTGAACCGGTTTAACCGGGAAAAGGCTTTCCATATGATGGCTTGCGTCAAAATATCGTTTAGGAGCACCTTTGATTTCCAGTTGCCTAAAAGAACCGGTTTGCAGATTGTAACTGTGCAAGTTACTGAGGCCACTGATAAATCCATGCAGTAAGATCTCCTCACCGTTGAACGCCACTGGACGAGTGAAAACAAGAGTTTCTGATTGATGAACAACAGCTGCCAGCACCCAATTCTCTTTCTTCTCAGCAACATTGCGTTTCAAAATCCAAATGTCCATTCTATTCCCGATAGAATCCAAGCGCACCAAGCATAATTCCCCTCTCAGTCCCACTAAATACCGCCTAAAGGGATTATTTATTGAAATACGAATACCTTCTGGTGGAGAAATGTCCTCAAAGATTTCATTTGCAATATCAAATGAAACTATTAATAAACTCGAAACACTAGGAACTTTAATCCAGTAAAAGAACCCACCAGCAAACACCGGTGGTTCGTGCATGCCAGAACAAGAATGATACGGTTTAGTCCTCCAAGAATTATCGCCCAGGGTAAATATTTCAATCCTGAGACTATCAACAGAAGTTTTTGTTTTCAGAGGCGCCAAGAATTGAATGACTTTATGTTTACCTTTCATTTCATCAAACCCAAATCCATAGCCCAAAGATAAAAAGCCTTCAGCATGAATATCTGGGAGTCTGACTATGTCTTTTGTGCTAGGGTTGCACACATGAACACCACCGTGGACGTGGAAACCATGAAAGCAAACCAAACCATTACAAGAAGGTAAAACTTTGTAAGAGCCTAAACTTACAAGAGCAGAGTACTCAAAAACTGCAGGCTCATTATTGTCTCTGAAGGTGAGGAAGTGAATTATGCTGTTAGGATGTTGATGCTCCTCGCAAGAAAGGATCAAGCAAAGATTATCATTAGCTTTATTTGCACCATTCTTGAAGTGGGTACGGATGAATTGTGGATCCGTGATGATGGAGCGACAAGGCTTGTTCAAGGTCTTGAATCTTGCTAGAGATTTCACAGGAAGTTGACTGAGAATGTTAAAGATTATATCGCTAGGAATGGACGCCATTGCTGCAAGGTTCCTTCTCTTGGATTAGATACGCATTTATATATGTAGAATTCTTTTCACTGTTTCTTTACTTTGGTTTTACAAAAAAACACTATATATAATTAAACTTAAATTAGAGGATTACTTGTATTGGAAATTAACCGTTTTGCGCAATCACATGATCATCACATGTTTAACTGGTGAGCTAATGAAAAATAGAAAGAAAGTCAATATCTAATATTTCCCATTTCGTTAGTGTTTTATTTATGATTTTTGCCATTATGTAGACTCTTGAATTTTTTTATATATGATTCGTATTTGAGTAATTACAAATAAAATTATATTTCTATCATATAAAATAAGAAAATATTTTATTTTAAAATTCATATTAACATACTAAACATAATTTTTTTAATCTTTATTATATTTATATATAAATTTCATAAAATTTTAGTCCATAACCTTTTCTTATCTTTTATTTATATTCTTTTTATATTGTGTTACCGTAAGATATGTATCTAGAATTGTTTGATTCACCGTTATCATTCAAAACTGTATATAATGTTTTCTAAATTCAATTTTTTTGGTTACAAGAGAGTTTTTAAGTTCAATTTTCATCTACTTGTGTATTATTAATTATTATATCAATCAACCATCTCTACTCTTCCAGGCAGCTGCAAATTTTAATGCTTTCCAAAGCTATTGGCCTATTGGGATTTGGGAGTAACATTAAATTACATTTAGCACATAATTTAATTGGACAATACTAGATGGTAAACACCTAGAGTCTAAAGTCTAGACAGGCCAGTATTGAGTTAGAAATATTAGAAATATAAAAGTAATGAAATTTGTAATGCAAAGTGATCCTCATAGACCAATCAATTAAAAGGGAGGGAAAATATTTGTTCTTGACTACAAAGAGGGCAACTTGCAATTTGTTAGAGGGAAACTTGAAACCAGATGAAAATTAAGTTGGTGAAAGAGAAATCCTCAACTTCATTACTACTGCTGGGGCAAGTCAGGCCCTGATGATTAGCTTAAACTTGGCGTAATCTCCATTTGCTAATCAACGTACACATTATAGACTGAACTTCATGCTGTCACTTGCATTATTATTGAACCGGGAAAAGGCTTTCGACATGATGGCTTGCGTGAAAATATTCCCTAGGATTACCATTGATTTCCAGTTGCCTAAAATAACCAGTTTGCAGATTGTAACTGTGCAAGTTACCCAGGCCTCCGATATATCCATGCAGTAAGATCTCCTCACCATTGAACGCCACTGGACGAGTGAAACTAAGATTTTCTGATTGATGAACAATGGTTGTCCGCAGTACCCAATTCACTTTCTTCTCAGCAACATTGCGTTTCAAGATCCAAATGTCCATTCTTTTCTCGGCAGAATCCAAGAACACCAAGCATAGTTCCCCTCTCAATCCCACTAGATACAGCCTAACCCAATTTATTGGAATACGAATACATTCTGGTGGAGAAATGTCTTCAAAGATTTCATTTCGAATATCAAATGAAACTATTAATAAACTAGAAACACTAGGAACTTTAAACCAGTAAAAGAACCCACCAGCAAACACCGGTTGTTGGAGCAAGCTAGAACTGGGATGGTACCCTATAGTCTTCCAAGAATTATCGCCCATGGTAAATATTTCAAGCCTGCAATCTCCTTTTGATTTCAGGGGTAACAAGAATTGGATGACTTTATATTTACCTCTCATTTCATCAAACCCAAATCCACATCTGAAAGATCCAAAGCCTTCAGCATCTATATCTGGGAGTCTGACAATGTCTTTGGCGCTAGGGTTGCAAACATGAACACCACCATGGAAACCATAAATGCAAACCAATCCATTGCAAGAAGGTAAAACATTGTAACAACCATTCATTACTGGTTCAACTGCAGAGTATTCAAGAACAGGAGCCTCATCAATGTCTCTAACAGTGAGGAAGTGAACTATGCTGTTAAGATTTCGATGCTCCTCGTAAGAAAGGAGTAAGCAAAGATTTTCATTAGCTTTATTTGCACCATTCTTGAAGTGGGTACGGATAAAATGTGGATTCGTGATGAAGGAACGACAAAGCTTGCTCAAGGTCTTGAATCTTGCTAGAGATTTCACAGGAAGTCGACTGAGAATTTCAAAGATTATATCGTCAGGAATGGAAGCCATTGTTGCAAGGTTGCTTCACTTGGATTAGTGTCGCATTTATATATGTAGAATTCTTTACTTCGGTTTTACAAAAAAACACTATATATGATTAAACTTAAATTAGAGTATTACTGGTAACGGAAATCATCCGTTTTGTGCAATCACATGATCTTCACATGTTTAATTGGTGAGCTAATGAAAAATTAAAAAAAAAAGTTTTAATATCTATCTTTTCCCATTTCGGTTGTGTTTTAATTATGATTTTTGCCATTATGTAGACTCTTGAAATTTTTTATATATAATTTGTGTTTGTGTAATTATATATGAAATTATGTTCGTATCATATAAAATGCGAAAAATTTTCATTAAAATTCATGTTAACATACTAAACATAATTTTTTAATTTTTATTATTATATACAATCTTAACAAAATTTTGATCCATATCCTCTCCCTATCTTTTATTTATATTATTTTTATGTTGTATTACCATAACTAGTTGCGTAGAAGAATTGATTTCAGTTGGGTCGAAAGTATATAATATCTATACTTCAATACATATGTACATGAAGATAAAATTTTTCAAACATAATCTTTAAATGATAACAATGTCATAAAAATTCGAATAAAATATAATACAAAAAAATATTATTTTTACAATTGTTTACGGCAAGTTTTCATTTCATTTTCTGAAATCATTGTATAATTGTTTCATTATCAACTCTTTCAAATGCATCTTTTTTTAATATAAGTAATCAAAAATCATTAATTAAACTATCTCCCATTCAATTCCGCAATAGATGTTTGACTATTTTATTGCTAAAATGCCTTTTCAACACTTGCCGTCGCAACTAGCAATATCCTTAAAAGGATAATTCTTGATTCTACTGCAAAGTCCTGGATCTACAAGAAGAGTTTCTAAATTGATTGTAATACGAGCTTGTTTTGAGGGTTATTCATTAATTTTTTGAGTATATTGTGGTTGCTTCAATGCTAATTTTTTTTAGATACCTCTCAATTAACTAAAGAAAAAGAAGACTGTTGCATTTTTTTTATATATAATTCGTGTTTGTGTAATTACATATAAAATTATGTTTGCATCATATAAAATATGAAAAAAACTAAAGAGAGAAAAAAAATCTTAATAAAAGCTGAAAGTAATATGATTATACAAAAAAAAATTGAACTTTGAATAATTAACATTATCAAAACAAAGAAATAATATATTATATTTTATTATGTATTTTTCAAACAACTAATTCCTTGCTAAAAAATTATTAATTACTAATCAATAATAAAAAAACTAATTTTGCACAATTTTTTATCTCAATTTATATAGTATTCCAACCAATATTCAATTATTTTTATAGCACCCACAAATATTTAACATTTAATATCAAATATAAATTGAATAGTATAAATTTAAGAGAAAACAAAATAAAAAATTATTATAAAAGAATTTAATATTTTAACTTGTTGTTCAAATAATTAGCACATGAAAATAATTTTTTTTATTTAAATTTAGAGTTTGAAGAAAATTATATTTAAATTTAGAGTTTGAAGAAAATTATACATACTTTAACTATTAACTCTTTCATCTACTTTGATCTTGGATACAACTCAACAAAGTAAAACTTGTGATTAATTTCATTGGATAATTTGATCTTTGTCACTCTTCTTTCTAAAATCTCTTTTAATTTTTATGTGTTTTGTTTCTTTCTTTTCTCTCTAGGATTTCTTTAGTTCTCTACATTTTTATACATTTTAAATTATATTTTTATTTTTTTTACTTTTGTAAGTTATATATTAACCCCAAAATCTAATTTTAAGTGGGACTGATTTTAATAATTCTTTAAAAATTTATATATAATATTTATATTAAAAAATTAGTGTGACTACTTCACTGAATGTAAGTATCTAAAATTATCAGATTCACTGTTACTATGCAAAACTGTAAAAAATGTTTTCACGTTTAATTTTCATCGACTTGTGTATTATTATAACAATCAACCTTCTCTACTCTTCTAGGCAGTTGTGAATATAAATGCTTTCCAAAGCTATTGGCGTATCGTGATTTGGGTTTAACACATAACTTTACTGGACGATACTCTATATTGAACACCTAGAGTCTAGACAGGCCAACGTACTTTTTCTTTCTTGAAGAACATACTACATAGCACTAGTACTTAATAAATTGCTTGACGAAGAAATTTTATGGAGACATAACTCGAATCACTTAATCTTTTATGGGCATAGTCCATTGTAATAGAAAAGAACTTACATTTGTATCCAAGGGTGACAGGGTGATGAAAGCTCTAACACCTAATAAGTTACGATAGAGCTTTGAGTGGGAATATAATAAATGCAATAATTTGTGTATATAATTTGTATTCGTATTATATATAATTATATCAATATCAAGTAAAACATAAAAATTTTGTATCAAAATTTAAATTTACATGTCAAGTATTTTGGCCTATTAAGCATATCATTCTTTGCTAAACATGAGTGAGCAGATCATTGGTCTATTATTTGGACATCTCTGCATCTGATTGAGCCTTTGGTGGGAATTTATTTCTTCTCTACGAATTGGGTCAGTAATAGGCAACCATTTGACAGTACAGATTGCAGCTGAACACCAATGCGGGCCTGCTTTTCCACTAAAAAGAATCTCAAAGTATACAGAGAATGAAACGCTTTTCATGCCCTTGAATGACTATGCATAGTATAGAGTTAGTAATATAAGAAGTAATGAAATTTGTAATGCAAAGTGATCATCATATACCAATCACACTAGACTGAGAGAATATTTGTTTTTGGATGATTACAAGGAGGGAAACTTGAAGCCAAATGAAAATTAAGTTGGCGAAGAGAAATCCTTATCTTTATTACTACCACTGGGGCAAGTCAGGCCGCGAAGATTTGCTTACCCTGGATGGATGACTGTGCGTTAGCATGGCGTAATCTCCATTTGCTAATCAACGTACAGATTCATGTTGTCGCATGGATTAATACTACTGAACCGGAAAAAGGCTTTCCACATGATAGCTCATGTTAAAATATGCCGGAGGAGCACCATTGATTTCCACTTGCCTAAAACAACCAGTTTGCAGATTGTATCTGAGGAAGTTACCCAGGCGGCCTAAGATAATTCCTGCACGCAGTAAGATCTCCTCACCATTGAACGCCACTGGATGAGTGGAACCAAGATATTCTGATTGATGAACAATGGTTGCCCGCACCCAATTCACTTTCTTCTCAACAACATCGCGTTTCAAGAACCAGATGTCCATTCTATTCTCGGCCGATTTAGAATGGTCCACCAAGCATAATTCCCCTCTCAATCCCTGTAGATACGTCCTAAACGAATTATTTTCTGAAATACCATCTGGTGGAGAAATGTCTTCAAAGATTTCATTTCCAATATCAAATGAAACTATTGATAAACGAGAACCTTCAATCCAGTAAAAGAACCCACCAGCAAACACCGGCGGATTGCGCCAGCCATAAGGAGGACGGTACCCTATGTTCTTCCAAGAATTATCGCCCATGGTAAATATTTCAATCCTGAGACGTTTAATCCCATGATGATATCTTGCTGCCTGCTGAGGGAGCAAGAATTGAATGACTTTATGTTTACCACTCATTTCATCAAACCCGAACCCATAGCCCAAAGATCCAAAGCCTTCAGCATCAATATCTGGGAGTCTGACAATGTCTTTGGTGCTAGGGTTGCAAACATGAACACCACCATGGAGACCATAAAAGCATACCAAACCATTGCAAGAAGGCAAAACTATGTACCCATCACTTACAGATTCAACAGCAGAGTATTCAAGAACTGCAACCTCATCAATGTCTCTGACAGTGAAGAAGTGAACTATATTGTTAAGATTTCGATGCTCCTCGTAAGAAAGGAGTAAGCCAAGACTATCATTGGCTTTATGTGCACCATTCTTGAAGTGGGCACGGATAAATAGTGGATCCGTGATGATGGAGCCACAGAGCTTGTTCAAGGTCTTGAATCTTGCTAGAGATTTCACTGGAAGTTGACTCAGAATGGCAAAGACTATATCGCTAGGAAAGGAAGCCATTGCTGCAAGGTTCAGTCTCTTGGATTAGATTCGCATTTATATATGTAGAATTCTTTTCACTGTTTTCTTTACTTTGGTTTTACAAAAAAAGCACTATATATAATTAAACTTAAATTAAAGGATTACTGTGATGGAAATCAACCGTTTTGCGCAATCACATGATTATCACATGTTTAATTGGAGAGCTAATGAAAAACAGAAAAAAAAGTCAATATCTAATTTTTTCCATTTCGGTAGTGTTTTAATTATGCATTTTGCCATTACCTAGAGTCTAGACTCTTGAATTTTTTATATATAATTCGTGTATGTGTAATCACATGTAAAATTATGCTCCATTATATAAAATACAAAAAATATATATTAAAATTCATGTTAACATATATACTAAACATATTTGTTTAATTTTTATTATATTTATATACAATTTTTATAAAATTTAAATCTGTATCCTCTTTCTATCTTTTATTTATATTATTTTTATATTATATTATTGTATCATATTTAGAATTATCAGTTTTTTGACTCCACAAATAAGATTAGGATGACGATACATGTCTTTTAAAAATATTAAGAAAATAAAAATAAACATGTGTTATCATCTTAGTCTCGTTTATAAAGTTAAAAAAATTTCACTGACGATGTATTGGATAATTATTCTAACCGTATATAATGTTTTCTAAGTTCAATTTTCATTTACTTGTGTATTATTATATCAATCAACCTTCTCTACTCTTCCAAGCAGTTGTGAATCTTAATATTTTCCAAAGCCATTGACCTATTGGGATTTGGGATTAACATTAAATGACATTTAACGCATGATTTAGTTGAATAATACTCCATAGTAAACATCTAGAGTCGAGGTAGAGGCAGGCCAACATACATTTTCTTTTTTGAAGAACATACTAGATAGCACCAGTACCTAATAAATTCAGTATGACTGAAGAAATTTTATGGAGATATGACTCGAATCAGTTAATCTTTCACGGGCATAGTCCAGTAAATCATGCCATCATGTTTGGAATATGAAATCTCGAATTTAGATGTCATGAATTTCTAAAATTAGTTAAACAATCTAAAAGAACGTAGTATTTCGATAAGAATTACAAATCAAACAAAATAGCATACCTGATGTTAATGTAAGAGAAAAGAATCTACATTATGCAAGCGTGACAGGGTGGTGAAGGATTTAGCACCATCAAAATAATTCGTATTTATGTTATATATAATCAAATTCATATTATGTAAAATATAAAAATTTTATATTAAAATTCGTTTAAATACATCAAATATAAAACATATTTTTTAATTTTTATCATATTTATATATAATTTTTATTAAATTTTAATATGAATTTTTTTTGTTCGAAAAAATTTTAATATGTATTATTTTCCTGTTTTTACTAATTTGTATCATTTTATTGTGTGTAAAACTACGAGACCTATAGAATGGAGAATGGATGACGTAAAAAAATGACCACATTAAGTAGATAATTGGTCCAAGTTTTGATCCTTTTGGACATCTCTGCGTCTGATTGGGCCTCTGGTGGGAGTTTACTTGTTTCTATTCTACGCATTGGGCCAGTAGCAGGCAACCAATGCACAGTACAGACTGCAGCTGAACGCCAATGCGGGCCTGTTTTTCCACAGAAAGAATCTCGAAATATACAGGGAATGAAACGTCTTTCATGCCCTTGAATGACTCTGCAGAGTGTTGAGTTAGAAATAAAAAAAGCAAAGCAAAGTGTTGTTCACACACCAATCAATTATAGAGAAATAGAGCTAGATACAATAGAATGAGTGAAATATTTGTTTTTGGATGATTACAAAGAGGGAAACTTGAAACCAAATGAAAATTAAGTTGGTGAAGAGAAATCCTCAACACTATTACTGCTGCTGGGGCAAGTCAGGCCCCGGAGATTAGCTTACCCTGCATGACTCTGCCTTGGTTAGGCGTAATAATCTTCGTTTGCTAATCAATATACAGATTATAGACTGAACTGCATGTTGTCACATGGATTGATGTTGAACAGAGAAAAGGCTTTCCACATGAGGGCTTACGTGAAAATATTGAGAAGGAATACGTTTGATTTTCAGTGGCCGAAAACAACCAGTTTCCAGATTGTAACAGCTCAAGTTACCCAAGCCTTTGATAAATCCATGCAGTAAGATCTCCTCACCATTGAACGCCACCGGACGAGTGTAAGAAAGATATTCTGATTGATGAACAATGGTTGCCCGCACCCAATTCTCTTTCTTCTCAACACCATTGCGTTTCAATATCCAAATGTCCATTCTTTCCCCCAAGTCCACTAAGCATAATTCCCCTCTCAATCCCACTAAAAACAGGTTATACCAAATATGCAATTTTGAAATACTTTCGGGTGGAGAAATCTCTTCAAAGATTTCATTTCCAATATCGAATGAAACTATTGATATAAAAGGAGCATGAGAATAACAAGATGTAATCCAGTAAAAGAAACCACCAGCAAACACTGGTGGTTCGTGAAAGCCAGAACAAGAATGGTACTCTATAGTCTTCCAAGAATTATCGCCCATGGTAAATAATTCAATCCTGAGATCAACCGGAGAAGTTTCTGCTTTCAGAGGCTCCAAGAATTGAATGGCTTTATAATTACCGCTCATTTCATCAAACCCAAATCCACAGCTTAAAGATCGAAAGCCTTTAGCATCAATATCTGGGAGTCTGACTATGTCTTTGGTGTTAGGGTTGCAAACATGAACACCACCTTGGAGACCATAAAAGCAAACCAAACCATTGCAAGAAGGTAAAACATTGTAAGAGTCAAAACTTACCGGAGCAGAGTATTCAAGAACTGCAAGCTCATCATTATCTCTGAAGCTGAAGAAGTGAATTATGCTGTTAGGATGTTGATAATCCTCGCAAGAAAGGATTAAACAAAGATTATCATTAGCTTCATTTGCACCATTCTTGAAGTGGGTATGGATAAATTGCGGATCCGTGATGAAGGAGCAACAAAGCTTGTTTAAGCT
The DNA here is from genome assembly GCA_031772115.1 of Heritiera littoralis. Lineage (NCBI taxonomy): Eukaryota > Viridiplantae > Streptophyta > Magnoliopsida > Malvales > Malvaceae > Heritiera > Heritiera littoralis. Next base: position 23,541,916 of record JAPDPK010000001.1, read on the forward strand.
CTTGAATCTTGCTAGAGATTTCACTGGAAGTCGGCTGAGAATGTTAAAGAATATATCTCTAGGAATGTAAGCCATTGCTGCAAGGTTCCTTCTCTTGGATTAGATATGAACAACTCTTTTGACTATTTCTTTACTTTGGCTTTGCGAAAAACACTATATATGATTGAACTTAAAATTAAGAGGATTACTTGGAATGGAAATCAGCCGTTTTGCCCAGTCACATGATCTTCGCATATTTAATTGGTTAGCCATCGAAGAACGCTCAATTTTTTTTTTCCTTCGGTGGTGTTTTAATTATGACTCTTGCCATTATAAACACCTGTAACTAAAATTTTCTTTTATATAATTTGTATTTGTGTAATTACATGTAAAATTATATTCATATAATATAAAACACAATTTTTATGTTAAAATTAGTGTGAACATATCAATTTAAAAAAATTTTATAATTTTTTTCATATTTATATGCAATTGATACAATATCTTTATCCATGTTTTTTTTTTTTTTATTCATATTATTTTTGTATTGTGTCATTGTATTAATCTAGAATTATCATACCATTACCATACAAAATTGTTTATGATTTGGAGTTCAACTTTCATCTACTTGTCTATTATTATCAATCAACCGCCTCTACTCTTCTAGGCCGTCATGAATTTTAATGTTTTCCAATAGCTATTGCCCTATTGGGGTTTGGGAGAAACCTCATTTAACACATAATATGATTTGGATAATACTCTACAGTAAACACTTAGTCCGTGGAGTCTGGACAGGCCAACATACTTTTTCTTTTTAGGAGAGCATACTAGCTTTGCGTTTGATTCCAAATGCCTCCGTGTTGTTCGCTAAATTAATGATGATTTCAACCAATTTAACTTTGCAAATCGAATGTTGGAAAACCCAAGAAGCACCAAATCTCTACTTAACCAAATAATTACATGGAAAATGAGAAGAATATGTTTAATTTCATGTTGAAAAGAAGAACACAGGCCACAAAAGGACAACACTAAACTGCATTTCATCACATGGATTAATGTTGAACGGGAAAAGGCTTCCCACATGATGGCTTGGGTGAGAATATTGCGAAGAAGTATCTTTGATTTTCAGTTGCCTAAAGAAACCAGTTTGCAGACTGTAAAAGCTCAAGTTACTCAGGCCTTTGATAAATCCATGCAGTAAGATCTCCTCATCATTGAACGCCACTGGACGAGCGAAACCAAGGTTTTGCGATTGGTGAACAGTGGTTGCCCGCACCCAATTCTCTTTCTTCTCAACAACATTGTGTTTGAAGATCCAAATGTTCATTCTTTTCCAGGCCGATTGAAAAATCTCCGCCAAGCATAATTCCTTTCTCAATCCCACTAGACAGAAGTTATACCAATTGAATTGTGAAATACTTCCTGGTGGAGAAATGTCTTTAAAGATTTCATTTCCAATATCAAATGAAAATACTGATAAAGAAAAGAAGGATTACCAGGACAACAAGCTGTAATCCAGTAAAAGAACCCACCAACAAACACCGGTGTCTCGTGAAAGCCAAAACAAGAATGGAACCCTATAGTCCACCAAGAATTTTCGCCCATGGTAAATATTTCAACCCTGTATTTAACCATAGAAGCTTTTGTTTCAGAGGCTCCAAGAGTTGAATGACTATATTTGCCACTCATTTCATCAAACCCAAATCTATAGCTAAAAGATTGAAAGCCTTCTGCATTAATATCCGAGAGTCTGACCATGTCTTGTGCAGTTACGTGGATTTCACATATTTAATGGGCAAGCCAATGAAAAACAGAAGAAGAGTCAATATCTTTTTCCCATTTCAGTGGTATTTAAATTATGATTCTTGCGCTGACGTAGACCGTTAAATTTTCTACGTATAACTCGTGCTGGTGTAATTATATGCAAAATTATTTTGTATCATATAAAATAAAAAAATTGTATTAAAAATTTGTATTAACATATTAAATATAAAATTTTCAAATTTTATCATTTTTATATAAATTTTTATAAAATCTTAATCTGTATTATTTTTATAATTTATTTACATTATTTTAGTGTTATGTCACTGTTTTATATTTAGAACAATCAGATGGACCGTTGCCTTGCCATAGACAACTGTTTATGATATTTTACTTTCATCTACTTATGTATCAGTAAACCCTCTTTACTCTTCTAGGCAGTTGTGGATTTTAATGCTTGTCAACAGCTAGTAACCTATTGAGATTTGGGAGAAACATTTAAATGACATTCAACACATAATTTAAAAAATCCATACTCTATAATGAACACCCAGTCCCCAGGCCGACATACTTTTTCATTCTTGGAGGACATACTGGATAGCATTGGTACCTCTTAACTTGATTGATTGAGTCAAGATATTTTATGGAGAAATGAGTTGAATTGAATCGCTTGATCTTTCTTGGGCCTAGTCCAGTGTGGTAGCCATTCAAAACCAGATCCGCTAAAAGGGGCTGCATAGCTCACTGATTTAATCCATAAATCAAGAAATAGGGTTCATCAGATTCGTCTCATGCGATGAAGTTCAGTCCAAACTCCAAAGCGTCGAGTTCAAGTCTTTAGGGTCCATTCAGCCTCTGTATGAAGTATGAACAATGCCACCACATTTCCTTCCTTCTTTAACCTCTTATTTCAACATTTGGAAGATTGTTATTCCCTTTGTTCTTCGCCTTTCCTGTGAGTTCTCATTGTGCCTTTGAAACTTATATTTTGATCTCCATTTACATGATGTTTATAAAAAAACAAAAGTAATTCCATAAGTAAAGAACATTATAATTGAATCCAACCTCCTGATGTAGCAGAAAAGAAACAGTAACTATACATTTTAGAGTCAAAGATTGATGATTAAGATATGGAAGTTTGTTGGCAGGTGTTGCTTCTTCAGCATTTTGCATACTCAGAAATTTCCCCCTGGTGAAAGCTTTGTGTTTGATTCCAAATGCCGCTGTCATTGACGCTAAGTTTGTGATGATTTTAGCCATTTTAACTTTACAAACCAAAAGTTGGTAAAACAAAAAAAGCTCCAAATGCTCTCTACCTTTGCAAATAATGAAAAGAACATACCAATATCTATTGAATCAAATGAAAAGAATTCGATTTTTTTAAATAAAATTTAGAATTTGAACCTTGTAAATTAAAAAAATAACGTTGAAAGAATTTTTTTTATTTGTGAATTAATTAAGATCTAAAATGAACTTGTTTGCACAAGAATTCTAAAAAAAAAAAAAAAGGTTCAATTACACGTTGAAATGAAAAAGAACACGGGTCACAAAAGGACAATACTAGTAATAAAGAAGAAAGATAAGTTCATTGTTCTGAGTCGGTGGATATGTTATCCCGTCTCATCATTGTCCAAGCAGTCCGAGCTCTGTCTCTGTTCGGGTTGGACGTACATTCAAACACTGAGCTGTCAGAACTCAGGAATCAGGACTGTATTTGATCAGTCCAGCAAACAACTTGGACAAAATTCGTGTTAAATTTCAGGGTTGTTTGGTTTCCATGGATTGAAGTACAACAGTGACCCAACATTATCGGCTTTTCGATAGCTTCACGAACAGGATCTAGAGAGTAATGGGCACTACGAAAAAATGAAAGTGAAAAGGACGGCCACAATTGACTTTTAAGCATTAGCAAAGAGACACCAATCCCTGATAAGGGCATTAAAGGCTTTTTCAATTGCCCTTTTTGTAAGAGACCATAGGTAGGTAATTAATGAAGAAAATAACTATGGTAGAAATAGTCCAAGCTCCGAACTATCTTTTTGAGTTTTTATTATCTGCTTCTTTGCTGCATTTGGAGAGAAAGTAGACAGGAGAGGGAGAAATTCCAGTTAAAAAGAAAAAAAGAGGAGAGGGAGAAATGAAGCGTTGGGTTCTGATTTTGTTCGGTTTTCTTTTGTTTCAAGAGCAAAGAATTTTTCTGCATGTGGAAGCTGATGATGGGTTTGTCAAAACTAAAGGAGTGCAGCTAATGTTGAATGGAATTCCGTTCTATGCAAATGGGTTCAATGCTTATTGGCTCATGTACATGGCTGCTGATCCATCTCAGAGAAGTAAAGTCTCCACTGCATTTCAAGAAGCTAAACAGCATGGCCTCAACATAGCCAGAACTTGGGCTTTCAGTGATGGTGGAGACAGCCCTCTTCAGTACTCACCTGGCTTCTACAATGAACAAATGTTGCAGGTTCTAAACAACAATACTTAATTCAGCTTAAAAGTTTGGTCTATACCTTGTCCATGATCAGGGTTAATTCTGATTGCTTTTCTTTTGTTTCCTTCAAGGGTTTGGACTTTGTAGTATCTGAGGCTAAAAGATATGGAATTAAGCTCGTTTTAAGTTTTGTGAACAACTATGATCAGTTGGGTGGGAAGAAACAGTATGTGAACTGGGCAAGAAATCAAGGACAATCCATTGCCTCTGATGATGATTTCTTTACAAACTCTATTGTAAAGGAATACTACAAGAACCATATCAAGGTCAGTCACTGTTTCTTCTTCTTCCTGTGACTGTGAGTGACAGTTACAGAAATGGCTACAAAAACCATAACAAGGTCATTCACTGTTTGTGTATGTCTGTGTGTAATAGACCGTTCTTACAAGACATAACAGCCTGATTGGAGTGGCTTACAAAGATGAACCAACAATAATAGCGTGGGAGCTTATGAATGAGCCCCGGTGCTACTCGGATCCATCAGGACAGACCGTGCAGGTAAGAAATATCCTCAAGCTCTTTTGCCTCTGCTGTTTATTTTGGTTTCAATTTTCCAGAACACAGTTATGTTCTGAATTTGTTCATCAACAATGGCTTTCCAACACAATAGTATTGAGAAATTCGGATTCCTGAAACAATTTATCACTCTCTTGAATTGAATGCAATGGATTATCTCCATTAAAGTGGCGTTGGAAGTTGTAACTGCACAACTTTAGTAGCTTTTTTTAGATGGATTAGCCTTTTATCTGTCTGCCATATTCAAATTTGCGGTGGGGACTGGAAACCTACTCCATCATTTGACTTGGGGTACCCTAGTAGGTGAGGTTACGTACGCTTGCATTAGTAAGAAAAACATAATTTTATGGATTCATAAATGGCAGCAACGTAGTTTGATTGTGTTTGTTGAACAGGCCTGGATTACAGAGATGGCTTCTCACGTGAAGTCCATCGATGGAAATCACTTGCTAGAGGCTGGTTTGGAAGGGTTTTATGGGCCATCATCGTCTCAAAAGCAGAAATATAACGCAAACTTTCAAGTCGGAACTGATTTCATTGCAAACAATCAGATTCAGGGCATTGACTTTGCTACAGTTCATTCGTATCCTGATCAGTGGTTACAAAGTTCGAGTGATGAAAGCCAAATTGCCTTCTTGAATGATTGGCTGAGCAATCACATCCAAGATGCTCAGAACATCCTTCAGAAGCCATTGCTTTTTTCTGAGTTTGGGAAATCATTGAAAATCTCTGGTCCCAACCAAAGAGACGAGCTGTTCAACACAGTGTACACAGCAATTTACTCGTCAGCTAGCGGTGGAGGAGCAGCCGTAGGTGGACTCTTCTGGCAACTTCTCGCTGAAGGAATGGACTCTTTCCGAGATGGGTACGAGGTAATCATGAGCGAAGGCAGCTCAACTGTCAACATCATTACTCAAGAGTCTGAGAAACTTAATCGGATTAGGAAGATGTAAGGTTGAAAAACATGAGAAACAGAAAAAAGCAAGGGATATCAAAAAAGCACAATGGTGGGTTGGGAATGGTGCCAGTAACACGGGAAATTGAGAATGAAAACCTGTCATGGTGTTAACAGAGCTACTAGTTAATGTCCTACTAGTTTTTGACGAGGTCTGTAAGGAGGTGAATTCTCTCCTAGAAATGTATCGTAACCATTGATGCTAAAGTGTAATAGACTCTATAATTAAGTAATAATTCGATGAACCAACTTTGTCTGTAAGCTACAACAGTCTTTTGCACTAGTAAATGAATTCAAGAAAAGATAAATAAAGCATTACTCCTATATTTTCACTGCAAAACAGCAGAAGGTAACAGAGCAGCCTCTGGAAGAAATCAAAGTTTTATATAATGGTTCCATCTTTAATTGTTGCATTCTTCAATATGACTGTTATCCCAGATCTAATGTAAAACCCATCTTCTGGTCTCTCAGCTTCTTGAATAGCCTGAGTGGTCAAAGTAGATTAAAATTATCAGGTGAACAAACATTCCATGTATCTATAAATAAATTATAAAGAAATGAAAAAACAAGATATACTAGACATTCATAGAGGCAAGGAAAGCAATGCTTACAGCAGTATTTGATATGATCACATCTTTTCCTATCTTGGCATTCTTGTCAATTATGCAATTCCTTCCAAAACACAAGAGCAGGAAGGCTTAAGTTAACAGGGTAAGGAATTATTTTAAAGACAAATATCTCCTAATTGATGGAGATGATCGATTAGAACATTTAGACAGTAAAACTTAGGTGTTGTTGGGTGACACAGGTGGTTTTTCAATCTAAATCTTACTTGATCTTGGTATTCTGTCCAACACCAATGGGAACCTTTCCTTCTGCTAGCAGAGATGCTATTTCCGACTCGGTTTGGTAGTAGTCTGCCCCCATCATCATGGTATCCTGCAAAGGAAACATATGAAGATAATTTGTCACTCGAGAAATAAGAAGTTAATTTGTAAAGCTTTTAGATAAAATTATAAGCAAACACCTTTAGAGGAAATTTGTCATGATCAGCACGAGCTTAAAATATGCGTGCATTCTAGGTTGCTTGGTGCAAAAATTTATGCAAGACTAACAGTGGCCACTTGTATTTTTGATTCAGAGCCAGTTATTGTTATCGGCTTATTGCCTCTACTCGCCACTTGACTGGTTAATCATGCGATCACTGGAAATATCTCCATAAGACGCATGAGAGGTTGCAACTGGAAATATCTCCATACCCAGTTAAATTAGTTCTTCGTATACTGTTTATCTCCATAATTTGGCTCTTGTGCTGGCAGGTAAATTGTCTAGGATCTTCTCAAAATATAGTCGATGGCATTATTAACTCTGAATCATCCAATTAGTGAGGGGCCAGAGTGATTTCAAAAAAGAATAGGGCCAGAAAAGGTGTTCTACTCGTAAACTGCAATTAATTATCAAAAAGTGGTACTCTAACTCCATCTTATAGACTTTTCTATGGGAAATAGAAGATGTTGAATCACCTCAAGCTCAACGCCAGACTCCAACCGCGAGCGCACACCAACTATAGAGTGTTTTATACTACATTCTCGCAAGAAACAACCATGTGAAATTATGGCATCAACAATCTGCAACAATCAAATAGCCATAAAATAAGACAACCAAATTTTTAATCACAATATAAACTAAAGCTTGAAAGTCATACCTTGCATTTATCAACTTTGGTAGGAGGCAAGAATCTTGGAGATGTATAGAAAGGTGTCTTTGGATCATAAAATTCAAACTTTGGTGGCTGCATGGAGAAGGCAGAACCATCAGTTTTCAGGAAATGCATGCCAAATACCATGTTTAGGCTTGTGAGGGGTACACAGGTGGGATGGGATGCGCTAGGTGTCCCATGGTGCAAGATACCAAATGAAGTAATAACGTAAATGATTTCGATATGCGTATGCAAAAATGACATGGCAAATTCTTGTCGAAAGATCTTTATTTATTTATTTAGCAGCACTATTACAAAAAAGTACAGAAACTTTTATTACTGCAGCCAGCTTCTTTGAGATCTTATACTAGTTGGGTTGTTGCAATTGGACAAATGGGGGTTTAGTATTACTTTGATCAATAAATCACATGGAAGGTTAAACTTTTATACAGAAGTGAGAGCAACCTGTTCTGTGAGGGCTAAATTGGCATCGAAAAAGGACTTTATTGTCCCAATGTCTTCCCAATAGTCATTGAACAAATATGCCTGCAATTATTAAAACAGCCAGAAGCTCAGAAGTTTGATCACGAGATTAAAATTCCTCATTATTGCAAATAATACCATCAGATTACTACTGAAAAATCCACAGAGAAAACTAAAAGTTCATGTAAAAGTCATCTTGCCTGTACATTGTGTTCCTTTACAGCTGATGGAATAATCTCGGAGCCAAAGTCATTGCATGATGGATAGCTCCATGTCAAAAGCTTTAACAAGACATTAGTTTTAAACACATACACACCCATTGATGCAATGTATGGATATCTTGAAGCATCTTCTGCTGATAGCCCTAAAATGGAGGTATCAACTTGCTGTAGTACAAATGTGAAAGAAGCAAGATCACTGATTAGAGGAAATTATAGATGCCAATAAACATACATATATAGTTTTGATTATCAGAAAAATATGAAAATAATAAAATTATGGAAATGTGGGTGAAGAAGTGATAAGTAGTAAAAGCATGTACCATAGCTTTAAGGTTTGGGCCCTTAGGTTTCTCAGAAAACTGGACAATCCGTCCTGTTCCATCTATCTTCATCAATCCATAATCTGATGCACGGCTGAAAAAAAAAATGAAGTTAATTCTCAAATTCTGAAGGAAAGCAACTATTGGTATATACTTCATGTTCTGAGCAACAGAAACATTTAGGCAACATTAAAAGACTCTAGAAGCCAGATAGAGGATCAATATTGAAATATTGAGATACTTGATAATAGAATAAATTTCAGTTCCCTGCAACTAGAATGTCACGCAAAGAGAATCATTTATAAAGATAATAGGCATTATTCTGCCTTAGAATAGTCAACATGGCATAAAATAACATGACCAATACCTGTCATCCATCGGTAAACATGAGACTGTGATATCAGCATTTAAATCAATATGCTTCTGCAAGAACAATAACTGCGGATAAGCCAGAATGATTTTTCAAGGTACAATCTTCATGCACGAGGGAAAAAAAGAGGCTTTCAATGCTATATTGCGGCTCCTAGCAATTGAACTAAGTACCTGCACAAAATCCATATAGTCTGCCCGGTAAAGATGATCACCAGACAATATCAGCACATTCTCCACATCCTTGGTTTTGGCATCCTAGTAGTAGCATAAATCATATTTGGTGAACTTCAGGGACAGGCGGATGATTTCAGCCCGAATGCAAATCCTATTTACTAACCTCGAAGAGCCACACAAATTGCCTCACAGCATCAGCTGTTCCTTGGAACCACTTCTTCCCTGCTTCCCCTGGTGTTTGAGTGGCCGCCAGAACCTGTTACAGGCAACAAAGCTTCATCAAAACTTTCACAAAACAATTAAATTTCATGTGGATGGAAATTGTACAAAGTGATGATTTTCACACAAACATGTATTTCCAAGTGAGATGCCAAACCTCAACTAGTAAGATGCATAATATTGAATATCTCTCCTAGTATTATTGCTAAATCAACATGGGCTTACTTCAACAAAACCATCTCCAAAATTTACACCATTTCCAAAGTTGTAAGTCCGAGCTAAGTGCCGGTTGAGGGAAAAGGAGTTAAACTGAGTTAAGATAAATATCTTTTTTATGCCACTGTTGATGCAGTTGCTCATTGGAACATCAATCAGCCTGTAGCAACCACCAATTGGAACCTGCAAACCAAACAAAACCATAGCAAACTTAAATCTAAAAAGTTTTAGGAGTTTAATTTTTTAAATCCTACTAATCATGAGACTTCAAATTTAATAATTGGAATTACTTTTCAAAACTTTATTCATTTCGGTTGACTTTCAAAAAGAAAAAAAGCTTTTAACTTCCTCCGGGCAATGGTATCTTACCGCTGGTTTGGCTCGTTTGCTAGTGAGAGGAAAGAGGCGTGTCCCAGCACCACCACCCAATATGATGGAAGCTACATTTTTCGGGTCTGCTTGTGGAGTCTCAAACATTGGTGCCTGAAACTTCTGAGAATCAAATGATTCAAATGCTTAGTAATGATCAAATGCAAGCATTGAAATCAGAAATATTGCTGTAAGGAATCTAATATTAGTTGTTTAATCCTTGGAACAAGCTTAACATGAAAATGCTTTCTTTCTCTTACCAGAGTCTCCTTGTCAATATCTGGAGTGAGAAGAGAGTAAGCAACTCCAGGCTTAGTTTTTCTGACACCATTTTCAGCTCTCAAGCTCTTCCATAACTGTGTTCCAAAATCCCTGCTTGTAAGACCTGTCTTGATACTCTCACCCCAGAAAACAGCGCCTCCATTGCTACGACCTTCGCTAACATTAATCAGATCGGCATTACACTTCAGTGCCATGCAGCAAGATTCCATTGCTGAATTAATTTATCAATAAACCAAAATAACCAGCTGATTCTCCGAAGATTCTAGCAGGGAAAAAAAATAAAAAAACTCAGCAAAAATGGAATCTTAAATAGAGAAAGAAAAAAAATCAGACAAAAAGCAAAACTACTTTGCTAGTGGTCCCAAAACCCCATGGACACAAACTGTAACAATTAAGAATACTGATGAAAGCGAGATTAAAAAGCTGAGACGACTTTAGAATACGTCTAAGTCAAGAAAAGATTCAAAATTGGAAACACCCAGATCCGAGAATAACTCTCTAACTCTAAACCGAAGAACCCATATGCAAAATACATCCCTTCTCTCTGTTTCTAAAGCACTGCCTGAAGCTACACGGATCACAACAAATTTGAGGGGAGAAGAGAAGTGGGTAATTCCAAAATGTGATCAAAGATTTAAAAGAAAGCTCTTTTGGTTAAATTGAAAGCGGAAATGAGCAAGTGGGAAGAGAGTCAGAGACTACAGATTACAGAATAGAGAAAGCAATGAGTGATGATATTTATATCTGTTTAGTATAATGGATTCTGAGCCGTCACGAGAATTACCGAAACAGTGATCAGATTCTCCAGAGTCTGCAGTTGCCCAGATTTGTATGGCTCTTGCCAGAAAATGAAATTTTCATTTGCAGATAATAGTAAGTAATATTCAAATAATTAGGTACTTGTCACCTTCACAGTTCACATGCTAGACAAAATGCAGATATATCCATATATAATTATTCGCATAATTAAGCAAAGTTTGGTGCTTTTACTAGTGCTAATTTATTAAAACTTCAAAATTTTAATCCTCCTTACAAGAATTTTACTAAATCTGCCCGAAGCAATAGGAATTTCTAATTGAAACGACTCTTTGCATTTCCTATATCTAGAAGAGAACCGAAACGGTCCATTTAAACCTATGGTTCAGATGAACTTGCATCGACGACGAAAGGTTCATTTGGCATAAGTAGGAATAGCCACGTTGCGGTGACACAGATCACCCCCAGCCGCCGCAAATTGAGAGCGACGTATGTGACAGTTGGCTGGTGATGAGCCACAGAGTGACGCACACTGCCTGATATTTGCCATGTGGCTGTCAACTTCCCATTTTCCGATCCATCACTGTCAATTGAGAAAGATTTTATGGTGGCCGAGAAAATATTTAATAGGAGCGATAAAATATGATCAACGACCGCAGAGTTAGATGAGATTGGAAAATACTGAGTCGTCAAACTTTGATAAAGACTAAGATTTGATTATTAATAATATAATTACGCCCTAATGATTCGAATAAACGAAACATATAATAACGTAAAATAATTCGAAAATAAACTACTCTGACAATTGTTTAGATCTTATAACTGCTAGTATATTGTACTTACAACACAGAGGAATAAAACTAGAAGTACTATGAAGTGGATCGATCACGACAAGAAAATGTGAATCACATTTCTTTGGAGTATGCTAGGCCTTAGGAAGGGCCACCTTGTCGTTTGTCCTGTTTGTGATATTGAGTTCGACTCAAGCTACAGAGAAAGAACTTGATTGAAAGCTTCTGATTTTGAGAGAGCATGCATGCCATGGCAATTGAAAATGACAAGAGCATCAGACACTGCAGTTTGCCCCCATTCTTCTCTTGTCATAGCAAACAGAGGGATCCATAGTTTTCGGCCCCATTGCACTCCCATGTGTATTGGTAAACGATCAAACCCAAGTTTGGTGGGCAGAAATTGGAAACCTCAAAATTGTATTATTGCAAAGGCCCAGTGGACCATCTGAATTGATGTTGTTCTTGAATTGTCAGCCTAGATTTTTTTTCTTTTTCTTGATGATTTCAAAGGTGAGAGTTTGGTTCACGAACTTGTGGACTAGAATGCTGAAAAGATGGGGTAGACACTTGACATTCAATGCCATGAATGAATCATCATTGCCACCTCAATTCGCCAAATATGTGAAGACAAGAAACCAAATCCAACACCCAAAGTCCCCAACCGTACTCCAACAGTCCTACTATAATATCAAGACGACCCAGAATTTGAAACCTAGTCTAATCGAAACCCAATACTTTCCACTAAATACTGGCCCAAACCTATTTGTACAAGTGACCTTTCTTTGGAAACTAATTTCAAGCCTGACGAGGGAAAATGGCCCAGGGGCTCCCCTGTAAATTTAGAATTCAGACAGCCAATCTGGGAAACTCAATCATGGAAAGCTCCATCTTTCTATCCCTTTGCAACTCAAGTAGGCAGTGACTCCAACGTCAGGGAGCTATAGGCAGGCCATAAGTGAAGTGTCGGAAGAAAGATATCTACCCGGAATTCTATGAGGATGCTAAAGTTTATTGCAATGGGGAATTAGTGATAGTGTATGGTGGATGTTTCTTCCAGGAACCGTCCTTTTTACCTCGGAGACAGGTCGGCTGTTCTCGTGGACGCTGACCAGGTCGACAAGTTCCGTAAGAAGTTTGGGCAGTTGTCTGAGATCACGGAGATTCCAGTGCTGAAGCCTGAAGGGTGAGATCATTTTGCCCACTAAGCGAAAGTCGGAAAGAAGAAGTAGATAACTTCTAGTAATTTTAGTTTTTTAGATTAGATTGCTTAGAGTCATGAATGATCCATCTTTGACATATCAGTTTTGAGTTCTGGGAAATTTTAGGGAACTACTTTTCTCGTATTGAATGGTCAGTTTCTGGATGTAATTGTAGCGTTTGCTTGCCTGCTTCGCTGTTCCCATTATACTCTTTTTATTTTTTCTGATCTTAACCTGTGAAGAATTGACTCTGCCAACAAAATACAGGTAAGATTGTCAGAGGAATATTCAAGATTTTACTCTCAAAATATTCAACTCAGGTTTAAAAAGAAGGGATTTTTACATTACCCTGGAATACCTGCTGTCGGTGTAGTGAAAACAATGTTGAACAATTGGTGATTAAAGGAGCCTAAAAATGATTAATTAGTTAACCTTTGTGCTTGGCATGTTTCTTAGTAAGTTATGGCTGAAGCCCAGTCAGACTGATAGCAATACCACCTCGCTTAGCCTTTCAGATTTGAAAATTAGACAAGCTAATATCAGAATTACTTTCAGAAATAGAATTGTGAAAGCCGCTGGAAAATACCCAAAATTACAGGGAAATTTCAAAACTTGAAATGATTATAACGCGTTACTTACTCTGACAGGAACCTAAATTATCATTTTCCATGTTATTTCCACTTGTAAAAATCGAAAGATTCAAGTAAGGAATTTTAGGATATCCCCTCTATATATATAAAGAACTTGGCCAGGGGCCCAGGGCCCATTTTCCAGCTGTTTCCTTTCGGCTTAGCTTATCTACATAAAAACCAAAACAGCATACAAAAGTGTGTGCGCGCACGTGCGTGTGTATATATATAAATATATATATATATATATATATATATATATATATGTCACCAGCTTCCAACTCTGTTTCCATTGATTTTCTTGCCCTTTCACGTCATTGGCAAATCCTTGCCTGAAACTTCCAATTTTCATTTCCTCCTCCTTATAAATACAGGGCACTGGTATTAAGCTAAAACCATCAAATTCGATTTCAGCTACTGAAAAAGAAACATTAAAGCATTGGGTCTTTTTTGGATTTGATAAGGTTATATCTGTTGATTTCTACGGAGGAATTCTCATACAAGAAGCAGCATAAACAAAGGAACAATATTAGTGTTGCCTTGTGCAGGATTGTCTTGGCCTTGGTGTTATTCTTTTGGTTGTCGATACACGTAGATAGAGCTAGAGCTCTTTACCAGGGATTCATCGCGGTTTCAAACAGGCCTTTGCCCATTTTCATCTTTATGAACATCGTCGTCTTTGCTCTTTGCTTCCTATCTAGCCAAAACCAATTCCAGCCGCCTGACAATGACAGCCCCGACGTTGGTGACTCTCTTACTCCCGAGGAGCTGGAACAAACGGAAGAGATGTTAGCGGACAAGCATATCATCCTAGTGGATAGTGGTGTCAGGGATATTGTGGCTGTTAGTTCCAACAACTCTGAGAGTTTAGATGGAAATCATAACCAGTTCGAGTCCCGGAGATTAGAGAGAGAGATGAGCAAAAAATTGGTTATCACAATGACAGAACCGCCGCGGAGATCAATGGATGACATGAACAATGAAGAGTTCAGGTTTGCAGTAGAGGCTTTCATTGCTGATATGAAAAAAACAATGATTCAAGAAAACATTCATGACGAAGAAGGGATTTCATAACTTGATGAGACCAGCGGAGGGATTAACACTACTTACGCTGCATCTCTTTGTATTTGCTCTATTCTTTTGTTCGTCACCTACACCCGCTTAGGAAACCAAGTCTAGTTTTCCTTTTTTTCATCAATTTTTCATTGTTTTAATATATTTATAATTGTTTTAACATAAAAATAATAAAAATAATTTTAATTTACACACGAAATATTATAAAAATATAAAAAATAAATATATTTTAATTTACAGAATGCAATTCCAAGTTGTACTCGTCATTTTCTTCCGGAACTGCATGAAATCTTGCATGAGAAAGCTGGGCTTGTTGAACATTTAAGAAAAACAGTTCAGCCCAAATAGAAGTTCCTTCTCTGACCAAAGGGCCTGCTCTTAAGTCTTATAAGTAGTAAGCCCAAACGTTGCCTTTTCCCCAGTTCGATTATTTTAATGTGATGTAAAAAAATGAACCATTTATTAATAAATTTATTATAATAGATATTAATCATTTTAATTATCTAACGTAATATGTGATTGCACGATGTAATTTGAATGAAAATAACATATATGACGTAAAATAATTATTCTCGGGTAGATAATAATATGAAATTAATAAATTATATAAAACCTAGTTATGAATTGGACACCTGAACTATGTTTCCTAGCTAACGTACTAGAGTTAATCAGAAAATGCTTGATTTTTAGCAATGTATAATAAAAAAATGTAATACCATTTGACTGGTATTGGACTCTTTCTGAACAAACTAAACTTACTATTTTTCTCTAATTGGAAATATAATATGTTATCTCTTTTGTAGGTCGGTGTGAATTTGGTACATTAGAAAAAAATTAGTATTAATAAAGTGAAGAAGTAGGATTCTTTCATACATATCCCTGACTATATGTTAATTCTTCTTTTTTATACTACCCAATCATCTTTTAAACTTTCCCATAATCTGTTTTAATTATTGTTTACATCCTTAATTACAGGCAATCAAATTCAAATCCAGTAGATAATATATCCTTCCCATATGCATGTCTAAATCTGATTTGCAAATATTTTCAAAAAGCTAAGTATGGATACAAATGAAGTTGTTGAAACTTAGGTTTTAAAGTTGAAAAATTAAAGTATTTAAATTTTATAAACAAGATTAGTAAAATGATACATATTTCATATGGTATATTTAAAAAATTGTGATATATGATAGATTTTTAATATCATTTGTGAAGTTAAAAATTATATTATTAATGCATCAAAAATCAAACTTTCCAAAAATTTTACCTAATTAACAACCACGTTTGTGTGTGTATATATCATTTGAAGAACATTATGATCAAATTAATTAACCCCATCTGATCAAATCAGTCCTTTTCCAGCGGGAAAGTTCAGTTTACATAAGAAAGAAAAGAAAAAGAAATATAAACTCCATTATATAGTGGGCAGGGTTGGTTTATTTCCATCTTATAGCTTAATTTGAAAGCTATGATCCAACTGAATTTTTTACCATAGTCATGAATAACAAGAATTTTTATAATAAGATCAAAATTTTTTACCTTACTGTAAGGTTAACATAAACACATGATAATAAATGTAAATTTAATATCAATAGCCGTAAAACATGTGAAAAAAACCGTAAACATATAAGAATAAACATAAAATTAGTATCAAAATATGTAAACACATGATAATAAATATAAAAATATTTTGTAGTAAAATTATCATGTGTTTAATTACATCTATTGACACTAATTTTACATTTATTTTCATATGTTTACGATATTTCAAATATATTTTACATATTAATAAATTTACGCTTATTATCATATGTGTTTATGTTGATATTACATTAACTTTACTATAAAATTCCCCGAATAATAACACTAGAGAAAAGTAGTTTTCATTGATTCTGCTTTTTTTTAAGTCAGTATTAATTTCCCCCACTAAAGCCTCTTGCTTTAAGGATAATCTAATATATTTAAGGGGTGTAAATATGTGGTAGATTAGGTATTCTACACCATAAAAGCCGAAAGAAGATGGCATGAATTAAGAGGATCCCTTATATCCACCTGTGGAAGCAAAAGCAAAATCCCAGCGCCGAATCTTGACTCAGATTGTCTCCCTAGTGGTTACACTACAAGGAATTCAATTTTTGTCCCAATGCTCAATCCAATACAATCCTAAGCCTTTTTTTTTTTTATCTTTACCAATGATGAAATGTTGATCACTAAATCAAATGTTCGGACGCTAAAAATGATTTTTGCATAATTGAGGGTCAAATTTCTAGAATTAACAAAATTTAAAAACCATCGGTTCTTCAAGATTTGAGAATCTGTTTTGTTAGAGCATGATAGAGGAATTGGATATGTAAAGTTATGACGATTCCTTTCCTTGTTTTTGCCTTCAAAAATAAGTGTATTTGTTCTTAATTGTTCCATTTTCTAAGCTTATAAATACTTCGGCAATGGCTGGTTGGCAATTGACACCCCAACTAGCAGCCGTGCATGCAAAAACACAAGGTGAGACTGAAGAGATTTGGAGCTACAGTAGACCTTATAGTTCATTAGATTATTTATTCTGCCTGATTAAGAGGTACAAGTAGTACAGCAACCTCTGATCACAACTAATCATTGTATTAAGAATAGGAAGAAAATCTTGTAGCTGCTATGGTCTTTTGGGATGGAATCTTATAGCTATTGTTGCATCGATTGAAAGGAGAAAAGACAAAAAAAGGTATAGCTAGCAAGAAAGCAACAGTTTGCGGCCAAGTTTCTATAATACATTATTGTTCAAAGAAATTGGTCCTGATTCTATCTAACAAGTTTCTATAATATATTTCGGATAAGATTTCATCAATCAAACATGGAAAAAAAAACCCTTTGGTATACTGGTTTGGCATGACATTGCTTTAAACAGAGATATGAATCTGACAGTTATGGCTAAATAACTCAACTTGGTAGCTTGATTTTGAACATAAGAAGAATGGTTTCCATGTGATGCTGTGTATCTGTTACTGTGAAAATATCTGATGAAATCATCCCGGAAAATATAGTAACTCAAACCAGAAATATAGATGAGCAAAGAACTGATGTTATAATTCGAACACAAATCTTACGATAATGTCATAATTTTTTTTTAACCACTCGATTAGGAGATTATTGGCTATAATTATGGAGTGTTTTGAATCCCATTTTCAGGGCTAAGTTTGGTTTATTCATTTTCTAACAGGTGTGCCTTGGAAGGAGGCGAGAGGGGGGACCATGGAAATAAGTTTTCTTGAAAACTTGGTAAACACAAAACTCTCTGTTAACTTGTAGCAAGTCTTTCTCTAATCAATTCATAAATGTGAATGCATTGCCTCATCTGGTGTGTGGACTTCATTTTTCCACATTTTGAGGTCATGACTCTGGAGTTAAAGCATGAAGTTCCAACTTTGACGTTTGGTACAGTTAAACTTTTAGGTAGGTCTTAGGTTCTATACCCATGAAAATGGCAGAAAAACTCATTAAGGAGTTCAGGATTTTATGGACAGGGGAGCTTTGTTATTTAAAAAAAAAAAAATTGAGATTCGAGTTTTAAAATAGTGGAATTATTATGCTTTTAAAAGTGAAAATGTGATTATTTAAATTAATATTTAAAATCAACTTTGTTATTTTATATATGCTTTTAGTGTACAGTAAATTGATTTGGTAATACTTAACATGACAAGGTAACTCGACACAAAAGTGACAAAATTTAAAGTTTTGATAAAAAAATGTATATAAATATTACAAAAGTTTTTTTTTGTATTTATTGTGTTTATACATATTTTGACACAAAATTTTCGTATTTTATATTTTTAAAATACAATTTTACATGACACGAGTATAAATTATATACACAAATCACTAAATTAAATACATCAATTTTAGTTAATCTGTAAGTCCTGTTCAACAGGGCCCGGTCATTGTTTGATTAGAACAATTAGTGACAATACTACTGCAAATTGCCAGTAAATGAAAGAAAAATGCCAGTGGCCGGCATCATGATTTATAAGACATGATTCTCTAGAGATGTTGGGTGGCTGTGGGAAGAAAAGTTTTATCATGTGATAGGTTGGGTCGGCAGTCCGAATGAACACTAGAGAGGTATTATTGCCAATTGATTGCCGGGACCCATCTAAATGAAACCTTTTGCAAGCAAACTAAAAGATTTTTAACAAATCAAACATCACTTTTACCTAATCTTAATCAATCTCTTAATCATGAACCCAAAAGGTGTACAGAATTAATGCTTCTTCTCATCCTTTTTGGCTTTCCGAACTAACCGATCTGCTATTCCTTCCTTACAGCCCTGCCTATACCCCTATGCTGAAAAGCATTCAAGATCCCAAGCTTTTGATGATAAACATATACTAATTTCTAGCTTCAAGCTAACCGTTAGATGTGGTAATAATCTCGAATCACAATTCCAACACCCTTTATCACTTTCTTAATGTTTTTAAATTTTAAATTTAAGCAGATTTGTCCAAAGTGATCAAGACTTCCATAATTCTCACTTCTATTATCGAAGACATCAACAAATCTCGAATAAGAATTGAGGGAAGAATTTTGATTTCTCTTGTTAATTTTCAAACCAACTGCCCCATTCTCTTACCCAATTGCTAACCTTAATTGGTTTAGATCACTTGCAAAACAGAATAAACATCAGCTGGTCAATGAGAGAATTAACAAATGAAAAGAAAAAGAGTTTAAAGTCTCAAAGGGAAAGAAAGAGGAAAGTTCCTGTGACATGGACTTGTATTAATTAAATATGAACATTGTTCTTATCCTCAATCAACGATCTTGACTTGTTACTCTCCCTCTTTGGCATTGAATTCTTGTCCTTGCTTCACTGCTCAAAGTTAAGTAGTTAGTTACTAAGCTCATTCGTTGAAATTTGCAAGATTTCTTCTGATTTTATTAGGCCGAAAAGAAAAATATAAAAATAGGCATGAGATAATTATCAATTCATGTTAATCGATTAAGGGTTCGTTCGGATTTCATTACACATGTAATGCAATCGAGTTTAACCAATCAAACAAAAAAAAATTACACTCTTTTTATTGTTTTTAATTTCAATGAAATTCAGATAAAAAAAAATTTCAATGAAATCAATTTTACCGTTTACTCAAATGAATTTTAAAGTGTAAGAATTTCTTCTAGCAAAATTAACAACTGGATTGTAGAGAGCTGGTTTGAATGCGTGTCTGACGGGCTCCCCGAACCTCACGGTCACGGTTAGTAGAGTCTGCAATGGACAGAAAGAAGTTGAAGACCGAACATTTCCTACCGAGAAAACTTTATCTTAGCCCTTGTCAGACTGCTATCGTACAGGTAGTTGTCGCCTCACGTGATATTCATCTGCCTTGTCTGGTTTTCTACTCTGAACGCTTTACTTGGTCTCTTTTTGTTGGAGAAAACCAGGCGTGATTTTCAAACCAAACCTTTATCTGTGCCATTACAGTAGTTGTAGTACTACTTTTTCACTTTTTCTGGGAGAGTAAGCGCTCGAACCCATGAATGTTTCATGGATTTCATCACCTTCCCACGATCAATCCACGAGTTCAGATTCTCCTGATTTCAGAACTCATGATTTTCCCATGCAAAAGCTCAATGGATCATAGAAACTTCACGCTTAAATTGGAGCTTATTTGCTTTTCATTTTCCTTTCGGATTGGATTCATTAATTCGAATGTGATAACCTAAACCTACACAGAACAGTTGAGTTCAGAATTCTTTCATGACAACTGGCTCTTTCCCCTCTCCTTTTCATCTTCCGTTCTCCCCACAATGAATTTTGGCCAAACAAGATTTCGTGAATCATAAGTATTGGATACAATGAAAGTCTTTGGTCTAAATTTCGAAATTGAATTCCGTAGAAATATCTCAACTAAAAAAATCGGGAGATTTTAAATGTGCGGCCAGATGTAAGGCCAAGGGGTGATTTCTTTTCAGCTTTTCAATTGTACCTACAGAGAATTGAAATGAGAATGAGTTTGAGAAACAACGTCTATTCTGAAAAGGAAATTAAAGTAGCCCATGTGATGAAAGTCTGCTTTTACCCAAAGAAAAAGGTGAATTATTCCATGGAGCATTAGTTCATGCGTGATTATATTAAATATCGAATTGCCTAATCATCGTTATCTTTAGTTGCATCATGATTAGGACTTGGTGTTTGGGAACAAATCTCTTCAGTTCCCAATCCTTGTAACCCGGACAAAATAGATATGAGATTAAGGAGTAGGATTAATGCGTTTTCCAAATAATCTAAGCTTCAGAATCAAATCACCTGTAGCATACATTCATCTGCAGCTCATTGTCAATCAGTTTCTAGGATGTCTATAATCAGTTAGACATGCAATCTCCAATAATTTCCACACTGAACAGCAGCAAAAAGCTTCCCCAAATTATGTCTTGTTAGAATGACATGAAGGAAAATTTGACTTTGTCTGGGTTCTTCCTCTAGCTTGTTGCTTTCTGAAGTTGAAGTACACTAGGGATCACTTAGTTCTATAATTGGCAGGCAAGTAATTGGCATGCAAGTACAACAGCTCATATGCAATAACACAGTTGTTGCTTTTGATAACTATGTTTGGAAAGGGTTTTCAAATTGGAACAACAATTTTGAATGTAAATTAGGGCTATATCTATTTTTATGTTTGCTCACAACTCACAAACTCAAAGACTAAAGCTTTGCTTGATATGGGGAAAAGAAAGGGGTGAGAAAAAAAATTAGTTAATCAAATGATTAAACTACAAAGTAAAAAAGTTGTTATGAAACATAACCATTTGATTAACTAATTTTTCTTCCTCACCTTTTTCTTTCCATCTTACCAAGCAAAACTTAAAAGCAATCCAACACTTTATTTTCTCAATAAACCAAATCAATTACACAAAATTGTTAGTCTTATCTTTTGTATTTTGAGAATCTCTTGAATTCAATGTAAAAGTATGACTATATATCATCAAAAGAAAATATTGTATGAAATCGTTCTTTCACATCAGCATTATAGTTTTTCAATTCAAATCATATCACTTACTCAATTTCAAAAAATCAGTTATTTATTATAAATCACATATAATAGTTAGATGGTGAATATCTAATTCAACAAAATTTTAATGATTATTTTTAAAAAAATATTTGATTACATACCATAATTTATATACAAGGAACATATATTTCCGTGTAATAACTATCATAAATTTTTTTTCCATCAAATAATTTGCAGTTGAATCTCTTTATTTTTGCCCCAAAAGTACTAGGGAGAGAAATTCTTCACACCTTTTCAAAAGTAGAATGCCAATTAAATCTGTAGTATTAAATTTTAGTACTATGATACAATATCATCAATTTACTAAGCTAATATTAACATCTAATTAACCAACTAATGCTTTCCGAAACCAAATTAAACCCAATTAAGCTAGTGAACAAACAAAAGTAGCATATATTTGTTGAAAAAGAGCTTAATTTTGTACATTAATGTCAAAAACTCAAATCTCAAACAAATCCAATTGGGCCATATTGGAGTTTAATGCTTCATTAATAGGAAATGTATAGTGAGTACACTTCCAAATTCTTAATTCTCATATTACATTTTCTTAAGAAATAAAGAAAGTTTGAAAGGAGGACCCGCTTTTACTTTTCTCAATGGGAAAGATAGACATGCGATGCGACACAGCAGAAGAAAAAATTATTCACAAAAAAAAAAAAAACAGAAGAAAATATATTGAGCCACCCTGGTACCCGCTCGAGCCCGTCAGTTTCCCTCTGGTGCCTGCAGTCTGCGCAGCACGTAACCTACGCAACCCCCTCCTCTCCCCACGCGTAGGTCTGCCCTGGTTCGGTCCCAGCTCCGTCTGGTTCACTCGCTCTCTACTGTTCTATAATTCAGAAATCATTTCGATTAATATATTTGTATATTTTCCTTTTTTTTAATGCAAAAGCTTTGGACAACTCACCTATATATAACGCCCTACGCATCGACCCAAATCATTCAGTTTCCAAAGCACCGAACCAAAAATTATTACCAGCTTCCAACTCTGTTTTTCTTCAATTTTCTAACCCTTTGAAAGCAACCTTAAACCTTCTCCTTCCTTTCCCTCATTGTCTTGTTAAACAAGCATGGATTCCTTTGAGTTTGATAAAGTCAAGGCTGAGAAGGAAGATGCTCTATGGAGATACAACATGGAGAGGAAGTTGAGGATCGGGCTTCGTGTAATCGGGTTTTTGTTGGCTTTGTTTTTGCTGTTATGGTCTTGGTTCCCGACGCTGATTCCTGACACCGTACAGTTTGCTGGAGATTTTCGCCGCCGTTTCGTTACAACCTTTAACAAGCCTCTCTTCACTTTCATCGTTGTAAACATCATCATCCTTGCTGTTTATGTATTGTCTAACCAAAAACAGACCCAGAAACAAACCACCTGCCCTGATATATACGACGAGTACACCAGCTCTCGCCGGAGTATACCCACATCTGGCGTCGCATCCAACTCTCAGGCCACAGAGGAGTCCGTGATGGAGGTGGACAAACAAATCATCCTGGTAGAAAATGCGCTTGCTCTTTCTCCAGGGAAACAGCGACGTAGAACAGTTACAGAAACAAAAATTTCCTTTTCACAAGTTGAACCACCTACGACGATCCGTACAGAGACAAAGACAAAGACAAAGCCTGGAGTTTCTTCAACCGAAGACAAGCAAAAGAAGTACCGAAGAACTCGAACAATGGTTCCAGAATCTCGAACCCAACGGCCCCGGGAGTTTCGGAGATCGGAGACAGCTATCGGCAGAGAGTTGGTGATTTCAGGCAGAGATCCGCCGAGGAAATCAATGGATGAGATGAGCAGTGAAGAGTTTCGGTTGATAGTAGACAGTTTCATTGCTGAAAAAAAGAAGACTCTGATGCAAGAAAATACTGCCCATTACACTAGGAGAAAAGAAAACTGCATGACTATCGCGGTTAAGAACTAGGAGATTAGAGAAAATCTGTGACTTCAAAGAAAAATCAATCTCGATTTTCGAATTATTAGGGTTTCGGGATCGTACATTAATTAGTGTTTGAGATGTACAGTGATAATGTTTCCCTGGTTTTCTGGGAGCTAAGTTAAGATAATTAAGTTTTATGGGTTCTTGCGCTTTTTCTTGTTTTTTTATTATTCTTTTTTGTCTTTTTATTGCTCTTTTTCCCTTGATCTTTGAATTGGACATTCAATTAGATGCTCTGAAAGCCAATGTGTTTATGCTCTGCTCATGAGTTTTACGATCATTTGAATAATGTTGATTCTAAATCTTGTGCAATTCTGGCTAAAACTACTTCGTAGCAACCATGGAATTCAGGGATAATAAAGTTTCTGATCAAGTTCTGTTGAGTTGGTTTGGGTACAAACTCTGGAATATTTGAGGTTTCCTGTTCAGAAACAAACGAAACTGAGACTTTTCCATTTTTGTTGTCTTTGAGGAATTCATTTCAACTCTTCTAAACTTCAATTTACAGTCAGTTCTGTTCCCCCGTCATCTATTGCAATTACTTCAGATAAAACTTCAGCTTTCATGCAAGTTTGGTTAGGGGAATCCTTCCTATTGCTTTCATTCTTCATGGTTATGGCATAGATTTGCATTCAAATTTCAGTCAATTATATCATTTTCTTGGAATCCACCAACGTTCATTTTGATTCTTCTTCTAACGCAAAACACAGTTTCTTTTTCTATATATGTACTAATCAGTACCCAAAAACCCACAGGTACAATGATGAAAACAAACAGTGTAAAATGCTTGAAATTGCTTCATGAATACCCAATCATGAAATTACAGTGTGATTCTGATTATTATAACAATATTGTTAACAGTAGTCTATTGAAAAAGCACGTTACTTCGGCATAATGGAGTAATAATTTAGAATGTTGGATGAATTTACTTCCAAAAGCTTGAAATCTTCCACGGGAAAGTCAATAACTTTTGCTCTACTTTAGTCTTTAGGCACGCCCCTGTGCCTATAAACTAAGCAGCTTTGTCTCAATCACATCTTAATTGCGCTTACCATCATTACCTGCACTAACTAGTGGGGGCTTTGAGGGATTTTAGACACTCATAGAGCAAAACAGAGGCCATGTATCTTACTGCTTTTCCGGACAAAGTTCCTCGCACCAGCTTATTCCTCCTTGATTCTAATTTCTGGTGTTGTCAGTGTCGATAATTTGTATACATAATTCATATTTATATATTATAAAAATTGAGATTTATATAGTGTGAAAATTAAAAATTTCATATTTAAATTTATATGAACACTGTCAAACATAATTTTTTTTGCTGCTATCCAATCTCGAAGGGTAGTGTGCTCTAATAGCCCACTATTAGATAATATGTATGAATGCATGTAATATTATTTTCATATTTTTAATTTGAATTATTTTCGTATCATATTTTCACCAAATACTTAAACTGCAAAGTCTATTGTCAGTTGAAGTGACATGTGAATTCTACTTCTTCTATTCCCTTTTTTATTATTATTCTTTCTTTTAGTCAAGAACTTAATTGCCCCTGATTAGAACACAGGACCAGCTAGGCTGAAAATTCCGAAACCAGGCCAGCACAATAATACAGGAAGCATTATTTTTCATTTACCTGCCAGGATAATATAAACCTTCCAAAAAAACATGGTTTTGTTTGGTATTCAGTGCCTGACAAAGGGACCCAGTGAGAAGAAATTGAGCGCTGGAGGTTGAGGCAATAGTAGTTTAGGCGGTGGTTGCAGGTCACATTGCCTTCGGGGTGGGGCTCAGGGCCTTCCATTTTGTATTATACGTGTAGTACCCTGCTATTATTTACTTCTTCTGAAAATCCTGCAACAAAAAGAGAGAATGCGATTTTTCCTTGTTTTTTAGCCGCCGATCGCCATAAACATTTCCTTCCCCTGTGTTGTTTCTCAGCCAGCCAACTGGTGTACATCAAACATTAATCTTCTCAATTATTGCTCCTTGCCATAACCCTCTTTGATCCGTACAAGTGGCACTTATTCCGGGGGGTCCTTGAATTACTCCATAAGTAAATTCATTTTTTTAATAAAAAAATGTTGTGATTCTTGTGAATCCATCTGCTTCACTTGATCATGCTATTCATTACCAGCAAATTGACTATTTTTTGAACAATTTATTTTCCGTTAGTACAATTCAACTATAAATACAGATAAAATGCGAGCGAAATGACCTTGGGTATTAGGTCAAATAATTATATTTTCATCCATATTAGAATTTTACGAATATTTAACACTTGCATTCACTCTTTCTTCATGTTGGAAGCTAATTCCATGATTTGGGATCTTTGCAAAGGTCTTTTGAATTTTCGATATAGTAAATAACCTCAGGGATTTTTCCTATCAAGTTAAAGTAACATTAAATATTGATACAAATAATTATATTTTTATTTGCGTAAGAACTCTGTAAATTTAAAATTTGACTCTTGCCATTTGCCTTTTTTTTTTTTTTTTTCAAATCAGAACCCAATTTCGTTAGTTTTAAGACTTCCATGATTTGGGATCATTGCAACCTTTGTCTTTTGAATTTTCCTTATATTAAGTAACCTCAGGAATTGGAAACCTCTAAAATTGAAATTATTACAATAGATACTACAATTTTTGTTGGATTGTGAACTACATATGGATTGTCATTCTGAATTAATTAGAGAAAACACAACCTGTTTTCAAGGAATGAAAGACCCTTATCTTCACCAAAAAAAAAAAAGACCCTTATTTTCTGAAAGCAGGCAGGTTGTAACTTTCATATTTTGATAATAACAGTAATAATATACATCACATGATTATAATATGAATAGTGAAAGGTTAAAGAAATACCAACAAATTTAAAAATTATTTATATAATATAAAATGTTTGTCTTCATATACGAGCAATAATATCCTTGTCTCCCGAATTGTCGTTTCCATTTGCAGTTCTATTGTTCAATAGATGTCATATGATCAAAGAGGTCCCATCGTTATTTTTTTCTTTCTTCCTATTGTTTGAATAAAAACCACTGGAACTTTTTGTATTTTTGTAAACTAATGAGTTTATTGTTTATTTTGAAATTTTTGAATTTTATTATTCAAAGGCTTAATAGTCAAATATATTATTAATATTTTGCACAAAATGAATATAAGTCATTAATATTTTATTGCATGAAAATTAATCCATAAACTTTTATTTTACTATAAATAATTCTTCAATCTTTCAAAATTATGCTACTAAGTCTAAATCTGTTAAGTGACACTAACTTCAGTTAGTATTGCATACGTCGCAGCCAACTAAGCTATTCACGTCAGCTTTCACGTTAGATGTCCAAACGGTAGTTAATATCATTTAATAGATTTAGACTTAATTGTATAATTTTAAAAAATTAAGGGTTTATTTATAATGAAAAAAAATTTATGAACTGATTTTTACGTTATAAAATATTGATGATTTAATTATATTTTATGCTAAAAGTTAAAAATATATTTAGCTATTAAGCTTTGTTCAAATAAAAATATACATCAATTATCCAATTAAATTTTGATTTCAATATGTGAGAAAGTCCGTAGCTTGTTTCTTAGAAACAACGAGGAGGCTTGGATTAGGAGCACGCCACTAGCTTATAATGAGTCGGTGACAATAAAAAAAGAGGGTTTTTTTTTTTATAGACAAACGCATAAAATGCATTATTTGATTGGTCAAGTCAACATCATGATTCATGGACAGTAGAATAAGACTTTTGTAATAAAATAAAACTTGATTCATGTTGCAACTAAATTTTGCAACAAACATTAATTAACATAAACATTTGTCCCCATATTTCTTCTTGTTTAGACATAAAACTGCCTCAAGTTTTTATTTATACTTTTGTTGTCAATAATATAATTTTATTTTTTACAAAAAAACCATAATTTAATTAAAAAAAAAAGCTGTAAGATCGTAATTTGGACATTTAAAAAAGAGTTGCAATTGGTGAAATTAGATTGAGTTTTAAGTTCGCCGATAACATAACTTTCTGTGTTTTATTTAGTGCAGAGTTTGTTAAATTAAATTAATTTTTCATTACTGCTTTATTTAATATCATAATTTAATTTCTTTGATTATTTAATTTTCACTTTCATCAAAAATGATGAACCCCTGGAAAGGAAGACAACATTGAGATATACAATTAAGGAGATTATGAATTGATAGGAGATAGCTTCATATTTATCTTCTTTCTTTACATATTTATACTAGCATTTTACGAAGCTTTCTTTTTCTTTTCTTTTTTTTTTTTCTTTTGGCCGTAACGTACGGCTTAATGTTCAATAAACCATTGCTTTTAAAAGAAGAACAAGAAGGTAAGAGCTTTGCAGATCTAAAATCCGAAAGTACTTTGTATTTTTTTTTTTTAAAGATTAGAAGCTTTTGTTAACATATATATATAAAAAGAAGAATGTGAAAAAAGAATTCATCATTGGATCTAGTATTAAGTAAACAAGCTCGTGGCCTATGCTTTTGAGAGTCGCGAAGCAAGTTTTTGCTCTTGGCCCGCTCTAACCATAGAATTGAGCCTAAAGCAAGTCAACTAGTAGAACAAAACTAGCTAGAAACTCTTGATCTTTCTTTATTCAAAGCAGAACTTTCTGCTGCTAAAGATGTGGCCATGAACTAGCATCTGTAATTAGGTATCAGGTGAGTGGTTCTCTTCCATTCCATTGTCTTTGTTTGGTTGGAGGGCAACTACTAGCTTTTTTTTTTCTTTCATCAAATAGATAGTAGAGAAAGAGGGTTAGACAATTGATTCTTTTTGAATCAAAGTGCAGCCAGCCCACTTTCAAAAAAAATAACGATCCTAAACAAAACACGAAAACGATACAAATAAAATATACGAATATAAATCATATTCATGATAGTCTACATGTTATTATGTATACCATATATAAGTAATTATTAAAGGGCAAACCCAATATATAAGACTTATACGTTATAAGATCTGAAGAAAGTTATATGTTAACAATTTTCTTTCAACATTGAGGAAAAATCCATTTTTATAACATACGCCCGTGATTTTTAGGATTAAAAAAAAACTTTTACCGTACATAAAAGTTCACACTCTATATAGGTAATTATTAAGCTAGAAATTTTGATATAGCCAAAATGCCTGGAACAAGTGTGTAAATTAACATATCCTTCTTTTGGCATGGTGAGACCCAAAGATGTTAACAGTCTAGTCTATTTGTGTAGCAGCATCCAACCGGTCCTGGAATGGAAGACAGAACAGAAGTGAAAAAGAATGAGTCAAATTTGGCAACCCTGTCCTTTTCCCTTAGATTAAGGGGCGGCCTCTGTCCTAGTGGGGCAAGATTGTAGGACAAAGCTGGATCAACTCTGATAGGTGTAAACAAACTATAGTTAAAATACTTACTTTATGCAGGTTTCAAGCATATGTTAACTTAGCTTAGGTATATAGATTATTAAAATGGTCATTAATCAAACAATGCCACCTATATATGATTCCTTGTATATTTATATATATTGTTAAACAGTGGCCACTCTCTTGCATTTTGTTGCTAAAAATTAAAATACAAATTTGCTTCTATCAATCTGATTTTGAGACTCTACTTTCATGGAAAACACATACACTAATTTAGGCCGTGGGCCTGAAAACCAAACATCTAGGAGATCCACTAGAAAGGGCTAATCTGGTTCTCGCTTACACTGGATCATCTCCTACATTTGTAAGTTCTTCAACAATTTATAAAATTTTTGTCCTGGATTTTTAATTTATTTAAACAGCTGAAAGTGGAGTAGAAAGTTGAAATCGTTAATATCATTGCTTATTTCCTTTTTTTTTTGGTTTGAAATTTTTATTGATTTAATGATAATAAGATTGGGAAAGTAATGCGAATTCAAAAGTCACAACGGAACTGTGAAAATGGAGTGAATGGAGACGGAACTTTAACAACGCATGAGCGGCTTCTTTGGCGAGAAAAAGAGTTGATGGTGTCGCCAAACAGAGAGACTCTAGAGCAACTTTACGTCATCCATGTCATGAGCCCGTTGTTAGGACCAAAGCATGTCGATGCCGGGGTATATATTCTGATTTAGTTTTTTCGATTTGATGAGCTTTTTAATTGCTTTTGGATCCTTAGACTTCTGGCTTTGACAGATGCGTGTTCTTGTAACTAAGGAATTCCTTGTGTCTGTTGAGAACAATGTGGCTTGTTACCAGCCTGTTTGGCGAGTTGAATCATCACAGATTGATACAAATCGTGATTCTGTGCTAATCATATCGGATCATTCAATATTTCCGAATGGTAATTTCACCTTCTCCTGACCTAGTTTGATGTATTTTTGCATGTTGTGCTTCCAAATGTAAAGGGATGGTCTCTTCTTTGTAAATCTTATAGACTGTAGAAAACAGGACTATGTAATCCTATTCAGCTAAGCTTAATTAGACCGGTCTATAGAGGCTTTCATTCTTATCCTATGGGAGTAAAAGTATTACTAGAAGACTCACTTTACTAGAATGCAGGTGACAAAGTGTTTGTCTGCTACAAGTTTGGAAGTAGTGAAAGGAGTAGTAAGAAGCTTTCAGTATATCATCTATTTGGAAATTTGTACATCTAAAATTACTTTGTGCAAACTGGCCAGTAGAAGCATTTTTTGCCCTTACTGATATTTTGTTAACTAGATTGCTGACTTATACTTACATGTTGTATTTAAGTGGGAAAATCTAACAGATTGAGAAGAGCTTATAGACATGTATGTGGCCTTTTCATTTTCGTTTTCCTAGAACTTAGCTCATATGTTGGAATAGGAGTAGTTAAATCTAAAGCAAAGATGAACCTAGGTTTCCATCACAAATGATTAAAATTAGTTTATGCTATATAGCAAACATTATGTTAGTTTTTTATATCATTGCACTTTCTGTATTTCAGGTTCTCTTAAAGTTGGACCATGTATAACTGTTGAGATAAAGGTGGATCTCTTTTTATGACTTTTTTTGGTCGATTTCTTTGTCATCATTTTTTTGCATGTTATGCATTTTCATTTGGTCCTCTAAGTTTTACTTTCCTTTTGTTTCGCTTAAGTAGCCCAAATGTGGATTTCTTCCAATTTCAAGATTCATAGCTGAAGAAAACGATGTCAAAAGAACCATTACCACTGAAGTTGCATGATCAAGAGGTAACTTTCTCACCTATATATAGCTAATATGGCCATTTTTGTTAATGTTTACGTTTATTCTCACTTTCTTAATAATTGTAACATTTCAAAAATATTTTCAGATATTGGAATATAGCGAATGTAATCCACTGGATCTATTCTCTAGATCCAGAGACAGGATACAAAAAGCTATTGAAGCCCTATATGCTACCCCTCAAAACAATTTTCGTGTATTTTTGAATGGTTCTCTTGTATTTGGGGGCTTGGGTGGTGGCACAGACAGCACTATTGCTCTGGTTGGTGAGGCCTTTGAAGATACACTTAAGGATGTCATTCAGGCAGATAACAACCTGCGCACAACTAGTTTTATACAGCTTGTTGCTGAGACAGTTTATACTTCTGGAGCATTAGATCAACTTCTTGAAGTTCAGAAGCTTGATACTTATGACATTGAAGGGGCAATTCATGCTTATTATAACATAATTTCGCAATCTTGTGTGGTTTGTAGAGAATTGAGTATGGAAAAATCATCAGACCGCTATACCTGTTTGCACCCCATTCCATTGGATGAAAGCTTGAAGATTGTGAAGGACTATTTGATAGCTGCAACTGCGAAGGACTGTAGTTTGATGATTAGTTTTAGACCAAAGGAAGATGGAGATTTATTATCAGGTTCTTCTCACAATACTGTATATCTAGGATCAACTAACCAAGTTATTGAGTATAAGGTAGACTCTCTTTCCATTTGGATTCGTCTTTTGTTGTTCATCCTTAATGCTAAAATATTTTATTCAGTAGTATAAAGCAATCTCTTGAAATACTTTTTGGTGAATGCTTTGTCCAAAACCATTTGAAGTCAAATTTATCTGATGGTTTACAAATGAAATTTTCTTTAGGGCCATGCCAATTTGTTAGATCTTTAAAATAAACCTAGAAAAAACATTATAGCTCTCTGTTTTAATATATTGATGAAATGTCTTTTTGGATGAAATCAAAGTCCTCTGTGTCAAGGTTTTCTTACTGTCTTCTGATGTTATGTTATATTGTGTACATTTCAAATTTCTAGGTGTATTTCATTGATCTCGACTTGAAACCTTTGAAGAAAATGGAGGATTATTACGAGTTAGATAAGAAGATTGTCAGCTGCTATTGTCAGATGGTGAAAGCTGAGTTAGAATAGATACCTATGGAAGTGTCTTGGGATAAAAGATGTGCCTTAGAAGACAGTTTGTATACTGAAGATTGTACTCGTAAGTGCAAGTAGTTCTTATATGTTTCCTAAACTGTTGTTGTAAAAGTAACGTTGCAAGAGTGAATACGAGTATTGCTCATCTTGAGGCTCAAGTTCTTGCTTCACATTTTTTTGGGGCTTTTGGATTTCCCTTTGAGAAAATAATTTGTTGTCTATATCTTATGCTTAAAGATTTATGCTAGTTATTTTCATTTTTGTTTTCCTTCTTGTGCTAAAGCTGAATGGTCCTCTACTTTCACAGCAGTTGCATATTCACTGATTTATAGTCAGATTTACTCATGCGGTGGACTACTTGGTTGGTAAGAATTTAAACGTTTTCAAATTTGTTGTACAATGTCCGCTGTAGCACAGACTACCTTGAAATCAGATAAACCATGTGCATAACTCTGTAACTTGCTATCCAGTTTTTCTTACTCTTACCTGAGTACAATTGCTTGATAATTTGCATGAAATATTACTCCTATGATTTGTTCTTTCTAGTCTATAAATAATTTCGCTGACTTTTTTGTAAATCTATAATATTTCTCAACCCCCTAAAGTAAAGAATCATCTATGCTGGGGTTATGCTAGACCTTCATGCCATTGAACTTCAAACTTTTCCTTTGAATTGCTTCTATGTTCAGCTCTTAATTGTAAAGTATGGAGAAAGATGATTATTCATGCTCAAAAGGGTTAATGCATTTGAATTCTCACAATGTTATATAGTTGTAATGCTACCATTCATGCATGGTGAGCTGGTTAACATTCCATTACTTGTGGGAACTTAACCGAGAGAAAAAGAGAAAATGACAGACCGTAAAGGTTTGGGCTAACAGGGAAAGCGATGTATCAACTACTCACTGCCATCATATCTTGAGCCCACATGGCCAATTAATTCATACAGTTGGATATTGAATTTCCTGTTTTTAGTGAAAACTTTGATGGTATTATACGGTGATGAAAATTGAAAGTTATTAGCTGAGGCTTATCAAAGCAGAATTTTTGTGTGAAAGCCTAAACGATGAATCCTGTTCTTTTTTTCCTTCTTAAGCCTGATCAATTTGTGTAATTTTTGCATGTGAATTAATTTAACATAACAGAATAGTTCTTACAACAACAGCTTGAGTTATGCATGGAAAGGACATTAATTTGTCGTGTAGTTTTGCATTCATTTTTCTTCATGCTTCTTTCTAGACAGCATGAAACTCTGCTGTCCTTTTTGATTTTGAGTTAATCTTCGGTGCAAGGTTAGCATGGTCCATGGTCTCCTGAGCCGAAGGCCTGTAACTCAAACATTGGAGGGAGCTCCACTGGGTTCCTAGGGACTTTTGTCTGCAATTTCAGCAGATTTTTAGCTTGCCAGGTATATGTTCAATACTTTGATGTTATTTATTATAGTTTCAGATGATTCCAGACTTTTCTTATTAGAAAGATGTTTCAACACTTGTACCATGTTGGTAAAGTATTTTAAAGTTGAAGGCTTGAGTAAGAGGACCTAAACGAGTGGTCTAAGTTTGAGTTTTGCCTATCAGCTCAAACCACAACTGAGCTTACGTCCAAACTCACTCACACCGTGTTCTCCTCAATAGGAGGTATACACATGGGGAACATTAGAAAACCCTGCTAAAATTATACTGAAAAACTCAAGGTCATAAGGCTGACAGTCTTCTGAATCAGAGGGAAATGTTATATCTGCTTCCTCTGACAACATCCTTAGATAAAGCATCTGACTCTGTATTCTGTACAAATGACTGCTTGGACAGCCCACTGAACCTTTCATAGAATTCATGTCATATGTTGTATGCACTACTGCTTGTATGATTTATTTTTGGCAATAGAAAGAGTTTTCCTTGCTGACTAGGAGTTGCTTTGTGAGCCAGGGAAATTGCTACACTGTTATGTTTCGTTCAACACTGATTCGAGGTCATTATAAGTGCGAATTCTGAAGTTATGTTTTTGTTTCTTTCTCTGTATGTTGTGTTTGGGGTCCGTGTAAAATTCATATTTAATGAGCAAGATGCCATTGGTAACCCAATCAAGAACCTTCTGACTGGCATTTACTTGTCACCAACTAACATTGTCAGTCCATTTACTTTCCAACCCAACTTCTATCCAAAAGCATAAGAAAATAAAAATCCATAGTACAAAAAAGTACTAAAATTACATTTAATGAAAGGAAGTTGAGAGATGTAGTAGTGATTTATATATAGGAAGCTTAGATTCATTACTCTTTCCGGGAGAAGCTTTTTCTCATCCAACTTTTTAGAATCGTAGTTAGTGTGTGCTTTACTCCAATCTCGAAAACCATGTCAAAGGTTCCTTTCTTCTGAAACCCACTTAGCTTCCATATTGCTTTTATGTTATTTGATGTTTGTTCTGCCATGCATTTAATTACTGACTTATCATTCTGCTCTGCCATTCTATCCCTGCACTGACATCCTACAGTACTACTCTTTCTAGTCTGTTCTGAGCTCAGACGAAGTACCTTAAAATCTGACTCTTTTTTCCTGGTGCAGAAAACTATCCTGTCAGTGGAGCTTTTCTGTCCAAAGTGCAGGCAGAAGGTAATGAAGGTAATCTCTGACGTAGTAGGGATAACGTCTATTGTCCTTGATCCATCAAAAAATACAGTAACTGTGACTGGTGAAGCTGATCCGTTTAAGATCATTAAGAAAGTGAGGAAATTCAGAAAACACGCTTCGATTGTAAGCATAGGAGCTGCAAAGGATGAGAAGAAGGACGAGAAGAAGGATGACCGGAAAGATGTTACGGTTTGCACTCCAAAGACATGCCAGAGATGTGATGTTTGGTATGTTGTGAGTGATGATTTTTACAGTTACTGCTCCATTCTATAATTAAGATCTTCCACATTCCAATGTATTATTTGTTGCAAAAAGCTATATGCTTAGCCAGTTACCGGAAAGAAATGGAGTTCCTCCCATGTCATAAACTGCCAATGTTTCGACAAACTTTAGTATATTTAAAGTAGATTTTTTTTGCTTGATGAATATGATCTGATATGAATGATCTTTTTTTTGTAATTACAAAACTTCCAATCTAGAGATCCGAGAACTTGGTAGTCTCAAGATTTGACAATTCATGTATTTGTATTGTACTGCTAATGTTGTTTTATATTAAATACGTGCGTGTTATATTTTGTGTTTACATATAAAATACGAAACAGACTTTTTAAGTTTGTCTAATCTTTTAATTCGTATAATTTACATGTTTTTTGTTTTCTTGCATTTGTGTCATGTCAATTTTGTATTTAATTTTTCGTATCATATTGCACTAAAATTGTCAAATTTAATTAATATCCATGTCCTTTTGTTGGATTTTACAAAAGGATGCTTAAAAATAGTAGGTTTTGCTACACTCCCCAAGTCCCGACTCAATTTCTTGGGTTAGTAAGCTTCCTCGTTTAATCCTTACTAATTATTACTGCTACGAAGGACGAGCGCGCCGCTGCAACTACTCCAAAGGAGCTGCCCATCCCTCATAGTAAGTAGGGTCCCCTGCCATAACGCGAGAAAACAATAGAATGACTTTCTTATAAGACGTGCTTGAAACGGTGCAGTCTACGGTTGCCCTTCCATAGGGATATACGTACCATGCCAACCGTCGACTATGTAATAAATTAATATAATAATAAAAAAATACCAGATAATATTTTTTTTATTCGGACGAAATATGTCACTAACTCCAAAACCGGTTAATTTGGATTTGTGCGAAGCCCCTTTTAATACCAAATAATATTTAAGACTTTATAATTTAATGTATTGACATAATGTCGTTAAGCACGAAATATTATCTCATTAATGAACAAAATTTAAAAATGCCTAGACTCGTAAAATTAAATTAAGCAACTTTATTAATATTTATTTTTAAAAGTATGTATATTTTTTAACAATGTTCATTAATAAAAAGATCTTTTACGAGTATTGACTAACACTATATAAAAATTATATACTATCAATGATTAAATATAAACTTATATATTAATTATACTTATAAAATTTAAA
The DNA here is from genome assembly GCA_031772115.1 of Heritiera littoralis. NCBI lineage: Eukaryota > Viridiplantae > Streptophyta > Magnoliopsida > Malvales > Malvaceae > Heritiera > Heritiera littoralis. The sequence goes on from JAPDPK010000001.1 coordinate 23,577,822, forward strand.
AACTCTGTTGATTATGCATAAAATAATATCATCTTTGGCTTTGTAGCCATACAAAAAAAATTCTTAAAATCATTCTCCAAATTTTATCATATTATTATACTTCTTGAATTAAAATTGCATATTTAGATCAAATAGATAAAATATAGGTGTGAATAACGCCTTAGAAACAATGATTTATTGAAGCATCAATTGCACGTTGACGTTGGGTAATTTGTACACACCTAAACTTAAGGCGGTGGAGGTGTGTGGTTAGCTTGGCAAAGCACAAAATGCATGTTGATTGCCGACAATGGACCGGTCACTGTACATATAAATTGAGATGTTGACTTGACGAAGCTATATAATAGAACCTATGAAAGCTATCTGTTTGTTGATGAATTAATGTATGATATCAAAATGAAAGCTCCTTGGATCATTTTTTATTTAGGAAAAAGACTCTGCAAGCGATAGTTATTTTAATTTTGTCCACTTTTTAGGTAGTTATTAATGCTTTTTTTAGTTCACAGGGAGTTAACTAGTTATTAATTGTTCTTTTGTACAAAAACTAGTTATTAATGTTTTTTCTTTTTTTTTTAAGCATAAGTATATCCATCAATTTTACGGTCTAAAATTAATATTGTCTAAACCGAGAGTGATAAACGATAAAACCCTTCCAACAATGAAGACTCCAGAACTCAAACCCTGAAAAAAAAATCCATTTTCACTTCTTCCACTTCTTCCAATCACTTGGTGGTTGTTGGTGGTTGTTAATGTTGCTTCCTTGCAGTTCATGGTTATTAATGTTGCTTCCTTGCATTTAATTTTTTTCAATCATAAAGAGAGTATTATATTTAATGCATGGAGTATATATAAATTCTACGCATTATATATTGTCAGAATCATAACATGTTATTTCATTAATTCTTAAAACTTAAAATATATTTTTAAATAAATATTATTAAATTCACTAAGCAATAAAGTGTCATGTGGACCTAATAATTCGTGTATAAAATCTATAATCGTATCACGTAAAACATGAAGATTTCGTGCCAACATGCTAAACATAATTTTTTTTAACTTTTGTCATATTTATATACAATTTTTATCAATTTATAGCTCAAATCACCTTTATATCTTTCAATCATATTACTTTCTTGTTATGTCACAACATCGTGTTTAAAATTATTAAATCTGTCATGATATGATTTAGTGATAATGTAAAATTTACCGCTAGCAATGCATCAAATATAAACTCTAAAAAAAAAACTTTTTTAAAATATTTCATCGAATTATTTACCTTTGGAAGGAGGTTCAATGGAGGAAGTCAGACTGGAATTGACATGAAGTTCCTGATGGGGAGATACGCTTGGAGTTTCAAATAACCAGGCTTCCAAGGTAAACCTCTTCGGGCCAATCTATTATTGGGTTATCCTTTACTTTCTTTCTTCATCATTCCCTCTTAGGCCCGGAAAGGAGCCATGTTATGTACTGATACATTGTCCACGACTTCAAAGATTTCCAGCTCCCAAGAGCCCCATTTAGGACATTATTCTTTCGTTTTCTTCAAGTAAGCAAAACTATTCTGAATCTTTCTCTTCTTTTGCTTACCCAAAACAATGCATTCATATGAAGGTCTTCTCTCCGCAGCTGCCTTTCTCACCACCTCAGCCATTCTCTTTCGAACCATTGCCAGTGATTTTATCCCGGATGCCATCAATGACCAGTTCTTTCTGCATCTTCAAAAGATTTCTCCCTCTTTATCCTCTCAGCTCACAGTAGTCATTGGAGGGCTCGCTGCTAACCAAATCTTTCATGCTGCTTATGGTTACTTGAGTGACAAGGCTGTCATCGTCCATGGGAAGGTTAACAAGTTCGAAAAAGAGAAGGACTGCAAAGTGACTAATGATAAGAATCAAGAATTGGTTGATGTATTCAAAGGTGTGGAGTTGTGGGTGTATTACTGTCTTCTTCACAGAATCATAAGCTAGTTTCTAACAAGAAAAATAACACCAAAGGGATGTCGAAGGAGGAAATATGGTACTCTGAGCTGAGATTTCATAAGAATAGAGAGATGGTGTTGAGCTAATACTTGCTTTTAATTCTTCGAAAGGCAAAATAGACACCGAAGATTCATACAGTTGATGCATGGATATGCATCTCCATATGTCTCATTGCACATTTGGTGGTTTCAGGGCAAATTCAAGATTATCCAAAGGGTTGTTAGAGAAGGTTCAGGCAACACCATCTGAAGTTGCAGGAGGGCTGATGAGAAGTGAAGATCCAGATGTTTCTCTTCATGGCCTTATCAAATGCCTCCATAACAGGGCAAATGCTGAGATGCTGCAGGAAAGTTACAACAATGAACAGTGTTTAGGGCTTTACAAGATTGAGTAAATACAATGTCTTACATTGACTAGAATGAGATTTGATTGGCTTCATACTTAGCACTCTATTTATCAACTTGGCACAATAACTTATGGATATCAGGCAAGCCAATAGTAAGTATAGAATAAATCAAGTATATTGTCAATGTGTATGCAAGTATAGCAAAACAGCAAGCCATTATCTTAGAACCGTTTTACAGCATGAAACATATCAAACATGTTTTGTCATTCGAACAGGGGCGAGTAACAAAGTTCACAGCAGAAAAATAAGTAATTGTGTATATATAATCAATACCTCAGACAAATAAAATGAAACTTCAGTGATAGAAACAGGGCAGTGAATCTCCATTTCTCTTTACAACCATTCTAAACCCTATATGTTCGTTTCTAGTACCTACATACTGGTATGAATCATAGATGCTAAGTCTGACGACTTTCTTCTACTCATTTTTCCTCAATATTTGCATTCACAGAACAAGAGAATCTCTGTATCAAAGTCCAAAGACATTTGTTCACTTAAGAAAAGGAAGAATAAAAAACCAGTTTATCACAGAAGATACTGCAACAATAAAAGTACCTTAGTACGAGAAGCTTAAAAGATCTGCAAATATTGAATAGCATCGACAAAATCACAACATGGAGATGTTCATATTCACATTTAGATACCAGCAAGAATAGAAAGAACAAAATCCAAGGTAAATAACAGTAGATACATAGAAAACCAAAGTTTTAAGACTGCCTGGCAATTGAATTTTGCATCTATCCAGTCAGAACTCAGAATCCTGCTGGCCACTTGAGATAATTTCTGAAATAAGTCTCAGATACATTTAGCCATCATGTTTCCCAAGAATCATCCTTGGCAGGAAAGCAAGGTTTTTTACCTCAAAATTGGAATTTGAACTGTCATTAGACTTGACTTCACTATTTCAAGGAGAAACAGTCTGTGCAGTTTTCACACGAACATAAGTTGCAAAAGAAAACCGGATATCGTTTTCCAGTAATGGCTTTGATGAGTACGAGAGCCGGAAACAAGACAAATCAATTGCAGGAATGAAGGTGTCGCATTCAATGCTCGTCGCAATTTCAGTAACGTGGATGGCTTCACAAGCTGGAGAATTTAGCGTTTCTCTGCATATTATAAAACATCAAATATATCTCTCCCAACAATATGCAACTAAATTCAACAACTGTAACTAAAATTAAAATCTACCTAAATATCTGGCCACCGCCAATGACAAACACCTTCTCTATTGAAAAACAGTAACGATCTCCAGCTAATAATTGCAAAGCTGATGGAATGCTCCGACATATTACAACATTTACTCCAGTAGTGATGTCAGAACACTCGGAGCGAGTCAGGACAACATTTAGGCGACCAGGTAAAGGTCTATACTGAGGTGGAATACTCTCCCAGGTTTTTCTACCCATTACTACAGCGTTCTTCTTTTCAGGATCCGATGTTGTCGTTGTAATCTCCTTGAAGAATTTGAGATCAGAAGGTAATCTCCACGGTAACTTGCCATCTTTTCCAATCCCCATTTCACGAGTTGCAGCCACCACAACTTGGTAATTCCTCAGGAAATGACCCGACATTGCACAAGATCCATGCTTTGCAGCCTCGTTGAAACCCCTTAAAAACTGTGATGACGCGGACCCAGAAATCAGATTGGAGATCCCATTCGTGCAACAACCCAGAAGTACCTGAAAATGAAGAAAGACACAGCTCGCGACACCACTAAGTTAGATAATCGAGAATGACAAGGCTGGCAAAAAAGTTAAAAGCAAAATGATTTATTCAAACCTTGGAGAAAAGCATGCTCCTCTGAAGACGCATCAACGTTGAAAAGAAAGTCAGAAGCCTAGACCCAAGAGCCGAAAGTTCTAAACCTTGGAACAGAAGACGAAAAATCAAGGGTAGAAGAAGTAAGGTCGAACTGGATAATTGTAAGTTGCTCACCCTCACCCTCACCCTCTGTCTGAAACTCCGACGGTCGGGGTGTGAAGCGGATGTTATTAACCAGTTTTCTTTAATTGATAATTTATTTACTAATGGTTTTTAATGTTCACTTTTTTGCTTTATCCCAAAAAAATATATATTATCCTTTTTGTGCAAAAAAATATTTCACAACTAAGTTGAAATTTATCAATTCTCAACCAAACAGATTATCGGGTACCTTTTTTTATTCATCTTCAAATATTTGTGATTGATGATATTCCTTTATCCAAGTAGTACATAAAATTTCATTATCCCTCTGGTTTTAAATACCCCCTAATTACATTTCCCAAATAGTAAGAGTTTTTTTTTTATTGGAAAATAGTAAGACTTAAAATTTCTTTAATTTAAACTCAAATTTTATAATATATCACAATTTATTTTTACTCATTCAATCAAAAAATTATTATTCCAATACGTCCCATGTGTTATTAGCATATACTAATAGAAAAGTATATTATTGGTATCGTATTTACTACTATATTCAAAACGTTTAACAAACAAAAGAAACAAAGCCACCACTCCAACTCAGTCCAAAGGACAAACTTAAATGCGCATGATATGTATGGTAAATGACTATATGGTATTTTATTTCAATTTGCTTTTCCATTTGCGACTCTGATTCTGATATCACACCAGGAATCCGCAAACCCTCCAAAGCAAAGTTTGATATCCATCCATCTTTAAAGTATACATACAAGTACTTCAATGCTGCTCCAAATTACGCCAATTCTTTCTGCTACAGTTATCTCTGTTTCTTCTTTCTTACCAGCAAAACTTCTTTTTCTGCATTTTTTTAAGATATAATCATTTGTCTAATTCATGAAAATCAATCCGTCCGCATGCATTGATGGAACTTTAATCTTTTTTGACTTACCTGAAGCTTGGCTTCTTCTTGACTATCTATATATGCAAGGAGTTCTTCCTGCCGCATTAGAGCTTCATAAAGAGCCTGGTCATGTATACAGGCACAATCAATAACACATGTATCGAAACTGCTATCGAGAAGGAAGAATGCGTCATCATAGAAACCTTAAATCAAATAACACGTGGTATCATTGTAGCTCTCTCTTACGTCAAGCTAGGGTCATTTAATGAAAGAGCATGACAGTTGGGGACAAGATCAAGAGAGGCTTGAAATGATGCTTCGTATTAGGCTAGTCACGACCTTAAATGAAGTAAGAAGGTGGCATCAAAGAAATCATCTATGCTTAAGCAGGAATGCAGAATAATTACCTTTTTCGTAGCAATTAGCTCTGCTTCTAATGCATCCACACGATAAACAGCAGCATTCAACAACTCCTCTTTTTCATGGGGCATCTCAAATCTTTTTGACTGTAGCATCTCAACTCTCTCTTCTAGATCACCCAGCTTTCTTACGACAGATGACAGGAGGTCTGCCTCGGTAAACCTTGGAGCAGGTGAAGGGGGACGAGTTTCCTCCTTGTACATTGATTCAACATGCTGGTCGGGAATACTACATGTCAAATCAGGTACATTATGCTTCTTTGTCAGATGCAACACCATTGTTCGGATAAGAGAAAAAAGAGTCAAGAAGGCAATAACTACAGCACTGATATAACGATAGATTCCTTTTGGTGTTTGCTCTACCAGTGGAAGAGGAGACCCTGCAATTAAAGCCAGTGGACTTCATCACAGTTAAATATATAGAAAATATAGCAATGAATAGTCCATCTTTGGTTTTGATTACACTGTTTTCAAGTCTCATTTTGTGATTAAAATCTGTTATGATGAGCTAAAAACTTTTGAAAAGGTGAGTGAGAGAAAGAGAGAAGAGAGATGTCCAAAGCCCAGCAACATTCTGATTATTTTGGGTGTTGATTATCTCTCAATAAACCTTAATATTGATACCATATGTCTTGCATGAGACTATGGATAATAAATGGTTGTAACACAACCTAGAAGGCATTAAAATTTGGCTTTAAGCATATATTTACAAGCAGGATGATCCTGCAGTAGAAGTTGCAATAAAAACAAGAACAATTTATAGTTGAGATTACACACACATAATAGTTCTTCCTGTCAAATTAGTCGTGTAAAAAAACAGCTTTTAAACACAGCTCATATTGCTGACCTTTAAAAGTATACGGACTCTGATGAGACACTTGTATCTCACATTCCGAATCTACAACCTTGTCAATCATGGGCACATATTCGTCATACTCAGACGAACCACCAGCAGAGATCGCCTTACCAGCCATTCTAGCCTATACAAACACCGTGATCTGTTGTTATGAGTTCAAGATTTAAGAATTTATAGCATGAGACCATAAGCGTACTCCCACTAAGCCATCTTAGGATGATTATCATCATCATCATCAGAGCCTTTATCCCAATAGTTTGGGGTAGGCTATATGAGCCATCTTAGGATGATACCATGCTATTTTATACAGTAAGCAAAGCATCCACATATATACTTGCAGTGAAACACTCAAGGATAGATGAAAAGGTTATCCTGGTTTTAGGTGATGTTTTAAACTGTGAATCTGGCACGCAATGCATGAAATTCTTTTATGCCACTTAATCATTCATTGCAATGCCCAAGCACCTACCTCTTCGCTGACAGGAGCCAATATTGGATGTAAATAGCTTCTAGTTTTCTTAGGAGAAGTAATTTCTTCCACTTCAGATCCTGACTCAGCAGCAGATGTGTCACTACTCTTTATCTGACCCAGGATGAAAAAAGAAAGAAGAAAAGAAAAGCAGAACTAAAATTAGTGAACATTTGACTGAATTCTAACAATATAAAGCTCAAAGCTGAGAAGGCATGATATGCACTGTGAATGGCAATCTAGTGAACTATACCACAGGATAACATGGCTTATTGTAGGCAATTACCCTTCCTTCGCAGTTTGAAACAGTCACAATCTGTCTGGAAAATAGTGCATCACCATTGGCAATCATCTGCACGAAGACATTCAATCATATTGCTTAAAACATATATGAGATAACACTGAAAAGAGAAAGGGATCAGAAAATCAGGGCAAATTTAATCACCACAGAGTAACCAGACCTTTAATATGTTAGGGTCTTTCCAGGGACCTTTGTCAGATTTCATACAACCACCCTGATCAGCACAGGTGCAGCTACCTCCGAGAAATTGCGGTAACTCACTGAATTTACTTGCTATCAAAAATTTTAGTTGCCGGTACAGTTAAATGTGAATTAACCGACATATATTCAACCAAAAAATTTAATTACCTTGCATCAATAATTTCAAGCAATTTATTCTGGTAGTTGCTACCAAGAACCTGAGAGAATTTTTGAAAATGAGGTAACTTCTATTAACTGAAAAGAGTAGATACTTAAATGAAAACAGAAAATAAAAGGCAAACCATATAAAGAATTAAACTTACATTTATCTTACTAGCTGTTTTAGAATCAAGGCAAGATTTGACAGCTTTCCAGGCCATCTTAAAACCAGAACCAGCATTAATGATGAACATTCGGTGAAGAGTCTGCAAAGGGAAGATAATCCAATTAAAGGCATGACCTTGATTTTGATTCCTGACAAATTTCTATCAATACTGAAAACATGAGCAATTTTCACAAAATATCTGAGCACATTAGCAGCTGGAACAGTCTACCTCGGGATAGTTATCACCATCAATCTTCTGCAGGCACTTCACAAGATCTTGTGCAGACTTGCTAAAGTTTTTAAAACCCTATGAGGAAAAATAACTGGGAATGAGCAACATGCAAATGTAATTTTATAGGCTAAATATAAAATGATGGTAGGGAATAAGGATGGCAATGGGTACCTTATAAACGGGTATCGGTGTTATCCGACTCGTTTAAGTAGGATTAGGGTAGTGTATAATCGGGTTCGGGTAGGGTTCGGGTAGTGAAATTACTACCCGTCACGGGTTAGGGTAGAATTCGGATAGTTACCTTAGGGTACCCGCTATCCGAACCCGATTATAAATAATAATTAATTAATACAATATTTATATTTTTTATATATCAATTATTTATTATTAATATTTTATTTAATTAAATTAAATCATTATATATTATAATTATGATTTTTAACTTTAATTTATTTTTATGAGTTAAATTAAATTTATTAGTATAATGTTTTAATTAAGTTATTCTAAAATTAATTTTAATTTTAAATTTAAAAATCAAACTTTAACTTAATTAACGGGTAGTTAAACGGGTATTTATATTTTATAGGGTTAGGGTTCGGGTAGCATAAATAAAAAAAATCGGGTAGTTAATCGGGTTAGGGTATTATTAAAGTTAATCAGGTTCGGATTCGGATATCCCAAATCTAGCGGGTATCCGACCCGTTTACATCCCTAGTAGGGAAGACTATAATATCTAATAAACAACATAAAACATACCATGCCTTGAACATCCAAAATAGTTGTACTCGAATCTATGTGTCTCTTTGCAGCAATGGAGCAAGCCGGAAACTTGGTTGCAAAACACTTTTCAAATTCCTGCACATGGTATCTTACATATCGTTCCAAAGTTGTCACTCGCATGAGTTTGTCAGGTTCAACTTTTCCTATCAATTCAATGTAAACAGGTCTTCCTTCCTTATCCACCCCATGATAACCTTGAGGGTAGTACTTCAACACTTCAGTTAACTCTTTGAAATCAAAATCCTGATTAAATCATATAACATTTAAAAAAAAAAGTCAGCATTTCTCCATATGGAACCCGGTAATAAGTGAATAAACAACTTGGAAAACAAATTTAGCTATGTCCTTAAAACTTAGAGGCAACTATTTAATGCAGTAACTAACAAAGATCCCACAGATGATATGGAGCATTCCCACAATATGATGAGATCACCTCCAAAATAGTATCAGTACCAAAGTCCTTCCTCCATTGGATCATATTCTCCCACATGTGCTTTGCTTTTTCCATATCGAACTTCCTTGCTTTTAAAAACCTGAAAGAAAACACCTATTCAGAGACAGAACTTCACATAAGCACAGAGTAAACTAACCGATCTTGCATCACTTATTTTCCAGAGCAAATATCTGTATCGGCAGTAATAATTGAATCGTTGAAACGATGCTCATAAAAGAAAAGAAGATCCCACCTACCTCAGTAGCATATGATAATCGTCATGTCTAGCAGGAAGCAACTGCTCTGCTTTTAATGCCTGACGGAAAGCATCAACAACCTGCAACTCCTCAATGTCTCGAAAATCCTTAATCGAAACAGATAGATTACTTTTCCTCCTACTACTTTTCTTCTTAAGAGAACGTCTGAATTTACTCGATGCCTTGATCGCTTTCTTCTTAAGATTCCCAATTCTAGTCTTCCTGTCATCTTCAGAGATTTCAAAATCCGATTTCCTATCTTTTCTTTCATCACCACTAGCAGTACCTTCAAAACCTACATAATCAAAAAAGAAGTTCATCGACGATGCCCTAAAACTGAATTCAAACGGATATTCTGAAACACAAACAGAAACGGACTTAAACAAAACTAAACAGCAAACAACAACAAAGAAAACTGATCATCGAGACAATAATAAACCTTAGAATTCAGAACTGACTGAAGAAAATGGCTTAACGACAATGAATTTCATTAAAAAAAGAAAGCAAAGAAATTGAATAACGAAGAGAAATTCACTTACAGGGCCTTGCGAAACGATCAAGAGGACCAGACATGTTTAAAAGATCAATCGTCAAAAGCGCATCCAACGATCAAGAACTCAAATGAGACTATTTTCTTATTAAAATAAAGAACAAGAGAGTACTAAAGAGTTAAAGAGTACTGTTGGGATCTAAAAGAAACGGTAGATCAGAGAACTCGATCTTCCCAATTGACGTGGCTGCCGAAGCTTAGAGAGAAAAAACAAATAAACAAACCAACAAAAGAAAATAATAAATAACTTAAAAAGAAAACAAAAACAACGGTAGAAGTAGTATTTATAGTCGGATGGCGAAGCAAACGACTGGGGAGCGGATACGAAACACTGAGCCAGAGCAGCGGAGAGGGAGAGGAGAGGGAGAGGGGAGGCAGGGGGTCCGCTTGAAAGGTCCGGTGGGTCCACTTTGAAAAGTGTCGTATGGGGTGGCCTAATAATGTGTCGCCGTGTGTAGATTTCATTGGCGGGAGTTTGTTAACGGGTATCCAGTTTCCGTCGGCGCCTTAAATTGTTTCATTCTCTGTAGCGTCTGTTCGAGGGCAGGTGTTCCTTGTGTTCCATTTACTAATAATAAAGAAAGGACGATGTACTCACTTCCGATGTGGACTTTTATTCCAAATTTTTTTTATGGTATTACATTTCGTAATTAAAATAAATATATCCTACTTTATAATATTATTACAATTACAAATTATTTATAAATAATATTTGAAATTAATCAATTTAATTATTAATTAACAAAACAAGTTTTTTAAAATGTTACTAGCAAAAAAAAAAGTCAGATCAAATTTAAACTTTTAATAACAAAACAAAATCCAACCTGTGTTTTTAATCAAACCTCTATTGTTAACTTATACCTATTTGACAAATTTAATATTTTTATTCAAATTCACTCAAATCAAGCATACTTTCGAATTTGGACAGATAAACCAACTCATAGATAAGTCTATCCATCATCCATGACAATCTGAACCCAGCTTGGAATAAGATAGAAAAAATTATTTTATTAATTATAAATATATTAAAAATATTAGTGTTAATATAAAAAATGATATTTATGTTTTAATATATATGAACAGCACAATAAGTAATACGAATAAATCAACGTGCTTAAAATATACATATATATATATTACATCACTATTTTTTAACTGTATCTGTACATATATTCACAGACTTGTCACATACATATTTGGTGGAAGATGAGACAATTGATCGCTGCTCTGTATGTTGCCAATACCCAGTTTATCAACTTCCAACAATGATTCCTATTTACAATTTAAGTCACCACGGACAACTGAGACAAGAATAAGAACACTTGTTCATGTCTTATCGACGGCTGCTCATATTCAGTCAGACACAATTACGCCTTCAAGATTCAGCCAAATTCAAGTAAATAATATCACCTGTTACGTGTATTTCCTCGAGTTCCTTTGAGCACGAAACCGACCAAGTTTGTCTCTCAACTCAGCTGTGAGGAAGCATCAGAATCATAAACATATTAACAAGAAAAAATCAATCATCCTAATCATAAAGATATTAACAAGAAAAATCAATCACGCTGAGAAAAGCTGAGGGAGGTCCAGCTACAATTATCGTTTAATGCCCTATCCTTTAGGTATATCAGAAGATCTTTAAGATCTTGCGTTGACATGATTAAACTCCAGTCAAATTACTTCATTTTTGGATCACACTTAAATAGATAGACTTCTCTCTGGGTAAAAGGCAGAGGCTACAGCAGATATTGGATAGCAATTCATCAAATCATCTTGGGTATTGAAACAACGTCAGAAAAACTTAACTCTTGGGCAGGGGTTATGTTTTTTGACAGTCAAATGAAATATCGAAAACAAATGAGCGATGAGAGAAAAAGAGGAAGAGTACCAGCATCCTTGTAGCGTTCCTGATTAACAGCCTCATTTAAGTCACGAACAATGTTGAATTCCTCCGTATCAAGACAACGCTGACCACTTGGCCTGAAACCATAAATTAAAGCATGTTGCATTCTAGAATCTCAAATTCAAAACAAGAATCTCCTGAGAGTATTAACATGTCCAATTCTCCCAATCACGGAGTGAAAACAATCTCCAAATGGGTTTCAAGACTAACCGATCCAGAGTGACTGATAAGACATCTGAAGCTGGGGACTGCATTGGCACCTTCCCTGATTCAATCACTCGCATGCCATCACTGTATGCCAAGTACTTGTTCACTTGTATAGGTACCTGCAAAGCACATCAGGCAAACTTCCAAGGTCGTATTTTCAGAAAATTTTCACATTTGGTAAGGAATTAAATCAGCCCAGAAAGTGAACACAAAAATAGGTATATGAAAATTTATGTTTAAACCATATCCTCACAAAACAATATAGTTTAGGTGGCAAAAAAAATAAAAATTAAAAAAAATCAAAATAAAAGGATAAATAGTGTGAGGGCATCACAAACAGAGAGATAGATAGCCACAGACTGCTCTAGGAAGGATACAGCAGTTCTGCCATCATATCGACAACAATGACTAAGCCGATTTTCCAGGATGATTACCACTTTTCAAAGTAATACAATACTTAAAAAGTACTTAAAAGAAGGGAAAAGATATTCTAACAATGTCCTAATTATATTCTGAGGTATCCTCAAAGCTTAATCATTAAACTGGCATAGAAATTCAGGAAAATTCAAAAACCATATCTTAGGTATACATTTTAGCTTGGAAAATACTATCTAGCAATAATTTAAAGCATCATGTCAAACAATCACCAGTTAAATATGTTAATATGCTTCGAGAAGAACCATTAAAGTATCCAAGACCTCATTATAGAGGTAGTACTTCATAAATCCAACAGATGCAATTCTGAAACAGTTATAATTGAGATACTTTAGTTAGTGCTACCAGCAAATGCTCCACAGAATATTTCGCAAAAAAAGGAATCATACTATAGAATAACACATAAAGGGTACCTTGCATCTCACAGCAATGTTAATGGCATCAGAAGGCCTAAGGTCAAAACTGACAGGCTCTGTCTCATCATCCACCTGTAAGAACATCCAACATGAGCCAAAATTGCAAGTCAGACAAATGCGCTAAAAGTGGAAGGGAGAGAGAGGTGAACATAAGTTCCAAGCTGAAGTAGATACATACCTTTGTGAGGTACAACTGAGCAAAATAGGCCTCATGCACTCTTTTAGTAACTCTGACAAGCTTTACCTGCGAAGAACGAGATCAATATCACAAACTCATAATCCAGATCTCAAAGGAGTAAAGATATGATGAAAAGATGGAGATGGCAACATCTAGTAATAATAGAGGCATTATGAAAATAAAATGTTGAGAGATATGAACTGAAGCAGGAAAGAAATCAAACCGAGTAGCCCATCTTGTCAATCATGTCCCTCAACACTTGATACATAGTAGGTCTGGCCTGGAATCAATGGCCAAGACATGCATTAGCATTCACATTTGATACAAGGGCAATTAATGAAGAAATCTAAAATCCAAAGTTAATAATCCAAAATGCCCCAGGAAAGCAAGAACCCTGAATCAATGGGGAGAGAAAACGATAACATACAATTGGGACATTGCGCACTGCTGCCATGAGCAACACACTTGGCATCTCCACTGCAATTAAAACCACAATTCAAATCAAACATGAATGGAAAAAGTAATAAATAGAGCCAAATGATTGGAATCATGTAAGATCAACATACAAACAATGATTGGGAGAAGAAGACCGGTGCCATCTTCCATCTTTAGAACGATGGCAGGATGCGGTGCATAATCCGGCAGATGCCCACCTTGAGGATTGTTATGTACGCATCGTAAATGCCTACCATCCCTCATTTTGATCACGAACCCATCAGCTCCACTCCTCACCTCAACTATATGAAACAATTATGAAATACATCAGTTAATTACCCTACATATCAACAATTCTATACAAATACATCGAACTTATATCGAATTTAATTATTTAAATGTAGAACAAAAAGAAACAACAAAATGAAGCAGTCGCTAGCTTAGCATCCACATACCAGCTTCAACAACACTGGAATTAACATAATCTTCATCATTTTCATTGAAATTCTCGGCCATGCTTCCATTCCCATCTGAAGATGAACTGCAACTACACTGCACCGTGGTCCCGCACTTTCGCAATTTGAGTTGACGAGAAATAGCACGCGCCTTATTCCTTCCATCACCTACCCTTCTACATCCCAACATATCACTTCCATGCAATCTTGCCCTCGGAAAAAGCCCATTCACCGGCAGCGTGTAAACCCCAACTTGTTTGCTCCGAACGGTAGGGCAGATCACGGGTCCTTGCAACGAAACCATCTTTCCTCTTTCACCACCTAACCCACGATAGCGACAAACAAATGTCAACAGTCAGATATTTATAAATTTTAATTTCCACATGAGAAAATACTCGAAATGAAATTTACAGTTAATTTTAGTTGTATTTTTTTTTACTTGAGCTTCCAATTTAGAAACTAAAAGACAATAAAAAGAATTAAAAATTTTCCTTATTAAAGACAATGGATGATCTCGTGATCCTATATCCAAAAACAAGTTAAAGCCATTAGAATCGATAGATGAAAATCCACACCTGAAAAGGCTTCCAAAACAGGCACAGAGACACTATAACATACACAGATCAATAATCGAAGATAGCGTTTGATCAGCGATGACAGCAAGTTTCTCGAGAATCTTTGGAAGCAGAAGGAAAGTCTTGATCGATTAATATGTGAAATAAGAACAAGATTTCTGAAGATAAAAATTATCGAAAGAAAATAAACGAAGAGGCATGAAAAGGAAAGATCGAAGGAAATGACGAGAGAAAAAGAGCTTGGAGAGTAAGCAAATAACCAACAACGTGGAGATCAGAGAAGGAATGAGAGATGGGCTAAACAGATAAGAGATTCTTTTATTTTTGGATATCATAAAAAGTTTGCCCTCTCCCTAGTCCCTGCCGCATTGAATCTACGCCCTTTATCAACATCTGAAACTCTTCCCAAATTACGCTTCTATCCCCGCTGCCCATTTTCTCGAATTCTGTAATTTCGCTTTTATTTTTTAAATTTTGTTTTCAGCTTAAGAAATATTTTCTTTGTAAGTGAATAAAAATATTTTTAAATTATAAACAAATATTTAGTATAAAAATTAGACAGACTTTTAAATTTTATGATCAAAATTGAAAAATTATCACATATTTTATTATTTATTATATTACTTTTTTAAATATACTTGAGTATTTGGTAGTCTTTTAATTTTATAAGAAAATTCAGTTTGTCGTTAAAATAATTTTTTTTATTTTATTTTTAGAGTAAAATGAAAAAAAAATAAACTATTAAAATTGCTACTTGCTAGTACAAAAATAGTCCTGACTTTCTTGTAAGGGGTTGGTGCTCAATGTTACATTATTATACTTGGGACCAATTTCAATTTTCAACGTTGACTTTAGATGGCAAATTGCTTGAAGAATTAAGACTATGAATCGCATTTCAAAATGTCGCTACCAATGGCAATGGAGATAGATTAGATACGTTAACACCAATTATTGGTTGTGCAATTCAAAGATGCTTCTTGAAGTAGATAAAAGGCACATCAAA
This sequence comes from Heritiera littoralis, assembly GCA_031772115.1. Taxonomy (NCBI): domain Eukaryota; kingdom Viridiplantae; phylum Streptophyta; class Magnoliopsida; order Malvales; family Malvaceae; genus Heritiera; species Heritiera littoralis. Next base: position 23,593,416 of record JAPDPK010000001.1, read on the forward strand.
AAATTTTCAAGCCGTAAAAGAGTTTTTGGGTTTTGTTCATTATTTTTTTCCTGAACCGGTTCAATCAGAATTATTTGTATTGGATATAGCAAATTAATTAGAAGTTATCTCCCCGCAGTCTCTTAATAAATTGATAAAATGAAATAAAAATAATTAAAAAGAAATAAAATTATTTAAAGTGATGATGTTGCTAATTGAAATTCCCATTGATATATTCTATGAACATGCTTTGCCAAACTTCATATTTCTCCGTATATCTTGCGAGGCTGATAGAAGCCTAAAATGATTTTATACTACAGTCTAAAATGTCAAAATTAACAATAAATAAGAGTTATATACAAGTCTTTGTTGGATCAGGTCTTAAATTTATTGGAGTTCGTCGCAAGATTGTTGGTGCTAGAATCTCAAACAATAATAAGAAATTGTTAGTAATCAAAATAATATAAGAGAATATAAATTAAAATTATTTTACTGATCACGAAGGGTTAAACTGATGTACGGATATCTTGTTCTCTTTAAGACGATTCACGCATCTGTTGAAATTATATCACCAGTACAATAGGATTTTTAAGCATATTGCCTCTAGGATATAACAACCCAACATATCTTCATTGCTTACTTTACAGTTTTGCACTAACGTGCAGATTAAAGAGCTCTAAGATTAAATACCCTTATTTTATCCAAAAAGTATATTTTTGTGAATATCAAAATGAATAGAATTAGAGTTGTTGTTCATTGTTTGGGGTTTAAGATCTCTATTTATAGCCTCACACATTTGTAGCTTATACCAAATATTATTTATAATATATTTATAAGCATTTCCGTTTTGTATTACATTAATTATATTGTAAAATGGCATAAGATTTTAATGTTTTAAAGCCATAAACGCCAACATTAATTTAAAATGTTAAACAGCTAGATCAAAAAGAAACAGCTTAGCATTTCTAATAATAAAAACGTTATTGTATATTAAAGCTTTAGACTCAAAAAGTTTTTATATTTTATTATTAAAATATTAGGTTCCAACAGTCTTTAAATCATGGCAAGTGTTTTTGAAATATATTTATAGTTTAATATTTGGATATTATGGGGTTGATTAGAGTATATTTGGATATAATAATAATATTTTTATTTCTAGCCTAATATATGTTGTTTAATAATTAGCATTTTATTTATAATAATGCTATTTATTATTAATTTGTTACAATTACATTTCGTAATGTTATATTGTTACTTTTTTATATCTTATTGCGTTTTAAAATTTTTTATCAACCTATTTAATATTTTTATGATTATTAGTATCGAATTTTATAAATATTGTATATTAACTTATATTAATCAAATTTATATTCAATAATTATCTATTTAACATCGGATTGTATATTTTCCTAAGCGAAGCTAGGACATTTATTCCGGTAATAATTAAAATTACGTTTGCAATAATTTTTTACACAAATAAAATAAAATATAATTACTAAACATGATTTAATAAAATAAAAAGTTATAATCAAAGCCTAATTACGTGGTTTTTTTAATGCATAAGATGATTCTTGGATGTTATCTTCCTCCTACAACTTAAATAAAATCAGCTATTGCCAAAAAAAAAAAAGGTAACTTTGAATAAATTAGTGATTTAATTGTGGATATAAGGTTAAAAATGGAATTTAGAATGAAATGACAGAAAAGGGGTAAGTGCGGCTGGCTGGCTGGCTCCCATATTGACGTCAACATTAGCCGTCTTTGTTGTAATAGATCAGCGGTGCCGGCGGTCGAAAATATCGAGGTTATAGATGAGAGCCACGTGTAACTTATCCTCTCATACGATCTGGATAAGTGTCACAAGATCGTTCTCTCCTAAGAATCGTTTCTCAGTGATGACTTAAGTTCTCCGCAACTTAGCACAGCCAACTCCACACCTAGCCCAGACAAAGGCTAGCACGCAACGATACGTCACACACTGAGCAAATAAAAAAGCCAACACAAGCACAACCAATAGAGAGAGTAGGAAGAGAATAGGCACACTCAAAGCTTTATAAGAGAAATTCTCTCAACCTTTCTATTAAGCCGCAATAGAAGGATTACAACTAGCAGAGAACACTCACACTCTGACTCCTGTGTTCTACTGATCTCCCCTGAGGGGTTTATATAGGTAAGTGAGGACATCCCCCTCACATAGGTACAAAAGTTCTACTAAATTACAAACTCTCTAAGATTACATCCTACTAGACTTAGAATTCTCCGGATGATCGCTACCTCAGCGTCCCTACGTTATCTCCAAGTGATAAGGTCAGCCAAATCTTATCTCGAAGTCGTGGCCCACAATCCTCGCAACTGTCTCTGCATCATGGGCTCCACACTGCGTAGGCCTCGCGCACTTCCCTGTCTATTGTGCATGCACCCTAGCCACTTATGCCTCAATGGTGCCTTATGTCGCGTACCGGCCAACCTCCCGCTCACATGGTCAAGGCTCATGGTGCCACGTGAGTTATCCGCTACCCGCATCTCACGATCGTTATCCATCACTGTCTAAGTGTCAAGCCTGGTAAGCCGCCCAAGCCAAGTACCTGTCTGCCTGTCTCATGCACATGCCCGTCGCACAAGTGTGCCAAGTCTCTAGCACAATGCAAGGCTTCTCCCACGCCTAGCACAAGTCATATCGTGCCCAAGGTCAACCTTCGGGAGATAGGCACAGTATCCGATATCTAAAGGTCTAACAATAAGGCTGTTTTCTGTATGTTTTTCTTAGTTTTCTGTCTGTTTTTCTTACCTTAATAAAAAATAAATAAATAAATCAAATTGGCCTCTCCCTAAAATGGGCAGTCAAAAAAATTTGTTATTTAAAATTTGCGAATCTAAAAAAATTGTCTAATATTAGTTGTCATTAACCTGACAAATTTAAAACAATTTTCTGTTAGCATCGTCATTTAAATTTTGGAAAGTAATAACAACAAGAAGTAGGTGACAATATCAATGCAACTCCAATATTAGTTTTTTATGAATAAAATCATAAAAAATACAAAAAATTATATTTACTAAAATTCGAATCAAAAATAAAATTATAATCCTAAAAATATATATGTACGAATGATTAACTAATGCTAATTAATTTTAAAAATTTCTTTTGGTGCTTATTAATATTTTACAAATTTTCTTTTATGAGGACTATGTTAAGATTATATAGGACTAAAAATACTTTTTAAAAAAATTAAAAGGTTATGTATTTTCATTCTATAAAAGAGGTGACTAATCAAATATATATATATTGATTTCTCAAGAAGAAAATGCAAAAAAAAAAATGTATCTAATAAGTTTATATTAACTTTTAAAAGATTTTCATAAATCTAAAATTTAATCTCTATATATATGTAAGTTTTTATTTTTAGAATACATTGAAAAACATATCGACATTAATGTTGCCAAATATGACCCCCATAGTAAAAGAAAAAGAAAGAAAAAATTAGTATTTGTGAAAGACAATTAAAAACCCATCTGGTCGATTTTTTTTTTCTTCAAAGGAAGCGATTAGATTAAACAAAAGAAACAAAAACCCATCTAGTTGATTTTGATTTGCATTTTTTTTTTGTGAATAAGGAACTACCATTCAAACAAAATAAAAACAGTACAAGCTATCCCCTGGTGTGGTTACAGCATACGTCCCTGGGGAGATAACAACCAAGTCTATCACATAAGAGGTTTGACAAAATGCAGTCAGGAGGATTTTAAAATACAAAAAGGAGGATGAAAGCTATCCTCCCAACTTTACAAGCACGTTTGCAACTCCATTTGCTTCTCTTTATATGTGTGAAATTTTGACATTCTCCAATTGCCGAAGGAGGAACTTGCAATCCGAGATAATGGCACAGTAAGAATGAGTAGAAGGGACTTTGTTGATCACATACCTAAGAATGCACTATGAGTCAACTTTAACGATTAGATTTGAAATCCTTTTGTTAACAGCGATTTGGAATCCATCCCTTAAACCCCAAAGCTCAGCACAGACATTGGAGGTTATTCCTAAGTTCCTCGCGTAACCACCAATCCAATCTCCATTCGCATCCCCAAAGATGCCACCAGCACCTGCTCTCCCCGGGTTACCAATGGCTAAACCATCAGAGTTTAGCTTAATAAAACCTTGAAGCAGAAAAAACCATCCAATGATAATTTGAGTTCTCTGTATAGGGCTCTTCTCAGTGTTATTGATAGCCCATAATTCCTTAACTTTTTTGTCGAGATTAGCTACCCAGACTTGTTCAGCCTCTCTTGAATTTTCGAAAACTATTTTATTTCTGTCACACCAAATTAACCATAAGGAGAAAGTAAAAACAATTTTCCAAGGAATTGAGTTAATTGAAGATGTTTCTTGAGATTTAATATTGTGTAGGATCCATTCATCTAAACCAAAAGAAAATGAAACCTTTTTGTTTTTTGGAATACGAACAAGATCTTTAACAACTGCAATTTCGAAGACAATGATTGATTGTTTCTACTTCACAAGTGCATCTTAGACAGCTTTCATTGATTTGATTCCCTCTCAAAGCAAGGCCATGTCTTGTAGCAATTCTATGATGTAAACACTGCCAAATGAAAAATTGTATCTTCAAGAGGGTATTGGTTTTCCAAATTATCTCCAATTTGATCGTTAACCTATAACTGGAGTTTTTTGCTAGCTTATAAGCAAAACTAATAGAGAATTCTCCATCAGCAGAATCTTTCCAAGCCAGTGTGTCATTACTTGTGAAAGTTGTTTGTATTGGAATAGCTTTAATCCTTTCCTGAATTTCATGAGGAATAGGGGCTCCAATGTCAACAAAAGACCATTCTCCATGATCAGAAAAGGCATCTCTCACAGTTTTTGTGTCTTCTTGAAGTTTCCAAGGACCATAGACTATAGTGTTGAGAGGCCCTAAACTAGTCCAATTGTCACCCCAAAATCTAGTTTGCCGTCCTGATTTGATGATCCACTTGATACATTTTTCGAGAACTTGTGCTCCTTTACGCATTCCCCTCCAAAGGTAAGAACTCGGTTTTCTGTTGAATACTCCATTCCTAGAATATTTAGTTCTTAAGACCTTATCCTAGAGCATTTCTGATTCCTTGAGGAATCTCCACCCAAGCTAGGCCATATTGGCTTCATTTAATTTGCCCATATCCTTCAACCCAAGACCCCTTTCCTTCTTTGGTAATGTCACCATATCCCAATTGATCCAATGGATCTTTTTCTGATTGTCATATGATCCCCAAAGAAAATTTCTAGATAGCCTATCAATTTCATTGCATGTGCTCTTAGGGAGTTGAGTTCCTTGCATGTAGTAAAGAGGAATGGAATTGATGGTAGCTTGCAACAACGTTGATCTCCTCGCCAATGATATGAGGTTTGCTTTTCATCTCGAAAGCTTGTTTTTAACTTTGTTCACAATAAAATTGAAATTTGAAGCTCTATGTTTCTTAGAAAGGGGAAAACCAAAGTATTTCCCTAACTCTTCCTCATGGTTAAAACCTAGGATGTTGCTGAGATGGTCTTTATCCTCAAAATTAACATTGTTAGAGAACAAAATGGTCGATTTGCCATTATGAATTTTTTGATTGGATAACTTGCAAAAATTCTCCATAACTCTCTTCATAGTCTTGCATGTGCCTTCTATGGCTCTTCCCATTAGAAGTAAGTCATCAGCAAAGAAAAGATGTGATAATTTAAGTCCTCCTCCTGCAAGTTGAATTTGTTCCCAACAATTTTTATCACAGGCTTCATTAATATTGAGCGAGAGGTACTCCATACATAAGATGAAAATGTAAGAAAACATCAACAAAGAAAAGATGTGATAATTTAAATCCTCCTCTTACAAGTTGAATTTGTTCCCAACAATTTTTATCAAAGGCTTCATTAATATTTGCTGAAATATATACTCTAGGAATTAAAAAATTAAAATAATCACATAGTCAATGAATTTCGGCTTCTGATCAAAGTATGGCAGAGTTTTTGTTTGAACCATAACATGAATTGACAGATTGACAGTGACTACATTTGGATTTTTGCAATAATGTATTAATTATTGAAATACTAATATCTGTATGAAATAATTGCATAGAAATGTAACAAAAACAGAAAATTCATCGTAATGGGCCTAAAGAATCTGCCGTGGGCTTCCAATTAAGAATTTAATCCATCCTGAATAAGTGATGGACCAAATTTTGGCCCATTTACGAAGTTCTGGCTTCGTACAACACTGCTTGCCCAACTCTCAAACCGATCCAAAACAAGCAATTATTAATGCAACTGATTAGTGTTTTCCTCAAAAGCACGTACGGTCGGAGAACGAAAAGATTTAAGTTTATTTTAAGGAAACAATTGTTAAAATTAAATTTGGTTGCTAATTAATTAATATTGTTGACTAGTAAGAATTGTTGAGACTATATTTGTTACGGAATATTATCAGTTTTAGAGGTTTAGAAGCTCACTCTAACAAATTCATCATTTGAACTTGTATGATTTAAATCTTAAGATGAAGTAGTGCATAGAAACCTTACCTTGATCAAAAACATATTTATCGTGTTAATTTTTTTTAATTGAGATCTTAAGAAAAAAAATTTATATGATAATTTATTTAATGAGAGGCTTTATGAAACAAAGATAAGAAAAACATTTAATTTGTTATTATCTTTTATGCTATATCGCCTAATAGTTCTAATCTCACATTTAAATAATTTTTACGGACTACTCCATTTTATAGATTGATGGAATATCTTCCATTACTAGTGGTAAGAAATTTCTTCATGAACGATAAACTTGGGAATATTATAAATTTATAACAAGGAAAACAAAAGTTCATGTAAGTGTTGCATCACTTTTTTCCTGTGCCCAGTCATACTTGGATGATTACTCCTCTGCAAACCGTTTACTGAAATCTTCTACTCTGCACTGTACTCAACAGGTTCACTCGTCACCACCTAAATCCCAAGAGGTAATCAAGATTAATTTTGATGCTGCGGTTTTTTCAGAGGAAGGTGCCATTGGAATTGGAGTTGCAGCCCGAAATTCTAAAGGGGAGGTCATGGCCTTACAGTCAACAAGGAAGTCTGGCTCTTTTGATCCTTATACTGCAGAATGCTTGGCTCTGCTTGAAGCTATCTCATCCGCTTTATCAGTTGGTTTCTTTAGAGTGGAACTTGAAGGTGACTCATTGGTAACAATCTCTGCTGTTACTAAACTTGGGGAAGATCATTCTGTTGCAGGGGCGTTATTAGAGGCTGCGAAAGTATCACTGCTACAATTCAGACAGTACTCCATTAGACATGTCAAACGTAGTGGTAATGTAGTGGCTCATTTGTTAGCTAAATATGCAAAAGATGTTGTAAGTGATATGGTTTGGACAGAGGACACTCCATCCTTTGTGGAGGCTGCTATTTTCCATGATCAACTTTCCTGTAATCTTCTTATAATTACTATTTAAAAAACTGTCACCTTTTGCATAAAAAAATAATAAAATATACATTAAATAAAAAAACCACTCAAGATATGTATATAAAAAGAGTGAATATTTGTAAGAGCTTCGCCTGTCTCACTAGGCCGTCGGCGAGCATTCCCTAGACGTCTTCCCATGCTCCAATTTTACTCTTACAATCGTCAAGGCCTCGCCCATTCCAATAGGCCGTTGGCGAGCATCCTCTAGGAGTCCCACACTCCCCAGGTTTGCCTTGACAGCGAGAGTAGGCGGTCAACACTCACTACACTAACAACGTATTGTCCGCTCTGAGCGATTGCTCCACCCTCACGGCTTTGTCCCAAGGCTTCTGAAAAATTCAGGATTAATGTCTTGAGCGCGTTTACTGAGACTCGAACCCTGGTACCCTTAAGTATCCGAGTCTTACACTCATGTTACCTTAACATGAGTGTAAGACTCGGATACTTAAGGGTACCAAGGTTCGAGTCTCAGCAAACGCGCTCAAGACATTAATCCTGAATTTTTCAGGAGCCTTGGGACAAAGCCGTGAGGGTGGACGACCGCCCAGAGCTGACAATACGTTGTTAGTGAGTGTTGGGCGGCCGCCGACTCTCGCTGGCAAACCTAAATAGTGTGGGACTCTTAGAGGATATTCGACGACGGTCCACTGGAACAGGCGAGGCTCTTACAATATTATATATTGTAAAAGTTGATTCTACGAATAGAAAGTAATGATAATGTAACATGAGATTGAATTAACAAAGGTACAAACTGTATATATAAATTAAAAGGGTTAAAGAGTACAAGAGTTAATATTGTTAATGGATCAAACTTGGTCCATCTTGGAATCTCGTAAACTTAACAAGATGATCAAATTTGTTCCATTGCAACCAAGCAAGAATTTATTACCTCCGAGCCAACATGTTGGCTAATTTGAAAATAATATATATTTTATCATAATATGATCCGGGATTTAATATCTCCTCGTCTGTAACTAGCTAGCAGTTGTTGTTAAGTTCCGCCGCTAAAGTTGGGCAGTGGCCACGTGCCGCCACCGCCGTCGTTAGTCACGTAAGACATGCACGACAATGGCACCAGACATAGACCTCGGCTTCTGAGATCTCGCCTTTCTTCTTCTTCGTTTCCGTCCTCCATCGTTGAACCCTAAAGATCAACCATTACAAGAATTTTCAACGATAAAAATATAGTTCCAAAGCCAAAGCTAAAGCTATCTTCCAATGGCAAATATAGATTTGATTTCTTACGGCTTGTTTGGATCTGGTTTTCTTATTGCGAGATGACCTCATATACGGAACGCTTAATGTCTGCAAAAACAAATTTTCAAACTGACATTTCCATTGACAAGTAATTGATTCTAAGTGGGTATCGCTGTCTTTGATTTCTGTAACTCATTCCGAAGAAAGCTCATTCGAGCTCTCCAGCTAGCTAGGCTGCAGGACATGGAACAAGTAACTTCATAAAAACCAACTATGGCTAATGGCTGTGCCATTTTCACTGAGAGGGGGAAAACAAAGAAAACATTAACTCCCCTTTGTCGCCATTGTAGACCTCACTGATCCTAGGTCGTACTACTACCTACGACGCTCTCTTTCTTTTTATGCCATATAATAAACTATAAAAACCGTAGAAATCTGAGAATCCAAGGAAACAAAAATTCTTCCCTTGGTTAAAGCTACATTGCACTGCTCTAAGTAATTGCTGTTGAAAGGAAGACAGGTGAAAGGAAGACTTGGCACAATTTAAGGGAATAGAAAATATATAAAAACCCCAATAAATTGAAAACCCTAGTACAGACTTTGCCTGAGTAGTTAGGGTTAACTTCTACAAGCAAGACGAGGCTTGCACCCATAACCGGCCGATGGGAGTAATATTTTAAGAATAAGTGTCAGAGAATATAACAATAATAAGAAGAAGAAGCAATAAGAAATGCAAAATTCAAGGAGAATGTTTGAGAAGTGATAGTATACCTCGACTTGGTTCTGAAGGAATTTGATGTATCCGATGGCCTCCATTAGTACGGACGCTGTATCTGTCTGCGGTATTCTCCCCACCACCACATGCAAAACCGCACAAACCAAAAACCTTAGACTAATAATTAATCTCTCATTCTTTTGTTTTTTGTTTCTTGCCATTTTCTTTTCTTTTATTAGTAATAGCGGTTAGCAATACTATTAGATAGCTATATAGTTGTTTATTCTTGTGTCTCTCTGTGATTTACCTTGCCAAATGGAGCAACCAATTGTTGCAGAGCTGCAATTCTATCTCCCAACTTCTCTTTCCTAACCTGTTTGATGCAAAGCAAATAATACAAATATTAGCTACCATAAAAATTAACCATTAGCTGTAAATTATGTGCTAGAATTCATGTTTTGTTGGTCCTTAGGGCACCTTAAAGGGAGGGCAGGAAGCGCTTGACTCCAAACGAGATTTCTTGGCTGCTGCACCTGCTGTTGCCTTTGCTTCCTGTAAATTGCTCCGTCTCTTTGCCTCGGTTACTTCAGTGGGGAAGGGTGATATCTTTGAAGTGCAAAGAGTAAAGATCATCAGCTGAATGATCATCAAAAGGCAGTTTAAAAAGGAAAAAAAGCATGAAGTTCTGGCAAAGATTATGCATACAAACGATTAAAGCTGAAGATACCCCATTGCTTAGCAAAAGATCAGAAGGCTACTCGTTTCTTTTAGTGGGTATAACTTTGAACAAGAAAAAAAACTTATGAATAAAGGTCTTCAGCTTTAGAATTTTTTACCTTTAGTCATTTAAGAAAGTAGATATACTTGACTAATCATATTCTTCTGCTTATGATTTGTGTTAATCAAGTTGTTCAACTACCTATTAATGGAGTATGCCAATATACTTTACATATGATCATTAATTAGATGCTGAACATTTGTACATACCGAACAACATGGAACTTTAGCTTATTGTTTTTCATCCAATACTATGATCAGAATTAATTTTTTATACTACAAGCTTACATATGATCATTAATTAGATGCTGAACATTTGTACATACCGAACAACATGGAACTTTAGCTTATTGGTTTTCATCCAATACTATGATCAGAATTAATTTTTTATACTACAAGCTGACAACATTATTACATTGCATGATACAAGTTCAATGAAAGAAAACATAAATATTGCAAGCAATGCTATCAGAGCCATGGCAGTGCAGTCTTAGAATTATACTGGCAATAATGTTTTGTACTTGAGGCATGGTTTTTGGCAGAAATGTATGCCGCTACAAGAAAGAATAGAGAGCACTTACTTTACTAGGACTATAAGCTGGCCTCTGATTTGACTGATGAAAATGGTGGTGATAAAGACCAGAAGAAGGGCTCTCTTTGTATATTCCAAGATTATTATGATCTTCTGAAGGATGGCTAAAACTGCTTCTGCTGCTAAGTCTCGCAGGACTTAAGAGATCCAAGGCCTCCAAATTCATGTCAAAGGAGCTTGGGATATTAGGGGAAGATGCTTGGTACAAATTTGAAATGTTTATACTAGGATAAATCTGGCTGAAATTCCCTCTACTTGGTAAAGAAGCACTTCCAGCAGGGATAGAACAAGTGCGGGTGGTTGGGTAAAATTCTGATCCTGCTGAAAACATTGGAAATCCAGATGATGTTGTCTTGTGCAAAAGTTTCTCGCTGAGATCATGCAAATCTTTTTGCTCGTTCTTTAAGTAGTTCGTAGGAAGCAGCTGATGAGAGTCTCCCAAGCTAGAAGTTTCGCTTAGCATATCAGTGAATCTTGTGGGAGATTCCGAGAGCTCTTCCTTAAGTTTGGCAAGCTGTAGGTCATGGAAAGAATGGCTGGTGAAGCTCCCTCCATTGTTAGTCCAATCTTGGAGCATGGAACTGTTTTGAGGAGATGCTAAACTGTCATTTTTCCGCCTTGAGTGTAAGATAGGCCCATTATAATCTGGATTGAACTCACAAGTGTTCCTGCAAAAAAAAAAAGGATAAATTTCCTAAAATGAAATCCAGATTACCAAGGTGGAGAAATGAATGAAGGAAAAAAAAAAGGAAAGAAGCCAGTGGAGGATATAGTGTACTTTGTGAACCCACAAGTTCCAGGAATCCAAAGGCAACACATGAAAAAGAAAATATTATTGCTGAGAATCAAATGATAACAAGTAAATATTAACCACATAATTCTGATTGATGCACATCAAATCAGAAAAGAAAAGAAGAGGAAAACAAAAGCAGAGAGATTCTGGAGTTAAAGTAAAATTCATGATGACTTGTGAACTGTGTTAAGAGCCAAATGTTTGTAGAAAGCTTAATGAGTGAGAGGAGACGACTTACAAAGTGATATTACTTGGGGTTTGGGTCCAATAATGGGTGCTTGCAACTCCATAACAGGGTGAGACAGGTAAAGAAGAAGAAGAAGACCCAACAAGCCGGTCTTGGAGCTGGTGTTGGTGATGGACATTTCCAGACTCCATAACGATAAATTTTTTTTTTTTAGAAAGGGCTTGAAAATCCCAAGATTGAGTAATTAAAATTTACTAACCAGCATCCTTGCTCGCCCCGGGAATCTCTCACTCTAATCAAAGAACACAGTTCAGGTGTGACACCCACATACCTCACTGCCTTTAGCTAGCAACTTTTCCCAGTTTTTCCTCTTTACTCTTTCAAGTTACCATCTTAAAGTAGTCTTGAAAAGCAAGAAAGAGAGCTTGAAATATCCCTCCCCATACTCTCTCTCTCTCTCTCTCTGCCTTTAATTATTTATTTCTCTTTTCAGCCAAACTTTTCTGCAACTATCACTCAACACAAGATTATACTTACAAAAAAAATACTCTCTTCTCTCTCTCTCTCTTTATGTTAAAATGCTTTATTGCACTCACTGCAATTACAGGAAGATGATTAATACTTCCCCAAAGCTATGATTAAAATCCCTGCCTTCCATCCCAAGGCTTTAAACAAAGGTCTGAGAAGAGAAATGATGCCAACCATGCTCTCTCTTTCTTTCTCTCATCCCACTTGTTCAAAGGCCCTTGTATATATTTTGCTTCTATTGTTATCTATCTATTTATAAAATCCTCAATCATACTGGGCTCTACAGTTTATACAGTCTATACAGTGCACAATATTTCTTCAACATTGTCCAGTGGAATATGATATAACCTTTTATATTCTTCATCAACAGCATGATTGAGACACCTTAACTGATTTCTTGGGTCTCGTTGCACTGTGATTGGTCACATGAAAAAGTACATAGCACCCTGAGGCATTTTTCTTATAGTACAAAATCATAAAATAAAAAAATTCTTCTTTAAATTTTACTTTTAAAAATTGCTTTTTATAAAACTATATATGTCGGCTATAGAAAATAACATATTATAATAATTTTCCCTTTTTTTTTTGGTTTACTTCAGCATTTGAGACATGAAGTTATGTTTGGAACTTTGCACTACCCGATGTTGGTGGTGGGTTTGCACATTTTCTCAATACCATTCATGGATGTTTGTGTGGTTGAAATCCAATTTGAGTTTTTTGATATATATATATACACACATACGCACACTACTTTAAGGTATTGATGATCAGATCGAAACATATGTCTAGCTTTGATTTTATTGAAGACTAGCTAGTCAATCAAAAAAAGCTAGGTCATTGTGGTAAACAAATACACACCAATAACCTAGAATCCGTAGCCCTTACTTGTCCCACTCCTCTCCCTCCTCCTCCTCCTCCTCCACCGCCACCACCACCCATTCAGTTGAATGTCCCCCCTCCTCTCGTCTCCTACATGATTGTCACACACAATCATATGGACATGTTTTAAGTGTTAATTAACAAAATCACTCATCTTTATGATAAAATTAAATTGTTTATTTACTAGTACAAACTTAACTAATTAACATGATTAATATTATATGCTTAATTAAGGCTAATTTATCTTTATATTTTTGTAAAATAAGGAGGCAGAGAGTGAGTGCTGAGCGAGTCTTATATTTGAATAAACATCCACGTTGAACTAATAAAGTTTGATTTAATAATTATTATTATTATTTTTAAAACTGATTAACATTCAAAATTCAAATTTTCTTTTTTCTTTTTGTAACTTTCTACTAACCAAAAAAATCCTCGTCGACCATGACCACGATAAAGGGCAAGAAAACAAATCTGTCAAAAGTGCTAACTTTTGTCTGCTTGGGAAGATAGAGGAGAGGAAAAAGATAAAAGACAGAAAAGGGTTATTATATTATATGATTTATAGATTAAGTATGATTATGCAGTCATTCCGTCAAAGAAGAAGTATAATTGTTTGATTCAGTCCCCACAAAAGTTCACATCAGTTGAAAAGTTGATGGGAGATTGTGAGATCTGAGCCTACAGTATGCATTGCCATCGCCATTGCCATTGCCCCAAGGTTTACTTTGCTTCTTTTTTCCTGCCCTTTTACTCTCTTCCTGCACTCCTGCACGCCCACTCCATTTTACTGTCTCACCCACATTGCATCATTTGTTTATATGTATATATCTTTGTTTATGATCCCTACTTTTTGTTAAAACCCTTTCTTTATAACCCTTTTTCAAGCTCTTTTTCTTTTTAATCTTCTTTTCTTTCTCCTCCTCCAAAGCTTTTCTTCTTTATTGAGAGTGAGAAAGAGAGCTTTTCTTCCTCTCCCTTCTGCATATTTCCCAGTTTCACTATCTTCCAAGGTTCATTTCATAAAAGTTGCTTCTACATCAGATTTCAATTACAGTAATATTTAATTGCTCTCACTTTCATGATGAATCTTCAAGTAAAAGATGTGAAATGCTGTCTAGTTAATTAATAATTATCTGCTCAATTTGCTGTGGTATTTCCATTGTTTTCCAGCTGACATTGAATTAATTTGGCCACACTCTCTTAAGTCTAACTCTAGATGCCATTATTGAGAGTAAATTAACCTTGGGTGCCACTTGCCAGTAAGGATGTTTAGCTTTAGAAAAGGAGGGATGAATCATAAAGAGAGATCTTTCCCATAATTGATGAGAATATAACAGAAACAGACATAAAAGTAATCAAAGTCTCATTCCTTTAACATTAGGGTTAAAAGTTTTCCCTTTGCAACGTGATATCAATGTTTTCCAACTTACAATAATTAAGCAAAAGTGCCATTATGATTACTTTGATAATACTAAATGATAACCAAAAGTACTAGCTAGTACTATAAATGCATGGACAAAGTATAAGAAATTTTCCGAGTAATCTGTACATAAAGTTCCATTAGGAAATTGGGTTTGCATTTGCAACGAAAAAACTATTTACTTGGCAGAATTTTCAACACCACCTACATTCAGTTTGGTAAGAAAAAAGAATGGAACATTGAGTTAACAATATGTCTCTGTTATTGGTAGTTCAATCATTAGATTAATTTTTTTTCCATCGAACAGAAAGATCGGCACAGATACCATTTAATGATAAATCATTAAATTTGAAGAAAATGTTCATCGACTCACTGCAAATTAATGTGTGCAAATCACTCATTGAAAATATTTTCTAAATGTTTTGCGGTGATTATTAATTAGTGCTTAATGAAGACAAAAAAGATCAAATGGTGTATGATTTAATCAGCTGCCTTCAACCTTTTCAACCTATGTTTAAAAAATCAAATGGGGAAATAAAATAGTGATAAATATTTAAAAGCAGCGATATTGCTTATCCTTCTTTGGGTGGTGCAATGATGCAAACAAGAAGCCATATTATTAGCCCCTCTTAAAACATTTTTCACATGATTAATCCTTTTTTAGGGATCCATCATCATCAGAAAACAGAGCCTAGCTACATCCCTTTTTAAGCGTAGGCAGTCAACGGTCAACCATCCACTTCCTACTAAGATATATATATATACACTTTATCAGTTTATACATTGTAAAAGTTATCTAAATTTTTAGATAATATATTTTGTTAATTTATTTTTTTTGTTTTTCATAGAAATTAATATTCTAACCATACTATGCCATGCTAGTGCATTAATTAGACTTTTTTTTTTGGTTACAACTACAATTAGACTTTACAATGTTAAAATGCCTCCTTTTCTCTACTACATGGCATGGCAGTATTCCTTATTTAATTAGTCAAGTAATTAAGTCTCCAAATTTGATTTTTCTTGACACATATATAGTAAACATAATTATTCTTTTTGTATTTTGTTGTTTAATCAAATTGACTAATTCTCATATTTCATATGATTTAGTGTCGTTACGAACAATCTTATATCTATATATATATTATTATTTAGTAAAAAAGTTAAATATTTAAGTATTTCTCAATGTCAAATTCACCTTTTTTAAATTAATAAAGAAATCAATCTTAAAATCATTTTGAACAATTATTACAAATTATATGCAAGTTTTGTTTTTCCCCTTCCCTTTTTCCATTTCATTTGTTTAACCTCATTTGTTGCTTGTGCTTTTCCCTTTGTGTATGTTTATTGATATTGCAACTTTTTTGAGTCAAAAAATTCACAAAGCCATTAAAAGGGGGTCTAAAGTTTTTTGTAAGATTCAAAGGCATGTCTAAGAAGAAGACAAAGGCATTGTCACAGCAGAATATATGCTTTCTCTCAAGCTTAGGGCGCCATGAAAGATCCAACCCAAGGGGCCATTGCTTTCTGTTCTATCACCCCACTTAACCCCATAATCATATATATAAATATTTCTTTATCTTCCCATAGGGTTTCTTCTTTTATAGCTTTGGTACAATTAATGCAATATTTTACAACAATAGCAGCGCAGATTACTCACACGTATGCTATCTTAGTTGATATAATAAGCCAGTCAGCCCAATGATTCAAACACTTTTGCTTTGATGTGATATATACATGTTCATTCCATCTAGGAACAGACAACTTTGATCAAAGTATTATCTTTGGTTCTTCCAATATGAGATCTTGATGGATCATGCTCTCCACACAATCAAGAAAAAGAAAAAGAAAAAAAAAGGTCTCTGACCCAAACAATATAGAAGAAAAGCTTTTTATTTTGTACAAGGCAAGTCGAAATCTTGGTACAAGGAAAAGAGTTGCAATTATCTAAGTGCTACGATTTGAATTACAAATCTACTGAATGTCACCTACTAAAAATAACAGCATGAACTATTTGATTTAAGCCCTAAAAGAAAAGCTTCATTTTTCAGAGCAAAAAAAAAAAGAAAAGCTTCATTTTTAAGGATCATATTCGTATATATGAAACATATAAGACAGTGTTGACCACATTCTTTTTCTTTCAACATATTTTCCTGGGTAAAAGGCCAGATAATAAGACTCTGAGATATTGAAGAAAACACCACATGGCTGCTGCCCCGGGCTTCGGAGGAAGAATTTGGTGGGTAAAGAGCATTATGTGCATGTTTTCCAAGGCAATGGGGGGTTCCACTCTATCCCACTTGAAAGAAAGTGCTTGAATGTTTCTCTGCTTCTTGCTTCTAAGCAGATTTTGAACAGAGTTATCAGAAAATTTCCTATGCAACAAAAAGCAAACTCTATCCGATATGACCTTCGAAAAGAAAGAAAGAAATTGAAAGAGATAAAGAAAAGACACCCTTTGAATAAGTATAGATAAGGGAGGAGGAAAGACATAATAAAAACAAAATTAAAGCCCAAAGGCTTGCTGATTGCAATGGTTGGTAGTATTTTAGATGATTAAAAGTTAGACGCATCCAGAAATGTGATGGAAAAGCCGAAAAGAGCATGTGAGTTTGCATGGGAAAAGAAAACAAGTTGTCGATCAAAACAATCTTTCTCATCAATATATTTCAAAAGTAACATTCATCACTTCTTTACAAATGACTTGTTCTAAACGTAACACTAGTCTTTCTTTTCTTTTTTAATTTTTATTTATCGTTTAGAGAAATGATTTTAAAATAAACACACTTCAATTAAGTAAAATCATTTGCCATTAAACTTATCATATGTATGCATGCATATGTACGGATATGCATGCGTAAATCCGTACATATATAAGTATGCATGCATGTAACTCGTCAGATAGACTTTTGCACAATAAAAATGAGAAATATTCAGATGAAAATGAAGTCGACATCATGCCAAAAGCAAAGTCACAAAATTTCTTCTCTTTTTTGCTAATCGATGCAACAATCAAGTACGCAATCAACGAGGAGCACTTGAGATTATAAGCCAGAGAAAGATTTCAGGTTTTGATACACTTACTTGCGTTGCAAAAAAGTTAAAAGCAAAATTAAAGAAGTAACATACCAGGGCTTACCTTCCGGGGATAATCGAAGAGCAAAGTACTGGCCCAGACTTCTGCGCCCTCGATTATTTCCAAAGTGCCCAAGCCTTAGACCAACCCATGAGAATTGAGAAGTTAACCCTCTCGATAAAGTATGACTCCTGGAAACTAATAACCACATATATTTAAATGAATCAATACAAGAACATCCCGATGCTGGATTTTCTAGAAATGGAGCCATTTCTTTTCTTTCATTCAACAGTCACTAAGAGTGGACAACAATGAATCTTTTTTTTTTCTAATAATTTGTAGGTCAATTGTACATTTACAATTCAACCCAAAAGAATGGCTGCAATTATTGCATCAATGATCTAACATATAAATACAACCTACGGCAAAAATCTCGCAATAATTCCACTGTATACCACAACATGGAAATAATATAGTCGTCTAAGAGTGAAACAGAATTCATATAGTCTTTGTCGTAATACCATAAGTGTGCCAATGGAAGGTCACTTTGATGCACCAAGTAAAAAGAAGATATGAGATATCTGGTTAGTATCAAGACATTACTTCTCTCAAGTTCAAAACCTCAAAACACCCTCCGCTTCAGGGAAGAGGCAGATTCCAGCTCTATTCCAATCTCCAGCTCTCTCTCTATCCAGGCTTCACTGTCTACCTCATCATCTCTGCCTTCCACATACTTCAAATCTGCAGCTCTATCACATCTCCTCCTCTTCAAGGTCTCTCTAATTCGGTCGGCATCACTCTTACTGAAGGTATTATGAACAGATACAATCTTAACAGTTGGGTTCAGATCAGATGCCTCTGTTCTTAGATCACACTCGCCTTCGCCATTGTCAACAACAGTACTCGCACCGCTATCACTGGTTTGACATGGTAAACTTTCTTTTGCACTGCCTTGTTTGTTGCCACAAGCCAGAGATGAAACAATCTCAAAAGTTGGGTTCTGGTCAGACACCTCCACTCTTGGCTGACCCTTATCGTTGCTATCCTCAACAACACTACTTGCACCGCTATCACTTGTCTGATGTGGGAAAACTTCTTTCATAATAACTTGGCTGACAGAAATGTCCGTTGATTTGGTAAGTTTGCCATTCTCAGCTCCAGAACCAGACTGACCCTTGGCAAGTGGTGCACTCAAAATGCATAATTGCATACCACTGATCATTCCCTTTCCAGCTAAAGCAACAGATTGACTGGCCCTCTCATGTCTTGATGATAAAGCTCGTTTTTTGTCTTGCTCTAACAACCTGACCATCCGCTGAGTGACCTCTGAAAAAATTTGCAGTAGAGTTTTTATTTTGACTGCAATAGTTAACATCAAAGCAATGAAAAATAATCATCCCCAGTTTTTCATTTTTTATTAAAAAAAAAAAGGAGAGTTAAGAACTACCACGCACGATATTTTAGAGAAATGTTGCAATAAGATTGCATCATTTATGTTTTTTCCATAAGAAGAAAAACATCTGTTAAGGTTAATGAAGGTGATTTGAAACAATGAAGTTCTGCATGATCCATGTCTACCACTTTTTCAAAGTGTGGGGAGTAAATTAGAACCTCACCCACCTTTTTAATTATCAAGCACATTTCCTGTTAATTAAAAATATAACAGCCATGAGTAATTATTAAAGCAGATGCATATCAATAGACAGAAAGATATCTGTAGTCCAAACCTTGTAATTGTTTAGGCGAAATATCAAATTCCAACCACCATACTTTCCCCTTCTCCATTGGCAGCTTTACTTTTTGAAATTTAGCAGCAAGATACATGGAACCAGCAGCGATGTAATGGGGTTTGTATTGCAAGCACAAGGTTGTACAAAGCCTGCCAGTTCCATTCATGAAATTATTTAACATCACAAAAACACAAAGAAATGATCTAAAATTTAAGTAAAAAATAGCATAACTCTAAGTAGTTTTAACTAGAATGAACAAGTCCTCACCAATCATTCACAAAATTCCAAGCCACTTTTAAGAGGTTAGGAAAAATTTCCAATCTCTTCACAGCTGCAACAAGGGGCTTGTAAGGGAGTTGGATATCAAAATCAAAAGCAATTGTTGCCAACAAAAGCCTCTCCCCAATCAAGATCAGTTCCTTCTGCTTCTCATAGACTTCCTGCATCCAAAAAAAAAAAAGGTGGTAAAAAAAAAGTGAGCATGATAATGAGAAAATGCGGAGTCATACTGATCACAGAAAACCAACATACTCTCTGTCTGATTCTTCCAGGAGCAGAAGAATCCCGCTTATAGATGGTTTCATAGCCCACAACAATAACATCCCGCAGTGAGTGTGGCGTTTCCTCTATTTTGCAAGCAAGAAATGAGCTTACAGTTGCAACAGTCTGCACAGAATAACAACAAGTGCAGAAATGAGAAAATCAAGCCAGCTAGATTTTAAAAATTTAATAATTTATAAGCATATTAGCTTCCACTTTCCCCAATCTCTTGGGATAAAGGCTCTGATGATGATGATGATGATGATGATTAGCTTCCACTTTCTATATGTTAAGAAAAGCCAAGTTCTCCTTAAGACAATTATCAAACAGAACAAAAACTAGTAAATATAAGCAAATAAATAATAGTATGTAATAACATCATATGCATAATCATTCATTTAAGATCAAATCCCTGATGTTCTGTTTCCAAATAATTTAGTTAAATGTTAACCTAGTTCTTTGCTAACAAATGGTCTCACGCAAAGTACTTTACATATGCGTCTATTCTCTATTAGCACCTATACTCGTAAACTAAGAGCTCTATATTTCAAAAGAGACCCAAGTAAGCGTTAAAGCAGAGTAACACAGCATCTACCTGCCAGTCATTCTTTGCATGAGATTGGCGCATGTAAAACCGGTGGCACAGCATCATTGCACATGCTATTCCCACTTGAGGCCTGCAAGTAAAATTTTCAATCACCATTTATAGAAATACAATGAAACATAAACCATATTTGAGAAATTAAAGTGATGCACTGGAAAAGCAAATTGAATGTAGATATTTTTACACAAATAACTGAAATTGAAACAGTATGAAAAACAGTAGAATTAAATAGTGCTCTATAGCAATGTAAAAAATTGCATTGATGAAGTTATATTATTAGGTACAGACTAACAATTGAAAGGATTTCTAAAGAATCTAAATCTAGTAATATCTCAGCCATTCTACAGGCATGCTTACTATGTTTTAATCCCAGCGAAGAGGACTATGAACTATAAAGTACAAAAACAATTGTTACACATACTAAAACACAAAACCGAAGATAATGCGTCAGAAGTGAAATGCACAACAACTTCAAAAACTGCAAAACTAAGGACAAAATGGTGATATTCGAAATCTATTAACTTTTCACCAAGTCAGAAAAAACGGACAGACCGGGCACTTACACTTTAAGCTTCATCCCAAGCTCTTGAAGAAAAGAACAATACAACTTCCGCAGTTGCTCCTCTCTTCCAAAGTCAATTCCGTCCTTCCTAGATGGAGAATAATTCACAATTTCCTCTCTGCTGAAGTACCACTTGCGTCTAGATGCATCTGGCTGCTCTGAGAAGCAAATGCTAGCTGCACAGCTGGAATCCGTGTGCATCAATTTTGCCATCACTACAATAAAAAACTAAACAAGCCAAGCTCAATTAGGAGTAGTCTTATCATAAATTTCATCTCTTTCTGCTAAAAAAAAGAAAAAACTTAAAACATCAAAATCAACGTATCATGTTAAGACAGAGTAATAATGAATCAATAAAATCTATTTTATAATTAAGAAAATTGAATTCTTTTTCCTGTTGCTTGAAAGGGCTTTAGTTTAAAGAGAACTTAAACAACCCCTTAAAGGAAATTAAATTTTTCAACCGAATTATCCTTAATATTAATGAATTAGTAGCTACAAATTGAAAAAATAAACAAGAAGATATCTAATTCAAATCCTCTAGAAATTTTTGGAGGGAGAAGAAAATTCCAAATTTGGTAAATAACACGAGAATTAAAATTTTTGTGACCTAATTCATGATAAACAAAATCCAAAATTGACATAATACTCAAAAAAAAACGAAAAAGAAAACAAAATTAAACCGAAAAAAGAAACAAGAAATTACCTGGGGAAGATTGAGGAGAAACTCCAAAGAATTTCGGTGCGCTTTTCTGTTAACAGTTAAACCCTAATTTCCAGTTACCGTTAAAAATCTCTCTTTCGCTTTGAGTTGACTCCGGTTTTTAAGTCTTTTTAGTTTTTACTTTCTAAAAAAAGGA
The DNA here is from genome assembly GCA_031772115.1 of Heritiera littoralis. Taxonomy (NCBI): domain Eukaryota; kingdom Viridiplantae; phylum Streptophyta; class Magnoliopsida; order Malvales; family Malvaceae; genus Heritiera; species Heritiera littoralis. The sequence goes on from JAPDPK010000001.1 coordinate 23,615,335, forward strand.
GTAGATAAAGTGATGAACGTAGCTTGGCAGCTACCCATGCGCGTGAACAATATAATCTGAGCGCGTGGTTTGGTATCTAACTTGGTATAATGGTATCTAGCACCAATGTACTAATTTTTTTTTTACATAATATACTAATTTGACTTAATAATTAAATATACCTTTAATTTTTTACACAATATAAATATAAGCACTAAATATTTAATTTTATTGTAAAAATTCATAAAGTTTTATTTTTATTATAAATAAGTTTTTAACCTTTTAAAATAATTCAATTATATAAAATAAATAAGATGTTAAAATCTTATAAGCTCTCAATCATTTTATTTTACTGAAAAATTTTTTAACTGATTTGGACTTAATTATATTACTTTATAAGATTAGAGGTTCATATAATAAAATTAAAGATTGAAAACTTATTTTCACTTTTTGTAAAAAAATTGAGGGATGTTTAGCTATTAACCCTACTAATTTTAACATTAAACTATTAAAAGCGTGTGTTTTTGTCTTGTCAAGATGTTTATGCAAGTAAATTTTATTTTATATATGTCGTTTAAAACAAATATATTTACGTAAATGTCCATATAAAGAAAATTTTTTAAAAAATTTTGTATTTTGTAATACAAAAGAAATTGTTTACTACGATGTCAACAAAATTTTAAATTTTATAAATAGAATTAAATAATGACATATATATTTTATAATATATTTAAAATAAAAAAATTAAAAAATACTTTAGACATGTAATAATTTTTTAATTTCATTTGTGAAGTTAAATTTTTTTAGTATTAATGTATCACATAACTTTTCAATAAATAAATATATACATGATAATACTTTATGTTTCTGGTAAATTTAATGTGATAGCAAATGGCCTCAAGCCCAATTGATAATGTTAGTGGGCCATTATTTGAGTGTAGGAAACCCACTGCGATCCAATAAATCTTTAAGAAATGGGCTAAAGGATTGGCCTTTGGAAGCTTATTGGGGGTTTAATGTACATTAGGGCCATCACGCATTTAATTGTGAATTTATATATAATATGTTGTTAGTTAGTAAATCTCATATACTTGACCGATCAATGATTCATAATTTGTCAAATATTAATTTATAAATTTTAAAAATAAATATTATTAAATTAAAAAATTAGCAAAGTGGCATGATATTATTTAGAAATTTATATTCTAAAAATGTCCATCAAATATTAATGCTATAATCATATAGATAAAAAGAAAATAAAAAAAAAAAAAGATAGGATGTTGAGTGGAATAGTAGTCTATTCAAGCTTTTTTCCTTCGTGCTAACGAAGAAAACGACTTCTCCCACTCACGTCACGGGAGAATGTAAGAAAATGACTTCTCTCACTCACGAGAGAACGCAATTCATTTTTGTTTTTAAGTCAAAATTCACAAAACCATCAATACAACTCCAAATCAATTATATATATTACCAAAGCCTCTTAGCCTAGCTAGGGTAAGGCTAATCATATGTCTCAAGCATGCTTAACTCTGAACTAGAAAAAGTTCAAGGAAGAAAAAGTAAAGCAAATTATCGAATTAATTAATTATACGAAGGCATGATGAGCTAAAAAGCATGATGTATAAGAAACTAAGAATCATGGAATTCTTACTATCATAAAGATGATATGAAACCTCTCATGTGGGTCTATAAAAGTAGTGTGCTAGTGATCTAGTGGCCCAAAAGAGAAAATGGAATCGTTTAATAAGAAAATACATTTTTGTATCATCAAGTTAAATATTAAAAAGATATACATACAATGAATGGTGATTCAAATAATAAGAAAGTTTATTTATTTTTATCCTCTCGATTTTAAATCCATTGAGAGATTATACTGAAATCATTAGACCCAATGTAAATAAATCTACATAAATCAATTCCAAAAAAATTAAGCTGGACAAATTCAAGAATATTTACTGTTACAATCTAACATCACGTAATATCCATATATATTTTCTTTGATATATCTCCATCATAGAAGGAGTGTTAATCTAGGGTTTCATTAATTCATCTATTTTTATCCTCCAAGCAATTGGAATTTTGGATTTTAATTTTTTAATTAAAAATTAACTATGTCTTATATTCATGGTTATATCCTTCCTAACATTTTCATAAACGCTTTCCATTTATGGAAACAAAATGTGATTTATAAGTTAAGTGATAATTTGGTACAACCACAATAAAAAAAGATTAACTAGTACCTACTTGGAGATATAATTTTCCTTCTTTTTTTTTATGTGACCTATTGGTATTCTCATATATTTTAACGGTCTGAAATTAATTTTATTCAAAGCTTTGTAACAATTAAGGCTCCTCATCTTTCATCAAATGTGTGTTTAGTGAGGGTCGAATCCGATAGCTCTTTTCACAAAGTCAACCTATATTGCCAACCGAGCCACAACCCATGGATGATTTAGTTTTCAAATTAATGAGAAAACTACTACTACTCTATAGACTATAATTAGCTTAAAATTTATGCTTAATTATACTCCAAATCAAAGGGTAAAAGTGTCTTTTAATTCAAAACAATTAATAAAAAGAAGCATCATATCTATAACTACTTATAAAAAAAACCCATTAATATGGGTTTGACGTGTGTCCCTTTTTTTTATTTTCATATTTTATATTATATATATTTTATTTTATATTATTTTTTAATTTTTATATTTTATTTTCATATATTTTTTTATTTTTTATATAATTTTGGTTTGATAAAAACCATAGCACAGTATGGGTTAAAATATTAGTGGGTATAAAAAATATCTCTTAATAAGTGAGTGGCTGCCACATAACACTTCATTACTCTTTTAACAACAATTTTTTTTATTTTTAAATTTATAATTAATTTTAATTTTTTTTCTTAATATTAAAAATATTAAAAATAATTTTAGTCATGTGGTAGTTTTTAGTTTCATATGTGATGTTTTATAGTTGAAATAAAAATATTTATTTTTAAAACTTTTTAATATTAAAATAGTAAATATACAAATTCACAATTTTTTCTTTTATAAATATTTATTATTTTTCCAAAGTTAAAATAATATTAAAATTCATGTAACAAAAATTAAAATTCGAATAATTTTTTAAGGAACTAAACCAAATATTCATGCAAAAAACAAATATTCAAAAATAAGTATTAAAATTTTTTAAAAATTCAAATCAAATACATAAAAAATTTGGTTTGACAAAATTCGAATAAAATACTAAAAATATTACAAATAGTATAAAAATTTAAAAATTAGTAAAATTATAGTATAAAGCAAAAAATTCTAAAAATAATTTTTTAAAACTTAAACACAAATAAAAACAAAAAGATTATAAAAATTAAATCCACGAATCAAAAGCTTTTAAAAAAATTCTTTAAATATGAAATCGAATGTTATAAAGAATGAAATGAAGTAATAAATAAATAATTTTAATATTAAACACTTAGAAACTACAATAAATAAAAAGAAAAAGTGGTAGTGGGGATTAGTCTAATTTGAATTTATCTTGAGGCAAAAAATTAAAATCAAACTGAATAAAATTTAAATATTTTATAAGCTTTTTTTTATTTTGGTCTATTTAATTGTCTAACTTTGTGTTAGAATTTTATTTATTTTTAGAAAAATAAAAGAATAAAAAAGATAAGTAATTAATAAATTAAATATTATCATTTTCATTTAATAAATCAATATTTTTAAATAATTATTTTGATTTATTATTATTTTTAATGCTATTTATAATATATATTTTAAGAAAAAAAGGTTACATATGTAGCTGGGATACCATCCTGAATAATTAATAACTATCAAACTTTAAATTTGTATTTGTTCATTTCAACCAATTATCAAACTCACATCCTTGTATGTAATCTCAAGAAAAATGGAGGTAAATCAAATCAAGTGATTTACAAAAGAAATTAGGAAACTGTTGTTGAATTAGGCACTCAGGCATAGGGCATGGCCAATGACCCTATGGAAATTCCCATTTATTTCTTTAACGAGTAACATAAGTCATCTTCTCCCTCTAAATCGAATTCGATTTATAAATTTTTATTCGGAATCAAATTCATATATTAAAAATATAATTTAAAGTATTGATCTCTAAACGTTAAATCGTAAAAAGTATAAAAAAAAAACAATATAATCCTATCTAATTTCTCAAGAGAAATTGATATTCTTATTGGGATAAAAAACTGAGTTCCTAACTTTTAAAAAGCAACTTAGCACTTTTAATTTAAAACAAGAACCACTCCATCAATTGTGTTGATTATATGGAACCGAACTAACTTTCGACCAATCTTTAAGCATAAATATGTGTTTCAGATAATGGCTAGTGCTTACTTGTGTTTGCATATAAAACAGCCAAGATAAAAGTGGTTGCAAACACGTGCAAATTTTTAATCTTATCTTTTACTCTCTTTTTTAAGGTTAACAGGTTGATCTAAATTCTGTCACTGCTTAGTCCAAATAACATTATTGTAAATAAATAATAGATTAACATAAATTGCATACAAAACTGTAAGAAAAATACCGGTTCAAGTAAATAAAATTTGTTCCTTCAAGTTTGAATCCGTTGAGAATATAAGAAAAAAAAGATTTTTCATGAATTTGTTGGACCTACATAGATAAATTCACTTAAACCGATCTGAATATAAATACACACACATATATGATATACCGAATAAAACCTAATAATGTCAAGCGGCAACCATTAGGGCACCCATCATCAACACGCACCTTCCAAAAGAAAATTGCAAGAAAAAAGAAAACAGTTTGGCAAACTTGTGATTGCCATTTTCCCACTAGGTTTCGTGATGATTATCATTTGTTAATTAACAAAAGGAAAAGAGAAGAATATAACAGGCACTTACACTTGGTTGTGGGATGGGGGTGCTTTTCCTCATTGTCTAAACCCACTTTCTCATTTAAATAGAAGCTAGCTAGAGATAAGAAGTGCCTTTTGTCACTAAAATAACAACAAACACACATTAATGGATATTGCAGGATAAGACTCACTAACCCAAACAATGATTAATGCCTATTGTTCAACTTTAGCCCTCTTTACCAAATTCATTGTGTACGAAAATGATCAGAAAATCCCACCCCTTCTCTTGTTGATCTCGTCTTAATAGCAATGATGAATCATTGCATAATATATTCAAATGAAATTGTTGTATTTGTTATTTGGTTCTGGAAAGATCAGACGATCGCGTAATATAGTTTTTGACCTAATAAAGCATATATACCCAAGTGCTAAATTAACAAAGTAACCCAACGCAAAGAATATAAAACAAGTTTCATTGGCTAGCTGTAAAGAACCAAGAATAAATTAATTTGCCAAGAAAAAAGGGTTTAGTACTTGGTTGGTATTTGATTGATGACAAGAAATGCATGTGAAAACTGACCATCTGAGTCTTCACTCATGGGAGTGGTCGAACCTCCGGTGGGGCAACAGTACAATCCCCCTTCGCTCTCATTGCACACCGACACCGACCTTTGAAATTCTTGAATGAATATTGGAAATACTTTTGGATACTCATTCGATTCCATAACCCTAATTAATATGTCGGCCCGACTATTAATTACTAGCATCCCACCAAATTATGCTATCCCACTATTTTAAATAAAAATAATAACAATGAATTTGAATATCAAATATTTTAATTAAGGGTGTTTATGCGATAGGTTTAATTTGTACTCAAAGGACTAATTAATCGATCATCCGTCTATGATGTAGATCTAATTTTAAAATTATTATATTAAGTAATAAATTGTATGAGTAATATATTAATCATCTTAAAAAATTTGTTAGCCAAACCCAATAATAATTAGGAGAATCAAATTAAATTAAATTTTCTTTTGATGCAGTAAGCTTAAAATAATTAATGAAGGTAGTACTAGCTAGCTAGTCTACTTCTATAGCTAGTCTCTGGTTCAGAACTTCTGTAGCTAGTCTACTTTTATATAGAAGATGATAGAAAGGAAAAGAGTAATTTTTTCTAAGTGATGACGACCACTCTAATGGATTTATATGTGACTTTTTTAAGATTTGCATGTCTCTCAGCTTGGCACGATCTCGTATTTTCAGGAATAAAATCCACGTGCTCGACCTTTTGACCTACATAATGACAATCGACATATCTTTTTCCTTGAATTATTCATATACTTGCTTTAAAATATACTATAATATTTTATAATTATATAATCAAATTTAACTTAAGAAATAACAATTTTATAATTAAAATAATAGATAAGATTCCTGTTTGATTAAGATATTGTATTTACGTATTTATAAGCTAGTTCTCTTCCTACTAACTATTGAAAATTTTAATTATGGATTGACATTCCTCATTTCAACTAAGTTAATTGTAATCTCATTTGATTATATAATTATAAAGTATGAGTTTATATATAATGCACTCACAATATATAATTTTTTTTATACTATCAATATATTAAAAACGTATTAAGCCTTTAAAACAAATACAAATAAATTTTTTTCAAATTACTAATAAAACTTTATTGATAAAATATCAACTGATAGTGCATAAAGATTATATACGATCGGTGTATCATATATAAATCTATAAAGTATTACATTAATAAACGGTGATTGAAATGGTTCTTTTTAAATCTTCACTACTTATTAGTATTCTAGTCATTTTGGATAAAAAAACTAGCTTATTAATGTGTTAGGCAATACATAAAATCCTACCCATGCACTTCTCCGAAAAAATAATAATAATAATAAGTCAAATATTCACCTTTAGGCACTCAAATTACAGTAAATTTCTCTTATTATTACCAAGGAGGATTAAAAAGAAAGGAAAGCACCTTCTTCAAATTAATCCATTTTGTTCTCCATTATGAAACCCATTGATATCTCCATTTTCTTCTTTATCCAACCCCTCCTCCATAAAATACTCGAACTTTTCAACCACACACTCAGGCACTGAAATTTGAACTCTTACCGCGTCAGATTTACCCACCACCGGTAAAAACAAACAGTAAATATCGCTTGTCAACGGGCCCATATGCAATGGCTTCCCTTCTCCAAAATCCAAATCCTCTAATCCCAGCTTAGCCCATTGGGAAATTACCAAGCTCGAAGAAGTATCCGTTTTGACATTTTTGTCCTCCAACAAATCAACCATTGACCTCACGTGCTCGTCGGTTAAACTCGATTTAGCTTCCTGGATTAACTTCACGGCGCGGTGTAAATTCGGTGTAACCAAGTCTTTTACCGCCGTCTCGGCGCAAGCGAGAACAAATCCATTCCCGTAATACCCCTGTGGCATTTCGGGAATTAATTTTCTTCTAACGCTGACGGAGAACAGAAGCTTGACATTGAGCGAAGGAGAGATGTCCAAAGAACGGACCCAGGAGCGCCACGTGTGCGAGGCCAGCGCCTCGAAGGTGGTGCATTTGAGAGATGGAACGCACTGTCGTTTAAGGCGGAGGACATGGGAGGTTGTGAAGGTTAAGGATGTTGGCACCAGTGGCTGGGACTGCAGATACTGGTTGATGTCCACGTGGACATTGCGGTCTTTGAGGGTATTTCTGGTATATCCGAGGTGGGTGTGGGTTACTTGTGGGGGATCTCGGGGTTTCAACACGTGGCGGGAGTGGAAGGGTACGATGGGAAGATCAGTTGTTCGTATGGTGATCACGTGGGCCCAGGCGTGCAGAAACTGGGATGTGCCAATGCCGTCACATAAACAATGATTAATCGCGGTGCACAGGATCATACCTCCACAGCGTAGATTCGTTACCTGCACCATAAATAAAAATTAAATTTAAAAAATATTTTTATCAAGTGTATAAACACAAATTTTTTTTTTTTTACCTTTCATGAAATTTATAATTATATATAATTTTCGGTATATTTTTTTAATTTTTATTATCAATATACCATATTTAAAGTTCTTAGATCTATTTCTACAGATTAAATTCAATTTCAAAATTGACAATTTCTTGACATTAAAATTTAAAAAAATAATAAAAAAGGCTCACCAACCGGAACAGAGAAAGGAACGAAAGAGAGGGGGGGCAATACCTGTAAGGAGTAGGGTCATTTTCTTTGGAAAGAACATGTACAATTTTACGAAAAGGGGGAAAAAAACGGTGCCGTTCTAAGATGCAATGGCTTGTAGTTGAATGACAGAAGTCAGAAGAAGAACAGAGTAATGTCGTCTGCCTTTGTACGGTAACAGAATTTTGATTGACGGTTGGGTTACCAATGAAAAAATATATTATTGTACTAAAAAGAAAGGTCACATTGAAGAACTGTGTCTATCTATATAATTAGTAAAGTTGGAATCTCAACTTAAAAAAAAATGGTTTCTTTTTCCATCCGAAAATTGAATTTGATTCACAAAGGAAGAAGTTAATGAAATGGAAGCTGACCTGAACTACTAGGGGAGGTATATCAATGAAAGACTGAGCTTCAACCCTGTAAAGCAGCTTCCTCCAGGACATGTTTGGTTTCCTGGAAATCTCAAGAAACTCATCACAAGTGATATCCATGAAAGCATCAGCAAAGACAGCACCTTCACCATTGCAATCAATCTCCAGCTTCTGATCGCCGAGGCTGCATGTTCTTACCCTCCCAGCTAATGGGTAGTAATCCACAAGAACTTTGGAAAGAGAATATTTCAAGATATCTAGGCCAACAGCTTTCCTGTAAAGGTAGAGGTATTTGATAGAGAATCTAAGGAACTTTTGATCATCAAGGTTGGAGAGATACAAGGAATGCTTCGGGGTTGGGGCGTTTGGAGTGACTAAGCTCGGCTTGTCTTGGTAAAAACAATCTGGGAGTTCTGGAGATTTTAGCATGGTGAAGAAGAGACAGAAAGAGAATCGGAGCTCAGAACAGAAGGAGTTGATTGAAAGACGAAGGATGGGAAGAAAGAGAGAGAGATAAAGAGAAGGAAGAGGTTTGTAGACAGTGGGACAAGCGAAGATCTACCGTCGGATATGGTGATAGTACGATCAGATTCCTTTAGGGGAAGGGAGGAGAGTGGGCGAGAGGCTGGCTGGCTAAGCAGAGAGCGCGCATATGTCTGCTTATAATAAGCTGATCTTTATTTATTTATTTATTTATTTATTTATTTTTTGTTTCCCATTGATTTCCACTTAGTTGCTACTACTAAAGCACTTTTCGTTGAGGATCGTGGTGGAATCTCGATTCCTGGTTAAAAATCTGGGCTGCTACTTTTTTGGGTCTTGGAATGATCTGGCAGAAACATGGACTCAAGCCTCTGGCGCTGCTAAAAGCACTCATCTCACTGAGCCAGCTTCAGACTGACCTTTTCTTCCTTTTTGGGTGTGGGAATGGGAGACATGCTTACTGCTCAGAAAATCATGGGGTTCCACCTTTATATACTATAAGATAAATAAACAGAAGATAAAATCAACAAAAAAAAAAGAAAAATTAGGGATATAGAAATTTTTGTGTAAATCGAAAAATAAAAGATTATTGTCATGTAATATTATGTGATATTTTGTAATTATGTAGATAATATCTAGAATAACTCTAGATATTGTTTTAAATATAGAATTGTGATATCTTATATTATGTTTGAATGGATATCCATTTTATCAAGGAAAAAAATAAAGAAATGCTCATATGAAATTTCAAATTTATAAAATTCTTGTATTTTAGAACATAAAAATACGATCATTGACATCAATGTTTAAGATTAGCATGATTCTCGACATAATCCCCTTTATAACTTTTTAGTTGCTAACTAATTAACCTTTGAAAGTTTTGAGGTTTGGTTTCTAAGTCAAAAGTTGTAGATCTCCTGTAATCTTAAAAGTCAAGCTCAGATGTTGCTCATCATGATCAAGGTGCTATTTTCATGGCTACCTTTCTTCCCTCCTGTTTCTGTTCAAACCACGGCATTGACGATATGCTAGCTGCTGCAAATTTAAATTTTAAATGAATGACGAAAGTGGTCTATTTTTGCTAGTTTTAGTGAGGTTTTTCTGGGTCTGTTTGGAAGCAGCAAACAAAGTATCTGCCACAGGAAAGAACAAAAATAGGGTGAAAAATCCAAACGAAGGAATTGACCAAACGTTTTGAGAGGGGCTGGTGATTGGGATATAGGACAATGGAAGGACTGTGTGCTCCCGTTTGAGCGTTAGGGAACTACACCATCAACTGCCAGAGTGGGCTTTATGAAGGATTTCATGTGCCTCTGTCTCACTTTGTGTCCATCTAGCGTCAACAAAAGTGACGGTTTAAGAAAAAAAATACGTGTCCTAATACTAGAATCTCAAACCGAAAAAATTCCGGCATTTAAGAACCAATACTCGAAACCCCATTGAAATTATTTTTAATTTAAGGATAACGGCAGATAATGGTTGGTTAGCTAAAAGAAGCCGACTTCTTTTCAAGCATGGCTTTAATTATGCTTAGGAATACTAATCCCATCAAACTTTTAGCCGCCACAAGGTATTAGTTTGATATTCTTCTTCCCGAACTTGGCCTTTGGCTTTGGGTTCAAGTTCAACCAACTAAAAGATTCAGCATTCTTTCAACAAAGTTTCATGTCAGAAAGAAAAGCTGCATCCAAGTTTTGAGATAGTTGTATCTTCAAGCAGAAAGTAACGAGGAAACCTCTAATAAATCGAAATGGAATCCACTTTCGGCAGGGAACTTTGTTCACTATTCCAAGAATGAGCCAAAGATTAGACCATTCAACTTTCTCTTTTAACTCTAATTTGACATTAGGGTAAAAGAGAATCTAGTTCCAAAATATATGCTATGGTACTTGGAGATTTTCTATAAATAGTGAAGTTTTGACAATTTTGTTATAGTTATCCGACAAGCAAATCGATTAAACAATCGGATTGCCAGTCTTTCTAATCACCTGTCATTCTACCAATGTTGCCAAGACAACTTTTGGGTGATGAACATTGCATTTTTCCCAACTGTATCATTGTCATGTACTCATGTTCATAAATATTATACCAGTGAATATCACTGAGACAAGGCAATCTCCAAACCTGATATTCCTTCCCCAAAAAAGACATGATTACGATGCTGATTCCAAAACCCAAATGCATGGTGAATGAAGACTCAATTGCACGCATGACTACTTAGCAGATGGCAAGAGTCAATATAGTCGGGTGCAGGGATTTGAATTTATTTATTCAAGGCATATGATTTTATTTTTCTTATTACAGCAGTGTGATGTCGTTTAAGTGTATGAGCCGTTTAAATAGGAAATGAAAAGAAAAACTAAAGAGATGAACTGCAAATAATCACAGTTGAGGAACATACGAGTTCGCTTGCATGATGTATCTTACCCATACTTGATTTCTTTGCTACTGCAAGTACTTAACCTGAGCCACAAATTAGATAGCAATAAGTAGTTTGAAAAGCAAAATCATTCAACTCATACGGTAACATATAAACGTAGAAATATATGTTTGAATAAGGAACCGCCATTAGTGTTCTTTATGCCGTGCTTTCAGTTATCATATGGCGTACATGATACAAATATATGAAAATACACAACATCTGCAATCTGTTTGTGAATTAACTCTTATGTCTTAACAAGGTTCGTGAATTTTCTCTCCTTTTTTCCTCTTTAAGTTTATGTTAAGAAGTCAATTAACTCTGGTTCCTAGTTTGTTATACTCGGTGGGCTGTCTATCAGCCACGATGTGAGCTGATCACGGCGAGCAGATTGAAATCACCTTGTGTCTGAGGTATGACAGAGCACAAATAGGCAATATTGATGCTGAGGCAAATGAATGAAAACACTCACGCTAGGCTGAAAGTAACTCTTATTTTCTCAATTACATGTACAATAATTTCCTCCCTCCTATTGCCAGGCTCATTTGCTACAACTGATATTGAAAAAGCTGTTCCTGGCATTCTCTTGTTCCCTCGCTGCAAATAAAGAATGAATTCCTGCTTAACCTGAAAACTAATAAATCACTAGTTTGTGACTTTTGATAGTAATTTTTACCATAAAGATAGCAGCTGCACCAAGGCTTGGCACTCACATGAGCCACATCAATCAAAATTGGCTCATTAAATACATAATAATCATCATCTCCGGTCTCTAGAACCTTTATCCTAATACTAGATTAGGGTACCCACGTGAATCAATATATGAATTCACGGTAAGTTGTTAGTACGAGTTCTCCTCCTCCACCCATTCATATCCAAGGTTATGAAACAATATATGGCTCATTAAATGCATATGATTTCAAAACCTCAGTCAATGTTGTTTGCACATGCTAAAATCCTGCATGAAATTTTCAAGAGCACTGGTATATTATGGAGAAATCAAACAATCTTACATAGAAAATATTTTCATGATGCCTTGTAAAACTAAGCATCATGTTTGCTTTGCTTTTAGTTTAGTGGAAATACTTCTGCCCAACCACATCCCCCTTCCTTCTAAGAAGAAACCTTTTCAGAAACTTGCTTGCCATGCTCAGATCAATAACTTATTCTGCAATAACAAGCCCCAGAAAGAAAAAAAAAAATCCTTAAGACTAAAGAAAACTTTCCAACTCACTAACAACACATGAAAGTAGTTCACACCATTCACATTCTATTAATCATGAAGATTAAGCATGATAAAACATAAAAGAACACATTACAGGCAGGAAAATCAAAGTCTAGGACGCCTACTGTTTAAGAAGTTAAGCTCTGTTTGGTTGAGCATCGCCTTCTCCATCATCTAGCGAAAAAAGTATCTCCGCGCTTGCCTTTTGCACTTCGCCACGATCTGTATCGCATTAACAAATTAAAAAAAAATTAAAAAAAGGACATATTCGTTTTTATGCTATGATTATTAGAGTGATCAGCTTGGCTGCTTTTCTTTTATCATTTTCATGTTCGTCTACATTTTTTGATTCAATTAAGTTAAAAATGAATTAAGAGAAGACGGAGCTTTAATCAAAACATGCATGCAGCAGCTAATGCAGTTGGAAAATTTTAAAATTGAAATGGATAAAAAGGTTGCAGAGATGAACTGACAGTCACGGGAGACGAAGTTGTTGCCTCGTTGAGAAAGCACAAAGAGCTGCTAAACCATGGCCATATGTAAGTGAGACGTTCGTCCGATCACCTTTCGATGGTAATGGCGATTTTCTTATTACTCTCTGGTTTTAGTTTTTTAATTGGATTGAGTAAATAATAATGATTTAAACTATTTAGCAATAGCATTCGAAAGAACAGAGAGTAAATGAAAAAAAAAAGAAAAAGAAAGAACAGAGATTGAAGTCAGAGTCTATGTTTGACCGAGAAAATAAATAATCTTCTAATAAATAAAAAAAGGTACAACTTGTCGGCGGCGGGGATAGCTCAGTTGGGACAGCGTCAGACTGAAGATCTGAAGGTCGCGTGTTCGATCCACGCTCACCGCATTTTCGTTTTTTATTTTTAATTGAGGGCTAAAACGACGCCGTGCACAGTGGGCCCGTACTTGAATGGCCGAATATCAAAAATATCCAGTTGCTGTCGTTACTAGAGCGAAACCCGGTGGTTGGTTTAAAACCAAAATAATAATGAAATTAAAAAAAAAAATTCCTAATAATAGTTTCAGCTTGTTTGGTTTGCTCTGATGGCGACGAGATAACGAATCTTCCTCTCTGGCTAGATCCCATCGAACCTCATCGTTGACAAAGATTAATTACACTACAATCAGAGCGTTTTTCTTCCAAAATTCGCGACCGAGAAAGTTTCAGTGTCGACCTTCACTTGACTTTGTGATTTGTGAAATCGAGATCGGCCTGGCCTTGCCCAAGTTCAACCACGACGTCGATTCTATTAAGGTTTTCACTTTTCATCGAAGAAATGGAGTTTTAATTTTTTTTTTAATGTTCTCTTGTTTCTGAGAAATTTGAAATGAATTCGGACGTTGATTAGCCAACAGTTTCGCGGGAATTTTTGAAGTTCAGTTCTTTTGGAATAAAGCGGAATCCCTGAGAAATTTACCGAAGCAGGTAAAAGTTTGAAGATCTCTCTCTATCTTTAGTTCCTTAGCTTTTTTTTTTAATTTTTTTTTTACTTTTTAAAATTCCTTTAGTTGTGCGATGAAGACATGAAGTGGACGCCATCCATTAATTAACTGAAAATAATTACTAATTAGGAAAGTAATTATTCAAAAAGTCATACCAAAATAGAAACTTTTTTCTTACTCAGTATAGTTTTGTTTATAACAGAATCTGGTAATTCAGTTATATTGTTATTTTCAAAATTTTGGTTAAGGCAGGAAATGGCGACTCCAGTTGAGCCTCCAGATGGTATTGGTAACAAAGGAAAACATTACTATTCCATGTGGCAAACATTGTTCGAAATGGACACCAAATATGTGCCGATCAAGCCTATTGGGAGAGGGGCATATGGTATCGTTTGCTCTTGTGTGAATCGCGAAATCAATGAGAAAGTTGCCGTTAAAAAGATAAACAATGCCTTTGAGAACCGGGTTGATGCACTGAGAACTTTGCGCGAATTGAAGCTCCTCAGACATCTTGGACATGAAAATGTGATTGCTTTGAAAGATGTCATGATGCCGATTCATAGGAGAAGCTTCAAGGATGTTTATCTAGTTTATGAACTTATGGATACGGATTTGCATCAAATTATCAAGTCTTCTCAAGCGCTTTCAAATGATCACTGCCAGTATTTCCTCTTCCAGGTATCTACTGTTCCTTTGCTAAGGCATGTGTTGGATTAGTATTATATTTGGCTACGGAGATTGTTAATGAATTTGGTTATTAAGGATAACTGTTATTGCTACGCAGCATTACATTTCACTTGAATGAAGTTAATATAAAGGAGCAAGAAACTGAAGGGTTCAATTTCATATGCGCTTGCTTACCACTGATACATTTTGTGTGTGGATGTATTAGCAGAACATTCCTCGTTATCAACTTTTCATCAATTCATTAAACTTCGTTACATTTTGCTTAAATTAAGTTTAGACAAAGAAGCAAGAGCCTAAATGATGTTTTTTGTGCTTTCCTTTCTGGCAATTTCTAGTCACTAAATAGGACTATTGTCCACTCTTAATTATATTTATTCTTTGCACCATATCAAATTATTCATGGAGAAAAATGTTTGTTCCTGCTAATTGATCTCCACTGTTTTAACATGACTAGGCAACAGTTAGGGACTGACATGATGGGAGGGACATGATAGCTTTTGGGTAGGAATTCTAGCTTTCAGGCATAATCTATTTGCCTGATATTGCAAGCATAGTTATTATGTTCATCGCTGATAGATCTGGTATGATTATGCATCTACAAGCTTTTATGCAAAGGCCTACTGTTATTAAAAATGATTTCATTAGGAAGCATCTGCCTAACTGCCACTTTCTCAGAGTCATTTGAACGTAAAGAGATTTCTGGCATATATAGATATGAATTTTATATAGCAATTCAGTTGAGATTGAGGTTCTGGAGTTCTGCATTAAAGTTTCTATTGTGATCAGGAAATGATCAAACATTACAAAATTCTGTACTTTTTTTTATAGTAATTTATTCTTCTTCTTGCAGTTGCTTCGAGGCCTTAAGTATCTTCACTCAGCAAATATTCTCCATCGTGACCTGAAGCCTGGAAACCTTCTTGTCAATGCAAATTGTGATCTTAAAATTTGTGACTTTGGACTGGCACGCACTAGCAATGCCAAGGGTCAATTCATGACAGAGTATGTTGTGACTCGCTGGTACAGGGCCCCTGAGCTTCTCCTCTGCTGCGACAACTATGGGACATCCATTGATGTGTGGTCTGTCGGATGCATCTTTGCAGAGCTTCTTGGCCGAAAACCCATCTTCCCTGGTACAGAGTGTCTCAACCAACTTAAGCTGATCATCAACATTCTTGGCAGCCAAAAGGAGGAGGATCTTGAGTTTATAGATAACCCCAAGGCAAGGAAGTTCATCAAATCACTCCCATATACCCTTGGAACCCCTGTTTCCCGACTTTATCCAAATGCCCATCCTTTGGCAATTGATTTACTGCAAAAAATGCTTGTTTTTGACCCTTCAAAAAGGATTGGTGTAACTGAAGCACTCCAACACCCTTACATGGCAACCTTGTATGATCCCAACTGCAATCCTCCGGCTCAGGTGCCAATTGATCTTGACATAGATGAGGATTTAGGGGAAGAGATGATCAGGGAGATGATGTGGAAGGAAATGCTTCATTACCATCCTGAAGCTGCTACAGCCAATGGTGAAGTGTGCACCTAATCTTCTCCACTTCTCAGTTCGCAACGAGGTTGTTTTAATACTGACGAGCAGGGTTTTGTCTTGGTGGCAATAGATGCTATATTTATGTCTTTGCCACTCCTTTATGGTTTTAATAATGTTGCAGAAACATACGTGATGTGTCAGTTCTCTGCTTTGATGCATGATATAACTTAATTTTGTATCAAATAGCTTGTTTAGGATGGTTTATAAAAAAACTTGTATATAAGGTTGCTGTTGTATGTGTCTAATTCTGAGAACTTATTCTTTTACGTGTAAATTAACTTCAGAGACATCGAGAACTATTATTATCAGCAATTAATTTGTATGAAGAAAGAACATTTCCTTGTTTGCTGTTGAATTTTCATTCGCTGCAGGTGCGCTGCTGAGCATGGTTCGAAGGGGTTCGGACAGTCCAAAATCTCTTGGATTAACTGTTATTGTTGTCTGGAATCTAAAGCCTAATGTTATATGATGAGACAGGGAGCCCATATTTTACTCAATAAGGCACATATTCTGAGGTAGATTAAAGATTGAAAGCTGTCCGAGCAGGCTAAGTTGTTCTGGGTCGAATGCTCCGCGAATCTGTTTACTTCGCCATACGTCTGTTTTAGGGATGATTTGACAAAAGGCCCAAAGCAGGAGACGGGTCCACTTCTGGTTTGCTTGTCTCTTCCCCATCCGCATGCTGTTGCCTTTCAAGTGGCTGCTCAAGCTTTCCATCGCTTTCGCATAGTTGCTCTGCTTGCTTTTACGGCCGGGGCCCTGGCCAACCCTTCCAGCTCGGCTCCTTTTTAACCCAACTTCCAGGCAGCAGGGTCACGTACTATGAAGTTTTGTCCTCGAAAAGGCAGTGACATAGGCTCTGGCCTGTAACACTTGAGATTATGCAGTAATAATCACGTTAAGCACAGCAGTAGGCTCTGAGGATTATGTTAAAGCTTGGAACCCAAGAATCGTCCTCACCAAATCTCTGGGTATTTAGGTAATGGTGGATTGACATAAGGAAAGTGCAAAGAAATATCCCTACGCTGATTTTTTCAGGAAGAATTAATTTTCTCTGGTTCTGTCTGCAACTTGGAAGAACACAATCAAGCAGGAAAGATCGGATCACTTAAAAAAGCATCAAACAATTGATTGATTGATTGATATTCCTTTGCCATCTTGTTTACATATTAACCTTCTTTATAAACAAAAGCCTCATTTGTTAGTAGTACTAGTGTTTTCTTTTTCATTTATAAAATATGACGACAGATGCTCGTGAATGAAAATGGGTAATAAAATACAACAGCTATGAGCCTACGAATCAAAATTTTCTGCGAGATATGGGGGAATTTTGTGGGCAAAATTAGCAAGATGCAGATTTGGTAAGATTGAACTAAGATTAAAGTTTGTGGCTTCTTTGTCAGCTTCTGCAACCCTTTTCAAGTATGCGGTCCACATGCAGTCTCGTTCAGACTACTTTGATTTGGCTTTTGGGGGGGTTTTGGTCTTTGGGCTTATATATTCATTACAAGCGGAATATTAAGGACACTTCGAATGTGATTCTCCTTATAAAAATCTGTATACTTTCCTTTAATTAAGACAACTTAAATTAAAAGCAAAAAAAGAGAACTGATTTTTGGTTCCATTCCCACCATGACCAGGTACTCTGAATATGCTTTCATCTAGATTTTGACTTTCTCCACGAATTTGATCTTTAATTTCTACTGAATTTTTTATGTTGGTGCCAATGGAATATTTTGGAAATTGAAGTTATTTCTAATAAAAAACAGTAGTCATAGTCTTCTTCGTGATCAATTATTTCATTCTAACTTTTGGTTTTAGTGCATACTTTTTAATATGATTAAGTTTTTTATTTCATCGTCATTATATCTAGAACTTTTATTTTAATATTAGAGTAGATTACATAAATCAATATATGATTTCACCTTATTTGTCAATCCAAATTCTCTTTCTTCACTATTCTCATAAAAAACAATATTGTTAGCATGATTAAAGGTCTTAATTTATTCTTCAAAAATTTAAAGATGTATTCTTTCATATAATTCGATGCATTAAAGATTTTACTCTTTGTTCTACCAGATTGAAAGCCAGAAAAGAATTCCTGGTTGACGTGTATCTAAGATCTCACTTCCTTCTTTGTTCCCGAATGCATACTTCCCAACACTTCAGAGATATGATCAGATTTAGTTGAGAAAAAGGAAAATCTGAGTCTCGTGCTTGCCTTCATGATGAAGGCAGATTCCATAGCTGGATAAAAGATCGTCCCGGAGATATGAAGTTGGTACGAAACTAGACAAAAGAATAGAAAACATGACAGCTCTATAATATCTTGACCTTTACACTGTTCTTTTAAGGATGTGTTAAATTTCTGTTGGAGACGTTGGCACCGTAAAGAGGATAAAGGAGGTGGAGCTTGGGTTGATCTTTCATGGCTGCTTTCCTTATTTTCCTGTCCTCATTTAAAGTAACACGTGGGTTGATGCCGAAGATCAGCTTGGTTTTCAGCACCAATGGTCCAAGAAAGCAACCCTGACTTGACCGAAACTGAGAGTGCAGCTTGTTGATTAACGAGGAAAGAACAGCTTGTTTAGAATCTCATAATCCGAACAAAAAGAAAGTTTCCCAGAAATCTGTTGCATTACAATCCCCAAATCTCAGTTGTTAACATTAGCTTTTCCAGATTCTGTTTGGGGGATTTGGATTGTTTGTAATATTGAATATTGTGGAAAGAGTTTCCTTATCTCTAAAGACCAAATATATTGGGAGGGGCAGGTGTCTGCTGTCAAGAGAAAGAAACCCTTGTCTGCTGGTTGGCGAAAAGAAAAACCCAAACCAGACCCGCAAGTTATTGGGTTTAAAAGTATGCCTCAGAAACTTAAACGCCTATATCATAGGAAAACAATCAATATATATATATATACATACTTATGTTTTTGTCTCCAAGGCCCTCCATTGCATGACATTTGTCCCTTCTTTTACATGATATTTGTCCTTTTTTTTTTTTTACTAAGAGAAAATCATAATTAATCCTTGAAAATTTTTTAAAAATTGAAATAAAATATCTCAAAATTTTGGTTTGCAAAAATTCAAATAAAATACTAATACCAAACATCCAAAAAATTTCAAATCAAATTATAAATCTCTTTTTTATTTGTATAATTCTCAAATTTTAAAAATTACAAAAACAATAAAAATCTAATAAATATTATAAATAATATAAAAATTCAAAAAATGATAAAATTATATAATAAAGCAAAAAAAATTCCAAAGATCATTTTTTTAAAATTAAACACAAATAAAAATATATATAAAAATAAATCAACAAATCAAATTCAAAAAATTTTCATTAATTATGAAAATTGAATGCTGTAAAAAAGGAAATAAAGTAATACATAGATAATTTCAATATTAAACATTTAAAAATTACGAAAAATAAAAAGAAAGAATGGTGACGGAGGATTAGTCTATTTTGAACTTATACTGATACTAGCAAATTTAGATTAAACTCAATAAAAATTAAATGTCTATAACTTTTTTTTGGTCTATTTAATTTTCTAACTTTGTGTTAGAATTTTATTTTATTTTTTAAAAAAATATAAGAATAAAAAAATAAGAGGTTTAATTGATAAATTAAATATTATTATTTTTATTTAAAAAATAAGTATTTCTTAAATAATTATCTTGCCTTATTATTTTTAATAAATACTATTCATAATATTTTTTAAGAAAAAAAGAACCCCTGCGTCGCAGGGGCATTATTCTAGTATATATATAAACAAAGAGTAAAATTCGATAAAAATTATATATAATATGACAAAAAGTTAAATGATGTCTTTTATATTTAACACATTAATATAAATTTCAATATCAACATAAACTATATTCAAGAATTACAGTATACTTAAAGAGTTTGTATATGATGCACTGACAGTGTATAGTTTCTATACACTGTCAATGCATCAGAGGTTGACACCTCATCAATATGCTCTTATTGGCAAATTAAAAAAATTTATTTATATTTACATATAAGGGCCTATTGATGAAGTGTCAACCTCTGATATATTGACAGTGTATAAAAACTATACATTATCAATACATCATATATAAATCCATACTTAAAAGCTAACGCATGTTGGCGAGGAAAAAGATAACGTGCGAAAATCACTGCATGGAAAATCGAAATTGAACTTGTACGGGGACCCTTTTTCAAAAGCTGAAATAGACTCATGTATTGACTCTTGACCTACAAAAGCCGACCAGGTATCCTTTCTCTCAGCTCTCCTCTCTCTCTCTCAGCTCTCTCTCTCATCTCTGATCTGATACATTGTTTGATAATTGACGAAGAAGATTGTAGGAAAAAGTAAACAGAGTAATGGCAAATTGGCAGCGTTTGGATTTGGACCTGCTCTTTTGATTCTCAGTAACATTACACATGACTGCTTTTTGAAAACTCTATATGGCTTGAAAATAAAGTCATTATTTCTCCTAAGTAATGGCTCCAGAAACAAAATAATTATTTGTCACTTTTCCTGCAAAAATTTTGTTCCTGCAACAACAGTTACTATAAGATCAAAGGGGTAGCCACAGCCTAAAAAGGAGCCAAAAGATCATGATGAAAACATTGAGTAGAGAATGGAGAAAAGACTTTAATTATAGAAAATTAAAATAAAAAACTACACTCATGAGGCATTATTGGTGGAATCATAGTATTAAATTGGTATACAAATAGTAAATTAAAATTTTATTTTTAAAAATTGAATATAGAGTATTGTATCGTAAAATAAAAATAAAAAAAATTTTAATTATAAATAATATATATACATGTGTATATATATATATATATATATATATATATTTGAGTATTTGATATTTTCAAAATTTTCATATGTGCCAATATACAAAAACAAATAAAAAATATATCTAAACGAATGTAAAATTATTTAAATGGTTTCTTACTTTTTTAATCTAATTTTTCACCTTTTTTATGCAATAACAAAAATATTAAAATAAGTTAATGATTTACTCAAAAAAGCTTATACGATCAAATTTTAATTCTTAATAAATTTAAATGGGATAAAGTTATTATTTTCAATAAAATTTTTAATTTTTGGGAGGTAAAATTAATATTTTTATTAAAATTTTAAATTTATCTATATATTTTTATAAATTTTTAAAAATTCAATTGGACAATTGTTTTCGCAAGATCCCATATCCATTGATTCTTGTCAATATACAAAACATGATTTAGGATATGAAAAAAATAGATATTTTTTTAATATCTTATTATTTTTAAGTTTAAAAATTAAAATTTAACATTATAAAAGATCTTTTTCATTTGAATCCAAAATAAAATAAAATAAAATAAAATTGGATTGTTAGTAATTAGATAAGAAAAAGACTTAATTAAACTTGAATTAAATACAATAAGCTGTATGGTACAATATCAAAAGTATCATGTATCGTACAATACGTATCGTGTATCATACTATTTACTTACGATTCTTAAACAAATAAGATATGATATATAGATTCATATCGTTTTATATGTAAATTGAAACGTTTTGTATGATACATATCGCGTATTGTATGATATTAATAACTATAGGTGGGACAAATGTAAATTTTTTAATATTTTATTTAAAAAATAATTTTTTTATAAATGAAAGCTTTTGTTACATAAAAAAATACAGAATTTTCATATTTTGAAAATAAAAATGTAATCATTTAAAAATAAATTAATTCAAAAAAGAGACGTGCCATGAGCATTAATTTGAGCTACATGTTAGCAACAATAAATTCTGAAAATTGAAAAAAGAAAGCATGTTCTATTTAGCACCACTAGAAAATAGCCACACCTTTAGGCTTTATCCATGGATCTCCTTCATAGCCATTTATCATGGGGCATCGCATAGGACAAGAGAGTTGGTAGGCTAACCCTTTCGATTTGATGCCATACTAATTCCCACTTGCCCCTAATGTTTCACCTCACCTTACTACACTTAATAGGACGTGTGGGTGAGAGTAGTTTGGAAAGTACAAAGTTTTGATCATACATTGAACATTATTCTTAAAATTTAATGTCCTTAATACTCCGCAACTACAGTTTTATTTTCCTGATGCGTACAACCAAGTTGGTAAAAGCATGCAAAGCTTGTTCAATGGTTCTAACAACTTAAAAATGGAAAACGACGTCAAAAAGTTAAAGTGAGTGTTGTTCTTTTTAGAACTGTTCCTGATCAATCCTTAACCTTTTCACATGGCGTGGGACTGAAAAGATATTCACGGTGGGCAAAGGCATAAAACTTGGGTAAGATTCTTGATAAATAACAACAGATTTAATTTTACCAGGTTAAATAGGTAAGTGGTGAGATGTTTTGAACATTTATGAACTAATCGAATTTAGGTAGCAGTCTTTTTCTGTGTCTATCAGCTATTGTCTTGTTCAATGATGGCTTTATGCGGAATAGAGTTGTTGTAAATACAAGGAATATCATGGTAAGATCAGATGGATTTCTCTTCATTTACGTCTTTTCTCTTTCCTTTCTTCTGATTTTGATGGAGGATGTCTATTTGGCTGCCTCTCTCACTTTTCTTACGTTCAAAGTGAAGAATGAAATTTCCGATGACACAAGGAAAAAAAAGGTTAGGTCCTAACTCTATATCCGACAAAAACACATCATCAAACTTTATTAGCGATTATCATTTTTATAATGTAAAAATTTTACAAATTTAAAAATTCAAATTTTAATCCAATTTTAATAAAATAAAATTTGAATTCTAATACTATGTTAAACATCTAACTTAAAACTAATTAATAATAAATCAAAAAATCTAATTTAAATATAAGATCATATAAAATAAAATATTTAACATATATAAGAAAACATCACCTTAACCTAAATCTTGAATTCAAATTCAAATTAGAAAAAGTGGGTTATTTCCGGCTGCTTGATTCTTCTTTTCAAACAAGCTAATTTTCATGGAAGACTAAGTTCTCTGTACTGAATCAGATAGAACACTAGGAGAGTTTCGATTAGCTGCAGGTACCATTAATTCTCTGCAAAAGGCTTACTTCTGATGATGGGCAATTGTGATGGAACCCTTTAATCAATCCCCTTCTTGCATCCTTTTCAATCAGCAAATTCATCGTTCTTTCTATCTTTCAAAAACAAGATAAGGATCCTGTTCTATGCATAAGACGGCTGGCAGCTGGAAGTAAAACAAATAATCCATGCCAACTGTTCAAGTTTCACCTGACCACAATCCAAGAAATGATTAACAACTGTAACAAAAAAAAAGGAATGATTAAGAACAGTTTTGTACAATTACAGTTGAAAAATTGTTCGACAGAGTTTGTCTTAGCGATGGCAACTAGTCCATTTTCTGGTCTGTCAAGCTTAATGTTCCTGTTAGACTAAGAATAACAAGATATTCTAGATTCTGGAGTTGTAGCACTTTTAAAACATCTCAGCAACTGCTACATTAGTGTCACTGTCCTGCAATTAAGGCTGGGGCCACTGAGGCCTTGGTTTGTGGTCCAAGGTGTCTTAATTATGCCGAAATGGAATTTTCTTTTGGTACTATTTATTAAGTTTTTTTGGGATGTTATTATTTGCTACGCGTTTCCAGATTCCTCAAAGCAATCAGAAGTACAACCCAGGCTTTAGCGCCATTCCTGGAGCGGCACTGATTCACACGGGGATGCTTTTGTTTTTAAAAAAGTTTTGTTTGGACATGGTTAAACTGATGACCAATTTCATTTACCATTAATTTACTATATTAGAAAATAGAAATAATAATAATAGTATAAAAACAGATCCGACTTCTCTCTTTGAAAAATGTAAGTAGAAACTAAAAAAAATAGTATAGAACAATTACTTTCCGTCATCAAAAATTAGTTTTATTAAGATTATGTAATGTAATTATATTTAAAAAATAATTATCCAATATATATCATATCTGATAATTAAATAATTAATATTTTTATTAATGATATTTAATTTTTTAATATACATTGACTTAAAATAACTGTTTCATTTTTGAATGTGTCGGGGACAGTGAATTTAATTTTTCTTTTTCTCTCTCTTTTTAAATGCCCGGATCTTAAATGGTTTGAACTTTGAAATGCCACCTCCATCTCTAAGATTCCTTTTGGTTTCATGCAACTGCCGCATTTCAGAAAAGCAGCTGTGTTGAACTTTAACGGTTAATTCTGGTATTGGCGGTGAAATTAAGGTAAAAAATTACTACTATTCTTAAATATCATATAATTCCACATCATTTTCTTAAAATAAGGATTATTTATATTAATATATTTTCATTTAAATCATGTTATATAATGATCTTATTAATTAATTTTTAATACGTGATATGATTTATGACATGGAATATTAATTCATATAATTTATTTTATACAATTACAAGCAACCAACTGAAAAAAAAAAAGCCAATAAAAACAAAAAGACCTGAAATAGGTAATGGTTAAATAATTTGTATGGTGTGTGTCATGGTCACCAGCTGGAATTGGACGGTTGTGGAAATTTCGTCTCCACCTCACATGCCCAAATAGCTCTTCCTCCAACAACTCTCCACGAGGAGATTCGAAAGCCTTGTTATTTTTTATTCGCATTTTAATTAATTAATTATTTTTAATTACACCATTTTTGCTAATCTTTTTTTCATTTTCTTCTATATATTGCCTTCTCAATTCTCTCAAAAACCTCTTCCAGTTCTGCTCTCTCCCCCTTTATAGAATTTAGGCTGTTTCTGCTCTCTTCTTCTTCTTCCGCTTCTGGAGCTGAGGTTCTGCTGGTTTTTAGCCCCTTTTTTTCCTGGTTTCCTCTGCTCTTTTCATATCGTTTTTGCCCTTCTATGGGGTTGTGGTCGGTAAACTCTGGATTTTACAGTCTATGCCAAAAACCCATAAAGTCAAACTCTTGCAAAAACTCCGTTCTTCCAGCAGAGAAAAAAGAAAATATCTTGTTTCTGCTGAGATCTGCTGTTGTTCTTGATATTTTTCTGCCAAAACAAGCTCTCTTTCTTTCTTTTTTTCTGTTGTGAATCTTGATGCTGCATGAGTTGTTGTTGTTGATGTTTGAGATTCATGTCTGTAGTTGTCAGTGAAATCCTCCGATCGGGGTTTATGATCAATTCCTCCCTCATCAGACGCAGGACCCATCTTGTTCAATCTTTCTCAGTTGTCTTCCTCTATTGGTTCTATGTTTTCTCGGAAATAATTTCTCTTGTAATTGCTTGAGTTTCACTACATATATAATAAGTCAAATACTTAAATAACTATCTAGATTAGCTGAAGCTAATTAGCATCGGGTCCTGTGGTCTTATAGGTTAGATTAATCCTGAAATCTTAGCTTTTTTTTGGAGTCTTAGCAGTGATTTTGGTGTAAACACAATATGGCTTCGTCTAGTGGAAATTCCAATTCCGTAGGTCCCACTCTGCTTCAGAATTCCGGCTCCGAAGAGGACTTGCATCAGTTGATGGATCAAAGAAAGAGAAAGAGAATGGAATCAAACCGGCAATCAGCAAGAAGATCCAGGATGAGAAAGCAGAAGCACGTGGATGATTTAGTGGCCCAAGTGGTGCAGCTAAGGAAGGATAATAACCAAATCCTGACAAGCATCAACTTCACCACCCAGCACTACCTGAACATTGAGACTGAGAACTCAGTTTTGAGGGCTCAGGTGATGGAGCTAAGCCAAAGGCTAGACTCTCTGAACGAGATCCTCAGTTATCTCAACAGTCCCACAACAAGCACTGGGGTGTATGAAACCGAGGGTTTTGTTGAAACCAGTGATCCCGACAGCTTCACCAACCCTTTCAATTTGCCTTATCTTAACCAACCCATCATGGCCTCTGCAGACATCTTTCAATACTGATCTTCATCCTCATCACTAAATGGATGAACAAATGGTCAAATTTATGCTGGGTTTTTGTTTTTTTATGTGCGCATCAATGAGTGGAGAGGAAAAAGAGAGGGTATTATTATTATATTCCCCTTCTTTTATGTTGTTGTTTTTAATAATATTAATATTACTAAATATTAGTCTTATTAATTTGAAGGTAAGCTTTGGTTGCTTTTTTAAGATAAATCACGAAAACAGCTTCTGTGTTAATACGGAAAAAGAGCTGCGACTGCATGCATCTGAACCTCCCTTTGCACACTGAAGTTGCCCTTTATTAGTCTTATCGGCACAGATCGGCAGATGCAGATGGTGTTAAAGATGACTGTAAGAGAATTGGCAACTGGCAAGTAAAAGCTGCTTGCTAGGGTTAAAAATTATGAGTTTTGATGTAAATGGGGATTTCAGATACAAAATATGAAGGATTGTGAATGTATCTGGTTTCCCATGTTATACATTTCCTTCACTTGTTTGGTGTCTTTTCCTTCCTTCCAAACGCCATAATTCATGGTGTCCTCTGTTCTTGTATGCAAGTGAGAATAATTCTCTTGCTCTCTCTCTCTCTCTTTTCTCTCCTCTGTTTTTTTGCGAAGAAAAGTGGCAAATAATTGCTAATTAATGCCAAAAGGGTTATCCCTTGTTTGACGCAAATCACACAATAGTTATTGCTTGCTTATTCAGCCCATCCATTTTATTCTGAAGGCGACATGGTAGAGGAAACAGACACAAAACTCTGTTTCAGAACCGAACACCTCCCACGAATTTGAGTGCCACCAAAATGTTATCAAGATCACGATAAGATTAACCATGATATCATGCATGGAAGAAAGAAATTAAAAATTTATAAAAGAAGTTATCAGATCAGATCAGAGCAGCCCATTTTCTGCTTGTTGATTAATTATTGTGCAGAAGACCTCCATTGCTTTGCTAAAGATTCAATGAACAATTATTGTTTTAACCAAAAGGGTTTTTTTTTTTCCATATCTCACTTTAATCATTTTTATGTTTGAATGAATGCCAATAAACCATTCAAAAAACGAGGGCTAATGTATAATCTGCACCTAACTTATGCTTAAGCATGTGTTTCATTTTATTTCTTTTTTTTTTATTTGAGAAGAAGAGATTGAAACTATGTTTTTTAATGATGAGATTATGCATTAATTATTGAATTAGATCTTCAGATGCAGTGTTAAAATTTTGAAATATTTAGAATAGATCTTTCATTAAAAAAATCCAATGTTTTAGATATTTTCAATTATAAGGGCTCCATTTTCTTATAAAATATAATGAGTTTAAACATGCATTATAAATACAATATAGCTTGAATTCCGACCATTTTATTTATATATGTTTAGGGTTTATATCTGATATACCGATAATGTCTCGACTACAACAACTACTTTATTATAATCTATCAATATAGAGATTTATTAAGGGAGTTTTGAATTGGTGAAGGTCTAACTTGTTTCGTGAGAGTGGCAAAGACCTATCAAATAACAAAAAAAAGGGTCAAGTGATGTCAAAAATAAGGTTATGAGATGAGTTTCAATGCTCAACCTAGTAGAATATTTGAGAGAAAGAAGAAAGAGGAGGAGGGAAAACAAGAGGAAAAAATTGCGTAAAGAGATTTCTAAGTGATAACGTGATAATTTGTTTAAATGATCTATGTATTAAAAAAGATCATGTATAATGGATTGATGACATGAACCATTATTAAAAGAAGATTGGTAAGACAAGTTTCTAATCCAAGGAAAAAAAGAAGATTTGAATAAAGAAAAGAGAAATGGATTGAAAAATTAGCCCCCAATAATCCATTCTTATGGTGAATGGAAAAGTGAAGCTCATTGAATTATGGGTGTCAAAACTCAAAACCATCCCACTGTCATGCACGTTGTACCAATCTCTCTGCATTTTTTTTCCTGGCCAAACATTTGCTTCCTTTAATTATACTTTGTCTAAAGTAATAAATTATAATCCATAATCCAGAGTAAGCATACTGGCCATGTACTTGCTTAAAGTTGACCCTTTAACTCAGTGATGTGGGCTGGCATGTCCCCCTAAGATATTAGTTGCTTAATTGAGATGCTGTCCTACTTATCAGTACCTAATAGAATTGCCGGTTCTTAAGTCATAAATATTAATCTTAGAGTATGTTGATTTAATTGCCTATTATTGTTTCATATAAGACATGACCCTAAAAAATGTAAAATCAATGAAAGCTTTTGCACGAAAGAAAGGAAAATACAAGAACTAAAATTTAAATCTCAGACTTACAAAAGTTTCACATTTTAAATATAGGTACAAGATCATAATCAATACTCAATGTCACCTTCATTAATTTAATGTTAACTTTCCAATTTTTTTTTTTGCCCTCTTGTTTCCTTCTTGTTGAAGGAGGGTAATTCCAACATTTTTCTTTTTCTTTTTTTTCCTTCCATCCATTTTTATTCCCCTTTGCTTTCCTGCCAAATACACAATGTTTAGAGAAAAAAAAATGTTATAAAAGATCCTTCTTTGCCACATAAATGAAAACCAAAATTTGCCACAAATGCAAAAAGATTCGAAAAGAAGCCAATTAAATTAAATAAGGCTTACACCCCATGCATTCTATTGATGCAATGTGTGCCTAGAAATAGAAAATGTTGTTGCTTTATAGTGCATGAAAGATGAAACTGCTAATGGAATCTCCAGGAATTGAACTGGAGCCACAAAAAGGCAGGCAAGAAAGTGGGTAAATTTAGGTAGGTATATCTAAGAGAAAGTAAATGGGACAATATCATCAGGCATTAGTATTAGAATGGATAAAGTTGATTCAGTTTAATCTGAATCCAAATAATCCGAACTCAAATCAACCTGAATTAATGTAGACCCGAACCCAATTGACATCCAATTCATATTGCTTCTGGTGTGTTTGATTGCATGCTAGGAAAAAGGCAGAAAGAGGATTAGTTTAATAACCAAAGAGATGATGAAAGCATGACCATCAACCAGAAGCGCATAATTTGAGGAGATGGTGTCATTTTCTTTTGCTTTTGTTTAATGGGAGAGCCAGTTCTATTACTTGAAAGATATTTGCAGAGGTGTGAGCAGTTCACCAGCAAAACACAAGCAACGGTGACTTTAAATTTGTTTTATTTACTCTCTATGGTGGAAAAGTTTTTCCATAATAGAAGAGGAAGACAGGCCAGCAAAGTTGAGATGCTAGCTTTTGCTGTTGCTGTTGCTGGCAAGTTGCATGAAAGGCACAGGCAGAACATGATGTAAGACTAAAATGACATTCCCACCAACATGCATTAAACAAATCCAAATAATTGAATGCAAAGAAACATTGTGTTAATTCATACAAAGGGTTAGTAGGTTAGAATTGCATCATCTCAAATCATCAGTGTGGTAAGTGGGGTTCCGACAAACATTACTGTAAGTTTAGTAGGTTACAATGGAACCATTTTAAAATCGTGATCACAAAAGTTGGATGGTTCAGGTTTTATTATTTTTTTAAATAATGGGGAATTAAATCTTATATATTGTAGCTGTGTCCTTAATTGGTTGTATACTTTGGGAACTATACCATGGACGGTTTTGACACTCAACAGTTATGTACCCTCCTTTAAAAGGAAATGAAAGGTTTATGTTCAGACAAGGATTTTCAGGAAGTCTGGTTTGGTTAAGGTTGTTCAGGACAGTAACCTGATATTATCCCTTTTGCTGCTGCAAAGGGTCAAATTATGACTTCTGTTCATGGAATGAAACTTCAAAAGAAAGGTAGAAAGTAAGCCAGGACACCTTCTTAGTCAAATATTGCAGTTTGGATTCAAGCTGCAAAGAATTCAATTAAGCTGATATGCTGATATCTACAATAAAATTTTGTTAGCAGCAGTTTGCCAACATAGAACTTTCTAGGCTGTTAATAATTGGCAATTCTATTGACTGCTAAACTAAGATGAATTTTAGCCATGAGGTTTAACAGAAAGAATAGAAAGAAGAAGAAAAGCACTGTCTCCTAGGAACTGTTATGAAAGAAAGCAATGATGTGCTTTCATCAGCATGTATAGAAAGAGTAAGATTACACCTACCCTTAGAGATTGCAAGCTAAAAGACAAAAGAACAAGTTCAGACATTCAGATTAAACACATCAATTACAGTAACATTTATCAGAAAGGTAATAAGGATAAGCACTAATGGTAACCAAAACCTAAACGGCATTCGCATAATCATCATTAACTAAAGAAAATGAGGGGAAAAAGACCCACTTGGGGGTGGGGAGGTGGAAAAGTGGGGACAATGTGCGTGGATAAATATCCTACTGTGGATAAAACTTAATGATTCCCATACTACAGAAGCTGACCGTAGGGAATATTCAACTACACACATTCATATCCACTTGAAAAGTTTCCAATACAAAATGAACAACACATGATGGAAACAATGAAAAGTTTCTGCTATATGTTTCACTTAATCATATGGAATTTGGATATATGCAGCATCACATAAAAATGGAATGTCAACATACATACCAGCAACTGCACATTGTATGCACTCCAAAACAGTAAAGAGGTGAACAAATGCCAAAGCCGTCCAAAAGTGCATCCCAAACTTTCCCCAGTAGGCTGCAAGTGGCACCAGGAGCTTACGATCCCGATTACCTGCAGGGCAATCTCCAATAACATGCTCATTGCCACATGAAATCTAAAAAAGCGGGGCAGTTCATATCCTTTTCACCGGCCCCAGATATGCAACAAAAAAATATGCAATCAGGAACCAGCTCGGCAAACTTCCAAGGGCTCCGATGAATAGATAGGTAAAAAATTCTGGGTTTCTTAGCCATTGAAGGATAGTGAAAACTGAAGACATCCTCCATCACAACAAATTTGTAATATATACCAGTGTAAGTGCATCATAACAAGCCTAACATGCTTCTACACAATATGAAACATGTTAAACAAATAAAATGCGGAAGCGATAGGATCTAACCTCCAGCCATTGCACTCTGTAACTCTGCTGTTGAAGCAATTGCCGAATCTGACAGTCTACTCTGTGTCGATCACAGACCTTCCAAATCTTCCAAGCACTCAAAACCTCACTAGATGGTGTTTGTGTGTTTTTAGGTTAACGTACTTGGGGACCGGAAGGAGCCCTCTTATATTACTAACGAGAGCATGCTAATTATGGCAATAAAATCACGTTTTAACCATCACAAAATCGTGTTTTAATAGCCAATTATTGAGTTGAGATTCAGCGTAAAATTATGGACCATATCCGGAATTGGTCAACCAAATATTTATTTCCATAAATGAGGAGATATACTAACATTCTCCCACTTGGTCCATATATTTCACTTATAGAAGAAACAAATCACATGAATCATGGCGACAGTTCCTCAAGTGGCGAGTATTATCTTCCATGTATTACTATGTAAAATGTTTCTAAATCAACCCATTTTTACTTAATGAATAAACCTTATGTTTATTCTCGGTCCAAACAACAAGGATATTTCTCAAATAAAACTTTAGTGTATACAAATCAAAATGAGAAACATCATATTATTAATAAGAGTTTCAATTACAATCAAAATGTGGGACCAAGTCCCATTCTCTCTACATGATCCTTAAATTTAAACGGTGGCATGCCCTTAGTCAAAGGATCAGCTAACATCAATTCAGTGCTAACGTGTTCAATGACCACTCTTTTATCTCTAACACGTTCTCTAATGGCTAAGTACTTAATGTCGATATGCTTACTTCGACTTCCACTCTTATTGTTCTTAGCCATGAATACCGCAGCTGAATTGTCACAATATATCCTCAATGGCTTAGATATGGAGTCAACAACTCTAAGCCCACCAATGAAACTCTTAAGCCATACACCATGTGAGGTAGCCTCAAAACAGGAAACGAACTCGGCCTCCATAGTGGAAGTGGCAGTCAGTGTCTGCTTAGCACTCTTCCATGAAACAGCTCCACCGGCAAGCATGAAGATGTAACCGGATGTTGATTTCCGGGTATCAACACAGCCAGCAAAGTCTGAGTCTGAGTAGCCAATCACCTCCAACTCATCAGTCCGTCTATACATAAGCATGTAATCCTTAGTGCCTTGAAAATATCTAAGCACCTTCTTCGCAGCTCTCCAGTGGTCCATCCCCGGGTCACTTTGGTATCTACCCAACACTCCCACAGCAAAAGCAATATCAGGCCTGGTACAGACCTGTGCATACATAATGCTTCCAACAGCTGAGGCATATGGAATGTTCTTCATCTGTTCCCGCTCAAGATCATTTTTCGGGCACTGGTTCAAATTGAACCTGTCACCCTTCACAATGGGAGCTGGGCTTGGTGAACAATCTTTCATTCTGAATCTTTCCAAGACTTTGTTAATATAGGCTTCTTGTGACAGACCTAATATACCTCTATGTCTGTCTCTATGGATCTTAATGCCAATGACATAAGATGCATCACCCATATCCTTCATATCAAAGTTCTCAGAAAGAAATTGTTTCACCTCACGTAGCATCCCTTTATCATTGGTTGCAAGTAGAATATCATCCACATATAGCACAAGGAAACAAATCTTGCTCCCACTGACCTTCTGGTATATACATTGATCCATGATGTTCTCAACGAAACCAAATGAAGAGATGACTTCATGGAATTTTAGATACCATTGGCGAGAAGCTTGTTTCAACCCATATATGGACTTCTTGAGCTTACAGACCAAATGCTCACCATTACTAGAGGAAAAACCTTCAGGTTGTTTCATGTAAACCTCTTCCTCTAGATCACCATTGAGAAATGCCGTTTTCACATCCATTTGTTGCAACTCTAAGTCAAAATGTGCAACAAGCGCCATTATGATGCGGAGAGAATCTTTCTTAGATACAGGAGAGAAGGTCTCCTTGTAATCGATTCCCTCCTTTTGAGTGAATCCTTTGGCTACGAGTCTTGCCTTATAACGCTCAATGTTGCCTAATGAGTCAGTCTTGGTCTTAAAGACCCATTTACAGCCTATAGCCCTGGCCCCATTAGGCAACTCGACAAGATCCCATACTCCATTAGATGCCATCGAATCCATCTCATCCTTCATAGCATCGAACCAAAGTTTTGATTCTTTGCTGTTCATGGCTTGTGAAAACGTCTCTAGATCATTAATGGGCCCAATATTGAAATCATACTCTTGTAGATACACAATGTAATCACTAGGAATAGCTGATTTCCTTTCCCTAGTAGACCTTCTTAATGTTGGTTCAACATTCTCCGAAGGATCATGTTGTTCAACTGGTTGCTCATTCAATTCTGGTGTATCCAGAGGAGCCTCGTCTACTGGTAAGTTATCAACTAATTGTGGATCTTCAATGATTAGTTGTTCAATGTCCAGTTGTACTGAAGGGACATTATTAATGATAACCAATCCTTGACTTGAGGTAGAGGGTTGATCTCTCACAGAAACTAGGTCTTGAGATTGATCGCTCCCACTAACTAAGTCATTTTCAAGAAACTTGGCGTTCTTTGATTCCACAAATCTAGTGCTATGAGATGGACAATAGAATCTGTAGCCTTTGGACCGTTCGGCATATCCGATGAAATACCCATTTATGGTCCTAGGATCCAGTTTCTTTTCCTGTGGGTTGTAAACTCTTATCTCAGAAGGGCATCCCCAAACGCGCATATGACGCAAACTCGGTTTCCAACCTTTGAATAATTCAAAAGGCGTCTTTGGAACAGCCTTGGTTGGAACCCGGTTCAATATATACGCTGCCGTTTTAAGAGCTTCAATCCACAAGGACTTAGGCAACTTCGAGTTGCTAAGCATACTACGCACCATTTCCATCAAAGTTCGGTTCCTTCTTTCTGCAACACCATTCTGATCCGGTGAACCAGGCATGGTATATTGGGCAACAATCCCATTTTCTTGAAGGAACTTCGCAAATGGTCCAGGTGCTTGTCCATCTTTAGTGTATCTACCGTAATACTCCCCACCTCTATCAGTTCTTACTATCTTTATGGGTTTTCCACATTGTTTCTCTACTTCAGCCTTAAAGATTTTAAAGGCATCTAATGCTTCGCTCTTGTTATGAAGCATGTAGAGATACATAAACCTCGAGTAATCATCAATAAAGGTGATGAAGTATTTCTGACCATATGCATCAATGTCTGGA
Organism: Heritiera littoralis; assembly: GCA_031772115.1. NCBI lineage: Eukaryota > Viridiplantae > Streptophyta > Magnoliopsida > Malvales > Malvaceae > Heritiera > Heritiera littoralis. Next base: position 23,649,631 of record JAPDPK010000001.1, read on the forward strand.
CAACATATGTCAGAATGTATGATCTCTAATATGGTTGAACTCCTATCGGCACCTTTCTTAGACTTGTTGGTTTGCTTACCCTTAATGCAATCCACACAAGTGTCGAAATCAGTAAAATCGAGAGTACTAAGTATTCCGTCATTTACCAATCTCTTAATTCTATTTATGGAGATATGACCTAATCTCCGGTGCCATAACGTAGAGGAGTCCTCATTCATAACACATCTTTTAGTGCCATTTTGAACATGCAAGGCGTTATGAGCAGTATCATTTTGCAAATCAATAGAGAAAAGACCATCACATAAGGTACCATTCCCAACAATATCAGACTTAAAATATATCAATATTGATTTATTTGAAAATTGAAAGGAATATCCATAAGGTACCAACCTAGAAACAGAGATTAAATTTCTCGAGAAACTAGGAATATAAAAGGTCTTTTCTAATTGCAAAACAAAACCACTCCTAAGAACTAAAGTGCATGTTCCAACGCCTTCAACACGCGAGCGCATCTTGTTTCCTGAATAGATGCTCTCCTCATTTCCCACTGGCTTCCTTAGGTTTGTCATACCCTGTAAGGAAGTCGAAATGTGAATTGTAGATCCAGAATCAATCCACCATGTGTTATGATTAACCTCAACCATATTTGATTCAAAACAAACATATGAGAGTGGATTACCTTTCTTAACGAGCCACTGCTGAAGCTTAGCACGGTCCTTCTTCATGTGTTCCTTCTTTTTACAGAAGAAACACTTGGACTCTTTCTTAATATCAGCTTGGGCAGGGATTTTACCTTTTCCCTTGTTCTTGGCTCGATCCTTGGTCTTTCCTTGGCTTGCAAAAAATGCACTCTCACCCGATTCCATAAGCAGTCTTCCCTCCTCTTGAACACACATGGTCATCAATTCATTGATGGTCCACTTATCCTTATGTGTGTTATAGGATATCTTGAATGGTCCGTACTGCTTTGGTAGAGTGTTCAATATGTAGTGCACAAGAAAAGACTCAGACATCTCCACCTCTAGCTTCTTGAGTTGGGCCGCTATATCTCTCATGGTCATTATGTGCTCACGCACTCCTTTGACACTGGTGAGCCTCATCGATGAGAACTTCATTATCAGGGTGCTGGCCAACGCTTTGTCTGAAGTGACAAATTGATCATCTATGGCCTTCAGTAAGGTCCTAACGTTGGTATGCTGTTCGACTGAACCACGTATCCCAGCAGATATCTTTGTCTTAATATACATGACACTAAGGCGATTGGATCGCTCCCAACGTTCATGTAAAGCTACTTGAGCAGGAGTGCTGGTCTCAGTCAATACGGGCTCGTCTTTCCTTATAGCATAGTCTATATCCATGCACCCTAATTGGAGGAGAACTCTCTCCTTCCAAACCTTGTAGTTCTCTCCATCCAGCTCGGGAACTTCTAGGTTAATACTAGCCTGAGGAAACACTGCATATAGAAAATAAACATGCTTATGTATCTAGAATTTTTGAGGCAAACTTAATTATGTCTACCAATGTAAACATATTTTATTAATGAATCTCAGACATAAAACTTGCCTGTGGGCTAAAGTTCTAATTCTAATAGATTTATTTCATAATGATAAAACTATCAAATTATATCATTTCCTAATTCCTGTGGGTAAATTAAGAAACTAATTTGATATTTTATCCTAATTAGTTATAAAATTATAATAAAAATTCCTGTGGGATAAAATTTACTATAACCTTATAACTAATCACAATTTATGTCTAATATCATTATGTGATTTTACAAAATAATTTTACTTAATTAAGGTTGCTGTGGCTAAGCCCTAATTAAATAAACTATAAATCACTTAGACATATTGGTAAAATTCTAAGTTTATTCATATTTTAAAAATTGCAATTAACACAAGGCAATTTTAATTCCAAATAATATGAATAACTTAGCTACATGTGCTTTTAGTATAAAAAATAACAAAATTATACATATTCAAAATAAGCACATATGCACATTCAAAATCAAATTTTCATAATTTAATCATAATTTTATGATAATTTTCACAAAATTATTCAATTTAAAATTATAGCATTAATAAAAATTCCAAATTTATGAAAAATCCTCATAAAATCCAAATAATGAGAAGTTTTCATAATTATATTAATTTTGTGAAAATAATCTAATTATTCATAAAATTATGAAAATTACAGAATTGAAAATCTGATATAAAACTATCAAAAAATATAATTATTTGGCCTAAATTAAATAATTTAAATTTACTTAAATTAAATAAATCCTTAATGTCTAAAATAAACCAAATGACCCTTTTATTTAATCCATATGGCCCAAATAATCAACCAAAAGAGCCCAAAATAAATGGCCCAAAACTAACCAAATAAGGACCCAAACAGTGGCCCAAAACCCGAAGCCCAAAGGTTTTTTTTTTTTTTGCACAGTGTCACTGCACTGTACAACAGGCGGGCGCGTGAGACTCACGCGCCCGCATTATCTCTATCGGGCGCGTGAGACTCACGCGCCCGCATTTCCTCTCCTGTCGGGCGCGTGAGACTCACGCGCCCGCATTTTCTTCCCTTGTCGGGCGCGTGTGACTCACGCGCCCGAGGCTTCTTCTTCACCCGAATGGGTGTTTTGCAGAATTTTGGGTCTTTTGACCCGACCCGGCACAAAACCCTTCAAACAGTCTCGTTTTTCATGTATTTTTCATCCCTAGAGCTTTACAACAATAGATCTAAAGTATTTGAACCAAAATCACAGGAAAACAGAATGAGTTTTATGAAATCCGAGACTTAAAGTTTCAAAATATGGGTTTTTATGGCTTTTTTCTACAGATCTCTAGCAAGACAGAGGTTAAACTACGGCTCTGATGCCAAATGTAAGTGCATCATAACAAGCCTAACATGCTTCTACACAATATGAAACATGTTAAACAAATAAAATGCGGAAGCGATAGGATCTAACCTCCAGCCATTGCACTCTGTAACTCTGCTGTTGAAGCAATTGCCGAATCTGACAGTCTACTCTGTGTCGATCACAGACCTTCCAAATCTTCCAAGCACTCAAAACCTCACTAGATGGTGTTTGTGTGTTTTTAGGTTAACGTACTTGGGGACCGGAAGGAGCCCTCTTATATTACTAACGAGAGCATGCTAATTATGGCAATAAAATCACGTTTTAACCATCACAAAATCGTGTTTTAATAGCCAATTATTGAGTTGAGATTCAGCGTAAAATTATGGACCATATCCGGAATTGGTCAACCAAATATTTATTTCCATAAATGAGGAGATATACTAACAACCAGCACAATCATTTGTGTTTCTGGTTCAACATTGTTCACATTTTATCATTGGTTCTTAACCTGTAATATCAGCTACAATGGCTATCGCTCTATGATTGAACTTACATCCGCTTGTTACTGCTAAAGCACCCATATGGGGAACATGTTTACTTGTACATAATACTAAGATTCCATTTCCAGCAACCAGTAGTTTTGAAAACTGAAAAGATAAACTTCTACTGCATAACTTGCTCTGAAGCAACTGAAAGGGATGTTTCTAAACCAAGACACTTGAAAACTATCAACCTAACAACTAAAGACAAAACCCATCTAGTAAATTAACCTCAAAAGTCAAATGTCAAACTCTGTAACCATTTTGTGAATCCAATGCAAAGCTCAGCTGAGAAAGAACAAAAAAAAATCCACGAAAAAAGAAAGAAAGAAAGCAAAATCAATGAAAAAATTCCTTAACTAAAAGCCAGGTGTAGATATGAGGAGAAGAAGTTACCTTAAATTGGAAAATAATGAAGCAAAGCAGCTTGAAATGCTACTGGTCAAAGTATTAGTAGCAACTAGCAAGCCTGCCTGCTCTGGACTTTCGTCTTACTGGGATTAAAAGTGAATTCTACAGTGTTTCACTGGGATGGTTTTTGAGTTTTACTTGTGGGTCAGAATCTGCGGTGCAAAATGAAAAGTGAGGTTTAAGAACGACGTTGTCGCGTGGGCTTTGGCGGCGAATAAATTCTGACTGTGTCAGTAAATAATGGATTGAGGATGGCCCATTTGGCCCAATTACTCTGCCTAAATCATTATCTTCAATAATTGTTTCAATAATTTGATGCTATATGAATATTGTTTTAGGTATAAATATAATGTTTGAGTTTGTATTCATGTTGCTTCAAGTTAAACGAAATTATTCATAAATATTAAATGAATATATTTATTGAATATATTCACAAACAATTAATAAAATATTTAATTATGAACAACGTGAGAAACATTGAAAAAGATTTCGTTGTGTAAGTTAAAGAAACTCAAGTATCATGTATACCATTTAAGACAAATCATCTCAATTTGATATTACTTTGAAATAAGAGAACACACCTTATCATTAATCACGCATTAATAAATAATTTATATATCTCATGCCATCACGCATTTAAAAATAAGTTACTCATAAGATTTTGTTTAAAATAATTAATTTAACTTAAAAATAAATAAATACAAACCGACAAAAATAAAATACTTTAATAAACTATCCCTCGAATGCTTTCGTTCATTTACAAATTGCAATCTTAATTGAGTTGAGTACACGGCTCAGTCATCGAAAATGTGAACAGAAGCTCAGCCAAAGGTCGTTATCAACGTCCATTTTCCGAAGTCTCAGAATTTCCTGTTACCAAACAGCAGAAAGAAAGGAAACGGTGCGAACTGAGTCAGACTCATGACTCATGACTCATCTTCATTCTCCTTTTTCCACCTTTACATGATCGACGGAGAAAAAAAAGAAAATACATGCTTCTTTTGAAAAATGGGGGTCAAATTTTTTTAATAGTATGAAAAAGAAATTTTTTTTAGCTAAAAATTGTCAAAAGTTTGTCTCTTTATTTTTTCTGCAATTTAAAATTCAAAGTATTAACCAAAGTATACACTTTATTATTTTAACTAGTAACACAAAAAGGCGAAGGGAGAAAAATAAATAAATAAATAGAAGAAAAGGAAAAGTAAGGGAAAAAAAGGAAAAAAAAAAAAAAAAAGAGGGAGCGGAAAAAGAAGCAGAGCACTACAAAGACAAATAGTCGCGGCACAATTCTCCATACGGTGACCTTAACTCTCTCTCTCTTTCACATCCGTTCTCTGCCTTGTCTCCGTCGTGAACGTCGCCTTTCCTTCTTTCCGTTCCTCTCTAACCGCCGTCGAAAGTTTCGACGCCGTTCAAGTCTCTCTTTCTCTCTTCTTCAGCTCCATGACTCCTCATTATTGAATCTGTAAGCTTTTTTCCTTTTTTTTTTCTCTAAAAAATTTAATAACATTATTATTTTTGCAATTTTTTGTTGTATGGATGCTATTTTGGGTGTTGAGAACATGAAATCAGTTCAGAGAGTGGAGCGTGAAACGCAGCCGTTTTTGAGCCCTAGTTGAAGCTTTTGCTTTTCTTTTTGTTTTTCAGATTTCGTTTAACTTATCAGCCATTCTTTTTGGTTCAACAGAATTCGAACCAATGATTCTTTGCTTTTTTTATTTATTTATTGCTATTATTATAAAAGTAAAATAAAGTTATGCTCTTGAGTCGTTGAAGACTTTAATTATATACGTATTCGTGACTCAAATTTTTAATTTGGGTTATATTTTTTTTTCTAAATTTGGAGAAAGCTAGGCATATGCTTAATAACTAAGGAAGATGGTTTCTACTAGCTGGATTTTTCGCCATTATTGTTTTACCTCAGCTTAATTGTGTTATTCGCTACTGATTTATTTATTTTTGTTGTTAATATCTAAAAGGACTTCGAGCCGAGGATAGAGAATGCATTAGTCTCTCAAGTCCCAAGTAATTTACTCTTATTTTAAGTGCATGTTTATTTTTATTTTTGAAAAAAAATTCTTTAGCTGCAGTTTTACCCTAGGTTTTTATCTTGGAGTAATGAGGGAAATGATAAAATTGCAAAACTGCTCTTAAAAAATGAAACTTTGCAAGTCAAGTGTGGTGAGCTGAAGCTTCGACTTTGTAGTTCTGTTCTGTGTTTGTTTAGTAGGTTTCAGTTGTCTCTTCTATCATTTTATTTTTGCAATTTTTAATAATAAATTCTAATATTTGTGCTGTGTTTTTTATATTAATTTTATTTTACAGGAAATATTGCTGTTTATCCTTTATGCAGTAATCCACCTTGTTTTACAAAGCTTGAATCGGTGGTGTGAATTCCTAATACAATTCTTTTTTGAGGTATATGAGTCATCATGGGGTCAGCTTGTTGTGTAGCTGCAAGGGACAGAACACTTCCAAGTAGAACTGGAGGTGAGACTCTGCATAGAAATGTGACGCGTTCACCTTCATGGAGCTTCCGCTGGGATAATCGAAGGCGTGTGGCTGGTGAAATTGAAGAGCCTTCTTATCAGGTGTCTAATGGAGCTAGCAGAAATGTTAGCATGGAGATAAAAGGGACATTAAGCTCTGATAGAGGTAATCTTTCTGATCAAGGAAGTGAGCTTGAAATTGAGAACTATGGAACACCAACTTCTCAAAAATCACCAGTCCATGAAGATATGGGTGGGGACATGATGACCCCTCCTTCAGGTAACTTTTTCATATCATCATCTTGACTATACATGGGGGTTTTTGCTAGAATTTTTGTTCTATGTTCTTTGTTTGAGATTATGTAATTTATATAACTCTGTCTATGAACTTGTATGCCTAAGGATCTAATGGCCTTTTAATCCCAACTACTGCAGGCTAAGAGCTAGGTGTTTCACATAGTGACTAACCTTTAACCTGCGGGATAGAATGTTATTTAGTAATTATAATCAGTACCATAAGAAAGAACATAAAACATCATGTTTATGTATTTACATGTTGTATGCATTATGTTGTTGTCTACTTCTACTCTTTGTTTTCCCCATGCAGTTTTGAGTAATATGGCCTGTAGTTCCCTCTTTTTTTATAACTTGCTTGTGTTTTGTTTGTTGTTTTATGTTGTCGGTGCAGACATATCAAGGGGAAGCAATTATTCCATTGAGGTGAGTTTGATTTAGTTGAATAAGCTTTTTATGCTTGTGTGTTTTCTTTTTATTTTTTGGATGCTCTAGCATATTCTACCCCTTTTGATGGACTAACATTCCCTTCTGATTATCTTTCAGGTGAAGAATTTGGCAGAATCGCCAGATATTGTGGATTCATCTGCACCAAAGCTATCATGTTGTATGCCTTCATCATTCTCGCCACCAATTACAAATACTTTGTCTGGCCATGCTCATTTACTTCCTTTCAACTCAACCCCATCCAAACAGGCTCGCCGTTCACCTGGGCACCGGCTACTGAGGCAGGTGTCTGATAGTCGAATCCTGGGATTTAGATCACCAAATAATTATTCAATGTCTGAAGGAAGATCATCTTTTGTACTCTCAACATGTAGTAATGACTTAACAGCTGGATCTCATGGTGGCTCTTCTGATGGCTGGTCCATGCGCACTTTTTCTGAGCTTGTGGCCTCTTCTCAAAGAGAAAGGTGGTCTTTTGACAGTGAACACTTTGGTTCTGCTTATGGCAAGATAAGTGGATGCAGCAGCAGGTTTTCATATTCCCCATCCATAGATATGCAAACTTGTGGGGCTTGCTCAAAGCTTTTGACCGAGAGATCTTCATGGAGCAGCAATGAAATTTCAGTGGTTGCTGTACTTGTCTGTGGACATGTTTATCATGCTGAATGCTTGGAGATGATGACACCAGAGGCTGACTTATATGACCCAGCCTGCCCATTATGTATGGTTGGAGAAAAGCAGGTCTCTAAGATATCCAGAAAAACTTTGAAAGCTGAAGCAGAGTTGAAGGCAAAACATCTTAAGTTATTCAAGAATAGAGTTATAGATAGTTTTGTTGATGGTGGTTGTGATGATTTTGACCATCAACAAAATGCCAAACGAGAAGGAAAAGCTCCAAAGTTGGAGCCTAGTTCAAGCAGGAGAAGCTCCTTGGCAAAGCCTTTCTTGAAACGCCACTTCTCAATCGGGTCTAAGTGGGGCAGATCACTATCAGTGAATGATTCTGCCAGGAAGAAGGGGTTTTGGGTAAGATATCGAAAAGATTGAGTTCCTAATGTACTGGCATGAGGTGAGGGGCCTGTCGTTTCATCCTAAAAGTTTATCACTGTCAGTGTCCCTTACTTCTAAGGGTTCAAGAGAGAAGCTTACAGTATGCTCTGCAAGTCAGGCTTCCAAGTTCCAATGCAATCAGATCTCAGCTTCTTAAGTTAGAGATTCTCCTCCCTATTTTTAAGGTAATATACTATCAACAGGATAGCCATAGAAAATTTCCTACATTGACCCACCTCGTGCCCTTAGTGGTTTTTTATTGCCCATAGCCTAGGGCTGGGTAGGGCATGAACGTGACCAACTTTGAATTGGATTAGAATATATCTAGTTTTGGAATTTTTTAGGTAATAAGATATCTAATGGTCGGTTTTGAGAGTTCAAAGTCCTAGGCAATGAAGTTATTTTCTTGATTTCTAGTTAGCAAGTAAGCTTGTTCTTTTTAGGTTTCATGCAAAGATGTTAACTGAATGTTGCCTAGTTTATATATCTACGAGCAATTCTGGATGAGTGATCTGAAAGGAACCTAGACCTTCGGCCCATTGAATGATCAACTCAATGAAGCATTAAATTGACTGGGAAAATGGCTACCAAGTATTTTTCGGGTCCTTCGCCTTTCAATTCTTCTTTGCTGTATTGTCATAAAGTATCAACTTGTATTATCTCCTTTAAGTAGTAAAAGAAGTCATGGTTTACTTCACTGTCACTTATCCTTTACAGGAAAGTACTTCTAATATACACAAGGAAGCTCTCCGATAGGTACCTGAATGCCAACTGTTGACAGGTAAAAGAAAAATAATATAAGAATACCATAACGTCTAGATATTGTTTCAAGTCTCAAGGCTGACCATTAAGCAGACAAGGGCAACATTGATTTTCTTCAAGGATGAAATGTTGCATGTCTTACTTGCATTCAAGCTTTTATGCACGCTATTACTATATCTTACTATATCCACTGGGCAAGGAGAGACTCAGACTACAGAACCCTGTGATGAAGTAGTGGTAATACGGCTAGTTAATTGGGCTGGCATCTATTAATGGGCTCAACACCTTTAAAATTTTCATGATTAGTAGGCCTTAGGCTATTGGATGAAAGCTCAAAAAGCAGGCCATACTCGACCAGATGGCCGAACACAAACGGGCTACGAGTAAAACCTGAAATAACATAAGACCAAGTTGCCTACCGCATGCAAAGTTAATGGTTGGCAGTTAGGAACAACGCAAGTTATGCCCGCCATCATCTCATCAAATTATGAACTTCAAAGCTAGCTGAGCTTGTGCGCTCTCTATGTGTGTGTATATATATATATATATATGGAAGTTTATTGCAAAGAAACAAAAAGAAGCTCTCTCTTCTGCTCTAAACTATCCTATCTCCAAAGCTAAGAGAAACAACGGATTCACACCAACAAGAAGCTCCACTGATTATCGCTAGCTCTGTTGTTTTTGACCTTCTTGGTACGAACTCAAGTCAGTTTACCTCTCTTAATTTCCTTTCAGACCAAAGTATATATATAGTACTAGGTAGTTATATGTGTTACTTCTGATTTCGTTTACTATTCATTTTTGTGCCGGAAATATTGTCTTTCGTTATTTATGTTAACTCATTTTAGATTTCTATTAATATATTCTCATGCTTTCGTCCATATATATATTAATTTATATATATATATATATATATATATATATATATATATATTAATTTAGGAAAGGGAAATTTGAGTCCCATTGAAAAATCAGATATTTAACCATTGAGTCAAATATTTGTGTAGACTTTCTTTTGTCTGATACACTGACTGTAAAATTTTTATATTTCAAAAACGAGTTAAGATGATTACACATAATTTACTTTATTTTTATATATTTTTAAATTTTTTTTTAAATATAATCATTTTAATTAGGTAGTAACCTTTCTAATATGTAAAGAGAGAACAATAGCCAATTTGAGCAATGAGCTAATGGTGTCCAACTCCGCACAATAAATCAGGCCTCACAAAGTTTCCATGGACAATTGAGTTGCTTCTCCCGGACTGCGAAGGCGCCGCCTAGACGGCAACAAAAATCAAAAGCAGCATCGCTCCCCAACGGATTCCGGCGAGCTTTTCACAGCCAAAGTTTGTTGGTGGCAACATGGGCATGCCTTGTACAAGATTTTAACTACGTGAACATCCCATATCTACAGGGTTGGACTCAATAGTAAATTGATGTTTTGTATCACACACAAGTTTGTTATATTTGTTTATTGGCTGAATGCTCAATTCAGGATTTAAAGTTTTTGAAAATTCTTAATTCAGGACATAAACTTTTGTTTTGCTCAATTAAGGATAAAACGTTTTCGATTTTGCTCAATGTAGGGTTTTTCAACTAAACTGAGCTTCACGCACGGTTAAAATAATAACGGCGTTTAATAAAAGACACGTGGTAACATTTTAGTGGGACACGTGTCGCAATTGACAAGTGGCAGCATGTTAGCGGGACACATGACAATATAATTATATTTATTTTTCTTTTAATAGGTAAAATACGTGGACACGTGGCAGGATATCAGTCCGACACGTGGCAGCGTGTTAGTGGGACACGTGACAGTATGTTATTGGGACAAGTGGCAGTATACTTATACTTATTTTTCTTTTAATAGGTAAAAAATACGTGGACAAGTGGCAGCATATTAGTCCGACACGTGACACAATTGACACATGGCAGCGTGTTAGTGGGACACGTGGCAGCATGTTATTGGGACACGTGGCAGTACACTTATACTTATTTTCTTTTAATAGATAAACATACATGGACACGTGGCAGCATATTAGTCTGATATGTGGTACAATTGTCCTTTCTTCGTCATCCACTCTATTTAACGGAGAGTGTAACTCACACACGTTGAAAAATCTTACATTGAGCAAAATCGAAAACGTTTTATCCTGAATTGAGCAAAATAAAAGTTTATCCTGAATTGAGAATTTTCGAGAACGTTAAATCCTGAATTGAGCATTCAACCTTGTTTATTTAGGGTTGCTGAACCGCTTATGAATTAGTTCCGAGAAAGATTCAATCTACAAATTAAATCGATTCCAGTTAGAGACACAACGGACTGCGACCATGGCAATGAAAGCAGGAAGCAAATTTGCAGAAAAATAATGGTTCAACACCTTTCTTATAGGCTATGGCTAATCTGGACTTTAGGCTATTGCCCAAAAAGATTACCACAGAAGTGCCCTTAGGACTTAGGCTTCAATCCATTAATGGACTCAAACCTTGAATACGGTTAACTTGGGCTCTGGCTATTAGACTTTTGCCCAAAGATCACAACAGACACACTTGAGTAGCTTCAGCTGGCATCCATTAATAAGCTCTACACCTTCAAAATGACATTGACTACGAGGATTTTTTTTTTAATAATTTTTGGATATTCCATTAATAATTCTTTTGCATAAATCTTCGCGGCACTCAAACACTCAATTTTTCTACATTATAGACTAGATTAGACAGCCAAATACCTATAAGGCTAAGACTATAATGTTTTATTAAGCATTAATTTATGAAATCATAAATATTATATTATAAAGTGCACGCTTGTGTATTAAATATTGCTGATGTGAACTCCTTTATGAATAATATGTATTGTCAACATATAAACTTTGTAATAATTACTATATGTATCTACTACTTAAATTTGCACAAGTAACCACCAATTTAATACATAAATAAATAATTCAGATTATGCACATATAAAATTTTGAATTTGAATATTAAATTCAAATTGTAAGTTATTAATTATTTAATTAGTTATACAATTAAATAATGTTTAAGTAATAAAATTAATAATCCAAATAATTAAAAAAATAATAGTGACAATTAGTTATTATTTAAATATTAAAATTAAATGTGTTATTAAAACTACATATGAGATCACGAGTTATCATTTAAAATGTGCATATTCACAAGCAAAATTCCCGATTTAATCACAAATATGAACCCATATGTCTTGGCTTTAAGATCAAATCCCATGATAATTATTATTAGCAAAATTATAATAACTTTAATGCTCTATAACAAATGTGAAATTTAAATTTGACTATCAATTAATTTGAATATTTATTTAATTGGTAGAAAATACATACGGTAAAAGTAATTAGAGTTATTAAAGTCATGTTGGAGACTATTAAATGTTTTAACTTTTAAATTAGTTTAATTCCAAAATATTAAACCATTTATATTTGTGCAAGCAACCAACAATTTAATACATAAATAAATAATTCATATTATGCATATATGAAATCATATATATATATATTATATTACAGGGTGCATGCTTGCATGTCAATTTTGCTGATGTGAACTCTTATGTGGATTGTCTACATCGTCGACACACAAGCCATGTAGTAATTTCCAAATATATCTTAAATCCTATCTCACAGTTGACTTAATTTATTGTAATAAAATCTGTTCTTTTATTATTGGCAACTATAGTAACTTTAACATTTTAGAATAAATGTAAAATTTAAATTTGATTACCAAAATTCCGATATATATTTAATTGGTAATAAACACATACTATAAAATTAATTAAGCCATGTAATAATTTTCAAATATATCTTAAATCTCATCTTACAGTTGACTTAATTTATTTTAATAAAATCTGCACCTGTATTTTTGACAAAATTATAGTAACTTTAATGCTTTGGAATAAATGTAAAATTCAAATTTGACTATCAATTAATTTCGATATATAGGAAACACATAAATGATTTGACTTTTGCCTTTTTCTATTATCCCTTTAGACTAATTTTTGAGATTTTTATACATACTATAAAATTAATTAAGCTATGTAGTAATTTTCAAATATATCTTAAATTCTATTTTATAGTTGATTTAATTTATTGTAATAAAATCTGTACCTGTATTATTGGCAAAATGATAGTAACTTTAATAATTTGGAATAACTGTAAAATTCAAATTTAATTACCAATTAATTCAGATATATAGGAAACACATAAATAATTTGACTTTTATCTTTTCTTATTATCCCTTTAAACTAATTTCTGAAATTTTTATTTAAATTTTAACTATATTGGATAATAACCCTTTTATATATTTTTAAACAAATAAAATAAATAATATTATTTTAAATATTTACAAATTTAAATAATTAAAATTAATTCATGCACCGCACAAGTAAAAGCTAATATTATTTATATAAAACACTTTTAATTTATACAAGAATATGTTTTTCTTTTTTGAAAGTAGGCAATAATAGGCTTGAACAATTTAAATAGTTTGAAAAAAATAGGATAAGGAATTAAGGACGTTAGTGAAGATTTACTTTAACGCACAAGGGGTTAACACTTCATCAATAAGTCCTTATGAGTAAATTTAAAAAATTTTTTATATTGACTTTTAAGGGCTTAGCATATTTTTAATTTGCTAATTAATGAGGTGTCAACCTCTGATGCATTGATAGTGTATAGAAATTATATATTGTCAATGCATCATATATAAACCTGACTAAGACTATACATTACAATTAATAATTTTCGTTTTTTTTTCAAGTTAATCAAAATTTCTCACTTTTGACTCTTAAACCTCTTCTTGTTGCTATTGATAATTTGTCATTTTATTTATTTTGGTTACAATGAAAATATTAAATAATTGATGATGAGGGTATTTAGATTTGAACTCAAGACTTACAATATGTCATAACTCATCCTTAACCATTTGGTCAAAAAATTGTTGACAATATTTTGTCATTTTAATTTATATCTAATAATAAAAAATGGGCAAACAAAAGTTAATTGAATTGGTAAAAATTGTTCACTTTGCTTGTAAGATTTAGATTTGAACTCTCACTATTAGGAATTTTCTTTGGTGGACTCCAACTAAAACATTTATTACATTTAGTTGGCAGCAGAAAATGAAAACGATGTAAACCCATCTCATTCATAAATTATAATTCGTTAAAGCTTAAGAAACACAACATCCAATAGTTTAGGAAGCTCCCAGATTATCTGCATTAAATATTGGCTAAAAAAAATAAATTTAGAGTTTTTTCCTACCTTTTATTTTAAGAAAAAGCCCTGGTAAAGTTAATGCTTTAATAATAATTAATTAGAAAAGATTAGTTGTCACGATTTTATGGAATATATTTAATATTTCAGGGTATGATGGAAGCATCATATAATGATATAAGATACTGCAAGCAATGCAAGGTTTGCGATTGACTTCACCAAGTTGTGTGTTGCACGATTCATACAATTCTAATTATTTAGCCAATGGTAATATTTGCAATGACCTGGTGCTGATAATTTTAGAGACAATACAAATATAAAATGAAAACGATATTAATAAAATTAAAAATGAAAGAAACATAAATTGAAATATGATAAAAATTGTATTTAAATATGACAAAAGTTAACAAAAATATATTTAACGACTCGATACGAATTTAAACATAAAATTTTTGTATTTTATATGTCATAAATACAATTTTACATAACATCAACTGATAGACTTAATCTATATTTTTTAAAAAGTTCAATTAAACTTCAACTTTTGTTTGATGCTATGGGATGTAGTAATCCTAAGACGGTTAGTTGTACCCCCTACGGGGGCTAACTTGTGTTTGTATTTGTTTTAATATATTTCGTATTTTCACAAAAAAAAAAGTTTAATTAAATATTATTTAGTTATCTTTTTATTTAGGTTTTTATGCATTCTTCCTTCTAATACACATCAATAACATCATCATGTACTAAATAGGCTTCGAAAGAAAATTCTTAAAGTAAAAAAGAAGCTCAATTTGAACAAGATAATTTAGTGTTTCACTTTCAAATTATATATCAAATAAGGTAATAGACGTGGGGAATTGGAACTTGGAGGCATAAGTTTGGCAGGCAACCTAACCCTGATGCCGTTACCTGGTAATAATACTATAAATGTTCATCTGGAAAGGGAAATGTTTGGTGATGACAGATAACTTAGCTTTTGGAAAACCACTTCCATAAATTTACTGCTTATGACATTGAATTTGATGGAGAATTAAAAAACGTTGGTCATGTTCATTGTTTGCTGTCATGTGTACTTTAAACTGTTGGAAACTGAAAGCTATGGAGTAAAGTTCCTTTTTCCTTACGATATATATACTATTAGAAGAAATCAGGAATAGTGCAAACTCCTTTTGCATTTCCTCGGGGCCGTTAGTCGTTGGGTTCTTTGTTTACTCCTTTTGCATCTCTTCTGAACGATTTTTCAACTAAAGTTCTTGTTCAGCTAGCTTTGGAAAGCTTTTCTCCGGGTTTGTATGCGAAAGTTGTGGAAGAATTAAAGGATTATAACATGGGAGATGACGTTCTCAGTTTGATTGTGTTGGGAGTAATCTCATGGACGACAGCCTTTGTAGTAATCAGAAAAATCTTCTCCAAACACTCCTTTGAGTTCTGCAACCGCGTTGTTTCTACAATCCATGCAATTTTAGCTGTAATATTAGCCTCGCTCACCGTCGAAGATTGGAGCCGCCCTATTTCCCCTTTGGCTTCAAACTATCTTCCTAAGCAGGTAAGTGCAAGTAGAAGCAGATTATTGATATCTTTGGAGAGAGCTTTTTGAATTCTGAATCTATTTACCAGAGCTTAAATGGTGGAATATTCTGAATTCTGAGTTTCGAACAGAGGCGAACTTTGGCTGTGACCGTTTCTTATCTTGTCTATGACCTGATATGCTGCCTCTTTGACGAGAGATTCAGTCTTGACAACGCGGTTCACCACTTGGTCAGCATCGTTGGCATTGGAGCAGGCTTTGTCTATCAAATGGTGTTCACTTTTCTCAGTGTTTGTTTTTCCTTCTTGTCTGAAAATTTTTCCGAGTATTTTGGGTGGCTCAGCTTTGTCTGAAAGATGCTTACAAGAGTTCATTTTCGAAATCAAAACCCAAGTTTGTAAACAATGAGGATTGGTTTCTGTTAATCCACCCATGCTTTCTATGTGATTTTCCGGCAAAACCAATCATATGCGTCGGTTTTTTTGTAGGGTGCATCGGTGATGGTTGCTGCGCTATTCATAACAGAAATGTCGAGTCCTTTCCTCCACGCCAGGGAGCTGCTTAAAGAACTCGGTTACAGGGACACCGATCTCAATTTAGCAGCCGACGTTCGTTCCAAACCCTTCAAACTTGTCGAGTTTATTTTGTGTCTCAACCACTATTTTTCAAAGTTTACAAGTGGATGAACAAATCACGAAAGTTTTAGTTCCCGCAAGACGTCAGAGTTAGAATTTCGGGACGCTCAGTAACCAATGTCTCTTCTTCTATTATGTTTCCGAAGATATCAGACTAATTTGAGCGAAATCTTTACTTTTGTTGGGACCAAAACTTTCATGATTATTCAACCAGCTTCAGATTTTGAAAAACATGGTTGAGGCACAAAATGATCTCAACAAAACTCATTTCTGTTTTGTTTCTCTTTGGCTTTAGATCAGCATTTTCATTTAACGTTAAAGGAAACAATTGTTTAGTTCTCAAGCTTGATGCTAGATTGGTTTTGAACAGATCGCATTTGCTGTAATATTCTCAATAGCAAGGATGGTATGTGGACCCTATCTCACTTTCGTGACTCTAACTGCTAATTATCCAATTATTATGAAGGTATTACTTGTAACTTACGCAATTCTTTCTAATTCAATCAATACATTAATTATCAATTAACTGACGCACATCTATCTGATCTCTGTGTTACTCAGGCAATGGCCCTGGGACTGCAGCTGGTCAGTGCTTTCTGGTTCTACAAGATTGTAAAGATGGTGAAATACAAGCTTACTAAAATAAAGAAGGTGATTTCTAGTTCTCTGCATGGGGAAAAGTTGACTGAGCCAGTAGTAATTACTAGTTTTACTAAGATGGATTGGTAAAGGATTGTGTTGAATTTGCTGCATAAACATGAGCTCTTGACGTTCTAAACTTCTAAAATCCCATTATTTTTTTTATTTCAAAATCCCATTATTAAGAACTATGCTGGTGTTTAGCAATATTTTACCTCGATTTATATTGCTGAAAAACATGGGTTTATTATGATTATCAATTTTTTAAATATGATACGGAATAATTTAACACCAATTTTTATATTTAATGTATCAATACAAATTTTGACATAAAATTTATATATCTCACTTGAGAGACAAATACAAAAAAAAAAAGATTCTGAGCTTCTATAATTTTCAGTTTCCTCATTTAGTCTAGACTTTTTTTTTGTGTAAATACCTTTTAGGTATCCAAAAATCACTTTGGATCCCAACTAATCCGAAATCGAGTCGGATCGGTCTCCATTCGGGAGAAGAACTCTCCCAATGCTATTTTTTCCATCCAAAAAATTCGAATTCAAAACTTTGTTTAAAAGATACCAAATTCTTTTCACTTGACCCAATAAATATTAATACAACAAACATTAATATCTAGTCTAGACTCTAGACGCAAGACATAACAGGAAAAAACTCGATTTGTACTGAACAGCCAGAAAAAAGAGGCCCAAGTAGAAATATTGAATGAGCACCACAATTTGGCAATTACGCTCAAGCCAGCTCCGTAGATAAGCATAATTAATAAATTCAGGTACCCTTGGTGCCTCACGGACGAGATCATTGATGGTGACGCGAGAAAGCCTGTGCTTAGATCTTACTGATTTACAAAGCGCAATATTCTTTATGGAAAGCGTATCGGCTACTAAAGTCTACCATTGACAACAGTAATAAAATCTTAAGATCAGTCACAAGTCACAACCAACAATGCAATGAAAGGGGCTAAAAATCATTCCATAATCCAGAGCGAGAGAATTCAATTTCTATAACATGCAAGGCTCCATGACCATGATACAATTGTCTTTCGAGGGTACCCAACTGTAATTATGCCAACATTGCGTGCAACCCTATAGTCATGAAGACTGTAATATTTAAAATACACAGTTCCGAATTTCTTGAACGTGTTGACAGAGCAAATTAGCTACATTGAAAACATAATGCACTGCCTAGTACTCCATGGCTTCAAGAAAAACAGAAAGGCCCTAGTCTTTCCCAAAATCAGCGCTGTAGTGTGCGCTAGATTCCAGTTTCTTGGCTTCGTTCAATTTTCTTACTGCCTGCAATTTCATCAGATATAGAGAAGTAAGCACATCATCACCAGTTGACTAAGTTTGTTTTTCCCAATACTTATTCCAAAATAGTAGAAAATCTTTCATTCCAGAAAGTCCTACTGCACATAAGCCAAATAAATAAGTTTTTCAAGTTTCCGGTTTCTACCTTCATGAAATCTTCGTGGATGACATAATCACGTTCTGCTCGAATTGCTGACATTCCAGCCTCGGTGCAAACATTTCGTAGATCAGCACCATTAAAGCCCTAAAGCAATGGTGACAAGAACTGTATTAGTAATGAGGCTTACGGGCATCAAAAAGAAACAAGTTACCTTTGACTAACCTCAGCAAGTTTAACAACAGCCTCATAGTCAATTTCACCATGCTTGGCTATGCCAGCAGCATGAATCTTGAGGATTTCCATTCTTGATTGCTCATTTGGCAATGGAATTTCTATCTTTCTATCTAGCCGCCCAGGGCGAAGAAGTGCAGGGTCAAGAACATCAGGCCGGTTTGTAGCCATAATCATTTTAACCTACACAAAATAATTTAAGTTGATTCATTGATGCATTGAAAGAAATTTGAACTGCAGACCATGGAAATTCAATAATTTAAAATGCATATAATTAAAGTCACCAGCCATGCAAGTCATGATATTAACAGGTAGGCCTCCTTTCCAAGGACCATAACAAGGAGATCTTATGATGATGCAGTAGTCAAGTGGAACGTGCAGCACCTAGAAGTTTATTATCACTAAACAAGCTACCAGAATACCCCATTCTTCACCCGCTTTGTGAGGAAAACCATGAAAATATATAAATAACTTATCTATGGCATGTAGGGATGCAGTTGAAAGTGCAAGAATATTTGCTGCAATTCACAATCTTGAACTATGTTCACAAACAAAATAAGGTACCTTCCCAAGCTGATCAAATCCATCAAGCTGATTAAGTAACTCCATCAGTGTCCTCTGTATTTCACGGTCAGCACTTGTTCCTTCACTGAAACGGCGTCCACCAATGGCATCAATCTCATCCATAAATATGATGCACGGCTGAATAAAAAGAAACAAACATAAGAATGATATTAACGGATATAAAGAAGAAAAAAATTAAAAACTCCAGGTTCTCACCTGGTGATCACGTGCATATCCAAACATCTCTCGTATCAGCCTTGCACTTTCTCCTATGTACTTGTCAATTATTGCACTTGAAACAACCTGAATTCGGATAAGGAAAAGGTAAATGCATTCACAAGGGCAGGATAGCGTGCAATAGAGAAACACAAAGGTAAGGCAAATGGTTCAAAAAAAACTGACCTTTAAGAAGTTAGCATCAATATTACTTGCTATTGCTCTAGCTAACAGTGTCTTGCCCGTACCAGGAGGTCCATAAAGGAGGACACCCTGCAATGAAGATGAGAAATCTAAGATGATTCTCAACCACATCACTCCACCACAGTATGTTTCACCCATCAATATACATGCAAGCACGCTCTTTGAAACTCCAGAATTGAGAAAAAGGGGAGACAGGAAGCAATAATCACCTTGGGAGGTTTAATCCCAACTCTAAGGAAAAGCTCAGGATTCATGAGAGGGAGCTCAATGGATTCCCTCAGTTCTCGAATTTGATCAGATAAACCACCAACAGCTGAGTAGCTAACGTTACCAGGATCTTCATGCAACATGTTGTAAACAACTGGATCAACCTGTCATCCAAAGATGTACCATGATATCAGACAACTGCAAAGAAAACTTTCTTTTATATCATAAGTACAGATGAACTAAATAGGATGCTAATAATTTACTTCACGTGGAAGAGCCCGCATGATTGTAAGTGTTGTCATGTCAAGAACCACTCTAGTTCCTGAAGTCAATTTCTCCTTATCAACTTTGCTGCGGCAACCAACCACATAGCGAGGGCCACTGCTTGCTTTAACAATCACTGAAACATCATACAAACATCCAAATTGATAGTTATTTATCAATTCTAAAGAAAAATGAATCAACAAACAGCCTAAAATTCAAATGCGACTACTCATACACCAAACTATGGAGTTCTAATAAAAAGAACGCAAAAATGAAGTTATAAGTTTGTTATCCAAGTATTGAAGATGCTTAGCCACTTGGACTAATGTACAAACATCAAAGCCAAAAAAAAGGGGAGGAGTACTTACAGCGTTCATTATCAAGAGGCCTGAGAACTTCTCCAATGATCTGTCCAACACTCTGCAGAGACTTCAAATCGTCTTCTGTTTTGTTAAACTCCTTCTTAGCAGTTCGCAGATTCTCCCTACCTAAACATTCAAGAATAAACCATCTTATATAGGAGCAAATATTAATCAGAAAGATAAAGATTTAGTTATCAAACAACCGATTCACAATGGGATAGCCAATGCTACAAGCATTCATTTCTTTTGTTTCTTCTTCCTCTTTTATTTTTTCAGAAAGCCAAAAATATAACAATATCATCAACAACAGTGAAAAACAAAAATCAATTATCAGCCCAAGTCAAAGACATTGAAAAGCATAATTTAAATTGAAAACAAAGTAAATAATCTATCGCGGCAATCAAAGCTTAAAGCTTTTCTGGCCAATCATTTACCTACTCAAGCTATCTATACAAAGAACAGGAAAAAAAAAGAACTTTCAAAGCAGCTTACTTTTAAATCACTCAATCAAAGCAAAACAAAGCAGCTGATAGAGCTGACAAAGGAACCAAAAGGAAAAGCAAAACCTAAAATTCTAATTCGAGGAAACAACGAAACAACAATTCGAACGTAAAAACAGATCGAGGAAAAGAGATATGAGGCCGCAGATTAGGGTTAGATGAAGGGAATTGTGAGATCAGATGGAAAAAGACCTGTTCGAACCCTGGATTCGTACTCTTTGTGTTGAAGGAGTTTCTTCCGGTACTCCGCAATTGCATTACGGCGACGTACGGCGTCTTCTCCGTCGTTCATTGTTACAATATCTGATCAGAGATCGAAATGGTTCGACTTTGAAGAATGCTTTGTTTTTGGGCTTTTCTGAGGTTTCTTGAGGAATGGGTTGTGCGAGTTGGGACCCACTTGTAATATTTCGAGTACGTGCTTTAAAGCCGCCCGTGCGAATTGGCTTGGGGCTTTTCTGAGGTTTCCTGGGCTAAGAGGCTGTCATACTTATTATATTTTCTACCCAAATTATATATATATATATAGGATTTATATATGATGCATTGACAGTGTATAGTTTTTATACACTGTCAATACACTAGAGGTTGACACCTTATCAATAGACCTTATATGTAAATATAAATAAATTTTTTAAATTTGCCCATAAGGCCTATTCATGAGGTGTCAACCTCTAATGCATTGACAGTGTATAAAACTATACACTGTCAGTGCATCATATATAAACTCATATATATATATATATATTATTACAAGGCACATATTACGTATCACATATTATTGATGTAGATACCTATTTGGATAAGTTATTTTTTGACATGTAAGGTTTTTTGTAATTACCAAATATATATTAATAATATAAATTCATTATGATAGCCAACATTAATTGTAATATATCAATTCTTAAGAAATATATATCAAAATAATTATGTCATTGCTGCTTAAGAAAAATTGTAATAAATCATTCAGGGTCAATGTTTCAACATTGAATAATGGCATTGATGTATTATGTATTATAAGTTTCCATATATATATATATATATATATATATATATATATTTATATATATTAATACATATTTTTGCACACATATCTAGCACAAATTGATTTACATTTGCAATAAATGATTAATAAAATAATTAAAAACCTAATATTATTAGATAGAAATTTTACTAGAATATATATAAAATATATAGGATATTTCATGATATCCTATCTAAATTGATATGTATCTTGCATCGCATAATTCGTGCATCCATCACTGTTATTTATTACATTTGCGATAAATAATTAAATCTATATGAATATATATGGAATCTTACCATAAGTATCAACCCCGTGGCTCCCATTATAAAAAAAAAATACAAGTTGTAATACACAGTATCAATTCTAAAAATATTTGTATGATATTGTGGAAAGAGTACGTAATTAATACTAGAAACAAAGAAATTTTATTTGGCCTGATCTCTTAACTAAATAATATATTCCAAACAACTAATATTTAGTTTTTTACCATGTCATACTTTTTAATTTAGGAATTAAGACTAATTAAAAAGAGTTGACTCTTAACTCTTGCCCTAACTCTCTCCCTCGCCATCTTTTTTAATATATGTATTAAAGTTGTGGGATATTTGCAGTAGAAGCAGTCGAATATTGCGTAGCAAAGCATTTCATTCTCGTTTTGCAGGTATTTTTTTTCTTTTATACTTCTCAGTTCAAGTTTTTTTAGCATTCCATATTACTTTACTAATTCTGAAAAAATTAATCATATTAATTAACAAACAAAGCAGTGTTCTTACCTGTCAAAGAAGCACAACCAAAGCAGATACATACAACTCTTCATTTTGATATCAGGTTTTTTGTTCTTTCATAGCTTAATATTTCATGTTACTTTTAGGTTCTATCTAAAAAAATTTGAAACCGTTCAAATTATTTACATCATACATTATATTTAATATTTTTACATTAATCACTCCTCAGCCAAACAAGGAGGCAACAGCAACCCATCTTCACAATTCGGCAAAGTAGCAAAAAAGCATCCTCATTTCAGGTATTTTTTCTTCGTTTTACTTTTAATTTAATACTATTAAAATTAACTAAAAAATTTTTGAATAAATCAATCAAGGTCAACGTTTCTACATTGATGTATTATGTATTATAAGTTTCCATATATATTAAAACATAATTTTTGCACACGTATCTAACACACATACTTTTGAAATTTTATTATAGTTCATAACAATTTTAATATTCACTTAATTTTATAAAATAAAAAAATAAAATACGTGAATGCATCATTAAGTACAATATTTTAATGTATATAGCTGTAATTAGTTTTAAACGTGTGAATCTTACCATAAGTACCAACCCCATGCGTCCAATTATATAAAAAAAATGCAAGTTGTAATACATAGTATCAAATCTAAAAAAATTTGTATGATATTGTGGAAAGAGTACCTAATTAATGCTAGAAACAGAGAAATTCTATTTGGCCTGATCTCTTAACTAAATAATATATTCCAAACAACTAATATAATCAAAACACTTAATTACTGACTTCACTTCAACTAATATAATCCACCAATTATGTTCAAAATAATAAATATTAAAATCCTTTTTGTTATAGTTCTTGAAGCAACTTTTGAAAATATTATCATAATTTTGCTCTTGAAAATATTGAAATTTAAAAATGAACTTCTTAAATTTTTTCTGGATATAAATCAATTCACCTTTCTCACAACAATAAGTAAAAAAAAGTGTTGGAAAGTGGGAGTTGAGATTCTGGTGCAATGTTGTGAAGGAGAGAGAGGCCAAGTCATGCAGATGCAGTGTTGACATGCAGCAATAGCCTATCGTGACCATATAAAATTGCAGAAAAACAAATAGGAATAGAAATAAGTAACACGATATGTCATAGTTATAGCAAATCTAAATTATTTTCTTTTCATTTTTAAATTTGAGTTTATGAATGATTTAATTTTCAAATTATGTAATTTTTTTTTCAGTTTTCTTCTAATTTGACAAAACTTTGATTGTTGTAAAATTATTATCAATCCAATATGTAAGACCCTTACTGATATCTTATTTTTTACTTGTGTTTAAATTGATTAAATTAGATGGATCCTAAGGAGATAAAAAATGAAAGCAAATTTGAAGGTCAATTATCAAAGACCGAACAAAGAACTTCTATAATTCATGAATTTTCGAAGAAGGCATTTCAAAATCATAACATTAAAAAGGCTACGTACATGTGAGTAAGTTTTTACGTACATTATTTAATTACTTAAAATTATTGGATCTGCACAATAAAATAAAATTTTTTTGAAATATTTTACATTTACAGGTTTACAAAAAATTCTGCACCAGTCGAAAATGCTAACAATTGAAGGAAATTTTTTACTTTGATAAAGCTTTTAGACTTTACTTCAACAATTTGATGGATATTTTGGCTTATCAATTTTTTTTATATTTGAATGAAGTTTAAATTATTGTTTAACATATGTTAAAAATATTATAAGAGTTTAAATATTTTTTTAAGTATTATTATTTCGGCTTTATTTTGACTATATAAATTAAGTTAAATTTATATATCTATAGATACATTTAAATAAAGAATTCGTGCATCGCATGGATCATAAACTAGTTATTAAATATTTTAAAATTATCAAATCTACTTAAAATTTTCATCCTTTGTTTCAAGTATTAAACGATATTACCATTTGATTTGGAATTTTGGACAGACTTAAGGGTCACATGTATTTAAATCATACTTGATTTGGAAAAAAGAATAAGTTTGTCGTTAAGTCCAAATTACATATTTAGAGGTAAACTAAAAAGAATGAAAAATAAATAAAATGCTACTATAACATAAATATCAACAGTTTATTTTTCTTTTTCGCTACATGATATGCAAACAGTAGATTTCAAGGTGAAGGTTACTCATCGGAATGAAATTTCTTGCTTATGGTAAAAACTGCAGAGGACAAACTTTCCACATGGATGGTGAAGAAGGCACTGAACTGAACTGCTGCATGTTTAAGAACGAGAATGGCGCTTTGCCTTTTGCAGAACTTCCTTTAGAACCAAAGCTATTCTCTCAGACATGTGGTGCTCTAAGAACCTGTCTTTCACCCTTTCATATCCTTTCGTCCCCATTGTCAGCCTCTTCTCTACATTTGTAGCTAGTTGCACGATGTTGTTTGCAAGGGCTGCCACGCCTTCTTTGCCAACAGGATGCAACAAGCCTGTTGTCCCATTAACGACAATCTCCATGGTGCCACCGGCAGCAGTGCCCTGAATACCATTGCTCGGTTGAAACAAAAAAAATGGTGAAAATTGGTAGATTGAGAAGGAGAATTTCTACTAGATAAAACAGGCATACCAGTACAGGAAGCTGAAATACCATAGCTTCTATTGTTATCCTTCCAAAACACTCTCCCCGGGCCTAAATGTTATAACATATTGTAAGCTTTGACAGCAAAGCAAAAGGAAGGCAGAATTGATAGAGATTTCATGAAATGGGAAAACAAACAAAAGCTATAGTACATAATGTTAGTTACTGGTACAATCACTATTGGTTGCTACACAAATAAGCATTATAGTTAGTCAGAGAATACCTGGGAATTTTGAACAAGAACATCAATAGAAGCCAGATAGGGAGCTACGGTCAGGGTTTTGTTAACAAAATGCACTCGATCTTGAATTTTCTTCTCTGATACAAAGTTTCGCAGTTCTGTTTCAAACTTTGTTTGAGCACTCATGTCACTTCCCACTATCACTGCATGAATTGATGGCATCTTTAGTTTTCTGCTCTGGATCAACTGCAAACTTTCATGAAATGAACGAAGAAATAGATCCTGACCCTTTCCACGGGAAACACCTGCAACAGTACAGTGCTTGGTGCTCAAAAGATGTTCAATCAATATTTAAGCATAACAGAGGAACATAAACTATATTAGCACCCAGAGAAACATAAACTATAATAGCAAATGGCAACATTTTGCATAATTGAATTCTAGAGCTTTATGAAAGAACATAAAAAACTTTCAAGAACACAGACAAAAGCAAACAGGTGATTGAAGGAGGAAGAAATTGGCAATTGAACAGAGGCTTAAAAACATAAACAGCAACCAACCATCAGTTATTCTCTAATCTAATGCAATCAAGAATAGTCTTATTTATGTAAAAATGTCTGTGCAGAACCTCACTGCAGATTATAAAATTCCCAGACCTACATTGCAAACTGAGTGATGGAATATTAAATAGTTGTGGACTCACAGGCCAAAGTTGCTAGCAGTAATATGTGGGGAGCAGAGAATCTAATATTAAAATCATCCAAAAAACCAATTCTAACTTCCAAGACAGACAACAATTACTAATTCGAACCACAAACTCAAACTAGGGTCTCAACTCGGATTCATACCAGACACATTCACTAGTTATCCACTATGGAACCACTATAACATGTATTTTATTCATATGCATTCAAGTAGCACATACTGTTTATAAGAGCAAAGACTATATCTTCATTTCGCACTCCAAGAGATTCACGAACATGCTCACGAAGAGCCCTCTTGGCAACGCGATTTTCAGCCACTTCCATTAGTTCCTCGCTATTTCCTAAGTGCACAACATATGTTTCAGGCATTTTAATCCTGTAAAAAAATTGTAACAAACAACCAAAATCAGCTAAAAATAAAGTGAATCATAGATTTAAATTATAGAGTCAAAAAGTGTATGTAAATCCTACAACTTATATATGCCACCTACCAGCATTTTAACTCTAGCTAAGCATGGATCTTGACATATATTTTTATTTGCATAGAATAAAATCCAAAAACTTATAGCAGATAGTATAAAAATCATTACCCTAACCGTTCCTGGGTCCTGTTCTTCCAGTAGTTTACTGTGGTATGTGAATCAATCATGGCACCTGCAACAAAAGGGAGGTGCTTAACATACTCTAGTTTGAAATAATGTCCTCGCATTTCATGAATCCACCAGAGAACCTTTGGAAGAACATGAGCAACTTGTTCTTTAAGAACAGCATCCAGCCATTTTCCAGCAACTGCAGTATTCAAAATTACTAAATCAGCCTTAAGAGCAGTATTTACAGCTTCTTGACTTTGGCAGAGAAAACCTGACAAGAGTTGGAAAGTCTAACAATTAGAATTTAGAACATCAATTGCATTAAGCAAAGAAGAAAACTAAGAAACCCAAATTAAAAATTACCTGAACTCCTCGATCCAACATCTTATGCTCCAAGCTGTACATCACGTCATCGGGTTGGCTTGGTTTCTGGTAAGTTACCCAGACAACCTCGACGCCAACTCCTCTTAACAGAAATGCCAGTTCCATTAACAATAAAGGTCCACCAGAAAGACTAAGTTCGTGGGAGACTAAGAGAACGAGTTTTGACTTCATGAAATCCAGAGGATTTGGACGCGGTGCTTGAGCGTTGCGGTTAACTCGAATGTCGGTGCTCCCTGCCTCTTCTTCTTCTTCTGGCTTCTCTCGGATGAAATGGCCGACATTGTTACTAGAACTAGTGGTGCAAGAATCGAAGGTGGATCTGATGAGAAATGCCATGGCTGTTGATAGAGAAAGGAGTATCAGAATCATCAATGGCCATCTCTTTTTTTGCTGGGCTACAATCCACGAGCTTGATTGCTTTCCCATTCTTTCAAATATAGCCAGTGTCACTAACTCGCTACTGCTTTCGATCTAAAAATATCCTTCGGGAATCATCAGTAAGTGTTTGGAGAATTTACGTTGTGATTCGATTATGTCATTTGCTTGCTCGCTTCGCTTCACTGGCCGAAGACGATTTGGAAAACGATTGCGGCCTTTCTAATTTGGAATTTGGGCTTTTGTATTTTCTATTTTTATGGGTTATTATATGAACGATTGGGGTTCGTCTTCCTATCCAACTCAGTGGGCTAGACACTTCCCATCCAATTGTTGGTCCATATTCAACTCAGCGGATTAGTGTATTTTTAACCGACAATATAATGAATATACAAAAATCCCTCATTCGTTGAAGAAGAAATCAAGGATTTAGGGGTGTTATTCCAACCCTAAGCGAATCTAACACGATTAGTAAAATTATTATCAAATTCGATAATTATTTAAATTATAAGATACTTGAACTTGACATAATCAAATTTGATAGTGCCTGATATCCAATTAAATGACACATGTTTATAATCTTATAAAGTTTAATCTAATGTTACTTTTTTTTCAAGAGAGTTCAAATCCAATATTCGAATATTTTTTCATTTATTGTACCTTTTTATGAATAAAAAAATCAATTTTAACTATACAAAATAAAAGATTTTTTTTTGTAAATCAAAAAGTGTTTTAATATCACATTGAGTATAAAAATATAAAATTGATTATAACGAGAGCAAATTAAATCTATCAAACCTTGCGATATAGTATATAATTATCTGAATGATGATAAATATAATCTCGAAATTGAAATTTACTTTGAAAATTAAATTAAAAACGAATAAACAAAAAATTAAATAATGGAGATAATAATAAACTCTAATTTTTTATTTAAATATTTCAAATCTTACATCCTCACTGACTTTTTTTTTTATGCAATTAAAGGTCAACGCTCAAGCGACACTTACAATTGAAAAAGAACATAACTAACCGGACAGCATATGGTTACTACGTTTCTAGTTAACTAAGCGACAATTCTTCCTAATTTCTCCGTTAAATCCAGTCAGAGGACTAATGTTCCCCATCTTAATCATTGACTTAGCAAATTGTTGGAAGAAGAGATTCTCGTCCTCTGCGTAAGCTTTAACCAATTCCATAGTGTTTCCAACATTCCCTGTCAGAAGCACTTCATCCGAATTCAGCAGCCCTTTTCCCCACAGAATAAGCTTGAAGTAGAGGTTGTCGAATTTTACTGGGGACCCGAAATCCAAAGGTGAAATGTTGTTTTCACCGCCGGACTTCGGACAGACAGATTTCAAGCCAAAGTAGTAGGTTTTTTCCAATGTCTCGTCTGGCAGGTTGTTTCCATTTTGGTTGTATAGTCTCTGCTTGAAGGTCACGCACCTTGCAACTCCAATGGTATGTCCTCCTGAAACATTGTTAGACAAAGTACTGAATAAGCCATTAAGGATTTAAGGTTATTAGACGATTTTCAATCTGAAAATGTCGACGATGATTGACCTGAGAGTGCGACGAGGTCTACTTCATCGAGACCTTGGCGCTGGAAAAGTGTTAGCAGGTTCTGAAGAGTGGAATTTGGTGGTGGGATGTTGTTGTTTGCGGTGCTGAGGCTAGCTGTCTTTGAATCCCTCCTTCCAAGTGGGAGCTCCCAAGATGGTCCGCCGCTCTGTTTCGACATTGGCAAGAATCTTAGTTAGCAGAACAAAGTAATGGTGAATGACTCTTACGAGTACCCTGGAGCTTTTTAGTTTTTGCTTGATTACCAATACAGTGGAGCCGCGAGCAGACATGGCAAGTATGTCAGCGCAAGAAACAGTTTGAGGACATGCTTCTTCCAGCTTAGCCTTCATCTCATCAATCACTTCAAACCCTCTAATGGAGTTCCTGTTTGGTAATGAATTCTTTTCACTGACTATAGTCGCACTATCGTCCAACAGTACAGATGCATCGCAGCCCTGTAAGATGGAAGAGTTGGTGGAAACTTGAAATGAAAGGAAATAATGTTGCGTCTGAACTAGTAAGAAAAGCAAGTAACCTGCACAAAACAATCATGGAAATGAAGCCTTAGCAAGGAGGCAGCCATCCTAGGCTCTTTTGCAATGGCAGTTTCCAGCACTGACATGACAATATCCTCAGCTTGAGGGCATGAAAACCGATAGAACTGTGGGAAAAGGCCATAGGAGGGTGGACGAAATTGGCCGCCTGGCGCGCCACCGCTCCCCCAGCCAAAACCCAAACCTGGGTGAGCCAGGGAGAGTGTGGCTGAGAGGAAAGCTGTTACTAGGAAACCCAAAGCAACTTTTAAGAAAGCCATTGATGATTTGACTTAGTGTTACTTGAGATGAGCAGTGACTGGTTAGCCATGGAATTTATATTGGTTGTAACAACTAAATCAACTGCTCTTTTCACCGAATCCTCTCGAAATAACACCTAATATGGAAAGCCACGACTGCGTCAACTTGTCTTCAGGCTTCTTTTTGTCACCGGATTTATGAACTACAGAGAGTGGAGTGGGGGCAGTGCTTCTGTTTTACCTGCTCCAGGAACGAAACAAACATCCTATTGCTGGAAACGTCTACATGTTGATTGCAGTAACAAGGAATTCAAAGAGGAAAGATGACGTGTGAGTTGACCCTTTCAGATATTTGAGTGGTTAACCTGCTACCATTAGACCATTGAACAATTACGTAAACCAGGTATGAAAGCTGGTTTTGTTCAGTTTGATATAGTGCTTTAAGGGCTAGTAATCCGGAATCTCAAATTTACACAGAAAACTGCAATTTTCTTCTGGAAAAGAATTAGAGTTCCATTCATTGCTGTCAAGGTATGTTAAGGATACAATTATACTATACTCCATAAAAACTGTTCTTTGGGCAATATATATTCCTCCTAAATGAGGGAATATATCAGAAAACAACAGCACTGTTATTTTTTTTATAATGAACTAAAATTAGATTGGTTTACCGATGTCTGTTGGGCTGAGTGAAAAGAGTTCAGTATCCCTTAAGTAAGATTTCGGGTTCGAGTCTTATGAATGGAGAAATCAGCATTGGGAGAGCTCCCCCGTATCAGATCCGACAGTAGCTCAATTTCTGATTAATCGGGGCCCAAAGTAACTTCTGGATACCGGAGGTTTTAGACCAAAAAAAAAAAGATTGGTTTAACATTTAGCTATTACTTAACAGTTTTCTGCACCACTCCAACCTGATGTATGGTACTGAGAAGCTCCACTTTGTCAAACGGGACGAAGGCTTCCACTGGTCCGTATAGAATCCTATTGCTAAGAACATTCATCTTCAATTTTTCCTGCACCGCATTGCAGAATTCCTGTAAGCCATTACCAGTCAAAGCAGATACACAAACATCTTCTCTTCTCTCTTCTTCCAACTTGATTCTTTGTGGATCATTGATCCTATCAATCTAATATAAGACTAATTTAGATAGACGATGAAATTGACTCCAATGAAATTGAAAATAATAAAAAGATGCTTAAAAATATATTTTTTTAATAAAATAATAATAAAAATAAACAAGAGTAGAAAAGTAAACTTACCCTCTTAATTTTTTGTTTTTTTTTAAGTAGACCCGTAAGCACCACCATTTTAGAGATTGTTAACTACAAGTTCATTTGCAGAAATAGAACTCTTGAAAAATGCACAAAGTCACAAACAAAATAATAATGTATTATCGACATAACAAATAAGCTCAGCTCCCGCAATAATTAGGCAGTTAAGTAGGTGCCGAATAGGCAAACTGCCTGGAATTCATGGTTCATAAAGCACGATACAAAATATTAACTGTCTAGTGATGAACCAGTCAAATCACCATGTATATGTTATCAGTCAGTGTCGGCCAAAGGTACAAACTATCCGTACAAGTACCTTATCAATTTAAAAACAAAAAATTTGAAAGGAAAAGCAAATCTAATCGGAAAGAAAACCAGCATATTGAGATAAGACAGACTGCATGCATCACAAAGGGTTAAGAAACAAAATAAACAGAAGGTTTCATGCAGATTGAGGATATATCAAGTCAAATTATATATACAGATCACAATTAGACTCAGGCAGCAACCTATATGAAGCAATCATGGGAGTCACCTTGATGCATAACATTAAAGGAGTTCCTCCTAACATACTCATCATGCAAAACGTGAAGAGGCTTACCAGGGTAATTGGCAACTTTTTCGTGGAACCAAAAGTGTCTGCGAGAAGGAATTCACTTCCATTTTTCTTCTGGACAGCACAGAACAGAAGCAAGTATCCCATGTTATCATAAGAAAACTGCACAAACTCATTTCAACATCAGATAACTATAAACCGTTTTGGTGATCAGGAAGCAATTATTGGGACACAAGTGAGTTCATAGATCTAAATCATGCTATATGACTTCCTCAAGCTAATGTTGCCTTCTGCTCAAGATTGTCAAAAACAAAAAGGTCTTATTCAGTAGAAGCATCAAGTTCAAGACTGGTACACTAGAGTAATGGCCTTAGCAGGGTAGTGTTATTCTTTTTCCTCCCATTTGTCAAGTATTTCCCTAAAAAGACTCCAAGTTGTAAGAATCTTTTTTTCTCTTCTTTTCTTTTATTCTTCCGCTAATTGCATCCGAATAAGTTTTTCAACTTAAGCAATGAGAAAAAAGATGCTCTTTTTAAGATTTTTATTGCCAATAATTGTATAGTATTGTCTCGAATAATCCCAACTATCTTTCTTCTTTAGACTTTAGTCTCCAAAAAGAAACAGAAAATTCAATTTGAAAAAAGAGTCAGTTGTCCATTGAAATTAGAATCCCATGAAAATAAGAAAAAAAAAGGTACAAAAATATGTTAAGACACATTGATGTTACATGTATTTATAGATCGAATCGAATTATATCTTACTGAATTTTTAAATACGCTTACTCAAGAGTAGATTTGATCCATTGAACTAATAGACTCAATTTTTTTTTAAAATGTATATTAAAAATTAATATTTTTATGGGTTTATATATGATGCACTGACAGTGTATAGTTTTTATACATTATCAATGCATCAGAAGTTGATACCTTATCAATTGGTAAATTAAAAAAATATGTCAAGCTCTTAAAAGTAAATATAAATAAATTTTTTTAATTTACTTATAAGAGCTTATTGATAAAGTGTCAACTTTTGGTGCATTGACAGTATATATAAATCCTATTTTTATTAACTAAATATTATCTTAGACCAAACTAAATCCGGACTTAGAAAACCTTGTATAATTTTTTTATTAATTTATGCACCTAATATTCTTTTCCTTTTTGTTAAACCAAGCACATCCCCCACTTCCTTTTTTATTAAGCAACTGAATAGATTCAAATGATTTATGCTCATGTAAATTTCAAGTTATATACCAAGACATTGTATAATTTTTTTTAATTTGGTATTTGATTTTACTTTGAAAGTTTATTATTGATTGTCATGAGAGAACAAGGATTTTTTCCTTAGTTTTTAAGCAAAATTTATTTAATAAAACCTAAAAGGGAAGAGTTTAAGCAAGATATAAAACTAATTATACATATATTAATCATAAAATAGAGTATTTTATAATTCTTTTATGCATTTAATGTAAATTAAAACTTTGTATTTTGTTTACTAAAATACATAAATTGAATATAAACATATAATAATTGTCTTATAATCTCAACCATTTTTATTTGGAATAAAAATTATAGGTATGCTATATAGAAAAAGTATGAAATGTATATAAAAAAATTATTTCACTAACATATATTTCTTCCATTTAAACTATGCAACATAAGTAAATTATTAAAAAAATTAATCATTTATTATTATATGCAAAAATTACAAGGTAAATATTTATTTCAATAAATTTATTAACGATTTAGATAATAAATAATTAATTTTTTTAATAATATAGTTATTTTATACTATTTTAACAAAAGAAGCTGACCTAAAAAACTTTTTATACAACTTTCTTCACAAGTTTTTCTGGATAAATAACTTTTTTCACACGGTACATGTAATTATTTATTATCTTTTTGACCAAAATTATAATTTTCACCTTTGAAAAAGTGGGTCGAGAAATAGATAGAATCCCATGATTCATGCTCTTAAATGACACATAAACACTTAATCACCTACCAAAAAATTAAAAAAATAAGGGAAGTTACCAAAATTAGATTAAAAATAAGAAAAAAAAAGTTTAGTTAGCCGTTAGGAGCTAGCTAGCGTATAGAAGCATACGCGTGGAAATAACGTGTGAGTTTGTCACACTCACCAACTGCAAAGTACAGCTAACACTTTCTCCTCCAACAATTTTTTAGTCCATGCAGCACATTTTCAACTTTCTCTTTTTATTTTTGTTTTTCATTTTAATAATAATGAAAAGAACCATTGATGTTTGGGAAAACAAGAGAGAGAAGGAAGGAAGGAAAGCCACCATTTGTATGCGTTAAAAGGAGGCTTAAGGGCGGGTAATAGGTGTCTACCAACTGGTAGTTAGCTTTTGAACTCTCTTAAGCAATGAATGAATGTAACAACACCCACCTTTTTTTCGGTTTGCATGTTCCTTGCCTTCGAACAACTTTCTAAATTTTCCCGAGAAAATAAAATAAACTGACCCACAAACTTTGCCTTGTGCTTTTTGTTATGTTTTTCTTTGTTACACGTGAGATTCCTGGAAGGAGTGACAATGAGAACTGTATGTTCTAATATTCTTCTTCCTAATTATCAACATCATTTGTTAGAATAAAATATTACAGTTGTTGTCATTAATAATTTTTTATTTGCATTGTGCGGAAATGTTTAATATTATTTCTTGGGTTGGTGTCAATGTTCCAATGATAAGGAGGTTGGTTACGTTTGGGATTATATCTCTTGGGATTGGCTTTTGTCTTTGTTGTTTCCAAGCTTCTTTCTTTCTGCTCCCCGCAAGAGTTGCAGCTTCTCTTTGGGTGGCTTTCAGGTATTTCACTTTTAATCTTCTTTCTTTTCTTCTATAATTCCTTTTTTCCATTCTCCTCATCCTTTGCTTTGTTTCCTGATAGTTGTAATGATTGAGTGATTGATTGAAGACTGTTGCATGTTTTACAAAAGTTGTTTTTATCTTTTGAGGTCGACTGTTGAGTACATAAAGAAGAGAACTTCAAAGCTTCTGCTTTAGGGGTTTTTATGGTTAGATGGATTTTTCAGCTTCTGGGTATTGGGTTTTCTTTTTCCTTTTTGTTTATTATGCCTTTTGGTTTTTGGCAATTAAAGTGTTTCTCTGAGTTTGACCGTGATGGTTCTGTTTTCATTCCCAGTGGATACTTCATGATGATGGCGGTAGACTGATAGTGGTGATGATGATAGGAAGAAATGAATACAGTTTGAAAAGCCAAAAAGAAAAAGTTGTACTTGTTTTTTTCTTTGAAACCACTGGATTTACCGCCCTTAAATGATTTTGGCTTACCTTTTGATATCTATGATTACCTGATTCCTTTTTCCTGCTTAGAATATCTGAATTGAAGCTTAGATAGGATTTTTTCTGTTCCTCTAATTGGATTGATGAGGCTTAGTAAGGATTTTAAGGAAGCTTAAAATAGAAGAAAAAGAAATATTCCCAAAGATGAGGGGTTTTTATTTTCTGGACATTGAAGATCGAAAGATCTTTGGTTTTATCGAATTTACATGCTTGGTGCACCTTGTTCATTTGTTGAAAGAATACTTATGGTTAATCTTGGGTTTTGGTTTCATGCAGTGTTTAGGTAATTATCCTTTTGCTTTTCTTTTTGTTAATATTAAACTTTTTTTTAGCTTTTTCATTTTCTGTCCGGAAAGAGATGTGTCTGGAAGCAATACAAATAGTTGGTAGAGATTTTTTGGGTGGGGATTTCCCAGAGTTGATTCTGTTTAAACTTTAATGCACTTTAAAACTTAAGCCAATACCTTGTCGCTGCATTTTCATGGAATAGGCCAACATGTCTTTTGCACATGGCTATTGTGGTGTTTCTGCTCTTCTGAATCCTAAATAGATTATATGAGCTAAGAAAAATGATGCAAGGATCTTCCTTTGAATTTGTTGATAAAATTTGCGACTTTGCAAGATCTCTTATTTATGTATGATGGTTTTTGTTTGATCAGGATATATTAGCTGATCACTGTTTTATTCAGAGGTAGCCAATTTTAGCAATCATTTGACTTGCGGAGACTGGTAATGCTTTTATCATTTCTCTCCTACTAAACATAAGGAAGCAAATTATGGCTACTTATCATCCAAGTTTTAGCTATAAAAGAGACAATTTATCAACTAATTATCTGGGGGACCAGAAGCCTGTCTCTCACCTTGGATCATCTTCCGATCCTGGTAACTCGACAATATATCTGAACCAAGCTTCTTCTGCTGGGGCATTCTCAGAGATCCTGTCTGGGACTTCTTTGTCTCTACAAAATTGTGTTCAAATTCCATCTGTTGGTGGTAGAAATGAAATGTCATTCATTCCTCCCTCAAGTGATACTGTGAGTTTGCAATCTGTTGATGGGCAGTTAAACATTACAATGAGTAATTCTGTATGCAACCCTGTTGCAGCGAATCCCCCTGCAATACCAACAAGTGTTCTGGATGAGCAGAGTTCTCAGTCTCAGGGACTAGCTCTAAGCCTTGGCTCACAGATATCATCTGGAGTTTCTATACCTTCATTTCAGTATCAATACCAGGGTTATCCTCCATTCTTTAGTGGTCATCTTCCATTTTCAGGAAAGGATACAATTTCTTGTGCTGGTGAGGAAAGCAAAAGAAGTGAAGAGCTGAAAACTTCTGATGACATGCAATGTGGCTTTCATGGAGGCAACAATGATGCATTTGAGACAGATGTTTTGTCTAACCCTCAGGGCTCAATATATCACAAACAGATGCATCCTGATATGTATCAATTTGAATCAGGTTTTACAAGTACTGTTTTAAACTGCAAATATCTTCAGGTGGCTCAAGAGTTGCTTCATGAAGTGATTAATGTACGAAAAGCTTTGAAAGAATTTGATTTGGATAAAAATGTAACCTCTCAACCAAATCCCTCAATTGGTATGTCATCAGAACCTAGTGAGTCAGTTAAAAACTCCTCTTCTGAGATATCACCTACAGAACGACAAGATTTGCAGAACAAGAAGACAAAACTCTTGTCCATGCTGGATGAGGTAAGCATCCACTTCCATTGTGTCATGCAGTTTCTTTTTTCTATTTTTTATTTGGTTTGAAGAATTTCTTTGGCTGGCATGCCTGCCTTTGCTGTGTTCTTGATTGATTTAGGTTTCAATTACATTATTCTCTTCTTTCCCAGATTTTGCAAACTATCTTATGTGAGTTTTAATTGAGCTATACCTGTTTTGGAAGATTGCTAATGGTCATGCTTTTGTTATAGGTTGATAGAAGGTACAAGCAATATTACCATCAAATGAAAATTGTGGTGTCTTCTTTTGACATGGTAGCTGGTTGTGGGGCAGCTCAACCATACACTGCGCTTGCCCTACAGACAATTTCCCGTCACTTTCGCTGTTTGCATGATGCAATCACTAGTCAAATTCAATTGACTCAAAGAAGCCTTGGAGAGCAAGATAATTCATCAAACAATCAAGGAGGAGCGATACCTCGACTCCGCTATGTGGATCGTCAGCTCAGACAACAAAGAGCTCTTCATCAGCAATTTGGTGTGATGCGAAATGCTTGGAGGCCTCAAAGAGGGCTTCCTGAAAGCTCCGTTTCAATTCTTCGTGCTTGGCTTTTTGAGCATTTTCTCCATCCGTATGTGCTTGGATTCTTATTGTGCCTATTTTACTTGCTAAAACCAAGAACTTTTGTTCACTAACCCTTTTTGAATTTGGTGTTGACCAGCTACCCAAAGGATTCAGAGAAAATCATGCTCGCAAAACAAACAGGCCTGACCAGAAACCAGGTAAAAAGATGAAATGCAATTATCTTATCTCTAAATCAATAGTATCCTAATTTACTTATTGTATCATTGACGTGCATTGATAATTTTGGTATCCACCTATGGATTAACACTTATCGAATAACCAGCCAATCAGAACCTGATTTCATCCTACCAAAAATAGGGTTTATCATTAATTAGTAGCATATTTAGTAAAGGAATTAATATTTTGGTTTCTTCTATGACGTGGGAGTCCTCTGCACATGCCTTGCTCACTTGTCATGTTGAATAATTTGTTCATCTATTTAGTGTGTTTTTCTTTCCACTCATAAGTGCTATTGCTAATGGTTTGTTTGGAACAGGTTGCAAACTGGTTCATTAATGCGAGAGTGCGTCTTTGGAAGCCCATGATAGAGGAGATTTACAAAGAAGAGTTTGGTGAAATGGATTCACAGTTTAATACTTCTTTGGACAATGCAGCCAAAGCAACTAGAGAAAATTCTTTAGCATCTGAGGATAAGGGAGAAGAACTGCGTGAGAGTCTGACATCCAAAGTTGCTAATGCTGATAATATTCAACTGGGTCAAGTTCAAGATGTGAAACCTGATCAAATCGCAGATGTAGAACTGAACATGCCTATTGCAAGATCAATGTTTCAAAATATAGCTATTGGGAATACTGGCTCAAATACTGGGATGAAATTACAAGTTGACCAGATGAGTAACATGGAGAGCAATAATCCTTATCCAGATACAGTAATCCCATCCGACGAGCATGGTCACGGTAGCCTTGTGGCTGGTGATGCCATGTATGATTTAACAAAATTGAGTGGTTCTTCCGTTAATGGTCAAGTGTCACTAGCACTTGGTTTAAGGCATCACGAAAACAGTATCTTTCCCATGGCTGGAGAAACCAATATGAGAGGTAACAACAAAGTGGCTTCTTCTGTGGGTCCAGAGACAGTGGATTTTCATTGCATGGAAACAGGAAATCAACAAGACAGGTTTGGAAATCCCCATATATTACATGATTTTGTAGTTTGAAGCATGTCCACCTCAAGGTTTATGGACGGGGACACCTAATTGTTAGGAAATGGCTCATGTGATACGATGACAAACCAAAACAGAATAAGCAAGCCTTGAAATGTTCATATGGCTGGTTCTATTTGTTTCATGTTTGAATAGATGAGAAAGACAAAGCATTGTCATGATGGACTATAGATATGGGTATTGAAACCTCTTTGTAACGTACAAATAGATCAGTGTAGTCGGTATATACATCTGTAAAGATATGGTAAGGAAGATTGGTATAGCTTCTGTAATATGCTGAATAATGATTCTTATTCTTGTACAAGTAATATCAAGTGTGATATTGATATATGCTATTTTGGAAATAAATGTGATTAGAAAAAACTAGTACATAAGCCAATGAGCATACAATGAACTTTGGAAACTTAATTTGTATAATTGTGTTTTTCAGAGATAAGTATGCAGGAACATTGTCATATCTATGCAGTATTACAGAATCTTGGTAAGCATGGCACCATAAAATAAATGCCATCATATATATATATATATAAATATAAATAAATTTTGTGGGATTTCCTCTTCCCACATGAAGCCACGTCGCCTCCCCACTTATTGTTATCATCAGCCTCTCCGTGTCTTTTTCATATGCGCTTTTGTTTGGGTAATTTGAGAAATCCATATTTTTTTGTCATCTGCAGTTTTTGTAGGACTGACTACTGTCAGATTTTGCTTCCTACCCCGATAGTTGGTTTCTTCCTTCACTCTTTGGTTATGGGCCGGGTACTCGAATTGCACAAGTGTGCGCCCTGCACAGGATACTCCAATCCGAAATTTTCCCATGACCCGTTTTCGTACTAGCAAAACTTCTACCGGTTACCATCAATCCCGTACCCCCTCTTGCATTGATTGATTTTGGTTCCCTTTTGGCCAACCTATTGTGTCATCTATTAGATAGGTTGTGCCTTTTATTTTGCTTTTTACCTTCTCCTCTCTTGCTTTACTGTGTTCACTTTGACCGGAGCATCTAAGCAATGCTTTGCATTTAAACAAATTTTTAAATAGTTGGAAAATCTTCTGAACTCTTGGTTGATTTTTTCCGTTCACTAAGCAAAATAATTGCAAATTTATGTATGTTTTGTACTTTTTTTGTTTTATTTCTAACGCTATTACGTGCTTTTCCTCCCATGTTTAGGAATGAACTTTTTTGCCTTATAGCTTTCAATGCAAGTCTAAGTAAAACATCACCAAAATCATAATCATTGACAATACTACCTCTTCATAATACACAATGTCTTATGACACTAGCTCAAAGCCAAATTTCTTCATTGAATTTGTAACCAAAACATCTAGGGATTTGGTTAAATAGGGACAAAAAAAATATATAAACATCCTGTGTACAGATAATATTATGCATGTTGGTAATGTTTTCAAAATTTTAAATGATTTAATGCTTCATTCTACTTATTCTTTTCTCTTTTTTTCTTGACTCAATATTTTTGAAAAATTTTTATAATAAACATTTGTCAAAGCACTTGGTTGAAGTTACACTCAAATATAAACAGTTCATATATCAAGTATAAAACCAAGGTATTTTAGCAAGTGCTCAAGCATCCTCACCAATCATAATTAATTCTTTTCTGCTAGTTTAAAACAATTCGATATTGACAAAGATATCTTGATTGGCAATTATTGTCTATTTGTGCAAGTTCCACTGCTAATCTTCAAAATCACAATTTTTTTATTGTTGTTACTTTGGGATTTTTAGGAACATTTAAGTTCCTGTTCTTTGTTGATTTGAAAAAAAAAAATGTTTAACTTGCATTTCTATTTCTATTTCTTTTTCTTGCTCTTAGGATTTGGAAAGGTTGTGAAATATTGGTCCTTATCCAAATCTCTTAACTTCTGTAAAGATTTATGCTAATAGTAGTCTTGCACGTTGGATTAGAATAACAAATCTAAATTGATGCCAGACTCGCTGCGAAGCGCGAGCCTACATTCTAGTTTATGTGAAAGTTTCAGCTCTTTGCTGCTTGTTCATTTGGTTGCTCAAGAATGGTCACAGTCTCACAGTTACTAATATTACAGCTTGGCTATGTTCTGATGAAATTAGTCTGCCTATGATGGGCGCATATATGTTCTATCCTCGGATTGGAGGTCTTTTAAAATGAATGCTTTTGTTCGTGGACCATATCTATGTCTTGCTAATCAATGCAGTACCCTGCATGAGTATACTCTCTCTTTTTCTCGTCTATGGCTAAGTAGTGAGTGTGGGCCTTTCAGGTCCCAAAAAACTACAGAGTTATGGAACCACAGGGCGATAATTGAAGGTGGACAAAGGAACAAAGTTGCAATCATTGCTTAAAACATCCAAACAGACCAGCCCAAAAGATCACACCACACCAAGAACCAATCTAATCAGGTCGCCAAAGCAGATTCAATTATCAGCCTTTTTGATCTCCCAACTCTCTTTCTATGACAGCACAAGAACCCAGTTTTATTTTTTGCACATCCTCGAAAGATTTTGATTTTCATTGTCCTTTCAACATCTCTATGCACGACTACAACAGCTAATAGGAAAAAGTTAGCTATTCCTATATGGTTGACAAACTCACAAGCAAAAAATCTTAAAACAGGGAGTGTGCAAAAGATTGTCCACTTTTTCTCTTTTTGCAGATTACAGTAATGCAGCACAGAAGGATTGTCGAGAGCTCTCTCCTTGTGTGACAAGAGAGAGAGATTACACTGTTTTTGAGCTGAAAGTACTGTGGTTTCTCGAGATTCAACTCCAAATTCAACACCTAGTATTCTCCACCATTTTATTGTCTCAGATTCTGTTAATAGCCAAAAGCAATTCGGAGGCCAACATTTTGATGCTTATGGCTCTACTATGAGAGGCAACCACAACACATTTCCTCAGTCCTTAGTTTGTTTCCTAGCATTCATTTTCTTGGGGAAAGAATGTCTAGATCAGTGGACCTTCTTCCAGCTCCCATTGTTACAGAGGAATTAGTGATTAGCCAGACTAAACTCCTGATGGACCTTTTTGGAGCAGCGAACAAGACAAACCACCATACTCTAAGGCTCTCATTGTCTCTCGGTTCTCGCATGCTTGGCTCTTCCTTAAATTCTAATACTGCAGGCTCCAGCTACTTTCCGGTGCAGAAGATAGAGAAGTTTGTAGTCAGTAGTTGAACACCTTAATGAAGACTTCTCTTTCATAGGTAATATATTTGCTTCAGCTTCCAACTCACTTCACC
The DNA here is from genome assembly GCA_031772115.1 of Heritiera littoralis. Classification (NCBI taxonomy): domain Eukaryota; kingdom Viridiplantae; phylum Streptophyta; class Magnoliopsida; order Malvales; family Malvaceae; genus Heritiera; species Heritiera littoralis. Next base: position 23,691,357 of record JAPDPK010000001.1, read on the forward strand.
GATCTTGCTCCATTACGTATGGAGCATAATGTTTCGCCACTGCTATTGGGAGTTCGAGGTATCTAAGGCCAACTTAGTCCCTTCTAGATGAAGTTGTCAACGTTGGCAGCAAAAATGTCGAGGAAAATTTCTTTGGGAAGTTATATCTGGGGGACATACGTGGAAGTTTAAGACTTTCCTCAAAATTAAAAGCAGAATTCTGCAGTAACAAAATAATATTGCCTGCAAAACATTAGCTTAAGGTTAGACTTGCTAAGCTAATTGGATTACTAGAGGAGGTTAGCATGACGGTTTTAGACAATTTGTCATGTTACTTGCTATGAATGTCACTTGATTTTGTTTCAGGTTGAGATGAGATACGAGAAATACTACTAGCAAATGGAAGTAGTGGTTTCAGCATTCGAGTCGCTGGCCGGTGTAGGAGCGGCGAAGTCCTACACTGCCTTGGCACTCCAAGCAATGTCCAGGCAGTTTGGCCGTCTAAGAGTTGCCGTAATATCTCAGATAAATGCCATTAGAAGAAAGTTTTCACAGGATTTATCAAGAATCACCACTGCATTATCGCAACTTCGCCTGTTTGATAGAAATTCTAGACAGAATCGACTGTCGCTTCAATAGCTTGGAATGACCCCTAGCCAAAGACAGGCTTGGAGGTTTATGAGAGGATTGCCAAAACCCTCCGTAGCAATCCTTTAGTCTTGGCTTTTCGAACACTTCCTTCACCCGTAAGTAAATTTAGGTTTAATCAGTTCAGCTTCTATAACGCAATTCTTACTGTTTGTTGCATGGTTCTTGACAGTTATCCAACAGACTCGGAAAAGCTGATGTTGTCATCACAGACAGGCTTGACCAGCAATCAAGTATAAATCCTCACAATAAATTTTCACTTACCTTCAAATCATCTGTTTGCATAAGCTCAATTGATGACTTGTTTTGATCTTATTCTTGCTAATTCAAGTATCAAACTGGTATGTAAATGCTCGAGTTCGACTATGAAAGCCTATGATAGAAGAAATATACAAAGAGGAGTTTGCAGAGTCTGCGCAGGACTTTGATCCATAATTAGCTAGCAGTTCTATGGGCAGAGAAGGTATCACAGATCAAACTGAGGATTGAAGAATTAGCATACATCACTTTCATAATCTATGCTCTTAACCCTTTTGTTTTTTGACCAAGGTTACTGGATTAATCAGAATGTATAATGTTCTTTCAGGACTTGATTTTGAAACTAATTAGGCACAAAATTCCTAGCTCTTTAATACATCTAAATACTGAAATTTGAACCATCAAATTTACAAAATTTTTACACCTTAAAAATAAGAACACGAGCATTTTAGCGAATGCTCAAAATGATTGAAATTTAATCCAAAAAAACAAAGAATTTACTATTTTTATAATTGAAATTCCCACTAGACTCACTTAGAATATCAAGCTATAAAACCGGAATTAAATATGATTATAGGAACAAATACTCCATAGACTTATATATTCCTTTCTTTTTCTTGTTAATAAATACAAGTAATTGTTTTTTTTGGTTACAGAGAAAATAAATACATAAAACTAATTAGAAATGCCGAGAGAAGCTAACTCCTTATGCATCAGCTAACAACAAAGAATTCAATAATGAAGAAGGATCTTGTAGTCAGTCTCTCATGGTTAAACTCTAGATCACTACCAAATTTAGCTAAAGCATCTATACAAAAATTTTTCCTTCACGAAGAGTATGTTCAATGGTGCATCTCCAATCTCTAGCCATCAATTCTCTAACATCCGCAATTAGACCGCCAAGAGGATTACTTTGAACGCAAAATACAAATTGTAACGTAAAGAAACCTTACCGAATCCTATTTCTTCTTTATAACAATCAACGAGATTAGGGCATTATTATAAATAAAGATACGTATCATAAATAAAAATTTTATTTTTAAGAATTGAGTATCGTATAGTATCGAATTGTAAGATACAAATAAAAAAATTTTAATTATAAATAATATATATACATGTGTGTGTGTGTATATATATATATTCGAGTATTTGATATATTCAAAATTTCCATATGTGCCAATATACAAAAACAAATAAAAAATATATCTGAATGAATGTAAAATTATTTAAAAGGTTTATTACCTTTTTGATATAATTTTTCACTTTTTTATACAATAATAAAATATTAAAATAAGTTAATCATTTACTCAAAAATGCTTATATGCTCAAATTTTAATTTTTAATAAACTTAAATGGGACAAAACTATTATGTTCATTAAAATTTTTAATTTTTGAGAGGTAAAATTAATATTTTTATTAAAATTTTAAATTTATCTATATATTTTTATAAATTTTTAAAAATTCAATTATGTAATTATTTTCACGAGATCCCATATCGATTGATTCTTGTCAATATACCAAACATGATTTAGGATATGAAAAAAAATAGATTTTTTTTAATATCTTATTATCTTGAAGTTTAAAATTGAAATTTAAGATTATAAAAGATCTTTTTTATTTGAGTTCAAATAAAATAAAATTAGACTATTAGTAATTAGATAAAAAACGATTTAATTAAATTTGAATTAAATAAAATAAATTGTACTGTATTATATTGAAAGTAACGAATATCGTACTATGCGTATCCCGTATCGTAAAATTCACGATATGATATATAAATTCGTATAATTTTATATGTGTATTGAAATGTATGTACGATATATATGCATATCGTGATATCGATAATTATGATAGGAGAATATCGGAACACCACCAAAAGCAAACTGTTCATGCCACGTGGAACAATCACAGCGCTCCATATATCGATCTCCGTAATCATAGCGAAAAATTTTCTAGACCGTCCGATTCAGAAATATTTTTCTTCAGAAATATTTTTCTCCAAAATTCTCGACCAATCATAGTTGGCATTTCTTTCCGGTCAAAAAACAGTGCAGATTTTTACCCTTCACAGGGAAAAATCACCGGCTTAGAGTATAAAATAGACCAGACGGCGCGTTCTTTTTCTCTCTATCTATCTCTCTCTCTCTCTCCTGCGCGGAAGCCATGACAAGCTCCTCCGCTCATTCACGCAAGGTTTTTATTTCTTTGTTTTTTTTTCCATTTATTTACGTGATTTAGTTGCCCTAGTTTCGGTTGCGTCTTTCGAATTTATTTTCATTTCATTTATTTCTCTTTTTTTTTTTTCTATTTGTTTGATGTTTTTGACTTTATTGTTTTTGGGGATATGTGTTTGCGTAGACTTTAAGCAAGATCGCTTGTAATAGACTCCAGAAAGAGTTAGTGGAGTGGCAGGTTAATCCACCCGCTGGATTTAAGCACAAAGTTACTGATAATCTCCAAAGGTTTTCTGTTTACTCTTTTAATTACTCTTTTTTCTTTAATTTCTGGATAGGTCTTTTAATCGGGGGATTAGTTTTGGATTTTGATCTTTAATTTTGTTGGATTTTGTGTGTGTGGACAGATGGATAATCGAAGTCAACGGAGCTCCTGGAACGCTTTATGCAAATGAAACTTATCAGCTTCAGGTTGATTTTCCTGAGCATTACCCTATGGAGGCACCGCAGGTACCCCCTTTACCTTTCCCTCTCCCTTTCCTTTTCCTTTTTGTTTTGTCGCCGAGTAAATGAAAAGATAAGTAACAATTGAATGAAAATCATTTGTTTGCCTACATTAAATCCTTCTATAATCTACTCTGGTTGATCGCTGTTGTGTTTATGAATGAAGATTACGGTATTCTTTTGTTGGTTGAGCAGGTGATTTTCGTCCCTCCGGCTCCTCTGCATCCTCACATTTATAGCAATGGACATATTTGTTTAGGTATTGGCTAGTGTTAGTTTATGTTAATCATCGCTAGACTTGTAACTTGTTGAAGTTAATTTGTTGATTTGCTTGTTATCTTTTTAATCTTATTGCTTGAATTTGTATGATGTTTTCTGCTGATAGAGAATGTTGATTGTGAACTTTGCTGAATGTGATATGATTATTTTGATGTCAAATAACTATGTGATGAATCTAGCAACTTTTATCATTTTTAGTAGTAGTTCTTGTCCTTGAGCCAATTATTTATACGAAGTAATAAGCTTACCCCTGTTTTTCTTTGGTTACAACCCATGTTTGTCTTTCAGTGGTGACAAGCTAGAGAGGCTATGAAATTTTTTGTTGCTGTCCTATGCTCACAGACACTCTAGCTAGTACATTACTGGTTGTGGAAGATGTCTAAGAGAGGTTGATTGGTCAACATTAGTAGAAAAATATGTAGTCGTGGTCATAGTTTATATTTTAAGATCCAAATTACTAGCAAAGTCCTTAAGGAGTTTGCTCATCTTATTTGTGAGTGATTTTTAATTCTCAAGATTGTTATATGTATCACACAAGTAAAATATGTTCCATCCTGAATTTTGTCTTCTGTGTCTGTATCCTCTCTATGTGATCCTTAAGGTGTTGATGATTAGGTAAATTTCATTTAGACATTGAATATGGCCCTTTGGCTCAAACTATTTTTTCTTTAGATGTTTGCTTTATTATAAGCCTTTCTGGCCTTGAAGAAATCTGTTATGAGTTTTGTTTCATGCATCAATTAATATTTTATTTGAGAAGGTGTCCTTGGTGTCGGTGCTTCATATGTAAGTTTTCATTTTAGTCAAGTTTCTGATGCTTTTATGAGATTTTGGTTTTGGTGGTTAACGATACCTGGATAGCATGATCCATAGCACCATATGGCAAATATGGTTGATAGTGTCATTTGCTATTTTTCTGGTATGCATTTAAGCCCAATATAGGTTGCAGTAAGCAAAAAAATTACAGTAGTTATGTAAAAGTCGGCGCACCAAGTTTTTGGATAATGTAACATCCATGTGGTTAATTATCTAGTTAGCCAAGATTCAATATTACATGTCATTCTTATTTTGCAGATATTCTGTATGATAGCTGGTCCCCAGCCATGACTGTTAGTTCCATCTGCATCAGTATTCTGTCCATGTTATCAAGCTCAACTGTAAAGGTTTGTTGGAACTGTTGATTTAGACCATTTATTCTTGCTTTCCCTGATCTGGTCTTATCCAGTCAAAGGCTGGAATACTGAATTCACTTTGTCATTATACAGCAACGGCCAGATGATAATGATCGATACGTTAAGAACTGTAGAAATGGCAGATCTCCCAAGGAGACGAGATGGTGGTTCCATGACGATAAAGTGTAATGATACGAACCTGTTATCTGTAATTTGTGTATAAAACTGTGTTCTATGATCAGGGGAAATGGGAAAGGGAGGATGGCCCTCCCTAATTGCCACAGTAACCTTTTACATTTATCATCCTCTGTATGAAATTATGAATTAAACGTAGATTTAATTTGAATGTGGTTGCCTCCTCTTAGAGCAGAGGAGACGATATAAACCTGTACCCATTTCTACTCGGTTAATTGTGGTAGGACTGCTTGGGTGGACATTACACTTAATTGCAGGTTGATGGTTACCTGTATATGTAAGGCTAACTTGTGCTATTGATGATATGAATGGAGAGTGAATCTTCTGGCAGTATGGCACTGTGAAACGCTAAGTTGAATGGAACTTAGATAAAGCCAGCTGCATGAAGCTCTCTTATTTTGGGTTACTCTCAACTGTCGAGAACTTTTGCAGGAGTTATCCATGTTCTAACTATTTAAAATGTTTGTAGCTTACATCGTGGTTGCCTTTCCTTGAAGGGCGAGATGGTTGGAAGAGATTGTTTTCGTTTTTACATTTTTATCTCTTAACTCTGTAAGCAACAAAATGTGAAGGAAAAAGGGATTAACAATTACTCAATCAGTCAATCAAGAAGAACGAAATTGAGTATTCTTTCTGCCAGTGAAAGGGAATGGTGGAAAAGGGAGAAAAGAATAACAATTAGAGGGAAAAAATTTTCCGTGGTGATAGAGGGTTGGGGTTTTTATAATTCTTGTTTGCATTATATAAAATTTTTATATTAAAATTTATATTAATATGTAGAAATATAAATTTTTTATTTTAGTTTTTTATATTCATACATAATTTTTATTGGTGATATTTTCGCGTCACTGTATACCTTGTATATTATTATCAGACTACATCGATGTGGGATCAGATTGAGCATGGACCAAATTCCAAGGGGTCACGCCCAGAATAAAATCCTACTTGGGCTTATATGCAGTCTGAAAAGGTCAGACCCTGTCCGTCCGGTCTTGGACATGCCATATCCTTTGCATGGGTCCGGAAGCGTTCGTTACTTACATTCATGGCACTACCATCTTCCGTATTTTAAACTGAAAAACTTATAATGTTGGTTGCACCAACGACTGCCTTCAACCGCCGTTTCCGTCAGAACCACCGCTCTTTCCTGGCGTTGTGCTTCTCCTTACTTCTTCTCTACTCAGCCCCGCCTCCAATCCCTCAATTCTCTATCCTTTTACTCCAAAACTTAGCCTCCTGCCCTTTAGCTCAACGTCCCAAATTACATCAGAATGCACCGATTTAATCACCGAACAATCCTCCAAACGCCTAAAACCTCCACTCTTTTTCAGTTTTTTCTATTCCTTTTGATCTTTATTGGAAAATTGTTTAATGCAGTTTTCGTTATGGTGCCAGGGACCTCTTAAACCTCGACTCTTATCTCGTCGGTACGCCCATCGGAAATCTTGAAGTTATCACTTCACAGTGATTCATTTATTTTTGTAAAATAAAATATCATTATTGGTAATTTCATAAATGCAGTGCTCTTCGGGTCTTCAATAAGTTTTTCACTATTACAGCATCAAGTTCCTCTTGTAGGTTAGTTTGAGCCATTTTCTGTCGATCAGTTGATGCCTTTCATTTGTTTTTCAAAAATTCTTATTGTGCGATTTATAGAGTTTCAGCTCTGTTATCACAAATTTAATGAATCTCAAAGAGAGCGAACGGTTTTAAGGAGTTAAACAAAGCATATCGTAGCATTGATCAGCGATGCAGGAATGCGGGGCATTAAAAATCCTGGTACGGAATTGGTTAGTCTTTGCATCCTCATTGGCTGAATTCTGTAGAATGTTTCCTGGTACAAGTTCTAGATGGGTTTGTTGTTTATTTTTCGTTTTTGATCAAGCATGTAATGACTGTAATTTGGATTCTCGGTTTAGGGGAAGATATTCATGGATCAAAACATTTTTGTGGTTCCAAACCCTCTTTTTGTTAATAGTTATAACTTCAATCAATAAGCATGTTGTTCTTTGTATCACTTTCTTATGGAATGCATCTGATCAGAAACCAGAACAAGTGGACCATGGTGGATCTGCTTAGGCAAAAATTTTAACAGTAGGCTTAATCTTATGAGGCGTATTTCTTTTGTTCAGAGCTTTTTTATGTGAGCTTTGCTGGGCTAGCGTCATTTTATCTGGACCTTATGTCATGTGGCCTTATATCTATAGGGCTTTATGGATCCCGTATAAACAAGTTTTTGGACTATTGAGTTAGCTTTTGATGATTGAACATTGAGTATTCAGATTAAGAATGGAGAAAGTGGTTGTTTTTGACAATTTATTTTTTACTTCAATGTTTTCTCCATTCTCTTCAAGCTTTTCTTCTGTTGTGTTTTTCACCCCACGTTGGAATTGCTCTTGTTTGCAATAATTGTCTGATACCTCTACAGCTAGGCTTGCTTGGAAGACCCTAGGAAAAAATATGAAGGGGCATTGGTGTACTTTAGTATTAGTTGTTTACAGCACTTTCTCCAAGGTAGAAAAGAGAAATATCAATGTTTCTGATAAATAATTGCATATGATGTGCATTGCAGGCAGTTAAATCAATGAAAAAATGATATATTCACTTGCCTTGAGAAAATCTTGAAAGTAAATTAAGGCAAAGGATTCAAGTTAATTCCCATCATGCTGTAAATGGTATTAAATGCTAGCTGCTTACAACTTTTTGTGCTAAGATTAAAATAAGAAGGATTTGATACCTTTAAAGCACAAAAGTTAGGAACACTAGTTACCCTTTTTAACCTTAATAAATTCTTGCTTGAACAGGGAAATCCAGTGCTAGGATAATTTTCCTTCCACCCAACCCTTGCGGCCCTGCCTCCATCTTTTGAGGTCAATTGTCAAGAGGGTGCCATCTGCCAAGGGTAGAGCAAATGTTAAACAATTACTTTACGAGTCAGATATTTGGAAGAGAGCACACTGTATGGAGCTGTAATTTTAGAGGAGGTTATATCAGTTTGTTGAAGTTCAATTGACAAGTACCTGAATCCATCATATCTGAAGTACTATTTCTCCTTTGAGTTTTCTGATGATAATAGTTTGACCTCCAAATTGTTCACCGACTGCTTAGGTTACATTACCAGCTCAGAATATACTTGTTACAAGGGCAGAAGGGTTTCAACTTTCAACAGCAGATTAAATTTTTTTCTCCTTTTTAGTCTGTATGTATGTCTACCTTTATTGTTCATTGTCATTCTTTTTCTTTTCAGTTTTGTTGGGGAAAAAAAACTATGACCATGTCACTTTAGAAGTCACATTAACCGCCCACTAATTATCATATAGGGAAGGATTCAAAGCAGGTTTCTATCATGTCATGGCTTACAACTTACTGCTTAAAAGTGTTTTTTTTTTCTGATATGATGTTGCCAGTCCTGTCTTGCTTACCTGTGTGCCCTAGGAATGCGACAAAGACTTTGGAATCAAGTGAATCCTGTAACTAAAAGAAAAACATGGGATAACCCGAAACAAAGATACCTGCAGAATTACTACTCTGTAGTATTTATCATATGAAACTCATGAACTGCAGTTTTTACAGACTAGTTATATGATTACAGGTCTTAAACAGGGCAAAAACAGCAAATCGCCAATCCAAGCTGGATGGAACTGGAACCAGCTGAGCCAAGAAGCTGCAGACAAGATTCAGAAGGCAATCAGTTGGGGAGCTCAGGATCACGAGCACTGCAATGGCAGTAACATCACATGTGCCCTGCAAGATCATAGGGCCCTCCCCCAAATCAATGGTCCTCTGTCCACTGTTTGATACCGATTTTCCCCACATAAAACAACTCCTCAACTGCACCACTGTGAAAAACCACTCCCCTCCTAATCACAATAATACTAATCCCTCCCAGTTTAATCCTATTACCTTTCCAATTTGGTTCCTTTCTTGCCCCTTTTATGCCATTTCTATGTACAACAAGAACAAGAATATTCCCAGGTCAGTACATTAATGTCTGTTTTCCTAAGTCAGTACGTTAATTTCTGTTTCTAGCTTTGTGTCAATGGTCATCACAGTGAAGCCATACTTGAAGAAGGCACGGTGGGTGTGAATATCTGTTGGCCTGAGGCCAAAATGTGCCTTGGGTCAAATTCCATTTTCCTTTGATAGAACTGATCCCACTTATTGCCAAAGTGGTCCATCCACTCCTCTTGTGTGGCGTAATGAGGTAAATACTGCTTCACATTGATCCCAGCATCATCACAGAATCTGAGAATCTGACGGTTCTGATTGGCCAGGTACTCCAAGCTCTGGATCTCCTCTCCATTATCTAAGGCTGATCTTAGCAATGCCACAAGGTAAAACACATCCTCATCCGGCGTCACAGCGGAGCTTCTATGGTCCCACCTGCACCATATGACAAAATAAAGCATCAGCGCAATTGCGGCAGCGTGGTAAAAAAAACATGTTATGTTTGCGTAGCATTTTGTGTATGTGGAAATTGTTGTTGAGATTTGATGGTTTTGAACGAATCAGAGGGACCCAAGCTTCGGGGTGATTGGTCGTTAAACTTGTACTAACGGCTATGTTTCTGGAACCTCTTTCTAACAAGACATGGATAGTTCCCATCAGTGGGTCCCTGGGGGAAGATCTCCTGACAAGAGAATCTTCCCATTTGGATGATCATTACCGTCGATCTGTTTGTTGTGTTCCAGTCAACAAAAGAGCTAAAGTGTTTATCAGTACTAGGCTACTAGCTGGCCTTGATCACTATCTGCATGTTGACTCACGTGTTTTCTTATCTTATGCAGTGCTACGTGTCGTCATCCTGTGTCAGGACCACCATGGTCGTATTACTCGTGGTGCTACCTGATTTTTTCACCACCCGCCTTTCTTCATCATCTTCCATTCTAAGTACATGGAACCACGGATTTACCTGTTGAAGTAGATACCTCTTCTTTCCAGAAAAGGACCTTGATTGTAAATATGGTCAATCAGGCTTGTTAACTTCGGTAAGTGAAAACTCGAGGCCAATGTCATTTAATCTTCGATTGCCGACAATCTTGTCCTTTAATGCAAAAGATATGTGATTCCTTACATAGTCTAGACTCTAGAGTTTCTGTTTTTTTAGGTGTAACTAGACTCTAGAGTTTCTACAACAATGGTTTTGAATTGAAGGAAAACTCTCGGGAAAGCCACATAAGTTGTGGAAAATTTTATTGCCGACACCCTTATCTCCATGTCTTAGGAAAATATAAGAAAGAAAAAAGCAGCAAATTTGTTTGCTAGACTTGTATAACACTACTAGCTAGGTCTAGATGGATTAGTTATCCTCATAAGCTTGATCTGTGGAAAAATTTTCCCTCAATTATTTTAGCTGGAAGGATTTGTACTTTTGTAGCTTAGCTTCATAGGGTCAAAAGCTTTTGATTATGCTTTTCTATATGCATGGACACATCGATTAGAATGCATATATGATGTACATTAGCATGTAAAAATTATGTTAGAAATGGAAGGGTGGCATCCAGCATCATGATGCATGACCCAAGCTATGGTGGTGGGCATGTGACCATATGAGAACAATGTTTGCATGCTTCATGCATGGAATGCTTGTTGTGAGAATGATAACAATGGATTATGGAGGCTTACTTGTTTTTGTTCATTGGGTAGATAAGAATTGGGCCACTCGTTTTATTCCCCAAAATGCCCTTGAAGACTCCATTGTCGAATTCAGCAATCTTTGATTTGGGGACAAAAAGGTTTAGCCATGGGTGTGGAACCTCCCATAAACCCTTGGACCGGAGCTTCAACTCGGCCTTGTGGACCCGGTCCAAGAAATCCACGTACAGCAGATCAGTTGTAAAGACTGACGTCGGAATAAAATTTAATTTCTTCAACAAAGACTCTACTTCCTGTAATAAAAAAACCACCCCAAGCTTTAGAATTTAAAAACACAACCAAAGTACACACACAACAAAAAAAGCTGCTACCAAACCAAACAGTTGCTTTTCTCAGGATAAGTTCGATTCCAATCAAAATTCTTTTAATTTAACTCAGAGAAGAGAAGATTAATTAAAATAGAATAATTTGGTGAGTGGACCATGGACGGCATAAATCTAGTAATAATTATGGTAATATAGAATTATAAAGTAGTGTTCTTTCTTAGGATTAGATGGGATCACGCAAGATCTTCCATGTTCTCTTGCTTACGTTTCCATTATATTTTTTTTTGGTACAATGACAAGGAAATGTAAGAAGTGCTTAAACTGGAATTTCAAATTTACATAATTTTCACACTTTAAAAAACAGAATATTATCATTCAAGTCAATGCTAAGATCATATATTTAGATTACATTGTTACACTAATGGTTAACGTTAAGTAAATTATTCTTAATAAAATATAATTTACTTGGGATGGTAATTATCTCTAATTTTCTATCATATAAATCTAGGACAAGGGGGACAACCCCTGAGGTGATATGGCTCAAAAGCAAAGGAAAAACAAAACCCAATGACTTTGGATTTGCATAGAAGGTTCTAACTTGCAAATAAAGAACATTAACTAAGTTTGTCATTAAGATTACTTCTATCATTCACTTTGGAAGCAACTTCCATTTGAGAATTTATTTTACCAAACAAACCTTCCAACTTGCAGTGTTTTCAAACAGACAACATTAGTTAATTAGAAAAATGCTAGCTAGTTGTTCAACTATAGCTTTGCATACGTCATAACAAGAGTAGTAGTCATAGTAGTGGTTTTCTTTTTAATGGATAATAAGGCCACCCACTTTGAATTCTATAACAAAGTGAACAATAAATCAATGATAAATCCTTATTAATTAGTACTATATTCCTTTTAATCTTGTCTGGATTGACAAGCTATGTATTAAATAATACTGACTTAATCTTGTGCTAATACTCGGAACTTCTAATTAATTAATAAAAACAAGTACACTAATGGAACATCATTAATGACAGACCTGGTCAATGGTTTCGGCGGTAGATTCATGGTAGTTCTTCGTGATTTCCAAGCAATACAACACGCCTCCGTTAGCCCCAACCGACGAGATTTTGACAGGGTTTCGAGGGGAAAAGAAGGATGACCTCCAATTGTTGATGAGCCCTTCGTCTACAATAACGAAACCTTCGACATAGTCAAATTTTTGGCTTGCTGGCTGTGCCTGCAGCGAAATGAGGTATTCTTGGTCCCTGGTGAAAGCTGAGAAATGGGAATACAACACTCTGATCCACCTCACCTACAGTGATGAAAAAGCCCAGGGAAAAGACCGCGTCAGAGGCAATCATGACACGTTAGCAACATTGCCAGCTTTAGAACAGCCGTCTTAGATGGGGTTAAATGGCTTAAATGGACGCAACCCCATGTTTAACTTTCTTAGGTCATGATGCTTTTCTTTTAGGTTTTGACATTACTGACTAATACTAGGAAACTGTGAAAGCTTCTTGTCCCACTCTGAAAGCAACCAAAAACCAGTTTAAACAAGTAAAAATTTACCCTCTGGGGAGCTGGCTCAAGAGAAATTCTAGCTCTGGTGATAATTCCAAATTGCCCTAAACCGCCGAGAACAGCATGAAACAACTCTGAGTTTTGTTCTTCTGAGCATGTCAATAGCTCACCTTTTCCTGTTTATAAGCAACAGGTCAAATACAGTTAAAAGTATACGTGGAGAGCATGGCCAAAACCCATCATGCAAATGCAACATCAAAGCTTGAAAAAACCTAGTTATAGTAAAACAATAAAAATGATGCATGGCTTACCTCAGAGCCAACACTGCTGTACATGATGCTCAACAGTTTAAGACAAAACTATCTTAATAGCAGTATTTGATGTCCAGAAAGAAAACGTTTTGAAGTCCACAATTAAGACAAAAATCCACATCAGAAAACATTGAAAAACGTTAACAGAAAAACTTTTGACCTAGGAAAATCTACACTGTTTGGAGTTATATGTAGCTTTCTTTTTTACAAAAATTAAAGATCATGAACTGTGGGAAGAAAAAACGAGCATGCAAAGTTAAAAGAATGAACCTGTAACAACGTCAAGCTCGTAGACATTGCTAATCTGTGGACCATGATTGAAAGCTTGGCCGCTAATTCCAGCATTTGACAAAGTCCCACCAACAGAAAGGTACAAGTAATCGGTCCATGACTTTGGTGCGAGGCCATGTTCCAGCGTACTCCTCAACACATCTATCCAAAGATCCCCGCCCCACACGTCCACGAACCTCTCTTGAGCCCAAACTCGAGGCTGAGGTGGTTTCCCAGCTGATGCCAGCCCACTCGCTTTCGACCCGCTCATCTGAATCACCACCCCATCCGTGGCCTGAGCCTGTCCGTTTATGGAATGCCCGTGTCCCCTAGCCGACACGGTGAACCCGTAATTTGACTCGTAGGCAGCTTTGACAAGCTGAGCCACGTCCATATCCGAAGCTGGATGCAAGACAGCGAGCGGCTTCGCTCGGGTGAGCATGCCGAAGTCTAGAGAAGCCGTTTCCAAGTCGGAGGGGTCAACGCTGAGTTGACCGCCAACTCCCAAGCGGAGAAGCTCGGAGGGGTCCAGGGTCAATCCCACAGTAACAATCAATCTACAAATAGCAAAGGTTAAAAGAAGCTTAGTTGCCATATATGATAGAACAATGCTTCTTTTGATCCTATATAAGTGGCTCCGGCTGCCCTCCAAAGAAATGGTTTCTTTGGAACAATGAAATGAATATATAGAGAAAGTGCTAAAGTAGGAACAAAGCGGAAAGTGAGAGACACCGGCGAAGAGTGATGAAAAAAGGGAACAAAATATTTGGTGGCAGCGTTAACGTAAGCCCATATAGCACTTTAAAGATTTAGTACGCAACAATCAACATGCACAGATTCCTCTCCTTTCTCTGCTCTCTTTCTCTGCTATGCCTTTTTGCTTTTCTCACGTTGCGTATAAGGATGAAAACTGTGGGTTGACGGCAACGAGGAATTCGAATGAAAAAGGGAAGGCTTTGCGGTGTGGCTGAGTGGAGAAGCAGAAAACGTCTGAGTCTGAGTCTGAGTCTGAGTCTGACTGTGCCGCTCTTTTGGGTGTCGAGGATATGAGATACAAGTGAATTTATAGGACATCAAAGGGATGGCGTTGGCGTAAGGTGGGGCCAGAGCTAGACACGTGTCGTTCACGTGAGAGTGGGTGTGGGTGTGGGAGGGAGGGGTTTGGCTGCGGTGTGGTGTGGTGCGGCCGGCCCTCCCTCGCCCATTGGAAGGAGAATGGGTGTGGGGTCCACTCCAGATACGGAGGATCTGCGTGGGTCCCCCGCTGGGGATGGTTCACGTGGGTGCTGCCGCTCAGCTCGAGCCCCTGCCTTTCTCGCACTAATCTGTTTGGTACTCACTCATGCATCTCCCCTAGCCTTTCCTTCCCTTCCCCTCCTCTCCTCGTTAAAGGTGAAATCGAGTCAAAGACTATATGTCATTTTCGATTTTGGTTCGTGTTTCATCCAATTTAATTTTTGAGTTTTAATTCAATTCTATAAAATAACCTAACCATTCCAATTTAATTTGATAATTTTGATATAAATTCGAATAGATTTGTAAATTATTCAAATCAGATATTGAGATAACTATACTCAACTAAGTTCATTAAACTTTTTTCATTCTTTTTCATTACTAACACCATATTATTTACTGTTTCTGATTACTCCTCTCCCGTAATATTATGGTATAACAAGAATAAACAAGTAGAGTGGTGTTTCGGCTCAGTAGTTTTCTCTCTGATTTACTCAAATTTTTTGGTAAAATAATATTTGGGAGTAAAAGAAATGATTTGCATATGAATTAATTACACGAATTAATTAAATTAAAATTTGAAGTTGATCAAAGTTCTGCTGGAATTTTGCCAAAATTGAGATGGGATTTTCACTCTTAAATGGATGCTATTAATTAATTTCCATGCTATTGGAATTAATCTGGGCCACTACAAAAGAAAATGTACCTATGAGGAAAATAAATTCGAAGTTGACTTGCATGGCCCATGCTATATTTAATATTTAATCAAGCAGACTTTGCATGACTCACCAAGCATTCAATAAAAATAATTAATCTAAACTTTTAGTTTAGTTTTGGACCGTTTTGCTGCATTAAACTAAGTTTAAGAGCATAAATGAACATGAACGTAAAGGGTTGAATTACAAGACGACAAAACATAATTATTGTGGTAGACAGGTAGATAGATATACACAAATGTCCATGCCATCTAACTAGCAGCAGCCTACGTTGTTGTAAATTCTGATTCTGCAGGCGAATATTGGATTGGTTCCAATGAACCTGGCTAGTTATTTAGTTCATCAATAGAAGAAATTTACCCCTTTTTTTTTTTCGCAAGGACTCGAAAATATTTATTCCTTTTTCACTGGGAAACATGTGGGATTAATTTATAACAATTAATTCACTGACGTCAACGTCTTTGCTTGGATTCCTGTGATCTTTTTAGAGTGTGTGAACAGTTGAACTCGGAGTGAGTTGTTGTTTTCGGGGATGATTCTCTTCGATTTCCGAATGGAAGTATCCAAAGTCTTGAATTGACGAAAGCAAATCTTCCCTAAACGTGTTCGTTTGATCAAATCGATGTTTTAGACGAAGAAAAAAAAAATATAATTATACAAAATGAAAATATAATCATTTAATTCAAAAATTATTATCTTATCTATCGTCATTGAAATT
This sequence comes from Heritiera littoralis, assembly GCA_031772115.1. Classification (NCBI taxonomy): domain Eukaryota; kingdom Viridiplantae; phylum Streptophyta; class Magnoliopsida; order Malvales; family Malvaceae; genus Heritiera; species Heritiera littoralis. The sequence goes on from JAPDPK010000001.1 coordinate 23,707,256, forward strand.
TTTTAATTTTTTAATTAAAGTTAGGATGATAACACATATTTTTTAAAAATATTAAAAAAATAAACAATAAATAAAATGAGATACGTATCATCATTATTTTAACTTCGCTTGTGAAATTAAAAAATTCTATTGACGATGAATAAGATAATAATTTTTAAATTAATATTCAAAATCTAAAATTATTATTATTAAATAAATCACTAATCAATCTTCTCTTACTCCATTTCACACACTGCATCGCGACATAAATTTTCTATTTTGGCTATCAAATGTAATTAAAACACATGACATGTATGATTATGGGGAGAAAAAAATGAAAAAAAATAATTCTCCTGACACGAAATGATATTGATTTTTTCTCTTGACATGAAATGATATTTCACAGTGAGTTATGTGTCCTTAAGACTTGGGTAAGCAGCATGACCCATGACCCCATGTTTCGTATCCTTGCTTCAAACATAACTGTCTTCCTTTGTGCTTTTCATGCCATGTGCGACAAAATGGAACAAAAAGAAATCATATGGACAAATTGCATATGATATGCTTTTAACTTATTATTCGAACTGAAAATTAAGGATGCATGGCATGTCGTTTGTGGACTACACTAGCTTGCAATGAAAAGATTTAATTACGAAATTGGGATGCATATTCCCAACACGTAATTAAATGGAATTATATTGAATTTTCAAACCATTCTTTTTAATTATTTAGTAAAATTAATATATATTCTTATAATGTCACTTGCAACATAATTAATATAATCACAAAAATGCATGAACCTTAATTATTATAGTACTTCAAATTGTTGAATTATTTTAGTATTATGGAAGACTTTTTTTTGTTACAAAAGGAAATATGAGAATTAAAAAAGATTAGTTTAATTTAAGTTTATGACCGAAATTTACTTTTCATGTATTTGCTAACAGAAATGATCTTAGAGTCCTTGGACTCTTTGGTTTGAGAAAAAGAAAATACAAATTGTTAAAACTTGAATAACTATCAGACAAACATATAAAATTTTTATACTTTAAAGTTAATATCGTGAAATTAATTTGAATAAAAAGTGAAGATTGAAAATCTTTCGTTAAGATTTTGTTCTTCTTTACTAAGGATTCCATCTTTCATTCATATATTTCTTGAGGACAAAAAGAGTTGCCAATTCAACTTTCATTTCTATTCTCTTTTCCTTAGAAGTGGTTACTGCAGCTGTTCCACACATATCCATGTTGCTCCACCATCCTCTCTTGTATACACGAAAACGATACTATCATGTTAGAAAACCGAGCAATTTAACCAGGTTTGTTGCCTTCCATGGAAAATTACAAAAAAGAAACCAGCTCTGGATTTGGCAAGCACCCAGCATTCTAAAGAGAAAAAGTCACGCAATAAGTCAGATGCAAAGCACTGGGCATTAAGAACTTACCATAGTAAATATAACGTTTTCAAAATCGTGTTAGTAATTAATTAACATTATAATAATCGAATCATGAATGAGTGAACGAACAACAATACAAGACAATAGGGTAGCTCTGCTACCCTCAGCACAGTGCTCCTTTTATCTTTTTCTACAGACCAAATGGTACGATGCCCTCCAAACTTACAATTATTTTATGTTAGAGAAGACTGAAGAGGCATGCAAAACGTTCACCACCACACCACAAAAGGCATCCAACAATGCTGATTAGACCTAACCATCGATGACACGTCACAATCTGCTCATATTCATTGTAACGAGCTTCATACATTTGGTTTCGTGGCCTTGCACACCTTGTCAATTTCTTCAATCTCAAAATCGTGCTCCATCCATCGCCTTTTATTATATTGTATTCTCAATTCTATTATTGAAATGTTGAAATTCAAGCCCCAAAACAGATCAAGAAAGAAATCATCAACTTGTTGGAATATATATATATATATAGTGATAGTGGTTAGGCCATTCTTGATTAGGTTTTATTCCATACAACTGCAAAACTTACTTGAGTAGGACTGTCTGGCCTTTTGGGACCGCAAGGTTCACCTTTTTTTTTTTCCTTAGTATAGAAAAAGCATTTATTATATGTTCTTCCAGAGATTATTGGGTTAATCTTGATTTGGCTTGACTTAAATATCAATGATATGATTCTTTTAATATATGATTTTATAATCATAATATATAATTTATGTATGGTTTGAAAGACAACACCAATGCAAGTACAGTAATGTACTCAACTAGACAATTTATACAAAGAAAAAGGACTCCTCTTATAACAAAGAATATTTGTATCTGAAAACAATCATTTATACATAGATTTGTATCAGTTTAATAAGTACGCATTGCTGCCAACAATTCTTTGATGCAATGGTTAAGAAAGATTATAACATACTTTAAAGTTTGAGTTTAAATTATGCATCTTTAATTCCATTTCTCAATTATAATAAAAATAATAAGAACACACCGTTGCTGGAGTACTTAGTGGTTTGAGGATGTTATGCCAATGATTTTTCCTTAAAATATGGGTATTTCAAACAAGTGGCAAATCTTGATTGCAATTTTTATTTTCTCATATCAGATATTGACCATGACCAATTTGACTGTTCAATCAACATACCAAGTTAAAGCGCCGCAGTGCACTTGTGAAAATTTTTCTAATATGTAAGCCAAAATCATCTGGAATTACTGCAATCTCTTCGTGCATGAAATGGCCCACTGATGAACTGGAAGGAGTATTTTGGGGGATTTTTGCTGCTGCCTGGCTTGCACCATCCAATTAGCTATTTTTTTTGTTAATTCTGCTACTGCTAGCAGCAGCCAGCACGTGCAATAGTTAATGTATTTTCTATGGTTTACTTTTATTATACTATACTATTTTCATTATACAAATAATAATATGTTGTTGATGGGAATGACAAATCCCCCATTTGTGTGACAAAAGCATGAACATATATATAATAATTAAGCCAATCTATGTAATAATGTCGACAGAACAAATTTGTCATGAGAACGAATATATCAGGTGTGTAATCTATAGCTTTCAATTGGGTTGCTCCTTTCTTGATGGCCATGACTTAAATTTTCTTTCTTTCATTCTAAATTTTTCCTCTTTTTTTTTTTTAATTTTAATTTGATAAAATAATACCACCATTGCCTTGCTTTAATTTCTATTATTCAATTTAGTGTTCTATATACCATTAAGATAATTAAAAACATATTGATTACATGTAATTATATATCTTCACTAATAAATGTTGATTTATTTATTTTGGATTAAGAGAAGGATAATAAGTATTGAAATTTGAGATTAAAATTCTAATTATACTGAAAATTCATCCATGAATGAACGATAAAAATAAATCCCGAATTCAATAAATAATAGTGATTTTTAATGAGGAAAGATTTTCGTTATAACACATGTCAAGATAAATTTATACGTTAATTATAACCAAAAAAAATCTGTACGGTAAATAAATTCCATTCATATATAATGGTGAGTAACTTCAATCGTTTTCAAGTAATTACAATCTACACCGATTCAACAAATAAAGGGGGAAGGGACGTTACTATAAGCGCATGCAAGTGCACAGCTATGTGTGTTTTCCACAAAGCACAGGCTGGTGCCTGGTGCTGTCTAATGCAATTCCACAACCGATGCCACCGAACAAATGAACGATCATTAAGGCAAGGCCAGGGCATTTTCCATCATGGTCTGCCAGCTGTGAGTCAGGAGCCTCTCTCTTCTGCGGTGACCCAAACTTCAAATACTTTTAAAAAGTGGTCGTTTGAATCAATATTTAAAGTCAAAATCTGGTCTTTCTTTTGAGTTAAAACCTAGGCATCTTTACATCTCAAATCACAAACCCAAAACCTATGTAATCTCCCATTGAACGTGCAAAGCAGTGGGCGATTGGACCTACACAACTGTACTCACTTTGCAGACAAAGATGTGGAATTAAGAAGGAAAAAAATCCACTTTCTTTTTCTGTTTTTGAGTGTAGGAGAGATGGGAGAATCACTCTTTTTCGAAACCTGCCAACAATTATTCCTTAGATTAGATTCTTTCAGCCTTTTCTTCCAGTTTATAAGGTAGGCCTTAGCCTCTCAACCATAATTTCGGGAACTACTACAATCAAAGTCACGAACCCTCTCCACATACTGAATATATTTATATATATATATATATATATATATATTTATATGATCAGTTGAGGGATTAGGAATCTATAGTAGCCTTTAGAAAAAGGAGAGAAAAGTGCATGGAATATTATGAGAAGTGAGAGATCTTGCTTTTCTTCTATTTACAGCTCAAGCCAATTGTTTTCTTAATCATTGCTATTTAAATCTATATAATTTAAGCATCATGCATATGGCACTATATATGCTTCTTTGGCATATATGATGTTGGTTGATTTAAACAAATTTTTTTTTGCTAAATAAAAACACATGATCATAATCCAAAGGTTTGCATGAATCGCAAAATCCCAAAACCCAAGACATGCCCCAGTCCAAATGAAAATGACTAGAGAAAAATCAAAGAAACCGGATAAAGTCAAAACAAAATACAATCCCAATAACAGAAATAAGAGACCTGCCATTGCAAATTCTAAACTTGGCATAATTGTTTAATAAATAATTAATTAATTAACTAGCACTTTGTCATTTAATGAATACATGGTTAGTGCATTAAATATAAACTCTTTATAATTAAAAAAAATTAACTCTCTCTATGTATAAACACATATCTTAGGTAGATTGTAATGTTGTAAAGTTTAGAGCCGGTATAGTATCACTGACATAAATGCTCCTTCTATGCAAAATAGAGCAAAAAAAAAACCCTTCAATTTTAGGATTTCGAACCCTTGGAAATTAAGTGGGTTACTTGTCCAAAATAAATAAAACTAAAGTTTTTATCAGTGCTTTACTTTTTTAATATAAAAATAAATAGCAAAAATTGAAAAAATAAAAGTATCAAGCAAACGAAGCTTGCTGGTTTTCCCCAGCAAATATTTTTTTTTTCAATGAATGAGCTGGAGGATTGAAATTCGAAGCCAGCTTATTTGTTTTCTTCTTCCTTCTTTTCCACATTTCAATTTAGGGAGGTTACACTCATTTTCAGCCAACCATTCGTAGAAGATTGATGTAACCAAAACAAGATTGATATTTTAAAAGTGTAGAATTATTTTAATCCACATTATAACAGAGTTGGAAAATTTTGAAAGAAAACTACATTGCATAAAATCATGTCAAATATCCAATCACTTGATGGTTTTTTTTTTCTCTTAACAAGGTTTTCCTAAGCTAGCAAATGCTGTTAAAAACCACACGCCATTAATTTCATAAACAAGTTCAGTTTTCAGCACATGCTAATCGACAAAATGATAGCTAGCTAGCATGCTGTTCGAAAGCAGTAGCTAGCATGCTGTTCGAATGTTGAAATATCCCTATTTGTGTGGACTAATTAAGTAAAATTAGTATCATATAATTTATTTAGTAGTATAATTTATGTATAGTGTGACCGTAAATATATGTAATATATATTTATATTATACATGTATTTATCCTTAATGAGACGGATATAATACATGATTGAAAATATGGGAGGTCCCTACCCTTGGCATCAATATATAAATGGTGGCCCATTAACCATTTGTAATATGGAATGAAATGCACAAGAGTAGCCTTCTCCCACTCTTCTCTCCCGTTACTCTCCCTCTCACCAATTTCTCCTTCATCCTCAGGGGCCACCAGCACCGACGGATCTCCGGCGTGCATCCAACGGCATCTCCTCCCTCCTGCAGTGGCGAAATGGTGGTTATTGTGGTGGGTTATGAAAAAACCCACCAAAGGTTAGATTTATTGCTTTATTGTGGTGTTAATGACTTGGTGAGTTTTATTAATTAATTCTAACAATGTCCACATGGAAGAGAGTTAGACCATGAAAATTCTTGTGTAGCGATTAAAGTTGTAACATAGGCCATGAAAATGGGCAAAGCTTACAACTTGATGCGCCATGCTTCCTTAGTCGTACACAGCATGCGTGTTGCAATAGCGACCCATATTACTAAATTTAGTAAAATTTCAGCTCGAAGAGATAAGGATAATGGATAAACGTATACACAATTGGAAATGTTGTGCTTTTATACTTTCAAAATTGACATGATCATTTGCCTTTAAAAATTTGATCTTACTAAAGTTGACTGTGAATGAACGTGTGTAGATAACAAGCTTCTTCATCTGTCGGCGAAGAAAATATCGAGGTGACAACAAGAGGAGATTGAGAAGATGCTTTTCCAGGGGGAAGGAAAATATACATTGTATTTGGCCATGTCAAAAATCGAAAATGGGCAATGGTAGGTTGTTTGAATAAGTCAACATATCGGAAGGCATTCAATATTATAGATTCAACAACTAGCTAGCTAAGCTATTATAATTTTTTAATTAAATAATTAAAAAATTGTGATATAATATAAGATTTGATTTCAAATTCAAATATTTTCAAATAATTAACCAAATGTTTTTTGATGTACGCGTGTGATGTGATATGAATATAGTTTTTAACATGTGATATACATACTTCATGACTAAGGTGAAAATTGGCAATTATTATAGTAGGTGTTAAAGTACTGCTAGCTTGCAAATCATAGTCCAAAGACGCAGCTGCCAAGAAAGTTGAAGATTTACCCAGCTAGCTACTGCATTAATCACACCAACAATATCTACCCTTATAAATGACTCGACAAGGACATGCACCCATTATCCTTAACGGTTGATTGTAGAAAAACCAAATTAATTGTCAACTCAATGATGATATTAACAATCTATGATTTTTGCCTTTCTCTATGCCAAAACTCATTTATATAGAGTTTGCATTAATTGTTTCTTTCTGAAATCTTGAGATTCATGCATATACCATTTTATTTTTCAGTTTTCTCCTTTTAGTTTCTATATTGAAAATGTTGTAAAGCTCCAACAATTTTTTAGTCGACTAATTAATGAAAAGTATGTCATAGGATTAGAGCTTGAGAGTTCGAGTAATCTTAATCTCCACCCTCAATTATAAAAAAAAAAAAAAAAGATGATGTGAAGTAGTTATATATCCATATGACTGCAAATTGTTCATTTGTTATGTCATTAACGTACAGATTTGTTGCTTATTCGACATGTCCATGGCATGTCTATGCAGGGAGACAAAAAAACCCTAACTCAAAATGTGATATCTGAAAGTGGTGCCAGTTTCTGCATGAAAGATGGGGTAATAAGGCGACAGAAATAAAATCTAACACAAAATCTTGTTCCATTATTAAGGGGGGACAATGGTACCAGACCGATGATATGGTTTCCACATCATTATCTTGAGAAGATATGCCTCCCTTTGTTAATCGTTTTCATGTGGTTTTCAATTTAATCCCTTGGTATTCCTTAGAAACGCCTTGGAATCTTGCACCCACTCTAATTATTCACTTAGGTCTACCCTAAACCCTATTGTTCAATATGCTTGTGGCAACTTGCATTAATCCCCACACCAGACTATACATAAATCAATGTCATCACTTCATTTCTTTACTTAATTATTAGCCGGATTTCTAGATTCTGCGGCAAATCTGAGCATTTCTCGTGCTTTCTTGGGTTTGCCATCAAACAAGAAAATAAGAAAAAGAAAGAGTCTAAACACTAATCATTCTTCTCTCTATGGAACAAAGATTGTATGAAAAACAATTAGATTACGTTAGTATACTCTCCTTTCATTCAAATTATGTCCTATAATTGAAAAAATCATCTATTATATATCATATGTAATAATTAAGTAATGAATATTTACTTTAAGAGATTTATTAATGATTGTGACAATAAATAATTTTTTTCAATAATATGATTACACTTAATATGATTTAAATGAAAAAAATAAATGCTAACATGTAATAACTATTTTATTCAATCTTCTATCCTTTTTTGTATACTTTTCAACTACCATATGAAGTTCCTTCTTCACTAGGAAGCATCTAGCAACGGAACTTAAAAGCTTTTAGAAATTATTAGATCCAAAACCTAGTAATTCAAGATCTCTACCTAGTGTTCATTGATGTTTGATTAATTAATAGTAATAACTTCAATATGAAGATGGTAGTGTGAGGAAGATATCTGCTAGATGGCTACCCCATTATCTTCCATGGGATCCACCTACAACCCAGCTGCTATTATCGTTTGTGTTTACTTATAACAAGATTTTTGGATTCATACCAAACCTCAAGTACCCATTAATTATTGATTTGAAAGGTTAATGTATAGATGTCTCGGCTTTATATGGACAATTAACATATTTTGCATATGATATGGAAACAATGACAAACTACATTTATCTTCTTCGATCAAATCATGATAAACCGAATATTTCTAATCATATAATGGAAGCAAACGCAACTTATGATGCAATTTCTATGGGACCACTGAGAAAAATTGCTACTAATTTGATATATGATTGCGGGAATCTAATTAAAAAAAGTTCTGTATTTACTTAACAATTATGTAAAGCATAAAGACATTTTGAAAATTTTGTTCTTTACACTGCATATGCAATACATAACGTATTTCCTGCACGGCTTGTTGCTTGCATGGATGATTAAAGACTAGCAATGTAATTAATTAATATGGTGATGTTGCAAAGCAAAGATTGTGGAAGATTATTTCTCTCTATTTCTTTTTTTTTTTTTGTGATGGTAAGAGAAATTATTATTGTTGTTGTTGTTGTTTTTATACAAATAACAATTTTATACGTCGTTTATCCAAACAATTTTATACGTTTATACTTAAGCATATTTAGCATATTCATACTTCTAAATCCATATATTCCTATATATACTTATTACTGATTAGGGTATGCTTCAATCTCCCTTTAAATTAAAGTTAGGGTATACATATACAAGTACAGTTATTGCTATAACTAGGGTATGCTTTAATTTAATTCTAAAAGAAAGTTAGGGTACCCTTAAGGGCTGAATATTCCTAGAGGAGTTGAAGCTGTTACAGGCATTCATAAGCTGTTAGATGTGTGGCCCAACAGGCCCATAGAGAAAAGATTCTTCTAACTTCCCTTCCCTGAGTACCCTCGCATTGCATTTTTACTTTCTTTTCCTTGGCTCTCTCTGTCTATGCATTTGTTAGATCAGTGATCAGATTACTTCTGCTAATACTGTTGAAAAATGTGGTTATTTCACAAACATTTAGTACATCCTTTCATTTATCTGATCAACTCAGGATAGAGATTACAATAGCAACGCTTCAAGCCAGATAACCAGAATGAGCCTGGAACTGGATTGAGCAAGTCATTATTAGAGTAAATTAACCAAAGTAGCTAATTCAAGATTGCTACCGATCTTATGTTAATTATTATTCCAGGAAATACCAATATTCAACTGAAAATTTTGAAGAGAGACATCCTTGTGGTTCTTTTGTTCCCTAGCCAGTGCTGCATATGAACTCCAATAGCATCCAAGTAAGCACTGCTCCTCCCATGGAATCCGACCACCTTCCCCTCTGTTCTGGTTGAACTGAAATATGTGCCTATCTCCTCACCGAATGGACCATACTTGCCTCTGCTGGTATAAATTGTTAATGACCTTATAACTTTGGACTTCTCGTCGTTATTTATGGAGCCATAGTAGCCTGATATGCAAAGGAGTACCTCGTGCGGGTAATCCAATTTTACCTACAATAATCATGATTGCGGTCAGTAAAATAGCCCAAACTAAGCTCAAATTTGGTTATTAAGATGTTAATTACCCGGTGTGTGGTAATTCCTCCATGACCTCCATGTTTTACAGACCAAACAGATTGTCCATTTCGATCATACTCGAGCTGAATTGAGCAAATGGCTTCAGATTTGGTGATAAATATTTGCTTAATCCCAGAAAATACTCCATCATCCCATGCTCTTCCTCCATCCCCTCCCCAAGGACCAGGTCCGCATGGTGCTGGTTCTTTTACCACACCACAAGCAACCTGCGACAATGAATCCAAACATATTACACATTGTGTTTTCGAGGTTTTAGCTTTTAACACTCTTTCGGGAATACAGTGATCACATGTTTCGCACGAAACATATGAATAATTACCTCTTCAACTGGTCCTTGCCTCGCTAGTACTAGTTTATTAGACCATGGAGAATTATCTATCTCAGCTATAGTCCTTTCACTTTGGATGATTGCTTGGGAAAAAGATGGCTTTGGTGGTGGTACTTGCCCTACCATTACGTATAGACCAAAAGCATCCAGGAATAAACCTTCTTTGCCATGAAATCCAACAATCCTGCCTTCGTTCATTTTGTTCGCGAAAGAGGGTCCTTGTTCATCTCCATATGGTCCATGTTTTCCTTTGTTAGTGTGGAATGTAAGTGACTTGATTACATTAGGCCCCATGTACATTAAAGGGCTGAAGGTTCCTGTGATGTGTGTCAAAATTTCTGATGGATAATCAAAGATTATCTGCAGTTAATGCAACAGAAATTCCATAAGAAACAGTAAATTGCTTCTTGACTAGCTAAGAAAACTAGCAATATTAACATGAATTCTATATGTAAGAGACGCTAGACACACCTTGTCAGTTTTGAATCCTCCTGTCCCACCATGTTTGCTTCCCCATACTGCTTGTCCTTCACGATCATAGCATACCTTCATTGATACAATTCCAACATTGCGAGACAAAGTTATTTGCCGTATGCCGGTATAGGTTCCATCATCAAACTTGGCTCCACCATTGCCACCCCAGGGTCCATAACTAATCACTCCTTCCGGTAATTTTGATGGCACCTTGACAGGAGTCTGAAATGAAACCTTAAAAATGCAACAACCAAGAAATTATGTAGTGCATATAAAAGGGAAAACAACAGTATATTTAGTTCTTACCTTGCTTTTGGTTTCTACATCACTCGAATCGTCGGAGCTACTAGAAGATTGCCTTGATAGCCCTCTTGGCTGGGGATTTCCGATTGCATCTCTCTGTCTTACAGCTAGAACTATATCGTAGCTTTCTCCAACACTTCCCTGGATCACTGAATAGCCACCTTGCTCAGCCCCATTAGGAATGAAACTTTGGGAATGAATAATAGTCTTTGAGGGATTTACTTTTACGACAGGCTTTGAATACACTCCAATTGCATCTAAATACCAACCAGACCTGCCATGAAATCCAACAATCTTGCTCTTGGTCATTGAGAAACTAGTTCCTTGTTCAGTACCATAGGGTCCATAGGTTTTCCTGTTGCTATGGAAAGTGATTGACCGAACAAAAATTGTTCCCCATTCCTTTAGGCTCCCATAGTATCCATGGACTGAAGTAAGAAACTCGTCTGGGTAATCAAGTTTGATCTAAAAGAATTTGAAGCACAGAATGAATCAGTCAAGTAAATTGTGCTGTCAACTATTTATATAGCAGTCAACAAGAAGATCTGCCACTTAATACTGAACTTCCAAACAAACTTCAATGAATTCTATGCATTTTTAAGATTCTCCAGAAATTCAAAGGAAAAGCTAAAGGAAACCATAGCATTGCCAATCAGCCTAAGCATTAGATGATTACAGAAAATCAGTTTTTGCATGTTGTAATTTTGGGAACCACGTATGGTTACTCGTATAAATTATAAAGTGAAGCTAACCTTATCTGTCTTAGAGCCTCCATTGCCTCCATGCTTCTTTGACCATACAGAGTTCCCTTTATTATCATATTCAATCTGGATAGAGTCAATGCCAGCTCCATGAGCTATCACCAATTGCCTTATCGTTGTGTATACTCCATCATCCCACCAAGACCCACCTTCTCCTCCCCATGGCCCAACTGATACCGGTTTCGTATCCTCATCAAGACTCTGGCAACACATCATCCAGGAGAGTTAACTAACCAGACAATCAATAAACTGAAAAACAAATAGTAAAACCAAAATAATGATTACCATTTCTCAAGCAAGGAGCAAAGAATTAGAGCACGGAAACAGGTCTAAGAAATTGGTGCAGAACGCCACACAACAGGAGGCTGATATGATTTGATTTTATGCGCACAAAAAGGGGTGTTTCTGAGTTGACTATTATGAAACAAATTTAGTTTTCAGACTGTGCAGAAGAAGCTTATTCTGTTTTCCACTTTGAAGGGAAACAATTCAAAGGAGAGGAATCAGATCCACCAAAAAACAGTGTCTTGGTGTAAAGAGCTCTTATCTTGTTCTGAGAAATGTTCCATCCTTTGGTCAGGTCAGGATTTTTCATTATCATAATAATTTCTCTTTTGACTGTGGTTAGGCACTGTACGTGGAGAATCATGAATTACCCCAGTAAAGGGCATTTGAAGATCAGCTTTTACCCTCACGCAAATACGACAAATGCTTTTATAACTTCTCTTTTTCAGTGCCCAGAACGCAAGCAGAATCTTCATAACGCTATTGTATTGATTCAAGATACAATTTTCCAGTACCGAATTACCTCAGCTGCAGTTATCCGCTGGCATATGATCAATCAATTGCATACAACTGATGTATCAGTTTTTCTTTCTTTTTAACTCTCCTTTTTGAAAAGATAGTATTAGATAATATGGAATTCAGCATCTTACCATCGACTCAAATAGCTGGCTCTCACCACTCTTCAATTTCCAACTCTATCACAGCATTTATTCTTATCTCTGCAGAAAAGAAAGACAGCAAAATATTCTTGGAAAGTTTTTGTTTGGGATGGGGCAAAGTTTCCTATCATTGGACGCACTGGAAGACCATTGAAGAGAACACATTTTTTGGTGTTATTAACTGTTGACATGACTCAGGTGTCGTCTGATCAGCCAATGGATTAAAGGATGTGGTGGGATCCTGCAACAAGTAAACTATCCAACAAAGCTCATCCTTCAAGATCATTGCGGAAATTTTAGTAAGGTTTGGAATTATTGTCAATTCCAATATATTTAGGGCATTAATAATTCCATGCAGTAAGTTTAGCTGCAGACTGCAGTTCAACTGAAAACCCCACGCTCCATTCCTGCAACAGCAATGGTTGAAGTAGAAAGGCTGAAAATCTCAGTACTGTATTGGTTGTTTAAAGCTTAAAGTCTCTTTAAGGTTACAGTCGGTATATCAAACATCATCTAAAAATTTTCATGTGTCTTCTCCAAGGTGAATCCTTTTTAATTATCATCTTTTATACATATAACTTCATATAGAGTTCAATTTAGCTGAAGTTCAAAGCCAAAATACTGGTAGCACAACCTTCGATATATTGCACTGGAATTTCCAGGTTTACATTGAATATCAACAAATATATATTCCACATCATCTTGACAAGGCCTATTGCCAGGGACAATCAAAAGTTTCCATTTAAGCAACAATAAGGTGCCATTAAACCCACTTCAGAAAGCATTCCGTGTGTAAATTAAGGCAGACAAGTGCACATTGAGAAGTACCTCTTAAGATCTACATAGTGGCTATTGCCAAGAGCCAACTTAAGCAAACATGCTCCACTGTAATACTTAAACTGGAGCAATTCAAGTTCCCAGTTCTTGCAGGACTTCCTGAAGCTTCTGCAAAAGCAATACTTCAAATTTTTAAATAAATGTCATCCGCTTTAAAGAGTTAAGGGAGAAGAACAAGAATAGGATTCAACATAAAGATAACCAATTGCATGCAAAAAGATCTATTCTGAAAATGGATTACACGAAAGTTTCATGTATGCTGGCAAAGAACAATCCTTGTAAATGCTTTACGCCTTTACCTGCCAATATGACATGGTTGGGATACAAGAATATCTCATTGTCAGCCGCTCCTGAGAGTAAATGAATTGAATTCTCCAGTAAGCAGCATCCCATTGAATCATCAGCTTATAGCTTCTAGAAAAAGCTGCACAAATTATTTATATTATAATAATGATACACAAATTAGTGGGCAAAAAAAGAAAAATCATAAACAAATATCTTAGCGCATGTTATGGCAAAGTCAATAATCAAAAGGAGTCATACTGAGTGCACCTTTTTTACCTGTGTGCTCTAGCAAAAAGAAGATAAATTGTTGTAGTTTCCAATAGAGTTCCAGTGCTTTTCAGAACACGAATCTATGCGAATAATTCTTATATGCAGCATATGTACTCTACCAATAATCTCCACAAGAACAGTGTCCATTCTTAAAATGGTGGAAGCACTTTGAATCAGTCAGATATATCTTACACCCAAATTTCAAGGAAACATACTTAGCAGTTAAATGGCAGTCCCTACACATTCTGGTGTTCTTAACAATCCTTATACTTTGAAGGGGTGAAGGTGAGTCAATTAAGGCAAAAGCTAATGCAAGCTTTTCACTATGGACACCACCAGTTCCCTCTTTCTCTTCTTCCTCAATGAAAAACCCACCATGATGGTCATCAATGTTCACTTCTCTATCTATGCTTTGCACCCATGAATACAAAAAGTTTGAGCATGGCTTAGATTGATCGCCAGTAACAAATGTATGCACAGTATTTCTAACTTCAATCCAACTGTGCCCAAGATATCTTCTCAATGTGTTCTCTTTTTTGAGCTTTCTCACTTTTGAAGAATCATCCAGTTTCCCACACAAGGCATATATCTGAAACATTAACTGGTTAACAACAATATTTCCTGGTTCCAAGTCAAGTAATCGTTCCCCTGCAAGGACAGCTAAAGCAGTATCTTCATGAATCCTGGAGGCAGTTAGCAAGGAATTCCAAACAGAGGAGTCAGGTTCTATAGGCATATCTTCAATAAACTCCATGGCTTCCCCAAGCCGACCAGAGCGGCCATAGAGATCTATCATAGCTGAGTAATGCTCAATGGCTGGTATAATCCCATAGTTGCTACTGATGCTGGAAAAAATATGCTTTCCCTCATCTACCATTTTGGCAATACCATGTGCAAGGATAATACTTAAAAAGGTACCCCTGTTAGGTTCAAGTCCCAACTTTGTCATCTGATTGAAGAGATCCAGGGCAGCATCAGAACAACCATGTAAAACATAACCTCCTATTATTGAGTTCCAGGAAACTATATCTCGAGTTGACATTCCATCAAATATGATTCTAGAATATAATATATTACCTGACTTGGCGTAAGTATCTATTAGAGAATTTGAAATAGAGAGTACAAACTCTAAATTCCGGCGCAAAATACAACCATGGATCTCTTTCACCTTTTTTGCAGCTATCAAATTTGCACAACCAGGCAAGATACTCAATATAGTTACTGAATTTGGACTAATGGAGCATGATTGCATTTGTCGAAAAACTCCAAATGCCTTGTCTATCACCCCGGTTTTTACATAACCAGCAATAAGAGCATTCCAAGATGCTGTATTTCTCCTAACTTTTCCATCCTGTTCCATTCGTTGAAAAAGATCCATGGCTCGATCTTCATCTCCATTTAATATGTATCCTGAGATCATTGTATTCCATGTGATGACATTGGGCTTCACATCTGATTCTCGCATTTTCATAGAGAGTTCATAAGCCTTCCCACAGTACCCAGCTTGGCAATATCCTGCAAGCATTGAGTTCCAAGAATAAACATCTTTCTCTTCCATCTTATCAAAGGCTTGCCTCGCAGCTTCCAGTTCCCCACACTTAGCATACATGTCAATAAGGGAGTTCCCAACAAGTACATTATCAATTACACCCATCTTAAGAGCTACAGAATGAATTTCCAGCCCCATCTTTAAAACTCTCAAGGATGCACAAGCAGAAACTGCACTTGTGATAGTAACGCCATTAGGCTTGATCCCAGCCAAAAGCATCTCCTTAAACAAACACAACGCCTGCCACCTCCTCCCATTTTGAGCAAGTCCTGAGATTATAGAGGTCCAAGTAAACACATCGAGACTTATCCTAGAACTCTCCATCTCTTTCATCAATCCAATTGCCACATCACATTGCCCTAACTGATTATAACCTTTAATTAATATATTCCACGTAATAATACCTGGTTCTATCCCTTCTCCCCACATCCCATTAAACAATCTGTAAGCTTCATCATTCTCACCTTGCTGACAATACGCCAATATTATTGAATTCCAAGTCACCCTATCCCTCTCATCCATGTTCTCGAAAAACCTCCTCGCAGAACTCAATTTCCCACACTTTGCATATACCGCTAAAAGGGAATTACTAACTCGCCTAAAAGAAAGCATCCCCAATCTAATTACTAAAGAATGCAGCAATCTCCCGGTCCTAACATCCCCACATTTAGCACAAGCTTGCAAAATTTTCGGAAACAAAAATTCATCCGGCAAGACACCATCTTTCATCATCAAAAAGAAAAGTTGTACAACTTCCCTCCACCTCGACTCTCTGGAGCACGCACCAATCATAGCAGACCAAGAGTACAAATTCTTTTCATTCATCTTATCAAAGACTTTACAAGCATCAACAAAAGACCCACATTTTGCGTACATGCTTACAAGCTTGGTTTCGACGAACGGGTCACTTTCTTTAACTAAATCGATTCGGGCATGGAGTTTCCGACCAAGGTCGAGAGAACCAAAATCAATGCAAGCTTGAAGTAATCTAATGAAGGTGTTGGGTCTTACCTGGGAACCACTTTGGGCAATTGAATCCAGAGCGGCTATAGCTTCAGTTAGGCGGCCGTTCAGTGTAAGGTAGTTTAAATGGCTGTCAATAACTTTCAGGTTGTTGGCCTTTTTGGTATTAGAAAATGCGAGCTTCGTTTGGGTTTGTGAAAATTGAGATAAGTTTTCATGTTTTGTTGGGACTATTACAGGAGGTTTTAAAGTACAAGCAATCATCAGATTTTCCATTTCTTCAAACTAATTACTGATCAATCTCTCTCTCTCTGACTTTCCCTTTCTTTTCTCCTTCAAGTTTTATTTACTGTTTTTGGATTGAGAAAAGATGATGGATGGACTGAAAGAGAGCTCGCAATTTGCAGAGGCGTGTGCGGAATGTCACGTTCATGCTCCAATGGATAGAGCCACGCAGAAAGCCAGGGTTTGGGTATAAAGTTTCCACGTCGGACCAGATACGGATACGAGGCCTCGAAGCCCAACCCCAAATCTAATGGATATCAGCGAGCTGGCCTGACTCCCTCGCCCAATTCAAGCCCCGATCGACCGAGCTGAGTAAATTGTCCTATATTTTTCAAGCCCAAAAAAAAAAAAAAACAAACACGGTGGAATCCAAGAACATTTCCCCTGTCGGCCTCATATTACGTCACGGAAAGCAAGCGCTCAACGAAGCAGGATGAACGTTTTTTTTTGTATAGAATTTGAGACTAGTTTTTTCATCATACGTATTTAATTTAATTTTACCTTGAATTTATTTAATTACATTGATCAATTGGTTTACCAAATCTTTAAAAAAAATTCTAGTATATATTTTATGATTGTACTGTATAATAATAAAAATTTATGTCGATACATTAAACATAAAATACGTTTTACATTTTTACTAAATTAATATATCACTCTTATCAAACTTGTGAATTTGTGATTGTAATTGGTAGTATAACTCATGCATGCTGGTCTAGTAGCTATCTAGGCTTCAGTCAGGTGGCTAATTAAAGAGCAGCAGCTATCTCTGGTGGACACTAACCTATCGTATTCACCGACAAAGTCACAAGCACTCCCTTTCAACTGCTTTGGAGAGTAATTAAGAGACAAACCCATCGGCCATATGCTCGAACAATACCCCTTGGGCAGGGCATTCGTAATGATTATGGTGAAGACTGAAGACGAGATAAACCAAGGATCAAGGTTAGCTGTAAGCAACACATGAAAAGGCTGTCGGATTAGCCATGATCTAACTGGACAGATATATTTTGTCGCATACTTTGCTTGCACCGACGTAAACGGAACGGAGATCTAGCGGCACCACGAAAAGCTTCATGTTTTAGGAACACAAACAAACGGCGCATAACGGCGCCATTTCTCTCTCTCTCGATTCCTTTTCCGTTTTTTGGTCAATTCGCCATCATATATTCATTATCATGACCATCGTATTGCGTGATTGATTGATTGATTAATTCCAATTAAAAGTTGTCGACCCAACGTTTCCAGATCACCTTTTTAATAATGATGAAGATCATGCTTGAGCTTCCATCAATCGCAATCAAGCTTAATTAATATCACCTATTTTCTCGGTTGTGTACTCACTTAAATTTAAAATATGTTGATTTTGGTTATTAAGTACAATAATTATATTTTCATTTTAAATTAATAAAACTTTACAAATTTGAAACTTGAATCCTAATGCATCTACAATTTTTTTTTTTCAAATCAAAAGTCTCCCTTATATTTAAAAATTAAAAACAGTCGAATATGTATAGGTTAAAACAAAAACTAGATGAAAAATGTTACTTTGTATAACAACCTAAGAAAAGAAATGGACCATCTTTTTGATGACGAAGAAGATTATGGTTAAGCATCCATCAATCACAATCAAGCCTAATATAATTCTAACATCTGGGGTTTTGTTCACACTTAAAAATAAATCTTTCATTTTAAATATATTTTCAAATTATTATACCTTCATTTTTAATATATAAAAATCTTACTAATTTGAAATTCAAATATTAACATTTGCATTCTTTTTTTCAAACCAAAAGCTTTAATACACAAGTTGAAACAAAATCGAGATGAAAAATATTACTTTGCGTAGTAAGATTTGACTTTTGAGCTGTAGTAATGGTGATAAAGGAAGAAAAGAAATAGAAACAACCTGTGGGTGAGTTGGATAGAATTGTTCGTTGCCTGCTTCTTTATTTGGTTTAGGTGAGGAGTCATATAACAATCATACAGGAAGATACAAAGTTTAGGTACACTGGACAAGACTCCTCCAAAAACATGAGAGCTGAGCTGGGAATAATATGGCAATATTTTCAAACAGGGACCCGTTATCTTAGGGTTCTGTTCTTCGGCCAATCTTAAATCTTCTTTTTTTTTTTCTTTTGAAATATTGTAGACGACAGAAGTAAAATGTCGGAGAATTTTTTTAAAATTTGCGAAGGGAGGCGGTGCAGGTGGGCTGAGAAGGTGGCCATGATCAATCAATCCATATTGTTTTAAACCAGTCTTAACCTGGTTAAAATATTAGTTTAAGTATAACTTATGTTTTAAGCCAACTGTGTTTGGTCAAGATTCCTATTGAAGGGGAGAAACAAGGGAAAAAAACAGAGAGAGCATCAAGTAGAAGTAAAGAAGAAGACAGCTTTTCTTTATTCTTCGATTCAGTACAGCTAAAAATGCAATGACCATCCAAAACATTTTTCCTTCTTCATCTTAAACTATGCAAAAACCAAGGACAATATATCAGATTCGAACTCTAAACTTACTGAACATCATCATTGACTTAATATATATTCATGAAAAGACATGAAAAATGTTACGATGAAATAATTTTACGCTGTCGGAGGAGTATGGCATAGATATAGTACCTAATTGGGTTTCTTTTTCAGATCAGAATAAATAAATTAAAGAGGCAATGAGACACATCACATGGCGCATGAGATATACGAGAGTCTGATGCACGTGAGCAGACGAATACAAGATAATATTTTGCATCCTCACATTCAGAGTATTTAACTTCAAGTGTATGCTTGAGAAATTGCATTATCCATGAAGAAACCTAAAGAAAATTAAATAAAAGACAGAAAAATGATTTGCACATGCATACACGACACAAAGGGCCAAGGTAGGGCAAAGGGTATTCTCTATTATTATGATATATCGCATATGATATGAAATTTTTAGAGTATGGGCCAATTGGAATATTGATCGGATGTGATTTGATTGAAATCATACAAAAGTATGAAAAGCAGGAAAGCTATATATATATATATATATATATATATATAGTGGACATTTATGTATAGTTTTTATATAGTTTTAGATTCAAAAATATGAAAAATACAAACATATATTAATGAAAAAAATAAGGCCAATGTTATACATTAGAAGATGTATTTGTTTTTGTAAAGGAGACCACGGCATGTTGAGGATAAGAAAAATGACTGTAAATGTTAAATATTGAATTCTAAATTTATTAGAAGTCACTTTCTAAAAAAATTGTATAAATCAATTGAATTAATTTTTGAATTTCAAGATTTTTTTTCACTATTGATTTTTGAAACAATTCAGTTAAATCGTTTAGCATGCATGGAAAATGAATTTGCTTCCTTTAACTAGTTATCATTTTTTTTGAATGAAACTAGTTATCATTAGTTACTTTATTTGTACATAGTGATTTGCATTTTCTAAATTAGTAAGCTTCACTTGAAATTCAAGTTTCATTCATCACTATCAATGATAACAACTCCAGAACATCAATATATGGAAAATGTTTGTCTTTAATTATTTTTAGTACAGTATACAGCAAACACAGAAAAATTTAAAATTGGCATCACGTGAATAGGAAATAAGATAAAGATAGTACCTACTTCAAATTCTAAATTCAAACTTGGGGGTGTAAACATAAATTTACAAACTTTAGGGTGTAACATGCAATTTAATTGCCACTGTTTCTCCTCGTAATAATGATTTCGGACCGCCTTTTTGATTTCCCGTTACTTCCATTAAAGCTCCAGCCTTTCTTTTTGTTAGTAGAACTATTTTCTTCTCCAATACTTTAATGGCTGAAAGTGAAGAAGACTCTTCCATGATTTAATTGGAAGTGACAAACATATCCCAAGGATATGTATAAAAATAGCAGACCTCAGAGTTTTATGTGAGACTCTGAAGCAGTATCTAAAGAGAAACAATGCTAGTTCCCGTGTAGCAGCAGATCAGTGTCTAACCAGCTTCTCTCTCACTTCACCAATTCAAGTCTTTTCTTTTCTTTTTCTTTTTTAAAAATTTCCCTCCAAGTTGACTGTTATTGAAGGGAAATGGAAACTAGCTCAGTTTCCAAGCTGTTGATTTGGTTGTTCACAGCCTTGTTAGTGAGTTCTAAGCTGATCCAGTGCAGCATTACCTACGATAAGAAAGCTATTCTCATCAATGGACAAAGGAGAATCCTCATCTCCGGGTCCATTCATTATCCCAGAAGCACCCCTGAGGTGATTGTCTTTCACTCTTTTCCTTTTATTTTTCTCCTGAAAACATGAAAAAAGACTTACTTATTGGATTTTTTTTTTCTGGTTCTAGATGTGGGAGGATCTTATAAAGAAGGCTAAAGATGGAGGCTTGGATGTCATAGACACCTATGTCTTTTGGAATGGCCATGAACCATCTCCTGGCAATGTACTACTTTAGATCTCAATTGGGTTATCTTTGAATTCTGTACTTTCCCAGTTTCACTTCTTTAGCATTTCATTTCCTTCATCAATTTAATTATATATATTTGTTTTTCTCTATTTTTGTATGGTATAGTATAATTTCGAGGGAAGATATGACCTGGTTCGGTTCATTAAGACAGCGCAGAAACTGGGATTATACGTTCATCTTCGCATTGGACCTTATATTTGTGCAGAGTGGAATTTTG
Source organism: Heritiera littoralis (assembly GCA_031772115.1). Taxonomy (NCBI): domain Eukaryota; kingdom Viridiplantae; phylum Streptophyta; class Magnoliopsida; order Malvales; family Malvaceae; genus Heritiera; species Heritiera littoralis. Next base: position 23,728,688 of record JAPDPK010000001.1, read on the forward strand.
GGTACTTAACTATTGTTATGTCTTTTCTGTTAAATTAAAACTTTCAACCTTCTTAGCATGTTAAATAGTAAATGCTTGATAAAAGATGTGTGTGTCTGTGTGTGTGTTTTTTTTTTTGTAATTTCTTGTTTCCTGGATTTCAGTGACTTACATTCTCTTTCTGCTACAGAGGATTTCCTGTCTGGCTTAAGTATGTTCCTGGCATCATCTTCAGAACAGATAATGAGCCCTTCAAGGTGTTTTTTTTTTAACTAATCCTTTTATTTTTTATTTTTGGTCAAAACTTTTAGTTTATTTCACAGCAAATATAGTAATTCTGTCTGTTCTATGAATTTCTTTGCTTAAATGGAATAATCCAAAAGAAAGGAGAAAGAATGCCCTTTCAATTTGAAGAAGTGTAGTAAAGGAAATTGGAGAAGTCATAAAGCTAATAGGCTTTTTTAAGTAAAATTCTATTTCTTTCCTACAGAGGGCAATGCAAGGATTCACCCAGAAAATTGTACAAATGATGAAGAAGGAAAAACTTTTTGCATCACAAGGTGGCCCCATCATCCTTTCTCAGGTATGACTTATGAGAAGCATTTGGCGTTTATGATTTCCAGTTTTAGGAATTTTGATTTGCTCAAATTAGATAACAATCAGTTTTGTTTTTCAAAAAGAGAATAACTGGAAGGATGCTAACAGCCTAAGATGCCACTGCCAATAACAATGAAAGCTTTGGTCTGAATTACTGTGTATGTAATGTCTTTTACGCCGTTTCATTTGTGCAGATTGAGAATGAATATGGATCTGAGAGTAAGGCACTTGGAGCGGCTGGTCATGCATACATTAATTGGGCTGCAAAAATGGCTGTTGGACTGGATACAGGAGTCCCATGGGTAATGTGCAAAGAAGATGATGCCCCAGATCCCATAGTAAGCTGTCTCACTCTCTCCCCTTCCCTGATTTTGCCTTGTTTGTCCAATGATCTATTTTTTAATTCAGCCATTTTTCCTCTTCGCAGATAAATGCATGTAATGGCTTTTACTGTGATGCATTCTCTCCCAACAAACCTTACAAGCCTACATTGTGGACTGAGGCTTGGAGCGGCTGGTGAGTGCTTTCTTTGTCGATCCTTTCAGAATGTTACAAGATGTGATGTTAATATGCTTATTTGTCTATCTGATATTTCTTCACTCTATATCGAGAAGGTTTACAGAATTTGGTGGCACAGTTCACCAACGCCCTGTTCAAGACTTGGCATTTGCAGTTGCTCGTTTCATACAAAAGGGTGGCTCATATATTAACTATTATATGGTTAGTTACCATGTTTATTTTGGTTTATAATAGTAAAAGACTCATTGTACCAGCAACGGTTTAAGCTTACAGCTTATGCTCTATTTGCTTTTGATAGTACCATGGAGGAACCAACTTTGGACGGTCAGCTGGTGGACCATTTATTACAACCAGTTATGACTATGATGCTCCAATTGATGAATATGGTGAGAAAACTGAGTTCATTCTCATTATAGTGAATTCATGAACTGTGAAATTCATTTAATCTTTTCACTATCTAAGCATGCCTTATCAGAATTTGATAGGAGCAACTGATTAATGTACAGGTCTTTCTCATTTCCTTTTCTTCCTTGCATGTTCTCATTAGATCCTAATTGTACATTGCAACATATTATAAGGGTGCTTTGAAATCTGAGTTGCAGCTAACAAGTTCACCTTGATTAGGTTTAATCCGACAGCCTAAATACGGTCATCTGAAGGACCTTCATAGGGCCATTAAGCTATGTGAACATGCTTTAGTTTCCTCAGATCCTACTGTTACTTCCTTGGGAACCTATCAGCAAGTATGCTTTTTCTGCCAATGATTACTCTTATTATCAGTTGGTAGTAGCGTAATTTGCTTAAAAAAATTTTCCACCAATGATGTTAATAATTATTATCTTTCAGGCCCATGTTTTCTCTTCAGGGAAAGGAAGCTGTGCAGCTTTTATTGCAAATTACCATATGAAATCTGCTGCTAGGGTGATGTTTAAAAACAGGCACTACAATTTGCCCCCTTGGTCTATTAGCATCCTTCCTGATTGCCGAAATGTTGTGTTTAACACTGCAATAGTAAGTAATCTGTAGGCCTATTTTAATGTGGTAAAAGCTATTTTCATTTAACTCTTTGATTTTCTTACAAAAATACTTACATAATTGTCCTATGTGCCAAGGTTGGAGTTAAAACCTCACAGGTCCAAATGTTGCCAACGAACACCAAGATGTTCTATTGGCAGACTTACGATGAAGACATTTCTTCTCTAGGAGAAAGTTCAAGTATCACAGCTCCTGGGCTCTTGGACCATATGAATGTTACCAGAGACACTAGTGACTACCTGTGGTACACAACCAGGTGAGGCACAGCATTTTGATGCACTTGAGGTTTCTCGGGATCTTGAGAATGAGTCGGTTAATTTATAGACGGTCGATCCAATAAGCTTATTTCTTCTTGTTTTAATTTCATTCCAGCGTTCACATTAGTCCATCAGAATCATTTTTGCGAGGAGGACAAAAACCCACTCTCAATGTGGATTCAGCTGGCCATGCTCTTCATGTCTTCATCAATGGACAGTTTTCAGGTGTGTTCTGGATTTTTCTCATCAAAATTGTAACATTACATACAGAGATCACTGTATTTTGGTATCTGCATAAGTCACAGTTAGGCATGTGACATATTACAGGATCAGCCTTTGGGACTAGGGAAAACAGGAGGTTCACATTTACAGGACCAGTGAACCTACGTGCTGGAACAAATCACATTGCACTTGTCAGCATGGCTGTTGGATTACCGGTTAGTTGCTCTAGACCATACTTATCTGGATGCAAATGTTAGCTAGCACATTTACAATTTGATCGGTCTATTCCTTTACCTATGGGTCCATTAGGATGAGGCAGACCAAGTGAACTTGTCCCAACCATAACTTTAAATGCAAAAAACTACAAAGTTTTTCGATTACTAACATTAATTTATGGTGGTGCCGAAGAATGTTGGACTACATTATGAGACATGGAAAACAGGAATTCTAGGTGTTTTCTTGTATGGCCTTGACCGAGGAAAGAAAGACTTGACATGGCAAAAATGGTCATACCAGGTTTGACAACTCACATTCATCTGCGAAAACTACGATTGGCCTGTTTCAATGATGCTTTATAAATGCCAGAAAAGTTAGTTAGGCTCACATAACTGCTCTCAAACAGGTTGGCCTAAAAGGAGAAGCGATGAATTTGATCTCTCCAGATGGAGACTCATCCGTTGAATGGGTCCGAGCTTCACTAGCAACACACAGCCGGCAGTTTATGACATGGTGTAAGGTAGGAAAGCTGAAGAAGCAGGGAAATAGAAAGGGGATGAATTGGGGGATTTTCATTTTTTGTCTGTTTTATTATTATTATTTGGATTGGGAGATAACTTAGGACCCTTAAATTGTGTCTGAAGTTAAATCTCGGCTTTGATATTGCAGGCATATTTCGATTCCCCAGGGGGTGCTGAACCACTGGCTTTGGACATGCGGAGTATGGGAAAGGGTCAAGTATGGATTAATGGACAGAGCTTAGGAAGATATTGGATGGCTTATGCAAAGGGTGACTGTGGTTCTTGTAGTTACACAGGGACGTTCCGACCTCCAAAGTGCCAGAATGGTTGTGGCCAGCCAACCCAAAGATGGTATCACTCTCAAACTCCATAAATTACAAAGCTTTCAGTCGACATGAAACTCTCATGAGATTATCTTTGAATCCTCCTAAACTCTTATCTCACTTTGTCATATTTCGGACTTTTCAGGTATCACGTTCCAAGATCATGGCTAAAGCCAAGACAAAATTTGTTGGTAGTCTTTGAAGAACTTGGCGGAGATGCATCAAAAATTTCTCTTGTGAGGAGATCAGTTTTATAAAGTTTCCTAGACACCATCACAAGTAAGCAAGCTGAGAAGAGAATATTAACAAAGAGTGAAGATAAGGGTGGAGATGATATTTCAGTTTCCTTGCCTAAATGCTTTTCGCTATTGTTTAATTATAGCAGAAATATAAAGGTTTTAGAATTAGGCAGTCATCATTAGAATTGGCATGGATGAATGCTCTGTAAAGCTATGGGTGATGACAGGCCAGCCAGCCGGTTATGTGAGTCTAAAGTCCCATTTTTTGGCCTTCTCTTTCTACTGAGATGAAGCGCCAGAATCATTCTCAAAAAAGCAAAGCAAGAAACAATATTGTTCAACACTATTGCTTTCAAGAAATGAATCATTCTTGTTTAGAAACCTTGATATGATTGTATTAACAGTTTGTTTTTGGATAGCCGAGGCACAATAGTAGGGCAGAAGCTTGTGTAAGCTATCAGTTTTCTCAACTAAACAATACAGAGTTGAATGAAAAAACAGAAGATTAATTTAAGCTTAAGATTAATCTCATATCATCATATTGAAACAGGGGCAGAAGCACCGAGTATCGAAATGGAAATACAACCACGCATATATAATTTAGTATCTATACGGAGGACAGATATTTATTAGATAAAAAAGTAAAATCCCAGTTTCAGAAACAACTTCAGACTTCAAATACTACAATTAAACGTTGATTCAGGCTTTCTGCACCGAGTTGGAAGAATGAAATGCGATTTTCTGCTGCAATTCCTCTTTCCTTGCACCCACAACCTTGTCAATTATGGTGCCCTCTTTCAGAAAGATAAAAGTTGGCATGGCCTCGATGGCCCAATCCCGAGCAACGCTCTGCAAAATACAAGAGAATAGCGTGATTCATTTACTGCTACTTACCACTCTGCTCGAATCAAGTTATTACAAAACAAGTTAGTAAGGCTTGAGAGATCCTACATTCAGTTCATCCACATCCACCTTCAGGAATATGATTTGGGGCAGCTTCTTGGCAAGGTCTGCCAGGATTGGTGCAATAAAACGGCATGGCCCGCACCATGAAGCTGTGAAGTCCACCACCACCTAGCCAAGAAAATCTTTGCCTTTCAGGGATAATTTTTGAATAAAAATACTAATAATCACAATCATGCTCTAAAAAAAATAAGCCATGGTGATACTTAAATGTTCCAAAGAACCAAAATTTTTTTAGTTAATCCAAAGAAAGGCTAGATTTTTACCAGTTTCTTGGACGCGTTTGCCAACTGAAGCTGCTCGTTCCACGAATCAACAGTGTGGCAGCCGATTACTTGTCCCTCTTCCGCCATTGTTTTCCCTTTGATTCCTTCCTCTGTAAGCTGATAAATTGGCAAAGCAGATTCCTTTCTCCCGTTTCCTTTGCTATTGTTGTCTAATTCCTCGAAAGCGGTCAGAATGGCATCATATCGAGGAAATTAGAGACTTTTATTACGAGAATGCCATTGATTCGCAAAATTTGTGGGGCCAGCGGCGGCGAAAATAATTTCGTGTCCCGAAACGAGCGGTCCTCTTGAATTTGGATAAGGACATTGGCTGATTGGCATGGCATCTGCGCAGGCGGCGCATTTTGCTGCCACACGGGGAAAACCTAAACTTGAATAAGGTCATAAGTTTTGGTTTTATTGCAAAATAAACTTAAAAATTATGATTAAATGTAAATTTAAAATAATTAAATATAAAATATATTAAAAATATTATAAAAATATAATTATTAATGTAAATATTAGTGTCAATGAATTTAAAAATATAATAATTTTGTTAAATATATGTATGTTTATGTTAATTATCATGTATTTATATACTTTTAATAAATTTTACACTAATAATTTTAATTTATGTTTAATCATGTATTTTTTATATTAATTTTAAATTAATTATCAACTGTTTATAATACTTTTAATATATTTTACATTTAATAAATTTAAATTTATCATTTATTTTTTACATTAACTTTATTGACTTTATAATAAAGTTAAAAATTATGTGCTTATGCTTTACAAAAACCCAATGCAAAGGCCAAAACTTGTTATAGCCTCTTGTCTTTATCTATTGGGTTGGAGTCAAGGCTGAAGCCCGATTCTGTGATTTTGAGGGAAATTTAACGTAGCTGCATGCTTTGCTAGTGCATGAGCCACGCCATTGGCCGTTCTTCAAATGTGCACAACTCTGCAAACTTCAAGTTTCCCATCATGGACAAATCTTTCCCTTTGTTGTTTATGACCTCCAAGCTATATCAACTTGATTTATTGAATCAGAAAACATAAGACTAATTTGGACAGAAGATTATTCATATTATTATATTGAAACAAGGGCAGAAGCAGAGAGGACGAAATGGAAATACAACAACACATAATTTAGTATCTATCCGAAAGACAGACATTTATTGAGATCCAAAAGTAAAATCCCAGATTCAGAAACAACTTCAGACTTCGAAGAGTGCAATTTGATTCAGGGTTTCTGCATCAGTTGGAAGCATGATCTACTATTTTCTGCTCCGAGTCCTCTCTCCTTGCACCCACATACTTGTCAATTACGGTGCCTTCTTTTAGAAAGATGAAAGTCTGCATTACCTCAATAGCATACTCCTGAGCTACGGTCTGCAAAATACAAGAGAATAGTGTCAAGAAATTTACTACTAGTTATCATTCTGGTTTGAATCAAGTTAATGCAAATGAAACGCTCATTACACGCTGTATTAAGAAAGGGCTTAAAAGATCCTACATTCAATTCATCCGCATCCACCATCAAGAACATGACATCGCGCCACCGCGTAGCAAACTCTGCCTCGACTGGTGCAATAATACAGCGTGGCGCTCACCATGAAGGATAGAATGTTGGAATTAATTCAACTCACCAAGTCATTAACACAAAACAAGAGAGAAAACTAACCTTTTGGTAGATTAAGCAAAATACCCACCGTTTCACGCTATTACCGCCACTGCCAGAGGGAAGGAACGTCGCCGGAAGTCCCCCCACACTTGGCTGCATCCATTCTGGTTTGCCATGGTCGCCTGTGCAAGGAAGAGGTAAAGATGATGGTGAGCCATGGAGAATCGGGAGAGAAAATGGGAGAGGAATACTCTTGTGCATCTCTCACCAATCACACAAATGGTTAATGGGCCACCATTTATATACTGATGCCAAGAGGAAGGATCTCTCAAATTTTGTATCATGTATTATATCCGTTTCATTAAGGATAAATACATGTATAATAGACATATTATATGTATGATCACACTTTATAGACAAAATATACTACAAATTAATTTATATGATATTAATTACACTTAATTAATTCACATTATTGAGATAATTTAACATAGAAATTCTCCACCACCTACCAAATAACAAAACTTCTATTGAAAAGCAAACCAATTTTATTATAAATTTCACTGATTTACCCGAATTCTGTTTGCTTAATTCACTGAATTACAGTTGATGGATTAGGGGAGAACTCTTTTTCGAACAAACAAAAGGTACAAGCAGACAAGCAAAAGAAAGCCATTTGAAAACAATCCAAGGAAAGAACACATTTTTACGAGTTTCTTTGACTCCTTTGCCAACTGAAGCTGTTGGTTCCATGAATCAACAGTGTGGCATTCGATTAATTGTCCCTCTTACGCCATTATTTTCCTTCGATTACTTCCTCTCTAAGCTGATAAATCGGCAAAGCAGATTCCTTTTCTACTGCTTTCTTCCTTTCTTATTTCCTTGAGCGAGGTTAAAATTCCATTATATATAGAGAGGAATTATTAGAGTCTGCAAAATTTGTGTGGCCACAGGTGATAATAATTTCGTGTAAGTACAAGGGTCATCTTGAATCTGGATTAGGACATGACACTACATGGCATGCGTTGCATGTCGCAGGGTGATTGGGCAATGGCAGCGACCTCGTGCTTGTTTTGCTCTCCGACGGAACACATGACACGACGAAAAACCTCATGCTTGACTAAAGCCCAGAATTTGTGATATACACACAATTCTGATGGGTAGTTAAGTGGTTGATAGTATTCTTTTGTATAGGATACACAGCTATTGTATTCCACATCAGCACTAGCTGACTCAGCATTTTCCACTATAAATAGCAGTAACACAGAAATACAGAGGCTATTGAAAATTGCCATTACAATTTTGAATCTCTTCCCCTTTCTCTAACTACTTCTGCTTCTTTTTCTTCTTCTTATTCCTATATCATCTACTTCAATTCTAATTTCGGAGTTGCTTGAATCATTGGCATCAGAGCTAGCAACGACAATGGCGGATGATGTTCAAATTCGTATTCAAAAGGAGCTAGGTTTGTTGCATAAGGAGATTGAAGGAATGCACACAGAGTTTTCTAGCAATAATGAGACCTTACAACAAGAATTGCGAGCTGAGATTCAATCTAAGGTCGATACTGTAGGGGCGGACGTTCGGCAGATGTTTGAGCAAATCATGCTGCAAATGAAATCTTCCAGATCTGATTCTGATGGATCGGGAAGTGTTGCTTCTTCTGAGCTGAAGCAAAAATCAGTGTTACCTACTGCAAAGAGTGCTACTGCTCTTGATCCTGTTATAGTTGATCCAGTAAATATAACAGATGATTCTAGGTATGTACCTAGATATTCTAAGATTGAATGTCCTCGTTTTGCTGGTGAGGATTTTCGAGGTTGGTTAATGAAGATGGAGCAATATTTTGAGGCTTCTGGTATTAAGGAAGCTGATAAGGTGCGTTTGGTGATGCTACATTTGGATGGAAAGGCTTTACAATGGCATCAACGATTCGTGAAGAATCAAGGAGTGTTAGCTGATGTTACATGGCAACAGTATTTGGAGGAGATGCAGATCAGATTCAATGATACAGAGTATGCTGATCCTATGCTTGATTTGGTAAGTTTAAAGCAAACTCTGTCAGTAAATGAATATTATGAAGAATTTGAGAGTTTGTTGAACCTTTTGAATCTACCTGAAGACTATGCCTTAAGCATTTTCATTAGTAACCTTAAACCAGAAATATCTAAACCATTGAGACTATTCTTACCAAAATCTCTTAGCCATGCCCTTAACCTAGCCAAACAGCTTGAATCTCTTCTGTTTAATACACCTATAAAGGCCTTCATAGCTTCCAAACCATACATCAGTCCAATTCCTTGTTAATTTCTAAGAATGAACTACCTCCTTTGTTACCTACTCCAAAAATGCCTTTTCAACCTTATCAGCCACCTAAACCATCCACAATTACTCGATTACAACCTGTCCGAACAGATCTTAAGGGAACTAAACCTACTCGTATACCTACCAAGGAGGAAAGGGAGGATAGGAGAAGGAAAGGTTTGTGTATGTGGTGTGGTCAAAAATATACGGTGGGGCATACCTGTACTAGATCTCAGCTCTATCAAATGTTTGTTGAAGATACTATTGAGATGCCTGACATGCCAGAGGAGTTTAGTGACTGTATTGATACTCTGGAAGAAGTGAATCCAGTAGAGCAGGGGGAAGAAGTTCAACCAGTGATTTCATTACATGCTTTATTTGGAACTTCTGATTCTCAAACAATGAAGATCCAAGGCACTATAAAAAATGCTAAGGTGACATTGTTAGTAGATTCTGGCAGTACTCATAACTTCATTGGTCTGTCTTTAGTCAAGAATCTCTCACTAATGACTCAACCAGTAAGGGGATATAAGGTGACAGTGGCTAACGGTGATAAAATGCTTGTGCAAGAATGTTGTAAGGCTATTCCATGGGAAACTTCTGGTTTAAGGCAAACCACAGATTTCTTAGTCTTACCATTGTTAGGTTGTGATGTTGTTCTTGGAGTTCATTGGTTGAAGCAATTGGGTCCTATTATATGGGATTTTTCAGCTTTATCAATGATGTTTTCTGTTGATAATCATGGAAGACTGTGAGAGGCATAGTTGCTGGAAATGTTCAATTGGCTTCACAAAAGCAGGTGAATAAGTTGAAGGGATCTCTTAAGGGTGCATGTACTTTGCTATTAACAACACTTTTGAGTGATGAAGGTCAGGAAGTAATGCCACCACTTTGCAATGACTGATGAGTTACAAAAATTGCTGAAACAGTATTGTGTTTTGTTTGATGTTCCTACTAGTCTTCCTCTAAAGAGATGTCAAGATCATAAAATTCCCTTAGAAGCTGGAGCACAAGCTGTTAAGGTTAAGCCTTATAGGTATCCATCTGTACAAAAAGATGAGACAAAAAGAATTGTGGCTGAAATGAAGAATGCTGGTATTATCCGGAATAGCACTAGTGCTTTTGCTTCTCCAGTGGTTCTTGTTAAGAAAAAAGATGGTTCTTGGCGCCTATGTATTGATTATAGGCAATTGAACAAGGTGACTATTAAGGATAGATTTCCCATTCCTTTGGTTGAGGAGTTACTGGATGAGCTGGTTAGATCTTGTTTCTTTTCAAAGTTGGATTTAAGGTCTGGATATCACCAGATTAGAATGGCTGAGTGTGATATCCATAAGACTGCTTTTAGAACTCATGAAGGTCATTATGAGTTTTTAGTTATGCCCTTTGGGCTAACTAATGCACTATCCACTTTTCAAAATCTGATGAATAGTATTTTCCAGCCACACTTAAGGAAGTTTGTATTGGTCTTTTTTGATGATATCTTAGTTTATTCTAAGAGTTGGTTAGACATATGCGACATCTGACATTGGTTTTTCAGCTACTTATGGAGAATCAATTGTTTGTTAAGCAGTCTAAGTGCCAATTTGGAGCTCAACAGGTGCAATATTTGGGGCATGTGATTTCCAAGGATGGTGTGGCTATGGATGCTGATAAGATCCAGTGCATTGTGGATTGGCCCTATTCGTCTTCTGTTAAGGATGTTCGAGGGATTTTGGGCCTCACTGGCTATTATAGAAGATTTGTGAGGAATTATAGTGTCATTGCTCATCCACTTACTGTTTTGCTCAAGAAGAATTCTTTCTCATGGACAAAGGATACTCAACAAGCTTGGGATGCCTTGAAAGTGGCTATGACTACAGCTCCTATATTGGCCCTGCCTGATTTCCAGACGATGTTTGTAGTAGAGTCTGATGCCTCAAATGTGGGTATAGGTGTTGTTTTGAGTCAAAAGGGTAGGCTGTAACTTTTTTCAGTAAGGCTCTTTCTCTTAGACATCAAAGTTTTGTCTGTTTATGAGAAAGAAATGTTGGCTATATTGGCAGCAGTGAAGAAATGGCATTCTTACTTACTTGGCCGGAGGTTTCAAATTAAAATTGATCACCATAGCTTGAAGTTTTTGTTGGATCAGAAAACTTCTACACCTGCACAACAGAAATGGGTAGTTAAAATGATGGGTTATGACTTCGAAGTTCATTATAGGAAGGGTGTTAACAATGTTGTTGCTGATGCTTTGTCTAGAGTTCCTCAAGCTCAATGTCAGGCCCTCTCTGTTTGCACTAGTGATTTGTTAGACAGGATTAAACGATCTTGGCTCCTTGATGCTCAATTGGTGCATATTCTGCATAAGTTGAAGTCTAACTCTCCTGTTTCAGGTCAGTATACTTGGTCTAATGATCAATTACGGAGGAAGGGAAAATTGGCGGTTGGATCAGACTCTTCTCTTAGGAAGGATCTGCTTCAATTCTTTCATAGTTCTGCAACTGGTGGCCATTCGGGTATGGATGCTACTCTCAAGCGGATTTCTGCTGTGGTTTATTGGAAAGGAATGAGGAAAGAAGTCAGACAATTTATTAGGAGTTGTGAGGTCTGTCAAAGATGCAAGTATGACACAGCTGCTTCTCCAGGGTTGTTACAACCCTTACCAATTCCAGAGCGAGTGTGGACTGATTTATCTATGGATTTTATTAAAAGGTTGCCTAAATCTGGGGGTAAAGATACTATTTTGGTGGTGGTGGATAGATTGAGCAAATATGCTCACTTTATTCCCTTGGCTCATCCTTTTACTGCTCTGCAAGTGGCTCAAGCTTTCCTTGATTATGTTTACAAGTTACATGGTCCACCAGGCAGCATAGTTACTGATCGGGATAAGGTTTTTGTTAGTAATTTCTGGAAGGAGTTGTTTAAACTGCTTGGAACTGACTTGTGCATGTCTTCAGCATATCATCCACAGTCCGATGGTCAGATTGAAGTGGTCAATAGGTGTCTTGAAACCTATTTGCGTTGCATGACTAGTGAGACTCCTTGCTCTTGGCTTAAGTGGCTACCTTTAGTTGAATGGTGGTACAATACCACCCATCATTCAGCTATACAGACTACTCCTTATGAGGCTGTGTATGGGCAACCTGCTCCTATACATCTTCCTTATCTTCCTGGTGATTCTATGGTAGCAGTGATTGACAGGAGTCTTCAGGCTAGAGAAGCAGCCATTCGTCTTCTCAAATTTCATTTGCAGAGGGCTCAGAATCGTATGAAGTAGCAAGCTGATAAAGGTCGCAGTGACAGAAGCTTTAAGATAGGTGATTTTGTTTTTCTCAAGCTTCAGCCCTTTCGACAGAAGTCTGTGGTTAATCGATTGTGCTTAAAATTGGCTGCTAAGTTCTATGGACCTTATAAGGTCATTGGTAAGGTGGGAGCAGTGGCGTATAAGTTGGAATTACCTCCGGGAGCTAAAATTCACCCTGTTTTCCATGTTTCTCAACTTCGGATACATGTTGGTTCTTGTACAGTGCAACACCAACTTCCTTTGTTGGAGGAAGATGGTACTGTGGCTAAGGAACCTGTTGCTATTCTGGATCGTTGGATGATTAATCATCGTGGTCGTGCTCTTACTCAGGTGTTGGTGCAATGGTACAACTCTTTTCCAGAGGATGCTACTTGGGAGAATTGGTCTCTTTTTCAGCAACGTTTCCCTGATTTTGATCCTTGAGGACAAGGATCCTTTTGAAGGGGGGGGGGTATTTGATATACGCACAATTCTGATGGGTAGTTAAGTGGTTGATAGTATTCTTTTGTATAGGATACACAGCTATTGTATTCCACATCAGCACTAGCTGACTCAGCATTTTCCACTATAAATAACCGTAACACAGAAATACAGAGGCTATTGAAAATTGCCATTACAATTTCGAATCTCTTCCCTCTTTCTCTAACTACTTCTGCTTCTTCTTCTTCTTCTCTATTCCTATATCATCTACTTCAATTCTAATTTCGGAGTTGCGTGAATCAATTTGTTGAAGCCTATTATCTTTTGCTATTGGATTGGATTCAAGGCTGAAGCCCAATTCTATGATATTTAATTTCGTATTAGGCCGTCAACTATATCCAAGTTCTTTTTCATTCACATTGGGTTCTAATTAAATTTAATATGTATAATTATTTAACAAAAGCTCAAAAATTAAAATTATTTTGAAGAAAGGATATCTCATTGCTGAAATTTTTTGTATCTAAACTTTATTTCTTTTTTTTAACATGGTTGGGTATTTTTCAAGTTTTGTTTAGGTATAATTTTCTTTTAAATTTTTATTATGTATTCTCTTTACATAGGTTTGATGCATTCATTCAAATTAATACTAATAACCTTTTATTAATTGAAGTAAGTCATTTACAATTTTTGTAAACTTGAAGCCCATAGTTAAGCATGAGAATAAGGAATAAATTGAAAAACAAACAACTTCTTGAATTTGAATCAAGTATGGGAAAAAGATTGCCTCTATATATCTTCAAAAAAAAAATTGCCTCTTTAATCAACCGACGGTGTAAAAATAATTAAGAAGTATCAAAGTTTGAGTTTGAAAATATATTTCGACACTTAAATTAGTATTTTATAAAAGAAGGAGAAAGATGTAAGAGAAGAGAAATAAGAAAAGTTCAGAAAAAATCTTTTATTGGTTTGTATATGATGCACTAACAATGTATAATTTTTATACATTATCAATACATCAAAGGTTGATACCACAAAAGTTGATACCTCATCAATTAGTAAATTAAAATATATATCAAGCTCTTAAAAATAAATATAAATAAATTTTTTTAATTTACTCATAAAAATTTATTAATAAAATTTTAATATCTGACACATTGACAATATATAAAAATTATATACTGTTAATATATTATATATATATAAATATAAATCCATCTTTTATTCCAACGATAAATCCAGCCCCAAATCAAGATATTTTCCTTTCATTCTTATTGAAATGATGAATCCATCAAACAGCAACAGGTAGCGCCAACAGTCCAGCACCACAATTGTCCAACGCAAAAATTGATGTCCAAAATTTTACACACGTGTCACAAAAAAAATCCAGATAACCCAACTCCCACGTGAGAGTCCTCCGATCCACCACACCCAAATTCTCTCTACCCCACAGTATTATCCACTTCTTCAGAAGCCACTAGATTTCATTTACGCAAAAACTCAAACAGCTTGTTTTGGAATTTTGGGAATTTCTCTTTTGTTTTATTTTTCACTTACGCAAAAACTCAAACAGTTTCTGGTCTGTGCGCAATGGCTCTCCCTCAGCTAATCCCTTCTCATTCTTCTTCTTCACTCACTTACCAACCTTCGATAAACCCCAACGCCATCAATCCCTCGCTTTTAAACCCCAAGTTCAAGCCCTTTTCGAAGTCATCTTCACTCTTTCAGTCGCGCAGATTCCACAGACTCAGCTCACTCCGGTGCTCGGCTTCCTCTTTCCCCGAGAAACACCACACCAATCCTCCTCAATCAGACGACGTGGTAGAGCTCCCTCTGTTTCCTCTCCCCTTAGTTCTCTTCCCCGGCGCTATTCTCCCTCTTCAGATCTTCGAGTTCCGTTACCGCATTATGATGCACACGCTTCTCCACACCGACCTTCGCTTCGGGGTAGTTTACTCCGACGCTGTCTCCGGCACCGCAGACGTTGGATGCGTCGGAGAAATCGTCAAACACGAACGTCTTGTCGACGATCGCTTCTTCCTCATATGTAAAGGTCAGGAACGGTTCCGTATCACCAACGTCGTCCGCACGAAACCGTATCTCGTTGCAGAAGTTAACTGGCTCGAAGACCGACCCTCGGGCGATGAAGATTTGGAAGGATTAGCCAATGAAGTGGAGAGTTACATGAAAGACGTGATTCGATTATCTAATCGGCTTAATGGCAAACCGGAAAAGGAAGCGCAGGATTTGAGGAGAAACCTGTTTCCTACTCCGTTTTCGTTTTTTGTTGGGAGTACATTCGAAGGAGCGCCGAGAGAACAGCAAGCCTTGCTAGAATTGGAAGATTCGGCAGCCAGGTTAAAAAGAGAGAAGGAAACCTTAAGGAACACTCTTAATTACTTGTCCGCAGCATCCGCTGTGAAAGATGTGTTTCCTTCTTCATGACGAGGGATTTGAGTAAAGTTAAGCCAACTTTGTTGAAAATTTGGTGAATATATAGATGTTTTGATGCGTACTTTGTTATAAACCAAGCTGTAAATTTTTGATATGGAATCACTGCTTGTTTTTACTACTAGTTGTTAGAAATATTGAATCAATTGTTGATGTTAACATGGTTAATTTGCACAAAAGCCAATCTTTTGGAGATGTTTTATTCTTTATGTTAGTGCAACTATGATTGGATTCTTAAGCTTAGAGTGTACTGATGGTTGATGTAGTTCAGTTTCCTTGAAGGGGTTACTAGCTGTTTTCCGAGTAGAATTTTGGCAATGGCTTTGTTATGTAATCATTTCTCTTTACTTCAGCAATTCAAGTTCCTTTCTTTTTTATTTTGTTTTTTCAAAATTTCCCTCCCAAGTTAACTGTTGTTGAAGGAAAAGAAAACTAGCTCAGTTCCAAGCTGCTGGTTTTGTTCTTCGCAGCCTTGCTAGTGTGTTCTAAGCTGATCCATTGCAGCGTTACCTATGATAAGATGGCTATTCTCGTCAATGGACAAAGGAAAGTTCTCGTCTTTGGGTCCATATATTATCCTAGAAGCATCCCTGACCCTAAAGTGATTGTCTTTGGCTCTTTTCTTTTGGTTTTACCCCTGAAAATAAAATAAATAAAAAAGAACTCATTTTTGGTCATTTTTTACGGATGTAGATGTGGAAGATCTTATAAAGAAGGCCAAAGATGGAGGCTTGTATGTCATAGACGCCAGTGTCTTCTGGAATAGTCATGAACCTATACCGATTACATATTGATAGCACTGAATTTTTTTATCTGCTTTCTAAGTCATACCAGGTATATGATAAAATCACAGGGTCGGCCTTTGGGACTAGGGAAAACTGGAGATTCACATTTACAGGATCAGTGAACTATGAGCTGGAACAAATTGCATTGCATGTGTGAGCATAGCCTTTGGATTACCGGTAGTCATTCTTGACCATACTTATCTGGATGCAACTGTTAGCTAGCAGATTTATGATTTGAGATCGGGCTATTTGTTTTCCTTATGCATCCAATAGGATGTGGCAGAGCTGAACTTGTCCCAACCAAAACTTTAAACTCAAAACACTATGTAGTAAAGTTTTTCAACTACGGCTACAAAACTTTAAACTGAACCTATTTAGTAAACAGGAATTCTAGGTGTTTTCTTGTAAGAGTCTCGCCCGTCTCATAGGCCGCCGGCGAGCATCCCCTTGGCGAGCACCCAGTTTGGCGCCCCAAGTTTACTCTTACTGGCTGGCTAGGCGATCACCCAGTTCACCAGCCCCTCTCACAACGTATTGTCCGCTTTGGGGTGCGCCCACAGGCCATCGCCCCTCACGGCTTTATTCAAAGGGACTTGAAGAACTCAAGCTAATTCCCTCGGACGCGTTCCATGAGATGCTCGAACCCTGGTATCCCATAGATACCTCGAGCCTTACACTCATGTTACCATTGAGACTCGAGGTATCTATGGTAACATGAGTGTAAGGCTCGAGGTATCTATGGGATACCAAGGTTCGAGCATCTCATGGAACGCGTTCGAGGGAATTAGCTTGAGTTTTTCAAGTCCCTTGGAATAAAGCCGTGAGGGGCGATGGCCTGTGGCGCACCCCAAAACGGACAATACGTTGTGAGAGGGGCGGGCGAATTGGGTGATCGCCTAGCCAGCCAGTAAGAGTAAACCTGGGGCGGGCGAACTAGGTGCTCGCCAAGGGAATGCTCGCCGGCGGCCTATGAGACGGGCGAGGCTCTTACATTTCTCGCATGGCCTAGACCAAGAAAAGGAAAACTTGACAAGGAAGATATAGTCATACCACGTTTGAGAACTTGCATTCATCTGCAAAAACTATGACTTACCTGTTTCAATGATGATTTATTGCCAGAGGAAGTTAGTTAGGTTCTCAGAGTTACTCTCAAACAGGTCAGATGGAGCCTCATCAGATGAATGGATCCGAGGTTCATTTGCTACACGCAGTCAGCAGTCTATGACATGGTACAAAGTAGAAAAACTGATGGGGCAGGGAATTGGAAAGGGGGTGAATAAGGGGAATTTTATTTTTGGGTAACTTCTGACTTCTAGTTGTGGCAGAAGCTAAATCTTGGCTTGAATACTGCTGGCATATTTTTAATGCCCCAGGAGGTGGTCCACTATTTGCTTTAGATATGAAGAGCATAGGAAGGGCCAATTATGGACCAACGGACAGAGCTTATGTAGTTGGATGGCTTATGCAAAGGGTGACTGCAGAACCTGTAGTTACTCGGGGACATTTCAACCTCCAAATTGCCAGAGTGGCTGCCGGCTTACCTAAAGGCTAAAGATGGTATCATTCTCAAACAGCATAAATCACTAAGCTTTTGCTGTCGGGTTCTGAAATTTGGCTGCCTTCTTATTATGCAGTTAGCGTGAAATTCAATTATACTTGAATCCTCCTAAACTCCTATCTGACTTCTTTATCTTCTTGATTTTTAAGTATCACATTCCAAACTTCATGCTAAGACCAGCACAAAAACATGTTGGCAGTCTTTGAAGTACTTGGTGCATACAAGATAGCTCTTGCGAGGAGATCGATTCTATAAGCATTTCCAAGACATTGTCACAAGTCAGGCGGCTGGGAAGTAGGATATGAACAGAGTTAAGATACGGGTGGTGCAGATATTACAGTTCCATTGTCTCCAAATGCTATTTCTCTATTCTTAATTGTTTCAGAAAATTATTAAGGTTTAGAAACAACTACAACCGCAAATTATTGGTATCCATCCAAGAGAGATATTTATAAGGTCCTCAAGTAAAATTCTAAATTCAGAAACAACTTCAGACTTCAAAGAGTACAATTAAACATTGATTCATGCTTTTCTTTCAGTATATGTAATGCTATTTTCTGCTGCAATTCATCTTTCCTGCACCCACAACCTCGACAACAATATGCCTTCTTTCATAAAGAAAAAGCTGGCAATCGGCATTGCCTGCACACCAAAATCCTGAGCCACGGTCTGCCAAATACAAGATAAGTTAATCCTACTTACCATTCTCTGCTTGAGTCGAGTTAATAATCAAAAGCTAAATTACGAACTGTATTAAGCAAAGGCTTAGGTGATCCTACCTTCAAGAATATGACATTGGGCAGCATCTTGGCAAGCTCTGCAAGGACTGGTGTAATAATACGGCATATATAGGTAAACAAAGGTGAGATGCTATCGCACATTGACTTTACCTTAATTCTTGTTCACTTTTTTATTTTTATTTCTTTTTAGAGATGATGTTCAGCCAACCAATTTCAAGGCTTCACAATATACAACAAACGATTACATAAATAAAATCTCCTCTCTACATGGTAAAAGGATGGAACAGGCTACATTAGTTTACGGAAAATGTCTCTAAGCTCCAACTTCATTGAATCAAATTCTCAACAACGGACCACCAATGGCTTAACTTCCTGGAAGAGTGTCTTTCATCAAATGCTTTTATTCTTGTAGCATTGCCGACATGCTGTATGCACAAGATGTTCATTAGTCTAGACTTCAAAACCCTCTATTATGCCATGCTTTCATTGTTGAAGATATAGAAATTGATTGTCTAATGAAAAAAGGTTCATACTAACCTTGAGGCACTGACTGTTTTTGGTATCACAAACAGGATAATCATGGGGGCAACAATGGCGATTGTCCTTACAACAAACAGCAGAATCTAATTCGCAACACTTCCAAGAAAAACACATTCCAAATATGCGATGCGTACAACAGCAAGTTTCCCCAGCTGAACAGTAAGTAAAAAGGTTGCACTTAGTTGGTCCTGGTGGAGGTGGAGGAGGTGGATTCAAGCTAGTCTTTGTTGGATATGAAGCCAGCATGTTTATGCCACAAAGTCCTTCAGAATTGCCACTATTACGTAGCATGTGAATATAGCCATTCATTCCCCAGCGTGTCCCCCATGAATTCTTTACGATCCAATAGTCCTTTCCATTTTCTGAATCGTAACCTACAATTAATACAGCATGATCCAAGGAACTTGAACATGGACCAGTGAATATCCCCTGTCACATAAATAACAGTTAATCAGAATGACAGTAGATTAGAGCAATAATGCTTTCTGAGACAACTATTAGGACTAACCTTGGAGTACAACTGAAATGCTCTCTCACTCCCACATATACCTACACTCACAGGTTGTGTTGCTACTGCTTGTAATAGTTGTTTTTCATTATTTGGTTGTATATCAGTGTAACCATCAATCGTTACCACACGTCTTCTCATCTGCAATTGATATGAAAACTAGATATGAACACTAAATTTCTTAAACAAAACATTTTTGTACAAAACCAACTATTTCACAAGATTAAGAATTAAGGAACTGAAATCATCACCTTTTGCTTATTGCAAGTTTTTTCCCGACCTTGGTATGGATAATCTTCTTCAGCATCTATTCCATGGTTATCAATGACAAACTGATATGCATAGTCCATTAAGCCACCCTCACAGCCACTATTATAAGATCTATCGCAATCAACCAACTCTTGTTCGGAGAGACTGACAAGAGATCCTGTGACAATTTTATTTATACCTTCTATTGCTCCAGTAGCTGAGAACGACCAACAAGCACCTAGACAAGAACAATAATCAGACTTGTCTCTTTCTAATTTACATAAAACAAGTTCAATCTGCAACTCGTACGTCAAAATATATCCTCTGATTTTTCCATTTATGATTTTTGGTGTTGGAGTACCTATTCATAATGATATTATGTATTTAAAACCAATACTCTAGGAAACGTAAAATGTTTACCTTAAATTTGAAATAAAAATGATATCTTTAAAATACAAGTTACCAAACAATCTAAAGAGGATGATCAGGAAGGAAGCTTGATTAACTTGAATCATTTAAAATCAAAAGGATTGTTGCACACCTAAGTCCTTCACTATGATACTAAAGGAAGTCTGTAGTATCAATACGTTCAGCCTATGCATAGTCTAACTGGTATTGAGCAGTCTATTCAGACAAATTCCTTGGTCAATGTTCAATTTTCTTTAATCTCATAATAACCAGAAATAAAAGATAAGTATGTAATCTAGATCAAGCTGAAACCAGTGCTTGTTAATTATCCAAAGAAAGAAAAAAACAGGGCTTGTCTCAAAGATTTGTCAAATCCACAGCAGAACAGTTAAGCTAAAATTGGCAAAGAAAATAAAGCCATTTACTAAAATTCAACATTGCCAACCCAAGAACAAAAAGCATAGTTATCAATCATCAATCCAACAAAACTGAAACACAAAAACACAATCCAGAACGGAGGGAGTAAAAGACTTCAAAGCAAACATTTGCATACCACAGCTCCCTTGATCTTTGACCTGGGTTACAACCCCTTTCTTCCTCCAATCCAACGAGGCCGGAACATCTCTAACAAGGCCCGGCTCTTGAAGGTTTGGTCTACTAAAGTTTAGGGCAGCAGCAGCAGAGAGACCCAAGCGGGAGGCCTTGAACTCGTGGTGAGTGAGATCCGCAAAGGCATTGAGAGCCACAGTATAAGAAGAATTTGCCATATCATTGTGTTGAGTAACAAAGGCATAGTTGTCTTCGAAAACCTTAAGCCTGTACGATTTTTCCTCTTCTGATGAGTACGTTTTACCATGTTGATCACACCAAGTTTCAAAGAGATAGGAGACATGAGAAGCGGAAGCCAAAGAAAGGTCAAAGAAAAGAAGCAAAGATAGCAGAAAGGATGCACAAAGAGGTTCCATTTTTGTTTGAGAAAAAGAAGGGTGATTTGGGATTTTACTCAATGGTGTGTGTATCTGTAAGCTGATTTGAGATGCCTAGAAAAGTGGGTATCAAATGAGGAAGTGAAAGCATGGCCTTTCGTACGGTGAAAGTGTGTGGAAATTGTCCAAAGCACCAAACTCCACCCTTTAAAGACAATAAAATCAGAAAACGATGGCATGTGAGAAGGGCAAACTGTGGATTCCAATGCTTCGGAGCTTGTGTTTTGTCGGTTTGTTCTTGATTTTTTTTGTACGCCATAAGCATCTCTCAATGTGTCATACGTCCATTACAACAATTAACAAGCGAGAAGCGAAAGTATATTCGATCAATGTTCGTTAGATTGAATGGAGTAGTGTTTTTTTAAGTAAAATTTTGAGTCAGAATTTTGTGAGCGGAGAAAATAATATTAAGAGAGTTTTTTTGTTTTGGATTCGATAATAGTTTGATTTTAAATTAATCTAAATTTGAAATAACTTACAAATATCGAAAAATTTCTCTTTATTTGTTTGAAATCCCGATGATCTAAGCTACTTAAAAACCGTTCATAAGTTGTTATTACTGAAACAAAACGTTAGAAACAACCATTTCACTGTCTTCTCCTTCCTTGCTTTCCATCAAAATTTAGAATTAATTAAAGAATTAGGTAGATTTCAAGGGATTAAAAACTGTTAATTTTTAATTATGATGATCTTCAATTTTTTGGTACATCAAATTCAATGGTTGTTTATTTTATACAAATGTAGACTTGGTTTGGGCCATGTAAATAATTCAATTGATAATGTAAGAAAATGAGTTATTTTATTAATTAGTATTGTTTATCCAAAACAAAATGATTAAAGAACATTGATTATTACTTTGTTAGGTAAAATACAATGAGAGTAATTCTAAGGCAAAACGGGAAAGAAATAAAAGATAGGGTGATTATATACCTTTCCTTTAAATTTCAAGGCAAAACTGAGATCTTACTTCTGCATGCTTGAGTGCTTGACTGCAAAGCTCCATCAGATGCTACAAAAATTTTGAAATACAGTAATGGAACCACAAAAGAAACGAGTGTCAACCTTGCCAGCCAAGTTGGTTATTTGGCAGTCACCTCACCTTACTACCATGAATTATATCTTCTCTGTAGTAGTTTGGTGTCACCTCTCTTTTATGGTCTGGAAATGTTGACAGTTTTGTTGGAATTATGTTCAGGAATTTTTCAATTTTGGTTGTATTTCTGTTGCAGCACAGAAGCTCTGGAATTTGCACAGACGAAGTTGACCCCCTTTTGGGAAGGAGCAAAGATATGTTGAAAAGCTGGAAGTATGTAAACTTAGCAAATTTTCATGCATTTGAGGAACCAGACAAATCTTCAATGTTTCTCCAGCTTAGCTTGGAGGGCAGCATGTTGCGGAGAGTTTAAATCAAGCAATTCTAATTGGTTTGTTTGATTCTCATGGTTTCTTCTTGCATCAGATTACCTTTCAGAATGTTGTATATTCTTCCTATTGCAGATTATAACAGTTTATAATACTGCATCAGATTGGCTGTAGAAGGTCCATAAGGATAGCTGATTTGCTCTAAGCTGGGAAAGAGTTCTGAAGATGTAGTTCAATCATTGCCACTGAAGGTCGTGAAGCAGATTTATTATCTTCACTGACCATGAGAGCAATACAGTTGCAAATGTACTAATCCAATCCGTTCAAGATTTGAGTTGCCTGTCTGAAGCTTGCCTCAGATTTTCCTCTTGGCTAATGAATCCTGAAACAGTTTTGCCCCCCACACTGTCAAGCTACAAAGATTGACTCTCTTAAAAGCTCAAAACTGCCAGATTCTTAGAGCTGCAACTTATGTACGCAAGCTTTGGCTCTTAATATGTATGTCTACCCAGATTTTTAGAGCAAAACAGTTGTAAATGTAATAATCCAATCCTTTCCCTTATATTTTACTGCCATTTCTTTACTTTAACAGTTCAAAAGTCCGTGACAGAGTAATCCAAGCAGGGCCAAGTCTGCCACAGGGCAACACTGGCCTTTGAGATGAGTTGTGCAGGTCTGCATTCCAAATTGGTCCTGATGGGCTGCTACTCTTCCATATATAACGTTGGCCCAAGAATTCGTTTGTCTTCTTGCCTCGAAGAGGGCACCTCGAACTTACTTGTCATGATCTGCAATGCAAGATTTCTTGCTTTGCGGCCGCAGCAATTTTAGCTGTACTTGGGAATAGACACTATAGTCTATAGTAAAATCTGCATAGTTTGTAGAATGCGTGAAATGTGAAAGTGTGCTGGAAGTTTTTATCATTGTGAATAAAAAAAATAGCATTGTGAGAGGTTTTCATCGGATTGATCGTAATTTGATTTGGATTAATTATATTCAAAATGGCTTTCGAATATCAAAAATTCTTTTAAAAAAAAAAGCTGGGGGCGATTGGATAAGATAAAGTGGAAAAATGGGAGGAGATTGGAGAGAAGACAACCGAGTTGGCACCCTGAGTCCAGATTATGTTTTGACGCGGGAAGATTCAGTGTACGAAGGGATCTTTATTGGCAAAGTTATAGCAGCATGGGCCCCATTGGTGCATGAATGCAAGACCATTCTTCAGCCTGGATATCACAGTTCACACTGACTTCCAAGCCCCATCCCCTCAATGTACTTGGGGAGCCCCCCACGTATCAAAACATCCTTCCCTATTTGTCATTTGTCATGCTCATGTGATCCTTTTAGGAACCCTCACATATTCTTATCTCCAACCGATAGCCCAAACACGCCATTCCCAATTCTTAAATTGACCATTATCCATCCCCCTTTGCTCCTTTTTTCTCCCCCCGGAATTTAAAAATCGAACTGCATTTTCCCTTTCTTTTTCCTCGTTTGCCACCTGAGCTTGTGTACAGACAAGAGTCTTCGCCAAGTGTGTCCATGAGAAATAACAGTGAGCTTTGCTGTCGACACGAGCAAACAGGGTCTCCATGCCAAGTATCAGCCAAACCCATCTTAAGACACGTTTCAGGCAAGCTTAATTACCCCCCTTTTAGCTCTTATCGCCCTCTTCTGTCATATAAATACCATTACCCGCTTTCAGCCAATGTGCTTATCAATCACTTTCCTCATTTTTTTCACTTCCCTTGGTTCTTTGCTGGAACAATGTCAACATCAGTCATGGGTGGCTTTGGAGAGAGAAAACAAGTCAAGAAGAATGCACAAGCGAGCTCGAGAAAAGGCTGCATGAGAGGGAAGGGAGGTCCCGAGAATGCTCTCTGCACTTATAAAGGTGTCAGGCAGCGAACTTGGGGGAAATGGGTCGCTGAAATTCGTGAACCCAACCGTGGTGCTCGTCTTTGGCTTGGAACTTTCGACACCTCTCATGAAGCTGCAATGGCTTATGACACTGCCGCCCGTAAACTCTACGGCTCGGATGCCAAGCTCAACTTGCCAGAATTATGTGGCAACCCTCAATATTCAGCTTCTTCAGTGAATACTCAGGTTGCTCCAATAAGGAACCAACCTCAAAACGTGAACAATTCAGGTACGAGTTCATCAAATAGCTCAATTATCAGGGCCAATGACATAACACCAGGGTACAACAATCACTCAATCATGTCTTTCCCCAACGAGAACATTGATTCTCAAGGGAACCCGACAGAGAACAGTGCAAAATTTGGGCCGAATGAGGATGGAATTGATGGGTTCTGGGAGAATATGAGCGTGAACTTGCCTGTTTTAGATGACTCCATTTGGGCAGAAGCTGCTCTGTCATTGGATTTCCCAGTGACAGATGATCCAGGCAGTTTCTCTAGCAACCTAACCAGCTGGGACGCCTTGCAATCCCCGTGGTGCATGTAAAGCTTAGCTAAGTTGGCAGTTTAATTAGCTTCGTGGAAAGTAAAAGCCACATTGTCCTCTTTTCATATACGTGTAAATAGAATTAAGTGTCCTGCTGTCTACCCTTTATAGATCGTAACAGCCATGAAAGCAACATGGATTTTTCTGGGTTTGTCGTGGCTCTAAGTTTTTCTTTTTTAATTTATGTTTCTGTAAGTATAAGTCACGTCCTGTTCTAGCCAGCCAGCTTCAATGTCGAACTGTATTAACGTTTGTATAAAATCAACATGTGCAACACATGCTTTTCCTAGAATAATTTCTAAAACTATACTTAACTTGTCCACCAATACTAGTAAATTTTTCTTTCGCGTTACTTCGTTTCTGTCAGAAATGGAAGGGCTAAAATTAATCTATTCGAAGTTCTTGTGACCATTATCCTTAACAGCTGCAGATGTTAAAGAAACGTTTTTTTTGCGCACTTCATTGATAATAAATAATCTTCTTCTTCTCCTCCTCTTTCTCTTGTCAGCATCTGCAGTTTTTTTGCTTTACATTTGTTTCGTTTTTCTTCTGGTACAAATATGCAAAGAAAAGACATTTGTTCGGTTTTTCTTTCATCGACAAAAGACAAAATCATCAGTTCACACACTTGTTTTTGCTGAGAATTTCTGTTTCATACTAATTTCAAAGCCTAAGATGTTTTCCTTCATGACAGGCCGGGCCATGTTCCAATGAACTACTATGAAAATACTGTCAAATTCTGCTAAGAATTAGAGTCATTTGACGGGAAACTATAAAAGGCCAGCGTTTCTGAACTACAGTTTAGATAAGTGACTGGTTAATATCAAGACATGCATGGGTGTTTTTATAGATAAGCTCTAAGTTTTTCGAACCTTACTGTTCTCATTACAGTGATGGTCTACTTTTTTTGTTACAAGGAAAATAATAAATAATTGAGAATGAGGGTGTTTGGATTCAAATTCAAGACTTACAATATGCCATAACTCATCTTTAACCATTAGGACAAGTGATTGTTGTCTATTTTTTTTTTTAACGGGATCTAAAGAAAGAGCGTTTAATTTTAATCAATAGGAACTTACTTTGTATAATGTTGTACGATATTAATAATGATTTTGGACAATTTCTCTAAAACTGACTTATATTTCTTGGTGATTAATTAATGAAATATTAATTTAAGTAATTTCTAAGAAATAAAAAGGTATATTCAATTGTAAATTATAAGGAATAAAGATATATTCTCAGTCCTAAGATATATTGAGAAAAGGGAAAGTACAATGGGCCTCAGTTTTAAAGTCTGAGCGGATATGGTCCCTGTTCAGTTGGAAACGCTTAGATGTCAATTGGGCTAGACCATCCGGTAAAAAGTTTTGCACAGCCTTAGATGGTCCAAAACTCTTGTTGAGAGACCAAAAATAGGCCTAGTGACCCAAATTAGCAATTGTAGGCCAAAAACTATTGGCCCATATGTCCCTTTTCACAAGTAGTAGGAATGTAAACGGATCTAATAGCCATTAAATTTGGGATACCTGAATCTGATTAGTTTTTATAATACCCAAACTTATTAACTACTCGATTATTTTGATTTGTGTTACCTAAATCTTAACCCTATAAAATAGAAAATACTCGTTTTTTTCTCCAACCCGTTAACTACCCATTTATTAAGTCAAAATTTGACTTTCAAATTTAAATTTAAAATCAATTTTGGGATAACTTAATTAAAAAAAATTAAATTAATAAATTTAATTTAACTCATAAAAATAAATTAAAGTTAAAAATCATAATTATAATATTTAATGAATTAATTTAATTAAATTCAACATTAATAATAAATAATTTATATATATAAAAAATATAAATACCATATTAATTAATATTTATAATCATGTTCGGATAGCAGATACCCTAAGATAACTACTCGAACCCTACCCGAATCAGTGACGAGTAGTAATTTTACTACCGTAACCCTACCTGGATCCGATTATATACTATCTTAATCCTATTTAAACGGGGCGAATAGTGCCACGTACCCATTTATAGGGTACCTATTGTCATCCCTAAGATGAGCATACCAATTCGACGAAGCAGATGAAAAAGAAGCCCACAATAAATATTCATTATGTAACTGGTTCTTCTTTTCCATATACATGTGTGCCTCTTGGGCATCACAGTTTCGATATCCATTGTATAGAAAATGAGGTCCAAATTTATTTGCGTACATTTAAAGAATCAAAGGTCTAAATATATTTGTGTATATTAATTTATATATATAAAGAATTACAAGTCAAGATTTAATTGTAGATACATAAAGGATTAGAGACACAAATTTATTTGTATATATATATATATATATATATATATATATAAAGGATGAGAAACACAAATTTGCTTATATATAATATATATATATATGAGTTTGTATATGATGCACTGATAGTGTATAGTTTCTATATACTGTCAATGCATCAGAGGTTGACACCTTATTAATTGGCAAATTAACAAATATGACAAGTCCTTAAAAGTAAATAAAAATAAATTTTTTTAATTTGCTTATAAGGACCTATTGATGAGGTGTCAACCTCTGGTGCATTGACAGTGTATAGAAACTATACACTGTCAGTGCATCATATATAAATCCTTTATAGGATTTGTATATGATGCACTGACAGTGTATAGTTTCTATACACTGTCAATGCATCAGAAGGTGACACCTTATCAATTGGCAAATTAACAAATATGACATGCCCTTAAAAGTAAATATAAATATATACATACACACACAAAGGGCTAGAGACCAAGACTTACTTGTCTATAAATAAAGGATCAAATGCCTTAACTTGCTTGTATATATAAAGGTCAAGAGGCCTAGTGTTGGCTTGCTTGTATATACATAAAGGACTTGATGTCTATATTTGCTTCGATACAAGAGAAGAAAAAATGGGGTCGATTTTTGGAGTTCCTAGTGTGGCTATAGCTTGCTCTATCATCATAATGGCTGCAAACAACCGCTTGAAAATGAAACACCCAAATGTTCATATTAAAAGACAATTCTATTTAGACAAAAACCTCGTTTGGACCAAAGAGACTAAACAATAATTAAAAGACAACAAAAAGATGAGAAAAACTTGAGAGAAACAAAATGATGCTTATTCCTTTCACATTATTAAAGGCTAAAGCATCAGATTATAAAAGAAAATTGCTTTTACAAAAGGTTACTGATTAATGGTAATTGGACATTCCCTAACAATGCCAATCTCTTTAATGAAGCATTAATCTTGGGATCTGTTCACCTACATTAGGATTTTCAGCAGTAATTCTGACGTCCATCACAGGATTTTAACAGGCGGATGAATAGAGGAATTCAACCAAGACACTTCAAGGATATTCATAAAGTTATTCTCTTTAAGGTTTATATATATCCATTAAAGAAAGACTTCTTGTTGGTAGAAACCTCCATAGTTAATTAATGGTAGGTTAAACCATCCATAAAGCGGCCAATTGAAGCCAAAAGTACTGCTTGTTCAAGCTATTATACTTTTCCTTGTGTTCTTTTTAAAGCTTTGTTGGTCATATCACTTACCCTCTTTCTTCAATAAATGCCATCCGTTTGTCTTTTGTTTGCTTGTCATTTTCCTCACTTGCTTCCAAACAATAGATAAATTTAGTTATCATCCAAATGCTGGAGAATGTGCAGATTTCCTATCGGTGTCTTTCTTAGCCATGACCTTGACGTTTTGCCAACAACTTGTTTATAAAATTCATAATGAAAGATCAAACAAAAGGCGAGCAGGATTGGGAAAACTTATATGATTTTATATTCTTGATGTGATGGAGAATTGTTTAACTAAAATAAGAGTGGTTATGGTGGCATATAAAAGAACAGATCAGCATGTCTCTTGCCTACTGATAAGCATTGTTGCATTATCTGGGTCCATTCAAATCAAACATCATGATGATTTTGAGCAGTAACTCCATAATTTGCATATCTTTAATCTTAAATCAAACCATGAAATTAACATATAAAAAACATATGGGATTTTCGGGGCGCCATCGGCCGCACAGGTGCGACAGTGATCATCAACATCCCCTTTCAAAACGCTTCTCTTTTAACCCTTTCTGCTACTTAGAGAGAGCCATGGACTAACAAAAAGGAAAAAATAAAAAAAAAAAATCATACACACACAAACTTTCTGATATAGGAAGTGCTTCCTATTTGTTTCTGGTTTTTCTTCTTCCCCAGCCAGCACCGTGGTTAAAAGTTGGGGGTTTTCTAATCAAACATTTTCTGTCGAGGGGGGGAGAAGTGGCTGAGTGAGGGATGTTTTGATATGGCTAGGTGTTCTGCTGTTGTTGTGTTCTGGGGTCGACTGAATTGCTGCCTTTTCTAGAGCTGCAAACTTTCTCTCTTCGCTTTTGCCCCAAAGCACCAGGTATAATCCTGCTATGATCAAAACTGCCCCAATGATCCTGTACATTTAAGGGGAAAAATGAAACTGTGTAAGGCGTCAATGCCAAGTTGATCACAAGCTTGTGTATGACAGATGCTTTGATCTTACGGTTGGGGATGAACATATTGGGACGCAACTTTAGCAGTTGATTCATGAGTTTTCAACTAAGGGATGCAGAGATAATGCTCAGAAACAGGGAAGAAAAGGACCCACTTACCCTCCCAAATAGAACTCTTCCCCTAAAGCAATGGAAGCCATAATGGCGACAACAAGAGTCTGAACAGGTTGATAAACAGCAACGAAGACAGGGCCACCTCTGTCAATGCACCAGATCTGTACAGCAAATGCAATCCCTGATGCCACCACTCCCTGCATTTTCCACACAAATTTGTTGGTATCATTTCATTTTCAGTAACCCAGGACGTACGCCACTCCCACATTATTGCATAAACCACTTTTTTTTCTGAACGTACTAAGATTGACAACTATTAGAAGAAATCTTTTACAATAAATGGTTAATATCCCATGAACTTGGACTGAAATAGCCCAGCTTTCCCAGCCCAGGATATTTTAGAAAGATTTATCAAAACCCATAAAAGCATGGCTTCTGACATGGATGCACATTACGAAAGAGATGCAGAAGGATACACCAGCTTATTGCTTATGGTTGAGCTAATCCCATTTCACATTATAAAAAGAAAACCAAAAGGCATGTGTGCCCAGCATTTCAAGAAAGAATAACTTCCCCATGTGCCAAAATAACTTTTCCCTCCTGGTATCTCTATAATGTTTTTGTCATGTCATGTTCCATGAATTAATAATAGGAAGAGCTTTTGCCTCACCTCTTTCCATCAGTACATGCACTAGGCCAAATTCCAAGTAGCTAATGATATTTCATTACTATCCTATAAATAAATCCTAGGGCTATGAGCAGCTGGCTGGCTGTTGAATATATTTATATATCAGCTTAAAGGATTCTTTCCCTTCAAAAAATGAAATTAATTGTATGAATGGTTTGACTAAGGATTGATGAGTTACTGACCGCGTAGAGAATAGTGAAGAGTTCTCCACCAGAGTGGAACATCCAAGCTTGAGGGTCTCTCTCCATAAATGCGGCAATGATCAGGAACTGAATCAGACCAAAGAAACATGTATAGGATGTCACAGAGAGTCTAGCTGGGTACTTCTTCAGGACTGGTGCCTGCAACACCAGCCAACCGGACCAGGACAAGCAATGGCCAATTAGATAGAGACAACCGAGGGTCCAGTTCTTTCCCTTTGCATCTCCCAATGAAACAAACATTGGCGTGGGTCTATTCAGAGGTGGAGCTGGGCTGTAAATGGTTGGACCTTTGTATAGAGTTATCACTGATGCTCCAGCCACACACAAGATTGTTCCTGCAACCTTCCCTATCCCATCTTTTCGATTTAGCCGCACTTTCTCTATCCTGAAAACAACAACATGCAGATGATAACGATCAGACACGTTTCATGTCATGTCCCTGTGTATGTCTTAACTATAATTTATACCTGTTTAGCTTAATGTATACTTGTGTGCTTACCGGAGTATGGCAGCCATGAGAAAGGTAATGGCTGGGACAGAGTTTTGGATTGCTGATGCAAAGGTTGGTGATGTGTTATCTAACCCCAGCAAGTAGAAACCTTGATTTGCTGTGATCCTGTCACGTAAAAAATGGAAATAGGACCAGTTAGTTTTGCTTTTATTACACTGAACATGGTCTTCACCATACTGTGATTGATTAGCTTGTATTTTTTTTCCTTTGTACTTTAGAGTTTTAGAGCATGATCATGGCGTACGTACCCAACAAGAGCGAGGAGGAAGAATTGTAAAAGAAAATTTAGAGTAATAGCCGGTCTCTCCTTCCTGGACAAACAAGAAATGTTTGAAAAACAAGTTAGGGTTTAGTGCATCAACGCTTTTAAGCAAACAGAAATGAGGTTATGCTTGTATAGGAGTGTTATTAGTGATTTACTTTTCAAGAAAATATGCAAAGGGAAGGAGCAGAAGGAAAGCAATGATATTCCTATAAACTGGGAACACAAGTTTGCTAATGCCCATGTTAAGGGCAGCTCTGGATACCACATGGAACCCTGCATAACCAAACTGCAAGGCCAACATGGCCATATGCAGCTGGAGCCTTTCAGGAACCGAACACCACATCCTCCTGGCGGAGGCTGAACCACCAGCATCAGCCATTGCAGTAAAGTCTCGAGATTAAGACAAACTAAAAAAACTGATTTTTACAAGAGATTAAAGAATGTTGAGGATGGGGAGCTAGGGAATGTAGTGGTGGTATAAATATACTTGAAGGGAGGGAGAAAAGTGGGAGATTTTAATGTGGATGGTGTGGCCCACAAGGGCCCTAAACACTAAAAAGACGTTATGTCAACTGTTACTAGGCCTTCATATGTTTTTGGTTGTCTCCCACATTCTTCCTATTCGGCTACTCCATCCTGCTTGGCTGACAAGAAAACCCCAATCGCACTACTGCTACAGCACGAATAGAAAATGAGGAAAAATTTAAGAGAAAAAGAGAGAAAAAGAAACGAGATGATTATTTACTACACTATTATCTAACAGGGTTCTGTTTTGGCTTCATGCCATTAATGATGATAATTGAAGGTGATGGAGTGAGCCGCCATTGATAGATAGCGCGCACGAGGGGAAGGTGTGTACCCCATGCGTTTTCATGCCCCATGAAAGCCTTCAACCCCACCATCCGACCACCTCACCCTCACTACTACGCTTAATCTTCTTTATTTTAACACACTCACTAGTCACTATAAGCTTAATCTTCATATAGTAGCAAAAGATTTCCATATGTACTATATATATATATTCACAAATTAATTCCTCCTCAACGTACAAGAAAGGAAACCACAATTTCTTCCTTATCAATCTCTACCGTTCAGTAAAAGTTAACAAATTCTTGTTGGGAAGAGCCCCATTGGAACAACCCTGACTTTCCCTAACTAAGATTGTCAATATAAATTTATCTCTGTTGAAGTTGAACCAAGCTGCAAAACGCTTTTGTCTTAGGACTTGAGGAGACTCTTACTTTAATGTCCGATTTGATTTGAAAATGTCGCATTATTACAATTCAAGTCTTTACAATTATATTATAGCAAATTCTAACATCCGACACAAGATTGAAACCTTACACGATTAAAAGCAATACTATCATAATCAATCCAATTGTTAGTATAAAGAGATCATGCAACTGAACAACTCGATTATCAACGGTTTAAGATCGCTCATTAGCTCAAAGACTTCTTTAAACAAGATGGTCCACAGTGGTGTGCTTGCAAAAGAATGGTAAGGACCATGGTATATTAAAAAGCAGCTGCCAACAGGAGGAATCCATCTTTTTACAATCCATAACTTTTCTTTCAATCTTTTTTTCTCCTCCTCTGCACTAAAAAATGATGAAAAGATGTTTTAATATACCAGCTTACCTTAATCAATTAAATTCAAGAGTCTTTACTTTATCTTTTGTTATTAAAGATGGCTGATTATCCTCTCGCAGGAACCTAATGAAGTGTTTCCACTAAGGTTCCCACTCCCAAAATTTTTGCTCGATTGTGGGCTGTGTTTCTGATCTCAACCCCTTGCTTTACTAGACATGTTGCCCCCCCTCAATCGAGACCGCCATCATTCTAAATTTCAAAAAAAGAGGCCTGCCAATGGAAAAGAATATGTTAGCCTTTTTCATCTTTGAATAATGCTTGCATCTGACAGCAAATGCTTTAGTCTTTAGTCTTTGACTGATATTTTTAACAAGGATGGTGAGTGTAGGAAGGGTAAGAAGAGAAAGAACTGGGTCTGACCCGGCCTGCATGAACCGGTCGGACATTGCCCTGACCAATCCATTGGCGATCTTAATTGCGTCCGGTATAGCTTCATTCTCTTTTGGGTCACAGAAGTACATGACTGACAGCTAGAATAGATTTTTCTTTTTTCGTTATAAAAAAAATATTAAATAATTAAAAATAAACATATTTAAATTCGAATATAACACTTATAATATATCACAATTTATTTTTAATATCAAGAGATTACTGGCAGCTAGAATAGATTTTGTTTGCACGGGAGAATCTTCAAAGCCATACTCTGGTCGAGGTCTGAGTCGACGCGTTTGACTCAATCACACCTCCTTTTCATAAAGCATAGTACTGATTTCTTGACGAAAATTAGTCATATGTATTTATTTTAAGTTCAATTTCAAAGGGAAACTCCAAAATCTCTTTTTCGCCTATGGTGCTGAAAGATGGATATTCCAATATTCTAAATTAATGGTAGGGTATATAAGTGTATGTGTATTTAATGGGTTTCTAATTCTTTTATATATATATAATATATATATATTTGATAAAAATTAAAAAGTTAATTTGATTTCTTTTATGTGAACACAAATTGCAACATGATATTTTTTGTGTTTTCCATATTTTTGACATCACAACACAAATATACAAATTGTCAGGTTTGTCCAACAATGGGCGGGAAAGTATTAGTTTTTTCCTTAAGGTTATTGTAGTTATATTTTTTATTTTTTTAAATAGAAAATTTAGTAAAATACTAAAATTTGATGAATTTGCAATATAATGACACAAACATTACATGTGCAAACAGGACGTGTGGCATAATGTAAGACCTGATTCTACACTACTGTAGACTTTAATTTCATAAAATAGATAATGAAAATTAAATAAATAATGAATATTGATTTCCACTTGAGTGAGAAGCTCCTTAACTTGAGATGTGAATGGAGCAATTTCGGTGAAATAACGTATGGGTGAGTATATGGAACAGTTCGTGTCACATCCCAAATCTACTATATAACTAATATTTACTTATAAACTCCACTTACTTACCGGTTGGGCGTCTGTGATGCTTAACAACTCTTAACATTTTAAATAAGAATTAAAACTCTTATTACTTGTGCAACTATGACTTGTTACATTAATACTCTAAGATGTATATACATTCCTTTATATTTAAGTAGTACTGTACAATTTTTCTAAATATATAAAAAAATAATATACCTTCGATATGGATATCCGCTAGCAGTCGATAATCTCTGGAAGGTAATTCTCTTAACCCAAGATCAACAATCTGTGGAGTGGAAAATAAGGGGTGAGCGATAACGTGCTCAGTAAGGAAAGTGTATACTGCATTATACCAGTAAAACCATATTCTTTATTGAATTTATTTCTCCCAACCATAAACTCAATAGGGAAAAACAATGGATATTGTAATACAATTTGTGATAGTTAATCATTTGCTAAACAGTTACAATATCATATAATAAACAATGAAAAGGATTCAACAAATCCTCTCAGAAATCATCAAGTTGAGACTAGGCATCACCCTATAAATAAATCATGCTATCATCATTCCCCCTCCCCCTTGCGAGAACGGAATAATTATCCCAATAGGGATACAGTAGATCTATGGGCACAATCTATGGGTGGTCCTCGGAGTTCACTTGCCAAGTGACCTCGAGACCGCTGATGACTTGGCGGGTCCATCAGCCTTATAACTCATAATAATGCATGAAACTAGGGGCCTAAAGTCTCAAAATCATATTTAATTCATAATAATTTCAAAAAAAATATTATTCTCATTTTCATAGAAAATGTAAATTGAAATCTGTTCGCCCATGGTCAGCTCGCCCAATCTGGCTCGCCCAAGGTCAACTCACCAATTGGTCAACTCGCCAACTGGTCAACTCGCCCAAAAAGATTTCATATTTCTATTTTCAAAATAATTTATTATTTGTTGAGAAAAATACTCATAAATCAGTTCGCCATGTAGATCTCGCCCAGTGCAGTGAACTTGTGTTCGCCCACCAACCCTTGGCGATTAAAACAAATTAACCTGACTCGCCTCAAGGCTCGCCCTTTATGGCATTGTCATTGTCAACTCGCCCACCCATAAAAACACAGGGGTCGCTCGCCCCATAGCAACATGAAAAAGGGTTCGCTTATATTGGCTCGCCCAGATTTCTATTTAAAACATGGTTGCTCGCCCAAAAGAACATAAAAGAGTTCTTTGACCAAAATTGTAAAAAA
Source organism: Heritiera littoralis (assembly GCA_031772115.1). Taxonomy (NCBI): domain Eukaryota; kingdom Viridiplantae; phylum Streptophyta; class Magnoliopsida; order Malvales; family Malvaceae; genus Heritiera; species Heritiera littoralis. The sequence goes on from JAPDPK010000001.1 coordinate 23,764,050, forward strand.
ATTTGGGCTCGCCCGCCTTACCAGTTCGCCAATTATAAAAAAACAAAGGCTCGCCCGCCCTGTACCAGTTCGCCCAACAAATAGTATTGGTTCGGCTTTTAGTTCGCCCACAACAAAGCAATTTATCAGAATAACATGTATGTCATAAACCAAAACCATTTCTCAGTAATTTCATAAATTTAACTCCACAGGACATGCATTCTTTTCACACACAACTCCCTTACCTTGTCTGATGAAACCTTGCTTCTCGCTCACCTTTCTCAATTCCCGTCTGCAAAAAAAATTTGTTAAAACTATTAATATTCCTTTTTGAATATTTTCCAAACTATTATATTTTCCTAATATTGGTGACACTTTGGCGAGATTAAGTTTGCTATTCGCCCAAACAGCTCGCCATCCGTTAGTGGGCTTACACGTGGAAGATCGCCTAATCCTACCCGCCATTAAATTATGGTCTTATTCACGGGAGTTCACCCAATATGGGAGCTCGGCCAAAGATTCAACTCGCCATGCTCTTGCATTTCAGTTCGCCATCGTGGCTTATGTGTGAGTTCACCCACACTTCAACTCAACTCGCCCTACACCGTTTTCATTCAAAGGTGGGCTCGCCAATGAATTAAACTAGTATGTGGCGACCTCGCCCACTTCCACATTCCAGATTTTAGCTCACTCATGCCAACTGAGCTCGCCCACCATATCGCCATTTTCAGTATTTTCATTTTTCATTCACCATTAGTTTCCAGACTACATCTGGTTCTAGTTTTCCTATATATTCTAACAAGATTTAACTAAAACTAAGCTATATCTATGTTCATTACGTTATAAACATAGAAATATACCATCAAATTATCAAGATAACCATAGTAATATGGAAGCTCACCTCAATTGAGTTGCACTTCCTGGAGCAGAGTGCTTTTCTACCTCGCTTAGCTTTATTTTGCTTGTTTCTTAGCTCTTCAACGATGGAGGAAAGATTTAACTGACTAAAGGATGAAGTTCCAGAGCTCATGCATGAGAGGAATGGAAGAACAAAATTGAGTTTGCAGTAAACTCAAAATGGGCGAGAAGGTTGTTTAAGGAAGTAAAGTTTGCTTCCATCTTCTTATATAATCCTGCTTATGCAATCAGAATTCACCATTTATTCCTTATCCCTTTCTTCATCATTACGTTGTCTTATAGCTCATTAAATAGTGAAGAAAATATGGTAATGGCGTGGTAAAGTTTTTTCTACTGTCATTAAATGGTGAAGACAATTCTAGCCAAAAAGGAACGGCTAAGGAAAGTCTTTTGCTGCAGTTTGACTAATTCTCTTTCCTTTTTTTTCTTCTTTTCTCCTTCCTCTTTTCTCCACTTCCAGCCAGCCACTATAATTGACATTTTAGTCTCATCTTTTCCTATCATTAATTACCTAAACCGAATTGTAAAGGGAGCAAAGTGGCGTGAAGTCCACTTATAGCCTCTTATATTGACTTTCCTCTCTTCTTCTCTAGTCCATGCCACTTCCATTCAACGGCAATTGGTTTTCATCTCATTTGTTCATCACTTCATTTTATTTCATTTGCATTCTTTTCAACCTAATGCTTTCCATGCATCTCTTAATACTCAACCCTCATTCATATACACCATATTGTAATTTATAACTTAAAATAAAGAGTGAAAATTCACATTCAATATTTCTTAAATTTCAATAAAGAAATTTATTTCCACTACTAATCATGTACAAATATGGTATATAGTAAAATAAAATTCGGGTCTTACAGTTCGCCAATGGGCGAGCAAGGTAGGACGATCGCCTAAGGTGATGGCGAGTTGGATGATGGGCGAATAGGTGAGTTCGCCACGATATGTTGATTTAGATGAAAGCCTGAATGGGACGAGGCTCCTGATCGCCCATATGGAGTGAGTAAAATAAAATGATAAATGGTAATCGCCAACTTGTGGTATAAATAATAGCAAAGTGGCGAGTAGAGCAATAACAGGTGATCGCCAACAATGTGACATTCTGTGATCGCCAAACCTATATGTAATAGCCAAGAAAAGGAAATCATCTAGTAATTTCCAGATATTGAGTTGGCGAACTGAAATTGAGTTGGCGAGCTGAGGTCTCAAGATGAAGAGGCGAACTGGAATCAACACTTGTGGACAAAATGAAAATAGATTCAAACCATTTTGCAGCCAAAATTGACTTTGTGAGTCATACGGTTGAAGATAATAAATGAAGAAAAGTTAAAGTCAATAAAGGAATTAGCCTTATTGGTTGAGGAATTAAACAAAGTCAATAGCAGAAGAAAAAGGCGTGTGGAAGGAGACTTTCACGCCACCTTGAGCTGCAGTTTTTCTTCATGCATTAAAGGAATAAAAGACGTGAAATGATGGAAGAAACAGGATAAGGGACAGGTGGTAGATTTTCTTTGGAAAGCATGGCTATATATATATGAAGATTGAATGGAAAATCGATGCTGCTGCAAATTCATATTCGGTTCTTTCCATTTCCATACATGCTTGATTTACAAAACTTCACCATTAAGTTGGCTAAACAAGTAGACCTTCTTGCAAAACTTTTCCTCTATTGTTGATGAGCTAGAGGAATAAGCAAAGTAAGGCCAACATGAAACAGAAAGTGTTCTGTTCTGAAGTGCAGTTGATTCAGGTGAGATTTAATGGTTTCTTGAGATTGAATGATATATTTATATGATTTCAAGCATGAGTATGGTCTTGCTTTTGATTTATTCTTATTAGATCATAGAAATAGAATGAATACATATCTTGAAATAGATGACGAATAAAATGAAACTGGGTTGAAATTATACTAGGATGATGGAAAAATCATTAAAAGAAACTAGAAAACAATCGAGAATAAATAAAGAAAGTAGTGCAAATGGTGTAAAAGTGATGAGAATGGCAACTATGGTGATCGCCCTTGTTGAATATTAGTGATCGCCAATGGGGCGAGTAGGAAATAAATGAACTCGCCAAATTATAGTTCTTGTACAAATGGGCGAGGTCGCCCAACGCTAGTTTAATTCATGGGCGAGCCCATCTCTGAATAGAAAGCCACGAATGGCGAACTCACGTTCATAAGCAATGGCGAGTTGATTGTGGGCGAACTCCCACATATAAGCCAATATGGGATGACGAGAAGGTTGGGCGAGCTCACATTTGTAAGCCATTTGATGAATGGCGAGCTCGGTTAGGCGAGCTAGTAAGAACTCTTATGGGCGAGCTATTTGATTATTAAGTCTCGCAAAGTGTTAGAAATATTGAAAAAGGAAATATTAATAAAATTTTAAAATTATTTTGTAGTAGGGAATTTGGGACTCGGTAAAAGAGATCGAGAACGCGATCGGAAAGCAAACCTTCGGTAGATCAGGTAAGGGAGATGTGTGTGAAGGGAATGCATGTCCTGTAGAGTTAAATTTTATGAAAACATTGCGAAAATGCTTTGGTTTATGACATGCATTTCGTTGATAATTGTTTTGATTTGGGCGAGCTACAAAGATAGCCCAAACCTATTTCATTTTCTGAGCAAACCGGTTAAAGGCGGGCAAGCCAATGGAAGGCGACCCCTTTATGTTGCTTTGAGGTGGGCGACCACTGTTTTAATAAAAGTCGGGCAAACCCTTTTAAGTTCTTTTGGGCGAGCTATTATGGGCGAGCCAGGTTAACTTTGTTTTGAAAAGTTAAGGTGGCGGGCGAATACTAGTTCACCACACTGATGAATTGACCATGGGCGAGCCGAATGGGCAAGCTGACCATGGCGAACAGGTTTCATTTTCCAAATTTTCTCAACGAAAAATGAAATATTTTTAATATCTTTAAAAATAGAAAATATAAAACCTATTTGGGCGAGTTGACCACGGAATTGCCATAGTTGGGCGAGTTGACCATGGGCAAGCCTTGATAGGCGAGCTGACCATAGCGAACAGGTTTCAATTTTTACATTTTCTTTACGAAAATGAGAATAATACTTTTTTTGGAATTATTATTTATTTGAATGATTTAAATTCATAAATGTGTTTCCTTAAAGGTATTTTGAGCTGTAAAGTTGATTTTGAGACTTTAGGCCTCTAGTTTCATGCATTATGAGTTATGAGTCTGATGGACCCGCCAAGTCATCAGAGGTCTCGAGGTCACCTGGCAAGTGGACCCCGAGGACCACCCATAGATTGTGGCCATAGATCTACTGTATCCCTGTTAGGATGATTATTCCGTTCTCGCAAGGGGGAGAGGGAACGATGATAGCATGATTTATTTATAGGGTAATGCCTAGTCTCAACTTGTTGATTTCTGTTTACTGAGAGGATTTGTTGAATCCATTTACTGTTTACTACATGATATTATAAACTGTTTAGCCAGTGATTTGAATATTAAAAATTGTTTATTATATACATTGTTTTCCCTACTGGGTTTATTGTTAAGAAAAAAAGAAGTGTTTTGGGGAATATGGTTTGATTTGTATAAAGCAGCGTACATCTGCTTTATTGAACGCATAGTTCGCTCACCCCTTTGTTTTAAACTCCACAGATAAAAGACACGGAGTTAGAGAATTAGCTCGCAGATGGATATAGCTACGTGTAAAGCGCTGAAACACATTATGTTAAACGTGACAGGTACAGTCTCTTCTCTTTTACATTTCAGACATAGGTATACAGTACTACTTTGGTGAAACAAAGATAATAGGGGATGTCAGATGAAAAGAATTTCATATTCCGTATTTGTTAAATAATTGCTTATCATTTATCACTATCACTAAGGAATGTTAATGGCATCGCAGACAGCCCAACAAGTAAAATTGTATAGAAATACGTGAAAAAATGTGGTAATGGGATGTTACACATAATTGGAAATTAGAAGCTTTTGGTTAATCATGCTTGTTAATTTGTTCATTAACGTTGTCGTTGGTGCTTTATAACTAAAGAAAAATTAAGATGTTTTAGCCCATGATCATATACACACAGCAAATTAAATGTTATTTTCTTTCCTGAAAAAGAACTCAGATCTTAATAAATTGGAAGTTATCAATTGTGTGTGTATAATGTATATATAAAAATAAAGAATAACTATTAAGCCAAACTAAAAGCTAAAATTTCAGGCTAAAGCATACATTTTCATAATTTAAAACTAGCAACTTGATGAAATATTCAAAAGCTTGTAAAACTTCATTTGATTGCCCAAAAAAAAATACTTTGCTAATCATGGATCGTGGGCAAGAAATGCAGCATCTTCTTCATTAATACGTATAATTAGCAGTAATAATGTTTGCCAAGCACTCATGCTACAATTTTTGGTGAGAATCAGGAAATAGTTTATGATTTGACCTTTTTTTTCAAAATTAGTTGACCTTGCGGCAGGGTGACAGATTTACTTTAACTCCAGTTATATTTCATGATTAAGAATATTTGAAAGCTGGTTGGAAATAGTAGTGGGAATCGATTAAGATGAATGGGCTGAAATCATTCTTTTCACGCCATGAAACATCATGTTGAGCACTTTCCAGACAGCGTGAATACCTTGTTTGCTTCCATGGTCATGTCCCTCACTAATCTGCATTATTTACGTTAAGTCATATTCAAATTTAGTTTTCGATCGCTAAAGGAATCTCAGCTAATGCAGTTTGGGTTAAACACCCCTTTTGATCTGATCATCTTTTACCGTTAAGTCGCATTCAATTGAGTTTTGTTAAATGAATTTCACTATTGCATTTTGGTTACATTCACAAACTCGTCTGAGATTCATTTTCTAGGTTGGTTAAGTTCTAACTGGGCCTTTTTCTGCTTCAGTTTGCTACTTGGGCATAGTTATTAAATCGAAATATGTATCGTGAATTGAAATTTTATTTTTATTAATCGAGTATTGATTATCGTATCATATCGTAAGATACGGTAAATAAATTTAAAATTAATTATAAATAATATATACACATGTAAGATAAATAAATATAAAAAACATTATACATATTAATAGGATTAAGTAAGTATATGATAAAAAATAATAAGTATGATTTTTTTTTCAAACACTTAACATATTCATTAAAAGTATATATTTTTAAATAATATTTTTATATATTTTTTATTTTTAATTTTCTAACTAAAAGTTTAATTTTTTTTCAATATTTCAAGATTAAATTATATAAAAAAATGGTTTAAGTGTTTTTTAGATTAAAAAACTATTAAAATTGCATTTTTTTGCTAATTGGGTTAGATCAGATTTTTTTGAGCTTGGTCCAATGTTATTATAAAGCGTATTGAAAAGTATCGGTGCATCGTACGATACGTATCGATTCGCTTGTATATCGATAAATACGTCACCGATTCATGATAAAACCGATTTTTTGTATCGATACATATCGAATTTATAGTAAATCGAATCGTATCATATGATACGTATCGCGTATCATACGATTTTGATATGTATCGTATGATTTTGATAACTATGTGCCTGAGTAGAAGTGAACATGCAGCAGCAGGTGAACCAGGGCTCATTGACTAGCATGTGGGTCATTGTTGAATGCAACATTACGTGGGATATTAATTATCAATCAGCACTCAGCAGGCCTATTGATGGAAAAAACGATCTAACACAGTAGGAAAAATTATCTCCCTGGAAAACAAAGATCAATTGCAGTACTAAAAGCTTTGAGAGTTGAGACCATACACTCATTGGTCAGGATGGAAAGCCGGGGTCCAGTTATTTATGCTGCTTTTAGGGCAATTGGTCGGGTAACCTTAGTTCGGTTGAATGATGAATGATGAATGATGACTCATGGCTCATAACCCTTGTTGAGAATGTTGAAGCTGATTCGCGAACTAACTTCCAAGACATAATAAGTCACAGGATTCAGTAGGCGTATCGCTAGGGATCATCAAAGCTTGGAATTTTGCATTAAGCCTTACTTCCCAAAGCTTCACTTTTCTCGAACATGTTGCTTTTGCAGATAGAAAACAACAATAATCCAATGAATCCCAATGATCTCCAGCTTTGATCAAATTGAGATTTTTATTCAGAAACCAAAACCCTTCGGAAAGATCCCCCTAGCTTTTTGTGGGTTGGCTTGTTTCCGGTTTTCCCTCGTTAGCAGATAAACCACTAGCGAAACGGTGATTCTTTGATTGCTTTTGCTTGGCGCTTTTGGCAAGTAAAGTTATTCCACCCACCCACACTCAACCTGTGGACGAGCTAATTAGACACAAATGCTTGGGCAACCCACCATGATTAGATAGGTTCATGTAAATTTACGAATTGCGTGTGCTATAGTCTAAGCAATAAAGGGACTTGAAAACTTGATCATCAATCCCAATTAAGCATTATGCTGATTGGTTTCCTACTTTTTGACCGAGAAATCTTTCTTGATGATTACGCATTATGTCATCAAAATTGACTAACTGGCTCGTATGCAGGGCTTTTTCTCCCTTTTCTGCTTGGCTTTATCATTTAGAACGTAGTTGAGATTTAGCATTATAATCTTTCAATAAAGGAACATGATAGGAATATTAATTTACTAGAAATTATGTACATCATATCTATTTCAACATCACTTTAACTAGGTATAATTAGAACTCAAAAGATTTACTTAACAATATAAATGTACAGTTATATACATCTTTGAATCTCACTTTTTAATTTGCATAGCAACGGTTGTGAGCTTATATAAGAAAACTGGCTTGCCATGTTTTCTTTTTTATAAAAGAGATTGAAGCTTGAGAATAGAGAAATAGATTGCAAATGTTCAGATTTGGATCACAAACTTACTAAATATCACCTTTTAAGAGTGGTTACATGAATTATTTGAGTTAAATTCTAAATTCACTTGTATTGATGTGTGTGTGTGTATATATATATATATATATGTGTGTACATATATATATGATGTGGTAGGCCACTGTTAAATAGGCAAGAATTTTGGTTAACCAAATGAGCCAAACATTTATAACTGTCGATGTCTAGAACCATAGATTATAAGTATATTGTATAATATATTGTATATACACATCAACATGCAAAGTTGCCTGCCAACAATCACTTAGCCTAGTGGTTAAGGATGAGTTGTGACATATTATAAATCTTGGGAACGAATCCAAACACTCTCATCCCCAATTATTTAATATTTCCTTGTAAAAAAAAAAACTTGCAAAGTTGCCTTGTTTATCCTTCTTAGTGCGGTTTTTGGTTATTTTTACATTTTGATTTATCTTTTGTTATTTTTTAGAATATCCGAGATACTAAAATTAGGGAATAGGACTTCTTGAACCTTGACAGTTGACACACTTTCTAATGCCCCATTTGGTTCTCAGCTCACCTTCGATGTTATAGTGGATGTTATAGTGAGATTAAGGCATATAAGACAAAAGAGTGGAAGGATGAAATTATTCTTCCATCTTCATTTTCAAAATTTTTTATTATTTTGTTAAAGTTATTTATAATGGTCATTTTTTATATTTCAATTTCATCATAACTAATCTAACTTCTATCCAAATTAACCTTAAATCAAATATGAGCCGGTTTCATTTATTACTAATTGTTGGCTAATTTATAACAACCGATGAAGGAAAGCTACTATATTTAGGTTTTTGGTATGCTGAGTGTAACATCTCAAATCTACAAAATACATAATATTCACTTACTAATTACACTCACTTACCGGTTGGGCTGTCTGTGATGCTTATCAACTCCTATCCCTTTTATAAGAATTATTAAATTATTTCCTTAAGATGTATATGCATTCCCTTCAATTTAAAGTAGTACTGTACCATTGCACTGAATATATAAAAGGATACAACATACCTTCGATATCAGATTTCTGGAAGGTAATTCGCTTAGCCCAAGTTCAATAATCTGTGGAGTGAAAAATAGGGAGTGAGCGATAACGTGCTCAGTAAGGAAAGTGCATGTTGCTTTATAAACATAAAGATTATATTCCCAAAACATATTATTTGTTCAATCACTCAAACCCATTTAATATTAAACAGGATCTCATAGATCCTTTCAGTAAACAGAAGTCAATAAGTTGAGACCAGGCAGCAAACACATCATGCTCTCATTGTTCCCTCAGGAACACAAGTCATCCGCTTTTGGGGTGCACCCGTAGGCCATCGCCTCTCACGGCTATCTCAACTAGATCTATGGTCATAATCTATAGATGGTCCTCGGATCCACTTGCCAAGTGACCTCGAGATCGCTGATGACTTAGCGAGTCTATCAGCCTTGTGACGCCCTGAGGTGCACCCGTAGGTCCATCGACCCGAGCCACCGCCCTAAGTGGGTCACGCAATTACACGAATAATAAAGCATGAACTCAGGGCCTAAAGTCTCAAAAATCACCTTTATAACTCATGAAAACCTTTATGGAATTATTTCACTCATTTTATCATTTCCACAAAATAATTTGATTTCCAAAAGGTTTTATAAAATAGTAAAACAGCCCGCAATCTCAACATTTTCCGTGTGAAAAAGGCACGGGTTACGCTGGCTCGCCCATGGCTAGTTCGCCGATAGTCAGCACGCCCATTGGTCAACTCGCCCAAAAAGGTTTCATATTTCTATTTTCAAAATATTAAAAATAATTCATTTTTCTTTGAGAAAATACACACAAATCCATTCGCCAATGAACATGTTCGCCAAGTACGGTTCGCCCAGGGCCAACTCGCCCAATGCGGAGAACTTGTGTTCGCCCGCCAACCCTTGGCGATTAAACAAGTTAACTTGGCTCGCCCAAAGGCTCACCCTTTATGGCAATGCCATAGTCAACTCGCCCACCCATAAAAACACAGGGGCCGCCCGCCCCAAAGCAACATTAAAATAGTTCGCCACATTGGCTCGCCCGGATTCCATCTCAAAATAGGGCTACTCGCCCAATATATCAAATATCATAAAAGAGAGCTCGCCCGATTGGCTCGCCCGCTGTTTTACCGGTTCACCCAATCACACGATTTTTCATAATAATGCATGTCATAAAACAAACAATTTCTCAATAATTTCATAAAATTTAACTTCACAAGACATGCATTTTACTTCACATACAACTCCCTTACCTCGTTTAATGAAGCCTTACTTCTCGCCCACCTTCCTCAATTCCCGTCTGCAAAATTTTATTAAACTATTAATATTTCTTTTTTGAATATTTTCCAAAACTATTTATATCTTCCTAATAATTATGACACTTTGGCGAGACTCAGTTCGCCCTTCGCCCACATAACTCGCCATCCGTTAGTGGGCTTACACATGGAAGATCGCCCAATCCAACTAACCATTCATATTTGGCAGATTCGTGGGAGCTCGCCCAACTATTCAACTCGCCATGTTCATGCATTACACTAGCATTGGGCGACCTCGCCCATTTGGACTCATACTTTCCACTTGGCGAGTTCTTTATATCTTACTCGCCTCATTCCACTTGGGCGATCACACCATTCTCGCCATTTGGCGAACATTGGTCCTCGCCTATCCCGACTGTCATTCTGATTTTTCAAAGAGTTTGGCGAACACGTATGTCGCCAACTCATGCAACTCTCGAGCTCGCCTCAACCGTTGGGCGAATACTCACCTATTTGGCAAGCAGATGCTGTTCGCCTATCGTGTTTCCTTACTCATTCTTGGTTATTTTTTCCATCTAGTTTTTTATATATTCAACAATATTTAACTAAAACCAGGCTATATCTATGTTTATTACATTGTAAAACATAGACATCTACCATTGAACATTTAGCAAACCATAAAAATATAAAACTCACTTTAATGGAGTTGCACTTTGAGAATCAGAGTGTTTTTCTGCCTCACTTAACTTTACTTTGTTTGTTTCTTAGCTCTTCAACAATGGAGGAAAGGTTTGGCTAACTAGAAATGAAGTTTTCATGGCTCATATATGAGAGAAACGGAAGAACTACATGTAAACATGCAGAGAAAACAGACTGGCGAGGAGGTTTCTGGAGAAGATGTAGTTTGCTACGTTGATTCTTCTTCTCACGTATTCCTTCTTAAATAGCCATGTTTATCCTGTTAGAATCTATCATCTGTTCCTTATCCCGTTTTCTTCATCATTACCCTATCTTTCATACATTAAAACTCGTAGAAAACTGCAGCAAAATGGAACGGCGGTAAGAAGAAAATCTCTGCACGTTTTGACACTTTTCTTCCCTTTTTCCTCTTCCTTTCCAGTCAACACCACTGCCAGCCAACGTTTATTGGCTTTCCTTTCATTCTTTTCTTCATTTGTCCCATTGCCATTAATCCCTTTCACAACTTCATTTAATGCTTTCATACCTTATATATATTATCTTAACTTTTTATCAAAATTAAATCCCATATATTTCTTATTACAATTGATATTTGTTTTTCTTCCTTTTGTACACCATATTATACATCATAACTTAAAATAGAAAGTGAAAATTCATATTCAATTGTTTTCTTTAATTTTTCTAAAACAATTATTTCTACTATCAATCATGTACAAATATGGTATATAGTATAATAAAATTCGGATCTTACACTGAGATTCACGGAACTTCAAAAGTGGTAACATGCTACTCAATGTGGAATTGCTACTCTTTTATTAATGTGTAAATGACAAAAATGAAAAGGGGAGGTTGAAAAGAAAGAAATAGATCAAAGCAACGGGAGTCATGGAGTTCCGATGGCAAGTAATGATCTCTAATTCTCTACCACATGTTTACAAATTGTCGGGAGTTTGTGAAGATATCAATCGGTCCCTCTCAAATGTCCGAAACTGTTCCCACTTTTCTTTGTTGCAACCATTTTGGTAGCGATCGCTCTCATCCAACAGGGATATGTCACTCGTAAATAGAATGAAGTTGGACACGCACCCAGCTTCTACCTTCCCCTGGTATACATCCATGAAACTTTTCAAGGCTGTTATCAATGGCTCTGAAGAGCCATACATCTGCAATTCTACTATTGTCCCCTGTTTTGTGCAATAATACAGCCGTCTCATGAGTCATGATTGCAGGTATGAGAAAAATGAAAAAGGAAAACCTCACTCAATCGGAAACATGGATCCCAAAACAAACCAATCAATATCGCCTGGGCTATAGGCCACGTTGTCAGCTGGTGAATGTTCTCATTGCTCAGAAAGCAAAAGTTTGATGTATTGTAATTCAACTAAATATGCATATATATGCCAACGTGATGCACGCTTTTTTGTATATGGGAACAGTGAATTTGCATGAAAATTTACGTTACTGTCTACATGATTTGGGAACATTCCAAAATTCTTGGAACAACTGCAAGAACCCTAATTTCCTAGTGATCCATATATAACTGTTTATGATCTTATTGGTCTTACAGTTTTATTAACCGAAATCCGAAAGCACAAGAAGACAGACGAAGAAATAAACAAATTCAATTGTATTTCTATGGATAGATATGAATCGGTATCTTGTTATATGCAAAGGTGCTTTTGATCAAAGAAGATATGGTGGCAGTGCCGCAGCTTCCATTATTTCTAATAAAACCATCTTTGACTCATTGGTTGGTCTTTTTTTCTTTTTTTCACTCTTTCTCTTTCTATCTCTTTCATTGGTTATTGGTTTCCCACTTCCCACTTTTAGCATCCACGTTCATGGGAGCGACAAAGTCTCCATTACCATTCTCTTTAAGTTGCACTATGGTGAAAGAAGGGTCCCCTTAAATGGGGCACCCCAACCCTCTCAATACCAAATAAAGGCCAAAGTTCAAGTTGATCAGCCATGCTCAATCGTTCATGTTTATTGAGAAGATGGTAATGGAATCTTTTGGCAGAAGATGTTGACGAAAATTTTCCAAGCTGACAAAGAATATTCCTAGTTGGTCATTGTCATGACCCTCATCATCTTGGTTAGCGTGGGTCTGACAAGATGAATCAGTGGGAGACACACCGATGGCCATTCGCTCTCTGCAAGGTCTCATTTCCAGGCATGATATAGCTGCGTTCAAAATCCACTCAATTTTCTTGGCATTTTCGGTGGTAGGTATTTAGCATTCGATTTCGATTAGGACTTCGAGATATGATCAGTCTTATCACCTCAGAACCTTGCAGTGAACGAGCTAATACGGTTCTTAGAAAGCCTCCAACTCCCAAGTTTCTGCTTGAATCCCAAAAATGAAATATTAGTTGGGTAAGATTTGAATGGAACTTTAACCATACGTTCTTAATTTGCATACATTCTTTTATGGAATTGAGTTGGTAAAAGTGTAAACGAACATAATAATCCGTAAAAATAGTCAATTTCTGCCAGTTGAGGACTTCAGATTCAGCTTGTGCAAATGCTTTGTCTGAATATGACCAAACATTCTCAAAAGACGGGAAAATTTAATGAAGACTTCAGGTAATGGTTCATAATCTCGCTAGCTGAATCGTAGTCAATCAAGGCTACTTGCAACCTTGTGGATTGTGGATTGTTATGGGCAAAACTTCATCTAAATACAATTGTCGGCTAGATTAAGTATGGCATAAGACTAAA